>OU452222.1:4903107-6103107 GCA_911728455.2 Marthasterias glacialis
ACGTACTTGTGTGCATGTGCATGTAATGTACATGGATTGTACATACACCATTAAAAAAGCACTGGTTATATTGTGCATATTATACAACATTATACATGTACATGTAAATGCACTTGCACTTGAAAACGTCTAAGAACCTGCCAGGTTCATGTACAATGTACATAGGCCTACATGTATAATTGTCTTGTATAACAGAAACGGTTGGCAATATGCAAACAGCGTTGTTTGAAAAGTAGGAATGGAATGAATACCGTAATATTGACATAACCTCAACGTGTTTTTTTTTTATATTTCATTTTGAGCGATCACAACCTGCCCCATCATGCCTTGCTGTAGAATGTGACCTTGAACTTACACACCCTAAGGGGGCGAGCGCTAGCAACTGAGCTGCAAGAAAAAGTGCACTGTTTTTTTTCCACAATCAATGTGGGCTATATAATATTACTTCCCAGCGCTACTTTCAAGTGTGGTGCACGGCACCTCTAATAACTGGACTGATGGTCTGGCATAATAGTTATATGTACTCAATTAAGAGCCAGTCATTTGACGGTTCGGCGCAGTGGGGTTCTTGGGCGTGATGCCGTCAACATCGGCTCTCACTATTACTTTATTTGTTTTTGTAGTCATGATGTGCTTAGTTTAAATCAAATTTAGACCCAGAACCCGGTGTCTTTTTTAAGCTTTATTTCTGTATGTTCCGGTACCTCAGTTACAATCTAAAACATGCTCATATACCACTGGAATTGATAACAGCTTTAAATTAGGAAATATTGTAGTCTTACGTTCAGCTGGAAGCCCTTGCTTCAAATAGTTTCATATTTCAAGTGACTCGCTCCTTTAAGCATCTTCAAGATGGGCGGGGCTTCTACCTCCTACTTTATTTTCTCGAAAACACGGCGTCACCTTTCGGCATTGGACAGAAATGGCCTGAGCTGGAGGCGAACCCAAAGCAATGGTTTCGGAAAGGGCTAACAGAGTGGACTTGGTGGGCATGTTCGCCATTTTGTTTTTCATCTGTGTAATAAATACACTTATAAACTGATGTGTTATGCACCTTGTGCATAATTGCTCGGCGCCTCCGTCCATGCACGTTATGACTGATACTTATACAGCGAAATGTACAGAGCCGATTTCCCCTCTGGCTAAATTTTGTTTGATCGCTTTGAATTATAACTGAAGGCAAGGGGTACCTTTGGTATTTGGAACCGTACGTTTGTTTCAATTCTATATTGTAGATAATTGTATACCATAAAACTTTTGTACAAAGGTGGTTGCCTTTTTGAGATATTGGTGAAAATCTGGAGCGGTTATTTCCACGCAGTAAGATCTGAAAAAAGCTGAAATTGCATGTATTTTTCATGACGTGAGAATTATTCATGCATGAATCGTTTCTCATTCAAATTTCTGGGCAGAAATTTATCTCTTTCTCTGAAAGCACATTACTTCACAGGGGAATGGTTTCTCACAGTGTTTTAAAATATCAACGGCTCTCCAATGCTTCTTACCAAGTACAGCTTTTCTGGTCATTAATTTGTGAAGTAACTTACCAAAGGTATAGCATACCCTGCCTTTAAAGGAGCATTTACAGCTATTTTATAAAGCCATGTCACTCCTGAGGTATGACGTTTTACTTCGTTCATGTCAAATTGTGCTTTGTTGCTGTTTTGCCCCCCCCCCCTTCTGTTTATTTTCTGTTTACTTTCTTGTATTTCTGGTTCATTGGTTAGTTGCCATGTCGCTCCGTTTTCAATGTTTGTGCATCTTTTACAGCGATTTATATTACAAACAAAATAACAGGCGGGTTGCTATATACATCGTTGTCCGACGCCAGCAGTGCATAACTCAGAATAAACATATTTTGTATATAATAATACTGGTAGTTTATGGTGATGTGATTAAAATCAATGTCACAACATACAACTTTAATAAAAGGGTTTAGTGGCTGTGCTATTATTAACAAAAGCTGACTGTTTGTGTGACTCTGTCGGTCACAGCATGTATTTGCACGTAGTTTGCCATCAGCTGAGATGACGTAGTACCCACTGCACGGGTCACGCGATGACAATGTAAACCTTGGTTGCGCAATCGTCACTATAGTATACCATCATTCCATGGTTTCCTGGAGAATGGAGGCACTAATCATTACAGCGCAAAAAGTCTGTACAAAATATTAGGAGAAGAACGCACATGCTCCAAGCCTCATGAATAATTTTGTAACCAAAAACTATTTTTGTAAATCAAAGATTTGAAGGTCGTGTCTTGTAGGGCTTGTTTTTGAGATAATGGTTTCAGAGTGCCCTGGAGTTCTTGACTTCCACAAGTTCACAAGTGTAGGGCATTTTTTTTTCCAAGATGGAGTCCGGCAAGTCTACTAATTCAGGGGTCATCAATATTCAACGGCTACTCGACCGAAAATTGAAACAAAACGAGACGTTTTAGTTGTCACAAAAAAATGTGATTGTTTTTCAAGAAGCTGACGAGGCTTTAAAATATTGTTAGAGTGTTTAGAATATTTAGCTCTTTAATTCTCTCGTTGATATGGGGGCCTTTGTGGTGCACCATCATCGTCCATCAATGAAACATGATGTAAAAAATAACCCAAAGCCTTTTTACACGAAGCTTATACACTGTAAAAACGCTGGGTAAAAATAATTGGGTAAAATTTTTTTTACCAACTTTTGGTGAATATTGATCACTTTGTTGGTACAATTTGAAAATATTTAACCAACTCATATGCGTTGAGTTGGTCAACGCTTAAACTACCATTAGTTGGGTAACTGTATCTATTTATTGGGTAACTAGTTTAAGCCCAACTGAGATGGTTGATGCCACCCTAGATGTTGGGACTTTGGGGAAAATTGACACCATCTCTTGGTGAAAATATTTTGCCGTTATTTATTGACCAACAGATGGTCTACTGTTCTCCATCCTATTGGGTGAAATGCCTATAGGTTTAAATTACCCAACAGAGATGGTTGATGCCACCCTACTTGTTGGGACTGTGGAACAAATCTATACCATCTCTTGGTGAAAATAATTGGCCGTTATTTATTGACCAACGGATGATCTGTTGTTCTCCATCCTATTGGGTGAACTGTAGACTTAGGCCTACCCAACAACCGAGATGGTTAATGCATCCTTACTTGTTTGGGAGTGTGGAACAAACTTACACCATCTGTTGGTGAAAATGGCCGTTATTTATTGACCAACGGATCTCCATTCTATTGGGTGAACTGTCTGTTGGTTCATATAACCCAACCGAAATGGCCTCCCAAGTTGTTGGGATAGACTTACAACATTATTATGTGAGACTAAAATCTATAAGTAATATAATAATAATCAAAGCACTTATTATTAGCGTTCTTATGCAAAGGTATCGCAACGCTTTACATTAATGTATTATAATGATTGTGGTAATTACATTTTATAGTGCGGCCACGATAACTTGGATGTGTTCCAAAAATTAAGTAAATATCTTCTCTACGAGATGGGAAAATCTCGAATTTTTGCACTTTTTAAGTGTTTTTTTTAACCATCAGATTGGGAGACTGCAGTGGAAAATTCCAATGCCATCACACAGCGTGCCAAACAAAGCGCGCGACGCGCTTTGCCGCCGACTAGCTGGTGTTAAAAATAAAAGCAAAGCCGTACGTATATGTACTTGTGTAGCACTAGCAGAATGGAGGCGGTCATGGTGGACAAGTCAGTTGGTGAGTTACTAGAATCATGGGGAGTAGGACATCTGTTGAATGTTTTTGAAGGTATGTATCAGCTGAAATCATAAACTAGTGTTGAAATCTCAGGCTTACCGTAACACTAGCACTGGGCTTTTTCTGATATAACGTGTAATAAAGCCTGTCACAATCAGCCGCGTTTGGCCCAGTGTGTGCTACTACGGTGTAGTATGTAGGTATTCGTTACTGTGTAGAATGTGTAGAACGAACGCAAGCATGATCTCCACACAGTGGGCAGTACAGTGCAGTGCCGCCATTGGGTGATTCAGATAGTGAGTGTAACAATGTCAGACGTCAAATCGCACTGCCATAATGGCCATTCTCTGATGGGGAAAAAGTTAATTCAATCTGATAAGTGATATTGGTTTTATTCTTCTGTTCTGTTTTCCTTGATTTAACCACGGTTTATCACCCATCAGTCACTCAGGACAGGGTTCTTTTTGGTTTGTTTGGAGGAGGGGGTTGGGGTTGGTGGTGGGGACATTCCCCTTTATTTTCAAAATTAAATTGTCCAGTTCAGACAATTTTCATGAAATTTGGTACAACTGTGCCTTCCACCTTATTCTATATAAATCATTCATCCCTAACTTTTAGTGCTGTTGAACAAAATCTTAAGATGACCAATATTACTAATAATGAAATGTTACTCCAACTGTCCTAAGCGTTATAATAATATGGGCCAAGGTAAATTTTTTGCCCATTTCGTGTTGTAAAAAATAGTAATTTTGGGTAAAGTAATTTGGGTAAAGCAATTTTTACCAATTTTTGGTGAATATTGATAACTTTGTTGGTACAATTTTTTGAAAATATTTACCCAACTCATCTGCATTGAGTTGGTCAACTTAATTAAACTACCATTTGTTGGAAACTGTATTTGGGTAACTAGTTTAAGCCCAACTGAGATGGTTGATGCCACTCTAGTTGTTGGGACTTTGGAGAAAATTTACACCATCTCTTGGTGAAAATAACTGGCCGTTATTTATTGACCAACAGATGGTCTACTGTTCTCCATCCTATTGGGTGAACTGTCTATAGGTTTACATTACCCAACCGAGATGGTTGATGCCACCCTAGTTGTTGGGACTTTGGGAAAAACTTACACCATCTCTTGGTAGAAATATTTTGCTATTATTTATTGACCAACGGATGGTCTGTTGTAATCCACTTTATAAGTAAAAAATATCAACCCAAGTTAGTGTATGTTCATAATTTTGTCCTACATAAGTAGGCCTATCTTTTTATGTAATTTTTGTACGTTTTGTGGCCAAATTACATACAACTTGGCAGATATGTTTGATTTGACAATTCAAACAAATGACTATCCAAACTGTTTTTCTTATTCAGGAGAATTTGTAAAAGTATCACCTTTGTAAGCAGTACGCTTTCAGATTGAAACTGATCAAAAATTGTTTTGCTCAATACCAAAGCATACCTTTAACAAGGATTTTAGGGTTTAGGGTTTAGGGTTTTCCCCGTATTGTTTTGTACTGTTTGTACTGTTTCCTAGCCATTATTGTTTGTAATGTTTACCGGTTTTCTTATTCTTTCTAGATTTGCATTTCTTAATTATTCTTGATCGGCTTTCAGCCATTACAATCCTGTTTTGTTTTCCTTGCTTCATTACCTTTAGCTTTATCATTTGTTTTAGTTCAATTGATTGTCTTCTGTTAATGATGTTCTAGGTGTATTACATGTCTTTTTTGTTGATCAATAAAGTTGTGAATCAATCAAAAAAATAATGCGCTTGTCTATTGACACTTTTTCCATGTTTCACATTACAGTTGAGAAGAATAATTTAGCACTTCTAGTTCTGCCGGTACTACTTGGAGGAAGGGCTAAAGGCAAGTCTGGTGGACGGTGTGCTTTAGCACAGAGCTTGACATCTTTCATCCACCTCAAACCGGTAAATTGGATATAATTGAAGGTTTTCAACAGTTGCTAAAGTTAACAATTAATTTGTAAAGTGAAGCAAGGCAAGGCGATGCAAGGAAAGTTGAGCCATAGCACTAGCATAGCATAGCATAGCAGGCAAGGCAAAACAAAAATAGTATAAAGATCAAACATTTACGGATTAGTTTAAACCTAAACATTTACTAAAAGTATACAAAAGGTTCAAACTAGTACATATCCTCCTGGGTTTATTTTCACCTTAGAATTTTTTTTTCTGTTTTGAGTAGAATGTTACGGCTTGTTCCAGTTGCATAAAACTAATGAACATGAACAAAATCACTGATAACACCGAAACCCTATTTTGCTGTTTTCTCAAAAATATGTTTAGCTAACTAGCTTGATAAAATATTCACTAAGTTATTGTGTGTTTCTTGAAAACTGGACTATTGGAATGAATATACTTCTCCAAAACCAATGATGTATCATACCTTTAAATATCAAATCAATAATTGTTAAACTGAAGTGTTAGTTGTGTTGCAACCTTCCTTAAAGATTCACAATAGATTAATTTAACTGCTTAAATAAATTTGGTTTTATATTTTCTTCAAGGCTACAACCAACATCGAGCAGTATCTGGGGAACATCAGTGAGAAGGACAAACCACAGCCCTACATACTTGGCCTCTTTACTGGGAACAAGTTGCTGCCAAGCCAGACATTTGTGGTAATTGAAAGGCGTGCAGTGGAGTCTTCTTCATTGCTTGATGCAGTAGACATTGCTTTTAAGGCGCATTATGTGCTAAATCTCAGTTATCAAGTGTCTGTTAAGGCAGTCTGGGAATTTTTGCAGTGTGTTGTTTACAACCTGCCAGGAACCGCTCGCCCAGCAGTGCGCGATATCAGAGCTTTTCTGATGAATCACACAAAAAATTCTGCTCAAAAGTAATGAAAAGCACTTCTTTGGTTTTCAAAGACTAATGGACGCCAAATTTCTGTAATTTTCAAGTTCCTTGTTCTCTAAAAATGTTCAGTTATCTCAGGAATAATTTATCAGGCTGATTTAAATCTAAACGTTTACCAACTTCAGTAGTCTGATGTTTTCAATCAGTTTTTTTTTTAAGATTCAGGATCATTTAAGTTTCAGGATCTCATGACAAATATATAAGTTAAATTCATTACAAGTTTGTTTTCATTTTTTGTTTTTTATACATCAGTTTAAAAAAATAATGGACCCCAAATTTCTGTAATCTTGTTCTCCAAAAATGTTACTGGTTCTATAAAGATGGGTATGATGTCGCAAAAGTTGGATTGCTCATATAAGCTTCAATTTGGTATTATACAAATAACATTGTTTGGAGGATTGTTAGATGATATTAGTTCCCCAAGGAAGTTGACAAACTACCAAGTACTTCATCAACTTCCAACCCGATAAAAACATGTTATTATTATTTTTATTATACCTCATACATATTCAGTGACAATTACAACGTCGTGTTTATCACTACTGGTTCGAACATTCTTTAGCAAAACAACATTGTAAAAACTCATCCAATTCAGTCACTGTATACTGCTCCACAACTTTCACTTCAATATTTGTTTAATACCAAAGTAGTGCAAGCTAACTTGAATTACTTTTTGAAATGATAAAGCATCTTTATTATCCTAGTAAGCCTATTTCCATAATTTATAACAAAATGCTTGGAAAATGCTTTTTTTGCAAGTGTACATGGTCAAAAACACTAGCATTACTTCCTTTAGAGGATATGATAGTCTTTACAGTATGAGCATGCGCACTTGCCACATCCAATCTTTTTCACAAATATTAAATCATCTCAGGAATAATTTATCAGAATGATTTAAATTTAAAGTTTTACAAACTTCAATAATCTGCTGCAATTAGTTTGTTTCTGATGATGTACCAATCATTTGAGTGTAAGGATTTCATACCAGTATAATAGTTAATTGTTGTCATGTTTATCAAAAGAGTGTATCATTATAGTTTGTTTAAAAGGCAGATTTTCTGTGCTAGCAAAGTAAGTGAGAAATCCTTCATTACCTGAAGTGTGTACACGCACAAGTAGAATAGTCTTTGCTAACCCATAATTATGCTTACACAGGCATAGAATATTCGTCTAGTGTAATTGCCAGTATTTTGATTAATGACGGTAAGCAGTGTCATTAAATTGGGCTCTGTCTTCACAGTTAATCTAATCGATGGCATAAGATTCCTCATATATATGCAAGTAGTTTTAAACTGAACATGTATGTTTTTACTCTTGCCTGCTTTGTTCGTTTGTACAGAGAAGGATTTTATCCAAATTGGTTTGGTGTTTAAGAGCTCGAGATTGACCATATATTTTGTTATCAAAGAAAGTTATTATGTATAATTTTGTTAAAAAATGTCATACAAGACTTATTAAAACTCTTGTAAATGATGGCTTTCATGTTTAACTGTCTCTATTCTGTTGCCCCCTTTTTGTAGGTAAGGTTTACAGACCAACGTTTGTCAACAGTGCATCATAAATACCAATTAATGGATAACAATTTTACTTGTATGCCAAATTGATTGGTAAATAAATTACCAACAAGAAGTTATTGTTTGTCTATTCACGGGTACTACTGAAAATCAAAGATCATTTATTGGGAGAAAATAAAACACATTCAGTAACCATTTTACTAAGGCAATAATTACCATGAATTGGTTAAATTGGTTAAAACCATTTATTAGTAAAAGAGATTTAACCAACTATTGGAGTAGTTTTCTAATTTACCAATACTTGGTGTAACTATATTTACCCAATTATTGTGTAATAATGCAAATATAACCAACTCTTGGGTGAATACAAAAAACCAACAAAGTTGTAAATTTATAACCATCTGTTGGTAACTTCGATTTAACCAACTAGTGGAGTTCATTTTAAAGACCAACAATGGTGTAATTACATTTACCCAATATTTGTGTAAGGCAAATGTAACCAACTTTTGGGTGAATAAAAACGACCAACAAAACAGTAAATTAAATTTAACCAACCAAAGACCAATTATTGGTGTAATTTAATTTACCCAATAATTTTGTAATACAAATGTTACCAATTCTTGGGTGAATCAAAACGACCAACAAAATGGTAAACTAAATTTAACCAACCAAATTTAACCAACCAAATTAAATTTACCAATGGTTGTGTAATTCAAATTTAACCAACTCTTGGGTGAATAAAATACAACCAACGAAATAGTGAATTAAATTTGACCAACTGCAGGGCAATTGTAAGTAACCAATTATTGGGATAAACTGTTTTTCCCAATTAATGTTAAATTGCAACACCCAACCTCGATGGGTAACCAAAGACCAATTGCGTGGGCAGTTGGTATGCTTCCCAACATTGGTCTATGGGTTGGTCTCTCATTGCCCAATTTTTTTAAGAGTGTACTAAGCGCTCACTTCACGGTATTTGCTAAAATAAGCACTTTTAAAATATCGCTTAAGATAATGCCATACCAGCCAAAGTAGGACGTACAGTTTGTAAATTGCTGCGTTTTGGCATTAGCGACTTCGACATAAGTGGCCCGTCAGTTCGGGCGTGACCCTTAATCGCAGCTATTTTATGACGTCTGTTTCGGTTTACATTCATCTCCCAGGGTTCAGCTTTTGGCGCGAACGGGTATTGTTGCATTGTGAATGTGCCTGTTTTATGCTCAGATTGTTTGCTTAGCAATGGCTTTTCTTTGCAGTCGTCAACAGAAGTGAACCCAATAAACTTGCTCTGTCCTTTTTTATTGTGGTGCGATAATGCTGTTAGAGGAAGGCAGTATATTTCCACAGCCATAATACTTCGTAGTGCTACGTATAGTTTCGATTGAGTGGTTTTCAAAAGAGAATCCAAAAATACATATATATAAAAAATAAAAAAATAAAAAAAACCGGCAAGTATTATCCGCTGCAAGCATGCCACTACAAAGATAATTACATTCCCCAGAAATATCTGTCACATTTTTTTGTAGCTATACCGTACCTCTGTAAATGGAAAGATAAATTCTACCATGTCGCCAGAAAGAAGACTTTTTTTTTTAAACCTTTGACGCGGGTTTTAACAAAAAAGCTTTCCCGCATATCATTCTTTTCAACGGGTGTACAAAACACAATGGACCCCATCACAGCGCGCAACAGTGTGTGACGCATAATTTATCTTCGGATATTATTTTTTTCGAAAGATTGGGATCGCACTCACTTTAGTTATAAGTTACCATCTCGACCGTCAGTTTGATTAATTACAAGTATACAAACAAGCAAATGGGTAGATAATGCAGCGACCAACAACAGAACTTACATCGCCCCGTGGCCAAAGTACCACTGGTCAATTTAACCATACAATTAAAAGCGACAGTTTAAGAAATCACCTAATATTTTGCGAAAAGAGTGACCTTGTATTTCAGAGCATTTCCACTGGTAGGATATCACACGAGTCAGATGTGATATTTTACGTTTTGTATCGTATAAATCCAACATCAAATCAAATAACTATATATTTTCATTTTTTTTTTAATGTTTTATTGTTGCCAGGGGTCTGGTTATACACATCTTTTGATGACAGTTTTTATACTATTGTGTATCCTAGACAGCCCCTGTCCAACTTTTAACGTATGTGAATTAATATCTGAAGATTTAAAGAAAATATAATAAAACAAATTTGCTTTTTTTTTTTTAAATCACAGCTGATTACCTGAAAAGGTGATTGGATGTCGCCCCCCCCCCCCACTTTCGTCATTTCGAAAGTTGATACGCTGCATGCTTTCATTTAAAAAAAAAGGTAAGATTGTGGTTTTCTTCCATTGAGCTAGCTGTGTACAAATTGTGCCCGCAGGAAGTCCAGCTCTTTTGTAGCATCACTACCGGGCTCCCGTAGTATATATTATGTTGTAGTTCCCCCACTTTTATTTATTTAGTATGCTTTCATTGTTATTGGTTAACAAAAGTGTGACCATGGCCCAATTTGACAGAGCTGCTTCAGCAGAAAAAAACTAGCTAAGCAAACACATATTATGCTTACCAGACTATGGTTACCAGCCAAAATACCATGTCATATGTATAATATGCTGCTCATTTTCGCTAAGCAGCAAATTGTTGAGCAGTATTGTTTGCTTAAGCAGCTCTATGAAATTGGGCCCCGGACTTCACAGAGTGGCGGCCGTGTTGGGGGGATGTATAAGCCTCCGGTCGCTGTTCATGGATGCAGCCGATGGCAAGGTCCACAGCGGCTATAGCAACGAACACAGGTTTTAATTCAGATTTGACTATGACTACTGAGGTCATCGTATCCGTAAAAAAAATCTTTATTGTGCTATTGTTTTCAATAGGCCTACTCCATTGGTGTGTGGGGGTGTCTTTATACCCAAATGAAACCGACGACTTCAGAAGAAAGAAAAAAAAGGATCGGGGTCTTTCGACCATCGACAGAGTGAGGACTCTGTGAGGGAAATGGAGGGGGAGGTAATGCAACATGTGCAAATTATGTCTTTATAAACTACAGATAGCTACTTTCAATCTGTAAAAATGGTTGAAATTGAACCTATCCTCGTCTTGTTAGATGATTAAGAAAAACACCATGTCCTTCACTGTTTCCTTCCGCAACAAGGTCACCGACATTCAACCTTGTTAATAAGGCCCGGAGGTGAAGGCCTACGTGTGATCATGAACGACTGGTTGATCCGGGGGTAATACGTGGCAATCAAAGATGAAAGAGCGCCGTAAGTGGCAATGCACTCAGTCCCGGCTCCTTTTCCTGTTGATTTGATGGTCTGTTGGTAAGTGTGACGTAATCCACTGTAAGCCACGCCCACTTTATTAAAACTGACTAAAAAAACACGAGTGCGAGCAGCCCGTAGGAATTACATTGAGCTAGTTTTTGTATGAGGATTTGTGTAAGGAAAGTTGATAATTTTTACATTATATGTTCTTCAAAGACCCGATGTCTTTCTCAGAGTTATAAGTTTGTGTCCAAAGAAACGCCTTGAAAGACGAAATGTGTGGTGTTGGTACATTATACACGCACAAACGTTGGAACCGGAAGTACCGATCACATTGGCCAATTGACTGTTCCGGCCTGTCAATCAAACTGTGCGCATTGACCAATTGGATCACGCCTTTTGGTCATGTGACCTCGGTCACACATGCAGCGTAAAATGTACACAAACGAAGGCGTGCGGGCGGGGCTTGTTGCCAAAGCCGGAACGGTCTATTGGGCGTGCAGCAGATACGAACGCGTGTGACGTAATTACTTACCAGCCGGATAGACCTTGTGCACGTGACGTCACCGTCCCCTCATATCACTATTCGTGATCACAAAACAGAGGAGAAAAACAAACCAACGAGAGGCCTCCCCGTGGGTCGAGTCTTTAATGCCCCACTCACAGATAGAGGTTTTCTATTTGCATTGTAAAGATCAATGGTTACCCTCAACGTTTGCCATTTCATCCAGTGAAAAAGACTAGGGGTTCGGGAAGCAGGAATCTCCCCTTTGTCTGAGTGAAAAAGGGGAGAAAAAAGTAATTCGTTACCCAGCCTTACATCAATAGACACCATCTAAAATGCAGGGGAAGGGGCGACACAGTGGCGTAACTAAGGGGGGGGGGCACGGGGGGCACGTGCCCTCAACTGATGTCCGTGCCCCCCGGGTGCCCCCATTTGAAATCTGGACTTTTGAGATTAAAAATTAACAGAATAAAATGTTACATTGTATGAACTTTTATGTAGTAATTTCAATGTTTTTTAAACTATTTTTTTTAATTATTTACACGCAGAATGTATTTTGTTTTACCTCAACACGTCAGAAGACCGCTTAGAAGGGGCTAGTTTAGGCATTACAAACGGAAGCTATAGTTTTAATTCGGCAAAAGTGCCCCCCTAGGAAAAAGGGTGCCCCCCCCCTTGTGCCCCCCCCCCCTAAAATTTTACCCTAGTTACGGCGCTGGGGCGATATCTCTAATTTGACTCTGAATTGAGAGGCAATCACATTCCTTGGGCCCTTTCCTCACTCCCGGGTCTGTTATGCATGCTTTGCGTGTTCCTTTCGAATGGGGGTAATACCAAAGATACCAATAATGGTCCGAGCTCCACGTTGCCGCCAGCACCTTTTCTAAGATATATCAGGGCGACGGATAAAATGGATGGAGGGGATATTGCTGACGCTTTCTTCATCATCCTTCTCTGAAAGGGTATCTCTACGGGTCACAGTAGTCGCTTCTGAGGGGTCCCTTGTGGACAGTTTGGGGGGACTCTCCGATTTGAGAAAACCCTAATCAGTTTATCTTACCACACGACACCACGGTTCCCACTACGTATTATTACAAAATTGGCCTTTCCCAACCCTCGGAGCAACCACATTAATCAACAACTTCCCTGGATCCAGGAGGTTAAAATTTCGTCCACCCTGTCTTTAAGGTCAATAACCCACCCTGCAAGCCCAAAACCATTATAAATCACTGTGGGGGTGAATTGGAGTGCCAGTCAAGACTTAGACTTGTGTTATTTACGACCAGTGTGCGGCGCAAGTTGTTTTCACGAAGTGTGTACCGCCCTGTGCCAAGGGAATACTTGGCACAGGGTCAATCAATTACTGCACTGAGACAGGTGGCTGCTGTCTTTCAACACTCCTTACTCCGCAGTGGTTAGGGTCTGGCCAATGGGAGTCTACAGGCTTGTGGGGTATACCAGGGGTGAGGACTACATGGAATCTTGGCCTTATTGGCCCATTAAAAAAAAATTATGACCATATTTGGTAACAATTGGATTATTTTTTAATATCCCGGCTGACACCAGGGTTTTAACCAGCAATGCGGTATTGAGGAAGTTTAATGATAACGATTGATAAACACTTTCTTTCTTTATTTCTACACAACGCATTAATAGTTGTAAACTGACACACGGCCATGGGGATGCATTGCACGAAAATGACTAGATACTTCTAAGACCTTTCAATCGAGCCCAGTACTCAATAAACGCCCCTGTTTTTTCAAGACATTGCCTTCGGATTAGGCGCTTTTGGGCTATAAAAAGCGTTTGTTATGAAACGAATAATGGTTGCATAAATATATTAAAAGTAAAATATAATGATTCACATAAATGTTCCGCAAAAATTGTGTGTGAGGGTGTGTGTGTGTGTTTTGTTTAATTTTCTAACAGAACAGGGTCCGCCATTTTGTAGAGCCAAAGTCTTTGACTCCAACAACGGGCGGACTGTGCGATTTTATGGTTCCGCTGGTTGTATTTCCAACTCTTATAAAGGAGCAAGGAGCGATTCCAATCCAGCAACATTTCAAGAGATTTAAGGCAATGTGTCCCTCTAACGGTCTAATAAATTTGCATTATTGTTTTGGGGATGGGTACAGGCCGTATTTTTGAAAGCAAGAGGGCGCAATACTAATTCCATTTTGAAGGTACAAAAATAATTCAAACCATTAAAAATACAAATTTTCCAAGCAAATATCTTTCACTGATTACATTGTAAAAAACTGGTGACTGTAAGGGTCTTTAAATGCTATTGTCTCGTATTTGACAGTAATGGGAGACTTTTGGGCCGTCCTTTTCCCACAGTTCGCACCAGTAGTACGCATGTTCAGAACGATGCGCGCAATACTGGGCATGTGCGCGCATGCTCAGAACTATCGAAAAGGACCATTGTGTCTGCTGCCGCCAGCGTCTCAAAAGGCTCCCATTGCGGACGGACATAATTATACTGTAACTTCAGTGGAGGATTGGTGAATTAAACTTCACAAACGTAGAGCTTCGGATTGAAACTAATAAGTCGTTAGTGGTATTTGCAATCTTGACTTCGTTTCCTTCTCAGAACAACAGTCCAATTATGACGGTTCTCGTGTTTCGGTTTTACTTTGATTGCGTCGTTGACTATTGAGAGCAAAAGTATAAAATGTTGAAAGACACCTTCACAAAACAACATCAACTTGTAACTTAAGTGCTTGTTGTGCCACTGACAGCCCGTCCAACTTGTGTTTTACGTACAGTAAAGGAAATGAAAGAAACATATTACATATACATTTAGAACAGCTTAAATTAGTTTAAATTTGAAACCTTACTTGTTTACAAATCCTCCAGAGAAATGCAACATTTTCGTCTCAAATATTAACTCTGTCGGTAAAATATCGTGGCGTTGGACGTGGTTTATGGTTTATTTACAAAAACACAATATCGAAGCCAAAAGCTGTATTGAACAATAAAAATACTATAAGAAAAAATAAGAATGATATACAATATAAAACCAAAATTAAAGGGAATAAAAGTGGCACAACACTACTACCCATCCCCAAAACAATGATGCTTTATTGTTAGACCGTTAAAATATGGATGTTTATTGAGCCTCCGATATCGTTGAAAAGGTCAAAGTCGTGTACACAAAATCTAATGGCAAAACACACAATCGCCTTTTCTCGTTGTGCACTTAAAACCCGACCGGGTTGCGACTCAATATTATTTACACTTCTCAAAAAAACAATCATGTACTTCCTAGACAGCTTTTCTATCATTTTCTGGAAAACAGCAAGAGGTGATAGCATGTGAAGAGAGTCACTGGTGTTAGAGATTGATCAATTATTTGGAGTCTTAATTGGCCTGTGTCTAACACACTGCCCGTGGCTCCTTTAATTAGCGTCTGTATGCACGTCCCTCTCCTCTACAAGGCTCCTTGCGACATCGCTGAATACTGTGCAAAATTATAATGATATAATGAGTCAGCTTTGCCGAAACTGGTGAGCCAAAGATGACGAAGATGGTCATGCATGTTTTATGCAAAGCACACTTGCTGTGTAACCTTGTAAACGAACTCCTCCCTCCCACCCCATAGGCGTACCTATAAGGGAGGGGGGTACGTGCCCCTTTAATTTAAAACTAGACTTTTGAGATAAAAAGTTACCTGATTAAAGTGTTACATTTTAATAATTTTGATATAGTCATTTCATTGTTTTCAAAACTTGTTATTTATTTACACGCAGATAATGCACCGGTATTTGTTTATGGCCTCAGCATCAAACGGCATAACAAGAGCGCTGGAAAAGGGCTTGTTTAGGGGAAAATGCTAAAAGGAAACTACAGCTCTGAATGACCAGAAGTCCCCCCCCCCCTCGTAAAAATGGTGCAACCCTAATGCCCCTGAATTTTATCCTAGTTTCGCCGCTCTACCCCCACCTCCAAGTTCATGAATTCATCATGCACAGAGAGCTATTTGAAAATATTGACACGTATAATTATTGATTAAACCACGGAACAGTGCTCCTTTCGTTTGCCGCAGGTAGCCAACAGGAGTTCGGGTGCGTAGCGAAGGCATTTCTGTCGGGGAGAATGTGGAGGGAAATTTGCCGACTGAACTTGAGAAAAATAATGACTTTTCCAGTATCGGCGTCGAACGCCCACGTCACGGGAACGAAATAAATCATGAACACCGAAAACGACCGTATTTCACGGCCAAAGATTATATATTATTTTCCGCTAAAGTGCGTTCACATAATTTCAGTAATGTTTCAGTAATCCTGTTGTTTTTTTAATATAAGTTTATCACGGCGTGTGCTCCGGGCCCGCTTTAGGGCCCCGGGAAAATGGTTAAACATTAGAACGCTCTGTGAGGTGAAATCTAGGACATTTCAGAAGTGTTTTACATGTTATTTTGCTTTGTAAAATTATAAAATTTATTTATTTGCCGTTCAATTCATTATTTTTTTCAGTCGGCGGGAAATAAGAGGGGCGCGCGCCCTCTGCGTCCACCACTGGTTAATGTCAATTTCATATGTAAGGTCTTTGGGATATAGCCTAAAGTGATCAGTTGTTTTCTCAAATTTAACTGGTCATCACATTGTGTACGTCTTGGACCGGAAAAAAAGACTTTTTGTTGTGTTGTGTACGTGTTAGCCGACCTAGAAACCGCAACGCGGGCGCGGTGCTTTTCATTAGTTATGAACCCAATGTATTACAATTAAATAAAAACTGATAACAGACGCGTCTACATGGGCAATTGTGCCATTCGGCAAATCTTCAGAGAGCCTTGAAATACAATACTTTTTAAGCTGGTAAACCGAAAGGTTCAGATATGCCTAGTGATTTTGTGATTTTTTTTTGTGTTTTTTTCTTGTAGGGCCCGATCTTCTTTGGGCTTGTTTCATTTGATGTTTCATCTGCCGACTGAGACTTCAAATGCTGACTGAAGCAAAATATTGGGGGTGTCACAATAGCCCCCACACCCCCGGTCGCTACGGCGCTGCGTGAATTGTAAATATAGTTTGTAACCACTGAGTGTTGTCCAGCCCAAAGTGAAAGCATTCATCAGTCACTATTTCACAAACATACTCAAATGATCACGAGGACAAGGCAACCGTGGCACATTCAAACCTGGTGCCGTACACCCTGGTGCCGATCAGAAGCCCAGGGTGTATGACAAAAATCGTTTGTTAAAGTTGAGTGGGCGGGGCGGTGTTGACTTTAGACTGGTTCCCGGTCCCGACATCGTTTTCTTCTGACTGTAATAGTCTATGTAGGGAACTGGAACTAGTCTAGTGTTGAACATCGGGGAAGAGGGCATTTTTCCAAACCTCGACTTTGGGACTCTGGCTCCGGCTGATGGGCTCCGTCATCCATTCTGGAGCAGTGTGCATTTTGCATGGTGTTTCCAACATCAGACAAAGCCGGAGCCAGAGCCTAAGCCAAGTTGGGAAACTGCCGTAGGATTTTCCTTTCCATAAACAGAAGAAAAACAACCTCGTCCTTGAACTATTAAAGTTATTTAGTAGTTACGTGCAGCAAAAATGAAAAGTCCTTATCTTTTGTTGAACCTAACCTTTATACTTTACACTTTCGATTTGGATAAAGAACTCTGAAAGTAAAAGTGCATCCATGCGGGTCACTTTCAACAAACCTTATTTATTATATTATTCTGTATCACCCTCTCCCACCTTTTCTTTTTGTTTTCATTAAGGAAAGCAGAATCCTGCTTACCGGATTGCGAAACTGTAGGCATATACTGCCAAAGGTTTTTATCGTGTATTAATTTGCAAACCCAAACTGAGACTAAAGATAAAATCCACGATTAAAAGTTTCGATTTATTCTTAGCTCATCTTTTATTTTGTACATATATAAACCTGTATAATAATGATTATGTTTAACCTCCATGACTAATCAAAACACAAACGAAAGGCGGGACCCTGGATGTAATACTTTCAATGTTTGCCTGAGGACATGAGTTCACAAGAAGCAGGTCTTGGATTAGACTTGATGATGCAAATCATCAAGGACAGCTTGATGTCTCCGGGCCGGCCACCACCCCCAACCCGGGGGGATCTACACTGGAAAGCGACCATGGCCTTCAAACATTGAGCAACATTTTTCGTGGAAAAGATATTTCGGTTTTGACTCCTTATTGTTCACAGTGCAGTGCAATCACATTGTAAAATTAATAATTAATTGATAAACGTTCGAATACTAATGTGCGTCTCCCCGTCATAAAAATCCAATGTGTATATCTGCCGCCCTCTTGCGGTGATGTCGCTGCTGTCTCAAACCAATATGGCTGCTTCCATCCATGTGTGCACGTGAACGAAACTGCTCTCCTACTTCTACTTACTCTAGTTTGAAGAAGAACTCGCTGTTTAAGAAGTTCAATTTGACAGTCGCTACAGATCACAAATTTCTGTCGTTTTACCGGTGTAATATTTCCGAAGTTTTGCCATGGGTAGGTCGAAGCAAAAGAAGAAAGGGAACAAGGGTCATTGGGGAGCTAAAAAGGGAAATGCGAGTGGTGGCGGCGATGCCGATGATAAACAGGTGAGGTCTAAATTACTAATAATTTACTGAGAATAAGATTAAGAAGACCATAAAACTTTTATGGTCTTCTTTTGTTTAAGAAGTTCAATTTGACAGTCGCTACAGATCACAAATTTCTGTCGTTTTACCAGTGTAGTATTTCCGAAGTTTTGTCATGGGTAGGTCGAAGCAAAAGATAAACAAAAGACGCCTCGATCCTTTATCACATGGCCAACACGCTGCCGTTTAAGACCTCGCTCACCATTCTTTTATTAAAAGAATGGTGAGCTAGGTCTTAAACGGCAGCGTGTTGGCCATGTGATAAAGGATCGAGGCGTCTTTTGTTTATCACACGACTCTGTAATGTTTTAAACGGATGTTTAAGTATTTTAGTACAGGACCAACGACGAGGCAGGCACTACTCGGGAGATAGTTGCAATAATCCTAACCCTCCATTTTCTAGCCCCACTAGTGTAGCAAGGATTTTTGACATAAGGATTCAACCGATGTCAAAAATCCTTGCCACACTAGTGGGGCTATCTATCCTCCTGACCATGGAGGGTTACGATTATCGCAACTACTCGGGAGTCTGAGTATATGTACCCATATACTCTTTTATTCCCATTTTCATAAATGCCTTTATCATTACAAAGCGTAATAATTAATGTAGGAAAAAACTTTTCTGTTTTTTAATATTTGTAATACATTTCAATTCCTGTCACGTCCTCAGGATCCATTTCATGAAGGGTCAGATTGCATGCAATGCTCAATGGTTGTACGTACATGCGCGTACTATAGTAAATAGTATTTAGTAGTAGTACTAAAAAAAATACTTTACATTGAGAACCGGTATGTATTGATTGCACGTGGCGTAAATTAGCACCAGCGTAAATTAGCGCCTGCCTAAGTATGATTGCTGAATGGTCTTTATATCAGCTGTTTAAACACCCCCATGTGACATGCTCTCGTCCAATCAGAATGGGTAAACTGTCTGGGGTATTTATGAATAATATTTTAAAGGGACAGTCAGTAGGCTATAAATATAAAACTTAAAAGTGTAACATACTGTTTAGTGTTAGTGTTGGTAATGAAGTATAGCAAGCAAATTGGGGAAATACTCTTTAACGTTGCTTAACAAGTGAAAGTGCGGTTGTTGGATTTAGACATTTTTAAAGAAATTTATTGCAGAATTATACTACTAGATTAATCTGAGTGACCGGTCATTCATTGCTTGTGTAGCCCCACCATTTTGACATACCGGCTGATCCTTAGCCAGACGTACTACCCTAGTCATTGTGCCCTGTGGTAGGAACTTCAAAAATGGGGTCATGGATGGAGTTTGGTAAACCAGTCATGGAGAAAGAACATTTAATTATTGTGCTCCAAACAAAAACAATTTTTGTTTTTAAATTAATTACTCTGTCATTATTCGTTGATGGAATTTTTTCATTTGATATCTCATTCGAAAGGTGATAACTTTCGTCATCATACAAGTATTGCAATTCAACATTTGGATTCATTTTTTCAAGGTAAAACCAGCTTGATCTTGGAGAAACATTCAGTGCACCATCTAGTCTATTACTATTGTGAAATGGACAGCAGGCAAAGTTTCTCAGCCAAAAGGCCTTGGGGCTTTGGGTTAATGACTTCATTTATTAACAACAATGCTTGTCAAACTGTCAGTTTGTTTTCACGTAATCCTCTTTTCTTTCCTTTAACAGAGGGATTGGCGTGGCGCCAATAACTACCAGGCAATCGAGAGGAAAAATGAAGCATTCGAGGCCTACTACAAGGTGGGATTGGTTTAACATCCATAAAATCACTCGGACATTTCAAATACTTTTCTACCTTTCTTTTCTACGGATGATTTCAAACATTGAAGCTTGTGATCATTTGGAGAAGGAGCACTGAATGCAATAGACCGATTGCGCGACCAATGTTTACATGTCATCACGTGACCTATTGTGGGTCATAGTAATCTGAGCTGATGGCAAACTACGTGCAAATACATGCCGTGATCGACAGAGTCACACTAAAAAACAGCTTTTGGTAATAATAACACAGTTACTAGGCCATTTTATTAAAGTAGTATGTTGTGACATTGATTTTTATCACTTTACTGTTTCATAAACTACAAAAGAGGTTTATTTTGAGTTTTGCACAACTGGCGTCGGACGACTATGTAGCCGCCCGCCTCTTGTCATGTTTGTAATGTAGGCCTAAATCACTGTAAAAAAAGGGAAAAGAACATTGGAAAAGTGAGCATTTATACCTAGCCTTGCAAAATTTCATATAGGCAAAGGAATCGCACAGTTTTGGAAAGCAATTTTATTAGATGATTTCAGCTTCAAAAGTTTGAAATTCTTGTGTTGAAAAGTGTGTGATCGCAGTTGTCTGGCCTCAACGTTCCTTCGTGCACTAGTACACATCGTGCACATTTATACGTTACTTGTACAATTTTCAAGACTTGCTGGAACTGTCCTTACTGGCTTTATTCTGCCACTCGAAGGTCTCTGGTACAAACTCTGGAATATTTTTCACAGATTTCAAGCAAGAAAAGCCTTGATCAAATAAACTAAATGCAACAATCATCATGTACTATACTGCACTTTCCTATGGAGGACGCCTTGTGCGTTGAACATTTAATACCTACAAGAGGTCATGTGACGTGGGTCGCGCAATCGGTCTATTGTCACTTTTCTGCTCTTGTAGAAAAAACACTGACAATCTTTTCAGGGTGGATAAGATTCTGTTTTTAATCATGATCGGAAAACAAATGTCGGTTGGCTTCAACATTCTTGTGTTGGGAAAAGTGCTAGGGCCCGTTAAGCCATCCTCAGGTCGATCTTGCAATCACACAGAACAGTCGGGGACTGACTTTTCAGGATATAATGCTCACTCTGACTTACCTCCATTGAGCCGAAATACAATGAATGAACAATGGTGGAAGCCTCTTGATGCCTGGAACAAAAGGACAAAGGTCTGTAATCAGGGATTACACAAAAACCACCTCTCAATAGCGAGAAAACTCCAAAACATTCAAGACCTTTTTGGTCTCTTTGTGGCAGAAACAAAGCGTTAGACGGCATGTGTGTGGTCTGTGCACGCTCAGCAGTGGAATGTCCGGGGGACCTTTGCTCCGGTATTCTGAAGTTACACAATGGCGTCTTAAGACGCCTTCCGTTTCCAGGCAGGGGAAACATTTGTGTGTTCACATGTCATCCCGGCGCCAACTGGTTAAGGGCGCCCCTTTGAATGAAATGAAGATTTGTACCGCAGCATCTGAAGGGGCACCAGGGCACAATTTCACTTAGCTGCTTAAGCACAAAAAGTAGCTCAGCACAAAACAATTTCGGTTACCGGTAATAGGTTACCAGCCAAGATACCATTCATGTACAATGTGTGTCTGGATTCCTGCTTAGCTAAGTTTCGCTTAGCAGAAATTTGTTCGGCAATATTTTCTGCTTAAAGGGTCTGTATACGTTTGGTAATGACTCTGAAAATTTATGGCAATAATAACTCACTTGGTAAGAAGTACAGCAGCTTTGGATAGTATAATGCATTTTGAGAAATGTTTCACTTCGAAGTACTGCAGTTATGGAAAAATACATCACTTTTTATCCCCAAAAAATTTGAATCTGAGCAGCGTTATGGCCGTAATGCTTCTCATAATGTGTATTCCAATGACGGATACTTCTTCTGCATGAACACAACCGCTCCAGATTTTTGTTGATATATCAAAAATGCTGCCACCTTTTGAACTGAAATTTACACAGGTTAGTTTTATGGCATATATCTACAATTATATAGCATTCAGGCAAATGTACGGTTCCAAACACCAAAGGTATACTTTGCCTTTAAGCAGTTCTATAAAATTGACCCCCCACCCCAGGGGGAATGGGGGCAATTTTCCTCCGTTGCCTCCTTGAAGTATCAGGCTTGGGTGCCAAGGTCTCGATGTCTGAAGATGTTGACGCCTTGCGTTGCGTCAAAGTGCAATTTTTGACCATCTTTCTCTTGATGTGTATTTTAGGAACAGAACATCGTACCCGAAGGAGAATGGGATAGCTTTCTGTCGTCACTCAAAGAGGAACTGCCTGTTACTTTCCGCATTACAGGTTACAGGAGGTACATTCATTAACCCTAACCTTCCCCGACCGCTCAAAATCCAACTGCATGTTTTGTTTGATTCTGTTGGACTGAGGACTGTTCACCCCAAGTTGAAATTACTATTACAGTACACCTTTTCTTGGTTGATAAACAAACCGGCACTGGTTGGCATGGTCGGCCAAATGTTAGCTAAACACTCAATCTTGTTGACAGACGTTGTAACCAATTTTAACCTATTTGCAAACTTTCTGTTTAAAGAAATTAAACCCCATTGGTTTGTTTCTTTCCAACAAATTGAACACTGTTTTTGAATATTTGTGTAACAATTTTTACAAATTATGATTAAATGTGTTTTTGCTTTGCAATGATGGCTTCTTCCCATAGTTTCTCCAACCTTGGTTGGCAAAAACTTGGGCTGTATAGACATCATTCATATGACATCATTTGAGTAGGGCGCACTCGTGTGATAAGCGTTGTCTACTTACTGCTATCTGAGTCCTGCTAATAACAGGATTTGAACTGGCCTCTTGTCACCGGGAACTCTGCTCCAGAATGGCGGGTTCTAGGTTTGAATCCCACCTGAGGAGTATGCCTGTGAGTGTGGATGTTTTTTTTTTTCATAGGACTGGGAAAAGCACCAAGTATAACAGTGCTTATCACACATCAGTGTAATAGTAAAACCAAAACTATTCTCTTTATCATCGATGCGCGTATTACATCGATTATACCTCGGCAAATCAAGTCGGTAAAATCATTCATAAAAACCAGATTTTGATACCTGGGCTCAATTTCGTGGAGCTGCCTATGCAGAAAATATTGCTTAACAGTTTCCTGCTTTAGCAGAAATGAGCAGGAAACCAGTCACAAATTGTACATGTGAAATGGTATTTTGGCTGGTAACCAGAAATTGTTTAAGCAGCTCTATGAGATTGGGCCATGTTGTCCGTGTGACATAAGTAATTTTGCGAATCACCTTCCTTTTTTTCCCAGCCATGCACAGCACATGTTGAGCTATTTGAAGGGCCATTATATCAGTGAGATGATGGACCAGAGGATTGATGAAGAGGACACAATGGTTGAGCCCAAACCTATGCCATGGTAAGTCACTTTTATCTCTCGGACCTCCGCATCTCACAAATCTCCAAGAATCTTTTCCAGAAAGTTTTCCGATTTTGTGGAGAGTATTGCACGCCCCAATAACATGTGCTTACCATTTGAAATGGCACACCAATCTTATCTAAGCCCAAACATTTTGGGTGTTGCATTACCATTTAGTGGAGTATTTTGGAGGATATGGAAGCATCTCTAGCCATAGAAACTGTGAGGTTAAGGTTAACCCTCCTACTGGTAGACCATTCAAAACCATTCAGAATTCCAAATCCCACGTTTCCCCATTGTGATGTACACACATGGTATTATCATTTGAACAGTGTTGATATCGAGCTGCACTACTATTCAAAACCATTCATAGCATAGAGGGTCCATTGATTCAGCACAGCTGTACTACCATTTGGAAGGATCCTCACAAGGCTTTGTATCAGCTTACCTACCATTCAAACCCTCTTAGGGAATCAACACTGTACACAGTTATCAAAACCATTCAAAACCACAGTAGTGAATGGTTTCAAATGGTTCATCTACTTATTCTAAACAGGCACCAAGAGTAGGAGGGTTAACCTTGATATTTACTTGGATACACCAGCAGACGCCAACTGGTTAAAAGATTTCCCAGAAGCCATCTTAACACTCATTTGAATGGACTTTCCCCCAAGCATAAAACATAGGGCAATAGTTTCCACTAAATCCCTCTTCCCCCCACCCCCATTTTTTTTTTAAATACTAAATAAATAAAAAAATCATTAATCCTAACCCCCCCCCCCCCCGAGGTGATTTACTAGGATCCTTCCCCAGTCCAATAAAATCCAACACCATATGGTAAACCATGCACAAAAACCTCTGGACTCTGATTTATGGTGCTATGCCGCATCCCATGTAAAGCATGATCAGTTTACTGGTACAGTTCCCAGTCCAACAGAATCCAACAAAACATGCTGTTGGAGTTTGATGGGTTTTGGGTGGTTAGGGTTAATCCAATTATTGGTTATTTTTTGTAGGTACCCAGAGGAGTTGGCTTGGCAGTTGAACCTGACCAGGAAAAATATTAGGAAATCCCCAGCGTGCAAGAAACTCCACAACTTTCTCATCACGGAGACGGAAAGTGTAAGTTGATTGTGTGGCTTTATCCCCTCGTACTTTTACCTTCAGTACAAGGCAGGGGTAAACACAGGCTTCAAACCAAGAACTCGGACTTTACACGCACACTGGTGATTCAGCTAAAGGTTTCTGCTCTTTTCACCAGTTCTGTTGGTTTGAATGTTATTTTAAGTGACTGTTGACCTCAAAATGTGAAACAGAAAGTGTGTTTTTGTAGATCTTGTGTTCTGTCAATAGCACCAAGGTGAGTTTGCTTCAAAAGAGTTTTGATGTTTTAATGGCTTGTGGATATTGGTTTGAAATCTGTGCTTGATGATAGTTGTTCTGATTCGACTAAAAAGTTTATATCTAACCAAAAATGTCATTTAACATTTAACATTTATTACATTTCTATAGCGCTGATTATATACATATATATTCAAAAGCGCTTCAGAATGATTTATAGTAAAAATTTAAAATATAAAAAATTACAACATTAAAAACAATATTTAAAGACAATTACACAATTAAAAACCAACAAAGTCATGACAACAAGACCTTCTCTTTTCAAGTAATGTATTTCGGCATTCAGTTGGTGCTGTCTTATTGTCATGTGTAGTGCTTTTGTAAAGCTGTAAGCAACTGTACTTTTTGTTTTAAAACGTTTGTTGTTGTATTTGCTGTTTGTCGATAGCAATAAAAGAAAATATAAAAAAATATGTGACTTTATGCTGATGCAGTTCTCTCAATTTAACGACACACACACGCACCAATGGTGTCAGTGACACACACACACCAATGGTTTCAGCTTGGATGTGGAATGAGGTTGTCAACATTTATGTTGAAATTTAAAATACAGATCGCACCAATGTCACACGCAGTTACTTTCTGCTACACTCTATCAATTTGGGAGTCAAATTGCACGAAAAATTATGGTAAGCATGTAAACGCCCATGGCCTAAAAAAAAAACGCATTACACAGATTAACCAGCTGACACCGGATGACGTGAATACAGGCAAATGTTTGCCCTGTCTGGAAACGGAAGCTATCTTAAAGACGCCATTATGTAATTTCGGATAACCGGACAATAGGTCGCCCAGTCATTCAACTGCAGAGCGGGCACAGACCACACACACACCGTCTAACGCTTCGTTTCACCCACACAAGGACAAAAAAAGGTCTTGAATATATTCACATTGTCTGGCCATTGAGAGCCGGTTTTCGTGATGATGACGTTAGGTGACTTGGGTTATAGATTTCATCCCATCTTAATGTAGTTTTTCTTATTGGTTTTCATTTTTATTTTTATTCATTTTATCTTATATAATTTTTGTTTACATACACATATGTCCTTTTTCGTTTTTATGCAAACAGTGGGGCGGTCATGAGCAGTTGGCCGCTAGAGCAATAACTTCACTTTTTGAGCTTCAGTTTTATATTTGACTAGTGTTTTTGTATTCAGTACAACTATGATTTTGATAGGCCAAACCAGTTCAGGTAATTTGCTGGGTTGCAAATACAATTGCAGATGCGTTGCAGGCAAGCAAGCTTTCAATTCAAAACATACTCTCATACAAAGGAAAATAATACAACAGATCACAAATAAAATACAATAACCAATGGACCATAGTCAATGAAAACAGTAAAATAGAATAAGAGGAGTATGGAGGCTGATTAAGTAAGTCGAAACTTGTAGAAGTCAGCCCTAGGATAAGACAGATGGCCAAAAAGACGAAACAAACTTTGAACTAGACAAACAAGTGGGATTACATATACAGAGAGCAAATAAACAAGAGTTATTAAACAGAGCTTTCACTCTTAAACTCAACTAATAAAAACATTTGCTATCTCACAGGGTAATATCAGTCGTCAAGAGGCTGTCAGCATGATCCCACCTCTGCTACTAGATGTGAAGTCCCATCACAAGGTGCTTGACATGTGCGCTGCACCAGGCTCTAAGACGGCTCAGCTGATTGAGCTAGTACATGCTGAACAGGTCTACGGATGGCCAGGTAAGTGGTGTGTCTTGGCTGAGCAGTGTAGTGCACTGGACTCGAGCTCTGGTGGCGGAGTTAATTGATAATGATAATGATGAACATTTATAAAGCATCGGTATCCACCACACATGGGCGCTCATGGCGCCGATATCCTCACTGTTTTTACTGCAGGTATGCCGAATTATGAATATGAGACCTATTCCTTATAAAATTTGACTAAAAGTGCTGTGGCGCAATCTGCAACCAACCATACCAGAAAACACCAGGGCAAACCCTTTCTCTTATTGATAAGTGTACTGGGTTCTTTTACACATAACACTGGACCTACGGTTTTAATACGTCCCATCCGAAGGACAAATCAATAATGGTTGAGTTTCTTGCTCAAGGACACAAGTGTCAAGACCGGGACTTGAACCCACACTCTGCTGATCAGAAACACCAGAGCTTGAGTCTGGTGCGCTTGACTGCTCGGCCCTGACATGCCACAGTTATCGGAGTGTGGGTTCAAATCCTGGTCATGGCACTTTTATAACTGTCATTTCACCCAGGAGTAGACTGGTACCTACAAGGGTAGAGATTGTCATTGTCCGAAGGCAGTTAGCTCAACGGAAGAGCTAGTGGGATAACTGCTATTAAGTTAAGCACCATTGACTTTGATCGGTAATTGGATCGGAGACCATTCCATGCATTGTCATGGTCAGTGGTTTGTCTGGGACAAGATAGGGCTCCTTAATATCAAACCATAAAGTCTTTCGGATGGGAGGTAAAACTACATTGTGGAATTTACATAAAACACCCAGGACACTTACGGTGAAAGAGAAGGGGCTTGCCCAGATGTTTCTGGATCGGCTGCATATTGCGCCCTCTCTTGGAAACAACATAGATTTATCTGACCTTTGGTTCTTCTTAAAGCCCCAGCTCAAGATTGGTGAACTGACTGTAAATGCTTCCATTCTTTGCACAAATCAAGATATATGTAATAAAATCAACCTGTGAAAATGTCAGCTCATTTCGATGTTTTACCTGTGAGAAAACGGTTAAAAATGCATCCAGCATTTTTGTCACATTTCTATTGGCAGAGTTTTCGTCTCACTGAGACGAAAACTAATTTGGGATCTTATTTCATTTATTATTTAAAAACGATAACACGTCAGGCAGAAATATTTCTAGGAAAGTTTTCTACCATCATTACCTTTATACCATGTAAGGTATATGTAAACCTGTGAACGTTTATGTTTTTCTTCTTACCGATGTTGAGCTGGGGCTTTAATATAGCCACCACTTCTTACAAGAAGAGATTATTACGTGGTTGTCATCTGTTTGTTAACTAGTTTTGTCAGCATGCAAAACTTTAAAATCTTACTTGAGATATGACCTTTTATTATCTGGTAAGATGGAATTTAGAAGTATGAAATTTGTTCACTTGTAATTTTTTTCCTTCTTTTCTCTAGAGGGGTTTGTGGTTGCTAACGACGCTGACAACAAGCGTTGCTACATCATGGTGCACCAGGCTAAGAGACTGAACAGCCCATGCTGCATGATAGTCAACCACGACGCCTCTGTGTTTCCTACAATCAGGGCAGTGCAGGGACAGGACTCCAGACCCAAGCCTGTCGTATACGACCGCATTTTGTGTGACGTGCCGTGTAGGTGAGGCAACAAGAAATTCTTGACCAAAAAGACTGTTCTCTTTTCTCATCGTTCAAAAATCCCAAATGGGTTCATTGCAGATTTTTTTTTGTCGGAACGTATGTTGAGAATGGAGTGACGCTTTACTATCCCAACTTGGGATCATCCCAATTGTAGATGGGACAGGCCAAACTATAGATTTTGCATGCACAACTTAAAGTTGACTGCGACTGGTTAGTGCGTCGGACTCAAGCTCTGGTGGCTGAGTCATCGGAGTGTGGGTTCGAGTCCCGGTCATGACACTTGTGTCCTTGAGCAAGGCACTTAACCATAATTGCTCTGTAAATGTTGGGGAGGTAGAGCCTTCTGCTCTACCAGCCAGGCTTCTGATAGATGATACCCAAGCCTACATCCTTACGGACTGTAAAGGGGGTTACCCTGTTTCAGCCCCAGGAGTAGGTGGCAATGGCCCCTGGAAAAACAGTTGATTTGTAGCCCACACCTCGAGTGGCTTACTGGCCTTGTGTGTCTGGCGACTTCCATAAAAAAATTTTTTTTTAAATGGTAGTTACTCATGTGTGACATAACTACGCTGGTTAACCCTCCCACTGTTCCAGCGAGTGGACCAATCATTTGAAACCATTCAATTGCCTTCACTACATTCACTACATTCTGATGCATTCACAACATCATACTGCAGGCTGGCATAGTTTATCTATCATTCAAAACCACAGTGGATGACGTTGAATGGTCAGACGGTAGGAGGGTTGACTTTGTACTGTGTAGATGCATTCACCACATAATATCATATTGCAGGCCACCCGATTCGACTAGCCACCGTAGCTTATAAGCAAGACAGACATGTATCATGATAGCCAGTGTAGCTTATAAGCGAGGGGGGTCATGTATCATGATACAATTTGCCTCGCTTAAAGAGTGTATGCTCTATCATGATACCATGATAGTATCATGGGAGGTTTATAAGCCAGGAACGCATGCTTGGCAGCAAGCTTATGTACTACGGTGGCTAGTTGTGCAGTTTGGCATAATTTATATGCCATTCAAAACCACGGTGGATAATATTAAATGGTCAGACAGTAGGAGGGTTGACTATATTGTGTAGATTATGCATTCACCCCATGATACCATATTGCAGGCTTGCATAATGTATCTACTGTTCAAAACTACAGTGGATGATACTGAATGGTCAGGTAGTGGGAGGGTTAAGGGCACAATTTACCCAAAGGGAACACAAATGTACATCACAATATTTGTACCACCTGAATGCAAACCCAAATTTATGCTCTCTCTAAATGTGTTCTTGAAGTTTATACTTGGCACTGTGGAAATTCCAAATACAGCTGATATTTGGTGTTTGGTCAAAATATTAAAGGAGAGTATTTTATGATTTTGTCTCTGTTTATTTCTTGGTAGTGGTGATGGGACTTTGAGGAAGAATTTTCTCATCTGGAAGAAGTGGACTCTTAACAGCGCCCAGAACCTTCATATGTAAGTTGTTCAGAGATAGATCTTCTGAATCTCGTGTTAACCACTTGACTCCTGAGACCGTTCAATCATTCAGTCGGGCTTAGATTTCCCAAAGGTCAAATGAAGGTCGAATAAATACACTTTCGATTGTCTGTGTGTGTGGGTGTTTGGTGTGGTAAGTCGTCAACAGTGAGTGGCAAGCTCAGGAGGTACTGTGTGGAGTGAACGCTCGGTGTTTCATGCTTGTATGAAGGGGAACAAAAGCCGCTGGATTCAACGAACGAATTCACTCTTTATTAGGGTTTATTGTGTAATCCCCAATTCTAAGACCTTCAGTCCTTTGTCTGACATACCAGGGGCCGATTTCACAAAGATCTAAGATTGATCGTGAGTGCGAATCAATCTTAACTGTTATGTTAAGTGTGATGTCACAATGCATCTCACTATGGTAATACCGACAACTCATCTTAAGATGAAGCTTAGTGCTTTGTGAAATCGAGCCGAGGATTTGATAGACCCAGATGTCAGCCAAGATAGTTTACATTATTCTCAGCACCGAGGAGACTGCGAGAATCGAGCGAACAATGTGGCGATTATTGGCAGTGGCTACTGGCCCAGAGACGGCCATTTCCTGCCGAACAAAGAGGTCCTCCAGGCATGAACTATCGATGCAAGACTGTCAGTTTCAGTGTCAAAGACCAACTCCTGGGCATCTTTAGTTTCATCGACAACAATAATATTTCACCGCTAAATTCTTTCAGTATTTTTCACCGAAATTAATCAAGATGGAGGTTGGTACCTGTTGAGAAAAAAAAGCTCGTTGGCAACAAGATAAATTACAGCTTTTTGGTCATCTTGGTAAAACAAGATTTTTTTTTCCCCCTGATTTTCTGCACATGCATCGCACAGTCTTAACTTACGGAAAGGGAACTTTGACCTACCAGGTTGTCTGGATTCTGCACCCAATTCCTCTCTCCACTGACGTATATAAGTGAGCATTAAAGACGCCCACTCGTCACCATTACCCGACGACTATCTCTGTGGCGCAAAACGATCATGTACCTGTACATAGTTAACGTACAACGCGTGCACAGGTCAAAGGTGATCTTTCGTGGCACGAATTTGTTTGTCGCGCGCTGGCAAGTTGCATCTTTAAGATTTTGTAGAAAGAAGTAAATCAATCACCAAAGGGAGAGAGAAACAGTCCACATTGTGTCCAAATAATGGGTTGTATTTCTGGTGATGCTCAGAGTCTGTAAACCTGAAAACATCTGGGAGATTCAGGGTCTATAATAAAGGGAGGGACCCAGGCCCACAAGCCACTTTCAGGAACTTTCGCAGACGTCAACTCTCATCCCTGACATGTATATCACTTGCACACTTCTTGTGTGCCTACTTGGCGCCTCAAAACCTCACGTTATAGTGAGAATTAAATCGTATGAACGTGTTGTCTGACAATAATGCAGTGTGCAGTACCGGATTTTACAGCGTGGTGCTGAGCTCCTGGAGGTCGGAGGTCGTATGGTGTACTCCACCTGTTCTTTCAACCCGATCGAGAATGAGGCTGTGGTTGCGAGCGTTCTACAAAAATGTGAAGGTACGTTTCTGTGGAAATTAAAACCTGAAAATGACAAATGCAAAGTAGCTTTTTTTTTTATTTCCACTTCAAAGCCCTACCACTATTACGGTCCAGAGAATTAAATAGTTGGTTTTGGGGTAAAAAAAAATGGCCTGGGTGAACTGTAGAGGGCACTTTGTGTTGTGAATCGCTCATATTAGCGAGCATAAGTGCACTGAAGTAAGGCATTCAGGTTAGCTGAGTGGTATCTTTCCCCAATTTTGACCTCTGTGGACCCCGGTTCGAATCCCAGACTGGATTCTTGCATGTGGATTGGGTTTTCAGTCTCTACCTGAATGCGTGGGTTTTACCTATTTGGGGTTTTCCTCCCACATCTAAAACTGACATTTCTTCTACATCTTCTCTACATGGGTATCTTCAGGACATCGGGTCACAGTGCTAGTCATTTTTGAAGGTCCCTTGTTTTCATTTCCAGAAAGATTTGATAATAACAGTAGTTATAATAATAAATCCCGTTTAATGGGGCACACTGGAAGTTTAACTTTGTAAATGTTATCTTTGAAGGGTCTTTGGAGCTGGTTGATGTTTCTGATGATCTACCTGGATTAAAGAGAATTCCTGGCTTGACTACATGGAAGGTAGGCTTGAATGCTAAGATGGCATTGAATTAAAAAAAGATACTTGTGGCAGAGTTGTAGTTGACTCACTTAGGTCAAGTCCTTGTCTGAGTCTTGAGCAACGTGGTTTGAGTCAGAGACCACGTCACAAGTCACTTGGTTTGAGTCCGAGTCCAGGTCACAAGTCACTTGGTTTGAGTCCGAGTCCAGGTCACAAGTCACTTGGTTTGAGTCCGAGTCCAGGTCACAAGTCACTTGGTTTGAGTCCGAGTCCAGGTCACAAGTCACTTGGTTTGAGTCCGAGTCCAGGTCACAAGTCACTTGGTTTGAGTTTGACTCTGAGTCACAAGTCAATTGGTTTGAGTCTGAGTCCAGGTCACAAGTCACTTGGTTTGAGTCCGAGTCCAGGTCACAAGTCACTTGGTTGGAGTCCGAGTCCAGGTCACAAGTCACTTGGTTTGAGTTTGACTCTGAGTCACAAGTCAATTGGTTTGAGTTTGACTCTGAGTCACAAGTCAATTGGTTTGAGTCTGAGTCCAGGTCACAAGTCACTTGGTTTGAGTCCGAGTCCAGGTCACAAGTCACTTGGTTTGAGTTTGACTCTGAGTCACAAGTCAATTGGTTTGAGTCTGAGTCCAGGTCACAAGTCACTTGGTTTGAGTCCGAGTCCAGGTCACAAGTCACTTGGTTGGAGTCCGAGTCCAGGTCACAAGTCACTTGGTTTGAGTCCGAGTCCAGGTCACAAGTCACTTGGTTTGAGTTTGACTCTGAGTCACAAGTCAATTGGTTTGAGTCTGAGTCCAGGTCACAAGTCACTTGGTTTGAGTCCGAGTCCAGGTCACAAGTCACTTGGTTGGAGTCCGAGTCTGAGTCCAAAGCTTGAGTCACTTGGTTCGAGTTTGACTCTGAGTCACAAGTCCCTTGGTTTTAGTCTGAGTCCAAATCTTGAGTTACTTGGTTCAAGTTTGAGTCGAGTCAGATGTCGTTTCATTTAGATGATGGAACTAGTTTGGATGCTAACCATATTTAGAACTAGAAATGATGAAGTAAAAAAAGGTCCCCTGTTTTGTTCTGGGCACTGAATGGATAACATCTGTTGTCCACGTGCTGTAAGGAGTGACTTTATCACGCCATTTCTTCTAGAAAAATTCATCTTAAATGCACATGTTAGTTATTCCAATTTGAGAGAGTGGAAGACAAACTGAATTATTAATTGGTCGCTGTGTTTCTTCAGGTGATTGATAATGCGGGTGTGGCTTTTAACTCTCACGAAGACGTACCCGATAACAAGAAGCAGAAGTTCAAAGCAACCATGTGGCCCCCAACGCAGGACGAGGCTGACAGATTAAACCTCAACAGATGGTAAGTGGTATATATCATCTCTAAGAAATGCTGTGGTTTGTGTTATGGCTTTGACCAGTTGGCATCGGATGACGTGTATACACGCCAATGGTTCCCCTGCCTGGAAACGGAGGCTGTATAATTACGGTTTTATGTAAAATCGGAATACCGGAACAAAGGTAGCCTGGACATTCCACTGCTGAGCATGCACTGAGCACACACACCCCGTCTAACGCTTTGTTTCACCCACACAAAGACAAAACATGGTCTTGAATATTTTTGCAGTTTCTGGCTATTGAGAGGTGGTTTTTGTGTATTTCCTGATTCCTGATTATAGACCTTTGTCCATCGAGAGGCTTCAACCATTGTTTATTCATTGTATTTCTACTCAATGGAGGTAAGTCGGAGTGAGCCAGGAATCGAGCCATGGTTCCGTGTTTAGTACCACTCCTATGCCGTTGGTAACAGCCAATGTTTTGCAATTCACGGTGCATGAATTTGACATTTTCTCGGTCGAGAAAACAAAACGGACGATCCAATAAAGAGAATCTTTGTTCTCTTGGCATTGTCAAGTCAGGGTTTCTTTGCGCCAGCGGTACCCCCAAAGAAAAAACAATCTGGCAATTCAATAAACTGCCTGTACTTTTTTTATGGAGAGGTGATCACCAAAATGGCGATGTTGAAAGCACGGGTGTGATCTGTGAACGAAGTTGCACAAGGTCTATAGTAAGCACAAAGAATTTGCTTACCGGTGAAACAGCTTTATGAAACTGGTTCCAGCACTGCTTGATGACGGCTCTTGGACAACTGTGCAGTAAAAGCATTTCTTTGAGGTGTAACGGGAGCTAGTTTACGGACTGACATTTTTCCTTTGGGGTGTCACTTTGCCAACTGAGTTTTTTTCAAAGTAACTTCAAAGCATAACCAAATGGTGAACATTTTTGCAATTTTTCAGAGATTTAAAGAAAGAACAATTTAGTTTTAGTCAGCAGCAGTCCGCAAACCCAAGTTTCTGAGTAAGTTGAACTTTACCCAACATGTAATTGATTATAAAAATTATTATTTCTTTTTTTTATCACAGCGTACGTATTCTACCTCATCAACAAAACACTGGCGGTTTCTTCGTAGCCGTCCTGAGGAAAGTGGCCACCCTCCCATGGATGAAACAAGCCACGCCCCCTGCTGAAGGTGGGTGACGAGTGTTCATAGCAAACAACAATCCTTCTCTTCATCCTATACACTGGTACCACAGACTGCCACAAAGCACCATACCTTCCAGGCTAGCTTTGGGTGCATGGGTTTCTTAGCTGTTTGTACAGCTGGTATAATCAGGAAACCCCATGGCTTGTGTGCTGTGGACTTAGTCTCCACAGTCTCCTGTAGAATTTTGTGGCAAGAGCCAGTTGGGCAGGAGAGTATACCGATATTAATGGGATTAAGCTTTTTTTTTTTTAATTACCCTACCTCACCTCTGATAATGGAATAGTCTATCCATCCTGATCAAAAACTTGAAAAGTTTTTTGCCTTTAACCAGTTGATGGCGGATGACCTAGGTACACACATATTGTCTGAGCCAGCAAACAGGTCAGTTAGACACGCCATTGTGTAAAATCGGAATACCGGCACAACGGTTGACCGGACACTTTGTTTCAGAGCGTGCACAGAGTATGCACTCACCATGCAGCGCTTCGTTTCACCCACACACACAGGACAGATGGTGTTGAATTATTTGCTGATTTTCTCCCATAATCTGGGGGTTGTTGTGTAATCCCCGATTGCAGACCTTTGTCGTTTTGTTCCGAGAAGTGGATTAGGAGACATTCAAGTAATAAACCACAAGGGAAACCTGACTGGCTGGTTAAAGATCAATTTGGGGGTGAACCTGAGACCTCCGGATTAACCTGCCGGTGCTCTACCAACTGAGCTATCTAGCCCTAAAGTTGGTGGTACTGGGCATGACCCCTGGCTGTACAACATTATACGATTGTACGACTTCTGACTAGCGTCCCCGAACAAAGACGTTCATGAATTAGGTAGAACGCCAATATTAGGGCTAGAAAGCTTAATTGGAAGAGCACCAACACATAAATCTGGAGGTCTCTGGTTCAAATCCCGCTCTAGTCAACTTAAATTAGCGACATCGCCCCTATAGCCCTTGGCCTACAGAACACTGGTGCATAGGGCCAATGGAACACTGGTACCTAGGGCCTACAGAACACTGGTGACTAGGGCCTATGGAACACTGGTACCTAGGGCCTACAGAACACTGGTGCCTAGGGCCTATGGAACACTGGTACCTAGGGCCTATGGAACACTGGTACCTAGGGCCTACAGAACACTGGTGCCTAGGGCCTACAGAACACTGGTGCCTAGGGCCTACAGAACACTGGTACCTAGGGCCTACAGAACACTGGTACCTAGGGCCTACACAACACTGGTACCTAGGGCCTACACAACACTGGTGCCTTGGGCCTACAGAACACTGGTGCCTAGGGCCTATGGAACACTGGTACCTAGGGCCTATGGAACACTGGTACCTAGGGCCTATGGAACACTGGTACCTAGGGCCTACAGAACACTGGTGCCTAGGGCCCATGGAACACTGGTGCCTTGGGCCTATAGCACACTGGTGCCTAGGGCCTACAGAACATTGGTACCTAGGGCCTATGGAACACTGGTACCCAGGGCCTATGGAACACTCGTGCCTAGGGCCCATGGATCACTGGTACCTAGGGCCTACAGAACACTGGTGCCTAGGGCCTACAGAACACTGTTACCTGGGGCCTACAGAACACTGGTACCTAGGGCCTACAGAACACTGGTACCTAGGGCCTACAGAACACTGGTGCCTAGGGCCTACAGAACACTGGTACCTAGGGCCTACAGAACACTGGTACCTAGAGCCTACAGAACACTGGTACCCAGGGCCTACGGAACACTGGTGCCTAGAGCCTACAGAACACTGGTACCCAGGGCCTACGGAACACTGGTGCCTAGGGCCTATGGAACACTGGTGCCTACGGCTTACAGAACACTGTTACCTAGGGCCTATGAAAAATTTAATCTGGCGCTGCGTACCATGACAGTTCCTTGTGCCTTTCTTTGGTTGGAATAAGTCAATTTCTTTTTGTTTTTTGCTTTTCATAGCCGAACCAGAGGTACCAGAAGCTGGTGAAGAAATGAAAACCAACGAAGCCTGTGCTGTTAAGACAGACGACAGCAAAACAGCAGCTGGCACTGAACCCGAGACCGCCATGGCAGTCACGACTGAGGCAAGTGACGAGACAGAAACGACATTGAAATCTGCACCAGAAGGCGGAACGTGTGACGATGATGTTATGATGGAAACCAGTGAGAGTGATGCTTTGGATGATACTATGGGTACCAGTGAGACAGCGGAGGATGATGAGGGATCGAGTGACCCCCTCACTGAGGAGGCTTTGGAGAGTAGTCCCCCGGAGGAGGAACTTGCACCCAGCACCGAGTAAGAACTTGAAGACACATATTTTGCCGAACACAATTTTGATGTGTAATTCTGAGTTGTCCTTGGCGTGTTGTGGCCGAGTGGTTAAGAGCACCGGACTCAAGCTCTGATGTTTCTGATCAGCAGAGTGTGGGTTCGAGCCCCGGTCTTGACATCTGTGTCCTTAAGCAAGACACTTAACCATTATTGCTTTGCCCTTTGGATGGGACGTAAAGCCGTAGGTCCCGTGTGTTCTGTAAGGGAGTTTCTCGAGGTATGCCAGTTGGAATACTCTACCGATCCAATTAGAATTTTCCGACTTTTGAGATGCTCCCTAATGCACATAAAAGAACTTAGTACACTTATCGTAGAGAGAAGGGGTTTGCCCCGGTGTTTCTGGCATAGTCTGGCAGCAATATGCGCCACCTCACCTTGTATCCCTTTCAAGGTGTTGTATTATGGTTGCTTTGTCTCATGAAATCATTCGTAACAATCACCACCAGATTTAGCGCCAGGAGTGTCATTTGTGACAGACATGGCGCATTGTAAATGTACACTATTATTATTATTGTTGTTATTATATGGCCTAGTGCGCCGGGCGTCAAATCTGTTTGTTTGAATTGTTTCAATATTGGTATACTGGCCTGATATTTCACGGAGGCAATTGCCTCCATGCCCCTGGTCATTGCCCTGGTGCCCTTTGAAATGTTCCAGTAAAAACTGACACTTTCCTCATAAAGATGCCCTCCCCTAAAAAAAGCTGCTTTGCTCTTATAACATTGAAGTGGAAGGCCTGGATTTACCATTAAATGGCGGCAGGATGACGACAATACATATGAATGTCATTGCTGAGCGGTCTAGTACACCGGACTCAAGTTCTGGTGGTCAAGTCATCGGGGTGTGGGTTCGAATCCCGGTCATGACACTTGTGTCCCTGAGTAAGATGCTTTACTATAAATGCTTCTCTTCACCCAGGGGTATAAATGGGTACCTGCGAAGGGTAGAGGTTGATATTGTATCTGAAAACAGCCCTTGGAGCGCCACGGCAGCTCGGGGCTGTATACTCCCCAGGGAGCTGAGAAAGATTACAGGAATGCTATTGGCCTAATGACCAGGGGCCGATTTCACAAAACTCTTCCTAACTTAGGACACGTCCTAGGCAATGCTAAGAGATAGGACTACTCGTCCTAACTTAGGACTAGTCCTATCTCTTAGCATTGCCTAGGACGTGTCCTAAGTTAGGAAGAGTTTTGTGAAATCGGCCCCAGGGCACTAATGTAAAGCGCATTGAGACATTATTGTGAAATGTGCTATATAAGAACGTTTTTCTTCAGCCCAGCTGCTAGAAGTACATGTAATTTAAACTCTTTTTTTTCTTCCAGTGGTCCACCGCCTCCCAAGAAGAAGAAGTTCCAAGGCTACAAGGAGGACCCATTTGTCTTCTTCAAGGAAGATGAGGCCATTTGGCAGCAGATCAAGTACGTTCACTCTTCATGAGCAGATGGAATTTACACAATTTATCCTCCTACTGTTCTTGGTAACATTTTCCCAGTGACTTGACCAACCGTTTGAAACCGTTCCACAGCAGACGTCCTGTAGGTTGGTACAACTGTGCACATAATGATCTGTGTACGTGTGTGTACTGTGTGGATGCATTCACCACATGATATCGTATTGCAGGCTGGCATAGTGCATCTATCATTCAAAACCACAGTGGATGATACTGATTGGTCAGACAGTAAGAGGGTTGACTGTACTGTGTGGATGCATTCACCACATTATATCAAATTGCAGGCTGGCATAGTGCATCTATCATTCAAAACCACAGTGGATGATACTGATTGGTCAGACAGTAAGAGGGTTGACTGTGTACTGTGTGGATGCATTCACCACATTATATAAAATTGCAGGCTGGCATAGTGCATCTATCATTCAAAACCACAGTGGATGATACTGATTGGTCAGACAGTAAGAGGGTTGACTGTGTACTGTCTATGTGCATGCATTATATTGCAAGCTGGCATTGTTCATTTATCAGAGTTTATAAACTCTGATTGGTCAAAGACTGGTCATGTGAGGGTGTATTTACATGTGATATAAAGACTCTCTCTGTGAACTAGCGAATAAATGGCCCGTAAACAAGCATCTTCTTGTGTAAAAGTTTTGAATGCACATGCACTGTGTTGTGCAGGGAACTATAATATCAACTGTTTTCTTTGTGCGCATTTTTATTGTTTTATTTTGGTAAGAGATGTTGGTGCTGTGAGCATGCGCGTACCAGTCGTATGTGAACACGCCGACAGTGTATCAATTTAAGGTAACTGGTACCCACATGAAACCAACACAATGCAAAGAAGAGGCTATGAAAGGATTGAGGCCACATGCCAGCCAAACTGCCTAGTCTGTAAGGGTTTTGATGAAATCGCAATTCATTTGGATTCATATCCTTGAATTATCTTGATACCAATTTTAATTTGAAGACACAAAGTTCTCATGTCAATTTGCTACATCATAATAAGCACAAAATTAACGGAAAAAAACCAAAACAAAACAATCTACACAACAAAGTAGATATATACACATGGTGTTACCGCAAACCAAATATACTCTGATACCTCACTCTTGCTATGCCTCAAAATCCATAAAAATAATTGCCAACAATGTAAATTTGTATAGCACCGGTATCCGGCAACTTTAAATAACGCTCAGGTCGCTTAGCAAATATAACAACCACACTGGTAACCAGAGAATATAATATAACCTTTGTAACTGTTTGTCATTTGCAGGACATTCTATTCTGTAGACGACAGCTTCCCGGTATCTCTTCTTCTGACTCGATGCCACGTCGGTAAGAAGAGGAATTTATACATGGTGAATCAAGCCATCAAATCTATCCTGGAAAACAATGAAGATAAACTGAAGGTACGCATGGAAATCAACACTGAGCCTTTTAGAAACCATAACATGATTTTGTGAACATTAATAATCATTCATAAATACCCAAGACAGTTTAGGCATTTCTATTGGTTGAAAGGTGATCACATGACCGTGTTTACCTGGTATTAAACGGCCGATAAAGACACGGCTGGAGCTGTTTAAGACCGGTTGTTTTAGTCTGGTTTCCTGCTTTGATGCTCTGGCACTAGAAAATATTTATAAAGTGGAACGAAATAGATCCATAGTGCGAAGCTGGGCTCCTGAATGTAAGGTCACAGCAAAAAAAAAACATTGCAAAGCGAGAAAGGTCTGCTGTGTCGTTCTCTGATTTTTTTCCCAGACATTTTACTTCTTAGCAATAAAACGGCATTTTTTCGAACAGGGAATAAAAGAGTGGTGACTCGGTCTTAATCAGCCGTTTAAAACCTAACAGTGTCACAGCCGTACAATAAAGGCCCTCACCTTTGGCTCGGGCCTTTATATCACACGGGCCGTGACACTGACGGTTTTAAACGGCCAATTAAGACCTCCTCGCCACTCTTTTATTTCCTTATTAATAATCAAAAGGAGAATGAAAGCGAGATGGGCAGCCTTCAGCATACATAAAGATATTCCAACAGAGAAGACAATACCAAACTGTCTTCAAAAGAAACCCAGCAATACCAGCACCAACCCTGGAGGTTTTTTTTTCTTCTTCTTCTTTTTTTATGGAAGTTGCCAGACACACAAGGCCAGTAAGCCACTCGAGGTGTGGGCTACAAATCAACTGTTTTTTCCAGGGGCCGTTGCCACCTACTCCTAAGGCTGAAACAGGGTTACCCCCTTTACAGTCCGTAAGGATGTAGGCTTGGGTATCATCCATCAGAAGCCTGGCTGGTAGAGCAGAAGGCTCTACCTCCCCAACTTTTTGGAAGCAATTATGGTTAAGTGCCTTGCTTGAGGACACAAGTGTCATGATCGGGACTCGAACCCACACTCTGATGACTCAGCCACCAGAGCTTGAGTCCGACGCACTAACCACTCGGCCATGACACACCATAAAACTGGTACTGGTTGGTACTGGTATGAAGTTTATAATCAATGAGCTTTCAGATTAAAACCAATGAATTTTAAAAGTATTAGGACCAATCCTTTAGATTGTCTTTAGCAAGTAGAGTATTGTGTTGTATTCATAATGTACGTGACGTTTGAGAATGCAAGTGTTTTTTGTTTATGCAGGTGATAAATAGTGGAGTTAAGGTTTGGAGCCGGAGTGATTCCAAGGATGTGTCATGTGACTTCAGACTAGCTCAAGAAGTAAGAAAACAAAACCGGTCCCCTGTCCCGTGGTCTCATTAGTTAACCCATATCCGCCCCGACTGGTGACAGTAGATACACACTGTCCCATCCTAAGCCCATGGAGCACTTATTGTTGCATCTGACCCAATTCACCTGACGTCATCATCACAATAATCTTGCTTACGTCATTTTTGGAGTCAATGGCCCTGTGTGTTATACAGTGTAGTAGTGTGAATTTTTAGGCAATGCCGTGGCCGAGCGGTCTAGTCCGCCAAACTTAAGCTCTGTAGTTTACAGAATGTGGGTTCGAATCCCAGCCTGGCCAGTCGCGACACTTGTGTCCTTGAGCAAGACACTTTACCATAATTGCTTTGTCCTTCCGATGGGACGTTAAGCCATAGGTCCTGTGTACTAGGATGGGTAGTGCACGTTAAAGAACCCAGAACACTTATCGTGAAAGAGTAGGGGTTTACCCCAGTGTTTCTGGTTCAGATAGCAAGCATCCTTATCTACAGGTTTCCTCAGGCTTCCGAGCTACAGTAATTAAGTTCATTTTTGAGGCATCTTTAGTTTCATTACCAGAAATTAATAATAATAATAATAATTGTGTGATGCATGTAAAAGAACCCAGTACACTTATCGTTAAGATTGTGCCACAGCACCTTGTAAACCATTACATGGTGCCTTGTAAATATGTGAGTCTTATCATTCGAACATAGCTTGTAGAAAAAATAATGAGATGCCCTCAGGTGCGAAAAAGTGATATTTAAAAACTGCGTATTATTATTAATATTGTTGTTATTATCTGGCGAATTATATGAGTTTTGATAAGTGATATCAGAAGACCTTAAAAAATAAACCAGACAATCAAATTCTCAATAGATGTTTTGTTCAAACCACAGTACCAGAAATTAATAATAATAATAATAATAAAAATAATAATGATAATGTCATTCTCAAATTTTACTAAGTAATGGCAAGGATTTTGAATCGAATCCGCTGTTCAGTACATTGCACTTGACCACTAAGCGACAAAATCGTCATCGCAACTTTTATGTACAAATTGTTCTTCTCTCTAAAAGGGCCTCTACAGTGTGTTTCCCTACCTAAACGACCGCAAGATACCACACGTCACAAAGGAGGACGTTCAGACCTTGTTGACGCAGGAGAATCCATACTGCTCCAAGCTAGATGAGGAAGCCAGGGTGGTTGTCAGTGGAAAGAGTAAGTTATTCCTTCATTAATAACTCAAATGTACGTCCCCAAACACATCTGCCTAATGGTGTAAAGATAATGATGGTAGAAAAACTTTCCCTGAAATATTTCTGCCTGAAGTGTTATCATTTTTAAATAACTAATGAAATAAGATCCAAAATTAGTTTTCGTCTCGGTGTGAGACTAGTAGCTTTTTACAGGTAAGTTTTGAATGATGGAGCTCTGAAATTGTTTCCACCCGAAAACGGGCCCTCACAGCTAGGACTCTGTACAGCACAGAGGAAGAGTCCTATATAGGGCAATATTGGGCCCATTGCACTGATGTCACATGCGGCTACTGTCCACCCACGGTCTTCCCAGCGGCATTGCCAGGGTTTTTTCACTAGGGGGACATTGCTTTTCAGTAGGGGGGACCAGGTACCATGTTGGTGGTGAGGGGGGCACGTGCCCCCCCCCCCCAAGGTCCCCCCCCTTGGCTACGCCACTGGGTCTTCCATATCGGGAGTCAAAATACATGTAAGGTTATGGTGCCTGCCCAACTGTATGCAGGCCGCCTAAAATACCCACTGAACAAAACACATGGGCAATTTTTTTTTTTTTTTTTTTAATTTTTATTGGAAGTCGCCAGACGCACAAGGCCAGTAAGCCACTCAAGGTGTGGGCTACAAATCAATTGCTTTTCCAGGGGCCGTTGCCACCTACTCCTGGGGCTGAAACAGGGTAACCCCCTTTACAGTCCGTAAGGATGTAGGCTTGGGTATCATCCATCAGAAGCCTGGCTAGTAGGGCAGAAGGCTCTACCTCCCCAACTTTTACGGAGCACTTATGGTTAAGTGCCTTGCTCAAGGACACAAGTGTCATGACCGGGACTCGAACCCACACTCTGATGACTCAGCCACCAGAGCTTGAGTCCGACGCACTAACCACTCGGCCATGACACGCCATAACTCTGAACATGGGTAACCAAGATTCACAGTGTGAACATATCAGGTGAATTGGGTCATAGGGATCAAAATCAAGATAGCACAACTTTCCAATAACAACTTAACACAATCAAGTGTACTTACAGGTAACTCTTTGGCAAACTATGTGCTGTGAGGTTGTCAAACATTGATCAAAGTTCTGTTCTAATTTGGTTTCCCTAAACATTGAGATAGCATTCATTGTCAAGTATGCTTTAATGCAAACTGTTACTGAACTGGTAGTGTGTGCAAAGTTCAATGTGCGGCAAAACGAAGGATCCCAGAGAAATATTTGGGAGTTTGCCAGCAGATATGATGGTTCACAATTTGTTATCAAACTGTGCTAAAATTAGTGCATATGTTGTCTTTAAGCATTCAAATGGGAATCAGGCTGCTTTTTAAGAGAGAGAGCAAACGTATATATCCAGGTGCTGCCGGGATTCTTTAATTTTTTCCCATCCAGCCTGACGGGATTATTTTTTTCAGAATTGCCGGAATCTGCCGCTGACACAAAGAAACCTTGACTTGACAAAGCCAAGAGAACAAAGACTCTCTTTATTGCACGGTGATTTTTTGTTTTCTCTACCGAGAAAATGTCTAATTCATGCACCGTGAATTGCAAAACCTCAGCCGTGAGCTGAAATACAATGAATAAACAATGGTGGAAGCCTCTCAATGTCTCGTAATCCTCCTCTTGGAACAAAAGGACAAAGGTCTGGAATCCAGGATTACACAATAGCCAAAAATCGGTGAAATATTCAAGACCATGTTTTTCTTTGTGGGAGTGAAATGAAGCGTTAGACAGCACGTGCATGCTCCATGTTAAAATATATGGGTCTGTATGTACATTTTTGTAGGGGGATTTTTATTTTTATTTTTTCATTTCAGAATTTTCATGATATTCAATCAAAACGGTGTTGAATTTGACCTTTTGACTGACAAACAATTCCTGTGTGGAATGTACAGACCCATGTTGTTGTAGTTATCCAACTGCGTCATGTTTCAAATTTTGCTCTGAAAGAGTATCAAATAAAATGATGTTTGAGACCATTTTAACCTGAGGTTAGAGGTTTTTCAACTTTCACAAGGACTCTATCGATTGAAAAATTAGTGCATCACAAAAACTTAACTTGACCTTAGAGCCCCTCTTCCAACAAAAAGGTCGTTATTCAGATAAATGTTGGGATAAATAAAGAAACATCAACATTTAAGGCATTTTTGATTGTTGTTGTTGTTGCTGCTGCTGCTGCTGTTGTTGTTGCTGTGGCTGTTGCTGTTGTTGTTGCCGTTGCTGTTGCTGCTGCTGCTGCTGCTGCTGCTGCTGCTGTTTGTGTTTTTGCTTAGATTCTTTTGTCATTCTTCTCATAATGAATGCCAAGTTGGGAAATCAAGTTGTCATTGTGATATTAATTGTTTGCATTTCTTGTTTGTTTGTTTTGCACTTGTGTAGGTCAGGGAAGTGTGGTGTTTGTGTACGACCCAAAAGAAAAGTGAGTATTTGTGAGGGCAAAGTCTAGCATTGGGAAACCTTTGATGGCAATTACATGGAATAAAAACCCCAGTAGTTTACAGATTGTGACTGGAAGGAGTAGATTACGAAATAGAAATGATGCCTAAACAGGCTACTGTGTTGTTAAATTGGATTGAGTGAGCAACCTTGTTCCCATTATAGTCATGTTTGTTATGCAACTGACCCCCTGGCGGGTTATGCAAACTGATGGGAGCTGGGTTTATAAAGTTATGAAGCACACAAATTTGGCTGAAAGATGCATGGCCCGATTTTCTCTGAAAGATTTTTTTTTATAAATGTTTTTCTCTGAAAGAATCCAGACAGATACTGCTGTTTCAAAACGAAAAACATATCAAAACTTTGGCATATGCCAAGGCCATTGACAAAATACACATGTAGCATGCAAAATTGGTTGTACATGGCATAATGTTGGGATCCCGACAATAATTCATTTTTGGTTTTTAATTAACTACCACTTATCATTGGCCAATTTTTGTGTACAATACCTGAAATGAAAGCTTCTAACTTTTTTTAATCTATGAAAAATATCTGTTTAAAATTGAAATCAAAATTTCGCGTCAAATCGTAAAATCCTTTGGACCTTAATGTTGTGTAATGCACGTAATATGGCCCAGTTACACATACGGATATGAGAAAGGGTTTGCCCTGGTGTTTCTGGCAGTGGCTGCTGAATGCGCCGCAGCACCTTGTAAACCCTTATAAGGTGCTACATAAATGGCTCTCATAATTCAAAAACTTCAAAAACTCATCTTAGAAAATAATATAGTAAGGGCTTTGAGTTCCTAATTGTTGGTAGATAACATGCGCTATATAAGACTCTGGTATATATATTAACACACGCCTACCTATACACCGTATCAACATGGGTTGAATGAATGGCTTGTGTGGAGTATCTTCAAATAATGTCCCATCAGTGTGGACCTTGGGTCCTTCATTGCGGTGTGTTTACTCAGTGATAAGATACGGGGTGCCACACAGGTCACACACTGAATTCGGATGATTTGCCAACACAGGCAGCATCAGTATCCGATATGTCATAACACACTCGCTGGAGTGTTATCATTGCCTGCTGCATTGAAGTTTTGGATATTGTCCAGATTATCTCTTCCAAAATGATTTCTTCAGATAATGGCTGGGTAGTTTGCATTTTGATGCATTGTCCATAAATTTTCTGTACATGATGCTGCACAGTGGCATAACTAAGGGGGGGGGGTGAAATTTTTACAAGAATAAAATGTTACTTTTATGAGCTTTTATGTAGTACTTTCAATGTTTTCAATTATTTTTTTTCATTATTTACACGCAGAACGTATCTTGTTTTACCTCAACACGTCAGAAGAGCACTGAAGAGGGGCTTGTTTAGGAAATACAAACAGAAACTAATTGGCCCATCACAATTTTAATTTGCCAAAAGTGCCCCCCCCCCCCTTTCCCCTAGGAAAAATGGTGCCCCCCCCCCCCTTGTGCCCCCCAAATTTTACCCTCGTTACAGCACTGATGCTGCAGTTAAAAAATAAAACAATTGAAGTATGTTTTCATGAGCCAGTATGAAGTAGACTGGAAGATGAATTCTTATCACACGCCTTCAACCTCGTGGGATATGGGATGGAGAAGCGCCATATTTTCCCGTTTTCCACTCGCGCCAGTGTGATAACTTATAATATCACTGGTTTTATTCCCGAGAGAACATGGTGTGAGAATGAAAGTTCAGCCAGTGGTAAATAAGTGTCTCAACGGATGTCCCGTACCAGTCTTAAAAGGCTAAACCGTATTATCAATTTTTTTTTTTCTGGCCCCTCAGGGATCCCGAATGCAGCGACATCTCTTTTGTCATGGCTGGCTGGCGCGGCAAGCACTCCGTCCGCTCATACATTCCCAAAGGTGAACGGCAGCACATCCTGCGCATGTGCAACATCGACTTCCCCACGGACAGTGTGGACTCCTCTTCAGCTCGAGACGGCAGCAACACACCACAGAGCTCCAGCCGGAGCAGTCCGGCCAAAGACGCCACTCCTGGTCAGACACCAGGTGAAACAACTCACGGTGACAAAACCGCTGCAAATGAGGAGCTGGCCAAAGACGCCGTTGTGAGTGAGACACAAGGTGATACAGAGTGTACCACACAGGGCCATACACCCTCTGCAAACGGTGGGCAGCCCGACCCACCTGGTGTAACAAAGAGCGAAATGATAGGGCCACCCCGTCTTGAAAAGTCCATCGGTTCCCCACCGAGTACTCAAGTTAAAAGTCAGGCGAGTGGTGGGAGGGTCACTGAGGGCGGGGCCAAGGGAAGTCAACCCGATTCCCCTCGTCGTGACAGACACCACGATAGAGACAAGGGTAGAAAGAGAGACCGAGACAGTCACAGATTTTCAAGCAGTGATAGAGATAGCGAAGCACAGCGAAAACGAGACTTCTACTTCTACTACTACTAAAAAACTCACCGTTGAACAAGCTTTGAAAAAAAAAGTCTGCCAATCTGGATCCAAGTTAAAACAATGACATTTGTTTCCGTCTTATTTTCCAAAGCAAATACTTCATTTATTTTTCCATGTAGGAAGTTGATATGCATGATTGTATGAATTAGAGTTTTCTTTTTGTTTGTGCCTACTCAAGGTTCGAGGTTCAATAGATCGATCCATTAAGCCCCACCCCCTAAACATATGGACCAATCACAGCATTGGCTACATCACCACTGTACACGTGGGCAGCACAATGTGCATCTCTTCAATGCCACACTGCACGACATGAACGCACATGCTATAAGTGCGCACACACATGCTTACATATTCCAAAAGGATTTTATCATGTCGGACTTTTGTCGGACTTTCGGTGATGTAGCCTAGGCTGTGATTGGTCAACACGTAAGGGGCGGGGCTTAATGGATCGGTCCATAGTCATTTATTTTCCACAGTAAACAATAATGACAATGTAAATCAAAGTAGAACAAATACAGGAATACATTCTCACTAGATGGATTTGAAGAAACGGATGCCAAACAAACGTGATTACTGCCAAGAGATCCATTTAAGAAGCAGAGCTTGCAGGCAACGATTCCTTTGTAACATGGACATGCGTTGAGACAGCGATAAAAGAATGTTAAGTGAATCACGGAGGCCCGTAGTCGGCCCTCCAAGGAACAAAATATAACTGTAGGTCGCCATTCATCAGGCCTTGAAACAAAAATTAAATAAAAAACAAGAAGGTACAATACATGGTTTGCGGCAGGAAATTTAAAGTAAACTTGTTCATGATCCACACAACAACGAAGAACACTTGCAGGAAATTGTTTATCAAAGTTAAATTGTTGGTTTTTGAAGTCCAACCTTTTACAAGTGGCCTTAGATTTTTTGGACAGTATTTGCATTTGGTACCAGGGACCATGGTGTTTCATTGCAATCTGTTTTTTAAGAAAGCCAAAGTATCGTTTTGGTAAGTGATGACGTTTTGGAGCCGGAAGTGCAATGTGAATGGACAGTATACATACATGTACATCAACATTTGTCACACTGCACTTCGGGCTCCAATACGTCAGACTTCCTGACAGGCTTATGACAGGCATGACATTCTTCTTACTTAAGTTTGATTTCCGATTTTTGGGCCCTCGGAAAAATTGTTACTAAATAGCCTGCAAAGTACGTTTAAAGCCTAAACCTTAACCCTTCTACTTAAAAGAACTTTCCTACTTTTTTTCAAGTGCCAAATGTGATGCCTGTTTTTAGTTGGTATTTTGGCTTTATTTTGGGCGTTGTGATGGGCGAATTAAAAAAAAAATGGAAATAGCATTTGAAGACCCCCAACAAACCACAGTGTCTTATTTCAGTCTCTGCAATCAAAATAAGCCCAATATGAACATGCATTAAATCTCTGACAAAACATAGAATATTTTTCTTAGTTGTTTCTCTTTAAAAACAAAAAATAAATTGTCTTAGGTTGCTTTTATAGCCAGTGTAAAACTAGAGGGTTGGTTAAAACAATGTTTAAAACAATGACGGGTGGGCTCTCCCCTTTAGAAAAAACACACAAGAGGAAAACGATGTAGGGTTTGTGTAATAAAAGTATTACTGAGTTCTTATATAGCGATTTATCACGCCCTAAGGGGCGTATCAATGCGCTCACTGTTTGTTCTACAACAAGCAGAGCTAGGTTTTTATTTGTGAGACCCATTTATATAGCACCTTGTCATGGTTTACAAGGTGCTGCAGCGCATTCTGCTGTTTGGTCCTATAAAACCAAAACTTTAAATTGTTTATCTCGAGATCATAATTGTCTTTATTTATTGACAATATATATATTTTCAAGAGAAATTGTCTTGTTGGTGATAGATGATATAATGTTATTTCATGTTATATACCGCGCGCACAGATCCTTGTCATTTGATTGGTGGAATACGCATCACGTGTCATACTTTATTTTGCAATGTATTTCCATGATTTACTGCCGCGACGTTGGCGTGTCCTACATCATTAATTTTTTGACGGTGTACATGGATTTTTTTTTTATGTTTAATTCGTGGTGTCGTTCTCAAATAATCTTTCCTGCCCGATCTTCGAAATAAGGCAAGGTCTTGTCACGGCGTACAAGGTTTGTGTCTACATGGAGTCACCCACGTTATTAAGAGGTTTTTTTCTTTTAAAGAATGTTCAGATTGTGGGGGTGGACGTCGTCTATTTTGTGTTTATTGTGAAGGACAAAAAATCAAATGACAAGGATCTGTGTTTGAGATACATGCCTGGAATTTCACGGAGGCCATGGCCTCCGTTGCCCTGGTCTTGGCCTTGGTGCCCCTTCAAAAGTCTCCCATAGACTTTAAGATTTTCTAGTGGAAGTGCCCTTTGCAAAATGAAAACGGGCATTGCCCTTTCAAAGATGAAATTCTAGCCCTGGATATATATAAAACAATTTTTGTATGCATTTTTTTCGTGCATTGTCGCAGAATATAATTACTCGGTGACATTTGGCTTTTCCATTTCACTCGGCTGAATAGTCCAGATTTTACCTCGTGATTACATTATGAACAAAGCCTTCACATACATTCAATATTTGTATGCTATTTTCATTAGTAGAAAATATTAATGTTCCATTCAACTCAAAAATATTGTCACCTTTGCACTCGTAAACATTCTTTATTTGTATAATACTCAACATTTGATAAACCAATTAGTTTGTCAGATAAACAAGAAAATCTTACATATGGCCAACCTATTCAAGAAGAACATTGGAAACTGTTTTAGTTAAAGTACCGGTATTTAATGTAGTCAGTGACTTCAGATGAGCTGACTGATTGAAAACAAAATGACAAGGGGGGGGGGGGTAGAAAGAAAAGAAAAACAAAACCCTCAAATAATAAAACTGAAGGTGGTTTTAAAGTTATGTTTGGTTGAGTATTTAACAAGCGATGCAAAATAATTTAATTTAAAAAAAAGGAAAAAAAATCAAAATTGAAAAGTTACAAATATAAAGTTAAATCGGTTTCACAAATCTGTCAATGATTTTGCAATTAAAAGGAGAAAGTAATTGATTTAAGCTTTACTTGTTGTCTTGGTAAACTTTCAAAATTCCATGTCGTTTCTGGAAGTGTGTGTTAAAGAACAATTTGGGAAAGGAAAGTAACATTTTAAGATGAGGGAAAAACAAACAAGCAAAAACACAAACTAACAGAAGACGTTTCGCGTTCAGGGTTTGTTTGAAGAATGCCCCACCCCACTTTTTGCTTTGATCTTTATTTTAGTTTAAGGCAGGGAATACTTTTGTTAATTACTCCAAACGTAAATGGCCATAAAACTTACTTGATATGGGGCAACAGAGAGCTGTGGATAGTATAAAACATTGTGAAAACGACTCTCTTTGAAGTAACATAGTTTTTGAGAAAGATATCAATTCTCGCTGAAATGTTTGAATTTGAGAAAGGCCTTAAGCATGAAGCTTTTTTCTTGTAATGACAAACATGCAGTTTTACCATTGTCGGATCCTTCGGTGTGAAAATAACCGCTCCAGATATTTCAAGAACGCTTACATCTTTTGAAACAAAATAGAGGTTAGTTTTATGGTATAGATCTATGTAAAGATTGAAACAAACGTACGGTTCCAAATACCAAAGGTAAACCGTGCCTTTCAACAGCCACCTAAAAAAGAATCGAGAATTGAAAATAATTTAATAACAGCAGTGACATTTCTGACAGTTGTCAAGAAACGGTGCCCTATGATTTATTTTATTTCTGTTTTATCTGTTCGTATGTTGGTTGGTTGGGGTCGGGCGGGGGAGGGGCACGTACTTCCTTGTTTCATAGCTATTGGAACGGTTAGGACAAATTAAAATTGAAATTTGGACTTGATTAAGAGAGCGACTGTATCCGGCAGTCAAGACATATATGTGTGACAACTTATGGTACAGGGTGGAGGTAGAGATCTGGGATGTGTTTTGTTTGTTTGTTTGTTTGTTTGTTTGTTTTTTTCTGTCGACGGCCTTTGGAAGGCGTGTTCTCTTGTAGTCGCATGGCTTGACGCCGAAACGCGCAATAATTTCAAAAGAAATTCAATATTTTTTTTTACAAGGGGGTGTGGTTCGTTGGCACGCCCCTCGACAAGAGACCGACATTATCATCGTATTTTCCCCGACCAGCAGAACAGAATGTAGCAGACAAAGCCTATGGGCTTTAATTCATCTTTTGCAACAGAATAATCATTACGGTATTCTAAAATGAGTAATTTCCGCACTGCTCTGAATGGTTTGCCTTCGTATATTGTACCCCACAAGAATTCTGACCCACCAACCTGCAGGTGATTGGACTCGCCCACTTTGATAATAGGGAAAAGTATAATGTCATAGAGAAGATGGGACCTTTATTGCCGAACAGATCTATGCTGGTGTTACTAAAAATGTAAAGTAATATTCTTGTTTGAAATAACAAGATTTGGTTAAATGATTTTTCTCCAAAAAACGAAGGAGCAATTATTTTGGAGCTTGCAAATTTAATTATTTTACCCCATTACAAAATTAAGTTGTACCGTTGAAGGGAAATTCCTCCCGAACAATTATACGTCACAAGTCACGTGTCCATATGCCGCTTCACTGGACGAACGGTACTATTCATGAGCACGGTTCCTTTACGAAAAAAGAGAGTGAGATTAAATTGTTACTTGAAAAACAGAAAAAGATGATGTTTTATAACCTCACGATTCAAAGCCCTGTAATTTTTGTATGGGTGCAGGATCAAAAGTATTGCAAATAACTGGGAACTACTTTATAATATGGATTAACCTTCCACGCAAAAAAGAAGTTAAAAAATGAGGCAGTCGATGACGTCACTAAACGTGGGCAACCATTTTGTCCGTGTGTACCGGTGAATTTCATCCTCTACAACTTGGGAAAGCCATCATGTCGATCAGTAAAGAAGCCGTTGTCTCCTTCGTTAAGGATCTTTTGGCCGGTGGAATCTCTGCAGCCATCTCTAAGACGGCTGTAGCGCCCATCGAAAGAGTCAAGTTGCTATTGCAGGTAATAATTTTCGAAATTCGTGGGTATTAAACTGTTTTTTAGGAGCCTAAAATTCGGTAACCTTCCAGTCACCCGGCCAGTAAAATCACATGGACCCTTTCCGCATGCACGACAGGCATGCCGTTTGAGATCGGATGCAAGTAAATCGAATTTTGGGTTTCTTTATCAGCATGTAATAATGCATTACCTTCGTTGAAATATTGCTCGATTTTTTACGAATAAGTTGCTGCATTTTGTTATAATTGTCAACGAGTCTTCCGATAAATAGAAGCACATTTTTGGTGGTAGAATCTTGGGAGAACGGTCCCTTGGCTTGCCTTGAAACTCAGTTACATTTGCACACGAAAGACCATGGAGGCTAGGTTGCGTAATGTCAGTGACCCTTTGTGAGAAGTTGTCTGACTGTCTAGGCGGGTAGCGTGGCTTCTCCATCGACATTATCGATCTATAATTAATTTCTGGTGGTGGCAATTTACTTGAATATAACCAATGGACAGATTTGTTGTCAGCTAGCCCCATACATTGTCAAGTATTTTGTGCCAATAATACGCTGGACTACCTCCGCTTCTTGGCCCAACGAACCCTGTCCTCTAAAACCAGACATCAACTTTCGATTCGAGACTTACTTTTTTTGGCAAATTTATCCCTCAATGATCAGACATGTCAGACTCACAGACAGAGTCTGGAGAAGATCCCCCGTGCGATAACTCCTAGGCTTTTGCTGGAATTTTATGTCAAATCTCGGTGATGTTATTAAGCCCATGTCAACGACGGCGGAGGAGGAGCCATGATGGTTGCAGTTACTTTTTTGCGTGGCTGTGCAGCAGGAGGGTGCTATGACTCGTCGTACTCCTGCGCTAGTCTTTTTCGTGTCGCTATGTGTATGTATTCGTTTGTCGTCAGTCGCTCGTCGCCGAACGCAAACAGACGGTGTGACCATTTCTACCTCCATGGTTCTTTGGTTCCTTCGGAACCACACATACTCAAAAGAGATTTAACACATGGTGTCACTGCAAATCCTTATTATTCCATGGTGTCACTCGCTCGTCTCTCTCGGGTAATGCATGCAATCAGTCAGCACATTCAAGAACGTTTACCGCTGCACGAAACCTTAAAGTCACCACTATCAGGTAAACATGCTGGAATAAAGACTAGTGCTTTTACACGGAGATTTGACATAAAATTCCAGCCAAAGCCTAGGAGATCGTGTCGAAATCTTCTCCAGACTCTGTTTGTGAGTCTGACATGTCTGACAGCAACAACTGACCGATCATTGAGGGATAAATTTGCCAAAAAAAGTAAGTCTCGATTCAAAAGTTGGTGTCTGGTTTGAGAGGACAGAGTTTGTTGGAGTTAGTCCAACGTATTGGCAGAAAGGAAAGGGGCTAGTTGTCAGCTAGCCCTATAAATGGTGCGAAATACGTAGTACGTTGGACTCCCTCCGACTCTGAGGCTCCGCTTCTTGGCCCTATGTAGTACGTGGTCTCACAACCACCATCACTCATGCTCATCAGGGACTGTGATGTCTGATGACATTTCAAATCCAATTGGAGTTTTTTCTCCCAAAATTGACTTTAAAAAAAAGAAAAATCAAGCGGACATTTCATCACACGGCTGGAACTTTCGCTCATTCATGCTATAAAAAAAACTAAATATTTGAAGGGGAAAAATTGTCCTATAAAGCATCATTCTTAAATAAATTACCCCAATGACTAGTTTCTGTTTTACTTGTATAGAGGAATATGTGCAAATATTTTTAAACAAGTACATGGAACTCTTTTCTGAAGCCTCACTCCGGTTGTGTTTTTAATCTTGTGCGTAAAATAATGCCAAATGGACCACACCAACAATAAAAGAATGAGAATCAGTATCAATCTTTTTGTTCAGCTGAATTATCCGCTGAACACTGACATACACATTACATACAAGTTGCTTGTACATGGTGTAAACATTTTACGTTTAGAACATGAAAACTTGCACTCAAGTCAATATGTATGTAGTACCGCGGAATTAGCGTTGTCCATTGAACAACCCAAGACTTTGGGATTGATCCCCAAATAAATAATCTTTTCCGTAAAGAATAGTAGACTTGCACCATTTTCTCTAAAAAAAAAATTGAAATTGATTGAATGTTTTCTTTCTTTCTGAATCCTTGTTGCAGGTCCAACATGCATCAACACAAATTGCCAAGGCTGATCAATACACTGGCATTGTCAACTGCTTCTCAAGGGTAACCAAAGAGCAGGGCTTCTTTTCCTTATGGCGCGGAAACTTGGCCAATGTCATCCGTTACTTCCCAACCCAGGCACTTAACTTTGCCTTCAAGGACAAGTACAAGCAGATCTTTTTGAGCGGAGTTGACAAGAACAAGCAATTCTTCAGATACTTCGCCGGTAACCTTGCATCTGGTGGTGCTGCTGGTGCAACCTCTCTCTGCTTTGTCTACCCACTCGATTTTGCCCGTACCCGTCTGGCCGCCGATGTGGGTAAAGCCGGTGCAGATCGTCAGTTCAGTGGTCTTGGCAATTGCCTAACCAGTATTTACAAGTCTGATGGCTTGCTTGGGTTGTACCGCGGGTTCTCCGTCTCTGTGCAGGGCATCATCATCTACAGAGCAGCTTACTTTGGCTTTTATGACACCGCCAAGGGTATGCTGCCCCCGAACCTGTCAAAGAATATCATCATCTCCTGGATGGTAGCCCAGACCGTGACCACATGCTCGGGTATCATCTCCTACCCCTTCGACACCGTACGTCGACGCATGATGATGCAGTCGGGCCGCAAGGACGTCATGTACAAGAACACCGTTGATTGCTGGAGGAAGATCGCCAAGAATGAAGGCGCCAACGCATTCTTCAAGGGAGCCCTCTCCAACGTCCTGCGTGGTACAGGCGGTGCACTCGTTCTGGTGCTCTATGACGAAGTCAAGGCTATCATTTCGTAATGAGTGGCCTCCTGTCGCATTATAGATATGCCCAAATTATTTTGGAAAGGAATGGGGGGAGGGACTGGTCCAACTACTTCGATGTCAAGATGTATTCATAAACTAACCATAACTTGTGTGGTGTTATGCATACGTGTTGGCTTCTTTTTGTCTGACATCTTTTTCCATTTGTAGCTATCTGAATGCTTTGAAGACGAAGAAAAAAAAAACATCACAATTTGTAGAATAACTGTATAAGGAATTGAATTCGGTTGTAACTTGTATGTGGAGATATAGTGTGTGGAATGTTTTGATAACTTGTACAGTTGTAAATCTACACAATGCTAAACTCTAGAATGTCTTTTGATGCGTAGAGATGCACACTATTTCAACTGTGATCCAACTGTTCAAAATAACATTGGAAACACATAAAACCTGTAACCTCTCTCCGAAGAGTTTCTTCTTATTTTGCTGTGTATTATGCATCCTTTTTTCATCATGCATGTTAAGTGGGCATCAATCTATCCAGATTGTTGGAATTGTGGTCGTCGTCCAATTTCGTTGGACACGAACGTGAGACTTGCTAAACATTGTAGCTCAAAAGCTCATAATATGACAAAAAACTACAAGTTATTTACTAAGAAAGATTCCACATATCAGTGCGAGATTTATTTAAAGCTTAAGGAATCTGGACACAAAGTGGCTCCGATCCACACCATTTATACCTTGTACCGCATTTATTTTACATGAAACTAATCACACTAATAATCTTGTTTGTCAAAGTCAAATTCCAATATCTTGTTCACACATGGTCAGCATTTTTGCCATACATTATACTGTGGAAACGACCATGATAATTATGATGGGAAAATTACTTATTGTTTTTGCATTTTAGATAATGTGTGATGATTTTTGTTGTTGTTGTGGGTAAGAACTGTTGCATAAAAAGGGAACTGTTTTTAAACAATTTGAGCTTCAGTTTCTGTATTGTTATTTAATTGTATAACTTAAAAGTGAATCCTAGGTGTTAATCAATTGCAGTGCAAGAAACTATTTATAAAGAAAGATAGTGTATCCCACTGCACCGTTAGCAGCAACCATGTACACTTAGACAACATTGGGCCATGTAATGAGTGATTACCCCTTTGGTAGCAGTATGCAATGATTCAATAAAACAGATTTCAAGTCAACCAAGAACATTTCATTGACTCTTAATGTGTAGATTGAAAACTTTCTTAACTTGCTGCGGTGTAAACATCAAGCGCGTTCAAGCCCAAGCTCATCATTGGTAAGAAGAAAAAACATAAATGTTCACAGATTTACATATACCTTATATGGTATAAAGATAATGTAGAAAACTTTCATTGGTATGTTTCTGCCTGAAGTGTTATCGTTTTTAAATTATAAATGAAATAAGATCCAAAATTAGAAAACTCTGTCTATAGGAATGCGTACAAAAATGCTGAATGCATTTTTACCGTTTTCTCGAAACAACGAAATGAGCTGAAATTTTCACAGTTTTTTTTTTTTTTTTTTACATATATCTTAATTTGTGCATAGGATGGAAACATTTACTGTCAGTTTACCAATGTTTAGCTGGGACTTAAACTGGACATCAATCTAGCCAATTCTTGAACATAACATTTGTTTTCTATGGCTGTTTTGGACTGTTGAAATGGAAATTTCTTCGCGCTATTTCCCTGCATATTTTGAAGGCAAAGTCACTTAAAGTTAGTTCACACATCAGGTTTGCTTTCTGCATAATTTAAAGCAATAAAATTTTGTAACATTGAATTTTGGGGAAAGGGATGTTTCTCAAATACGGCAAGGAAAAGGAAGCTGTACTGGTCATAAAAGAAATGGCAAGGTTCAAAAGTGGTTTGTTTCACTTTCACTATGAAAGCAATATACTTTATCTTGAATTATTATAAATTACAACTTAAGGATATGAAATTGGAGTTGGGAATTGTGGTTAGGGTCGGGGATTGGTTGAGGATATGAAGATTGGGTTGGGTTTAGGGGGCTGGATTGTGGTTTAGGGTTTGGGTAGCTTAAAGATTGTGAGATCAGGCTAAGGCTCTGGGATTATGGGCTTTGTTTTGGAGATGGGGTTGGGATTGTGGTATAGAGAATGGGCAGGGTGAAGATATGAGATAGGATTAAGCTCTGGGGTGGGGTTCGAGTCAGGAATGGGGTTGGGATTGTGGTGAAGTACTGGGCAGGATAAAGGTAGGAGATAGGATTAGGCTTTGGGATGGGGTTTTTCTGAGGTATGGGGTTGGGATTGTGGTTGGGGACCAGGTAGGGTCAACAAATGAGACAGGATTAGGCTCTGGGATGGGGTTTGGGTCAGGGGAAAGGTGTTGGGATTGTGGTTAGGGACTATGTAGGGTCAAGATATAAGATAGGATTAGGCTCTGGATGGGATTTGGGTCAGGCAAGGGGTTAGGATTGTGGTTAGGGACTAGGTAGGGTCAAGATATGAGATAAGATTAGGCTCTGGGTGGGATTTGGGTCAGGTAAGGGGTTGGGATTGTGGTTAGGGACTATGTAGGGTCAAGATATGAGATAGGATTAGGCTTTGGGAAGGGGTTTGGGTCAAGTATGGGGTTGGGATTGTGGTTAGGGACCAGGTAGGGTGAAGATTTGAGATGGGGTTAGGTCCTGGGATGGATTTTGTTTCAGAGATGGGGTTGGGATTGTGGTTAGGGACCGAGCAGGGTGAATGTATGAGATAGGATTAGGCTCTGGGATTATGGAGTTTGGTTAAGAAATGGTTTCGAATTTTAACCCCACAATTAGAAACAATTTGGAGTTGATTTTACCTAAACTTGAAGCCTGATGTTTCAAATATGAAAGTTTATAACAAAAGTTTATATATAGGTGGTGGTGAATATGTATTTCTTTTAACTGCTCAACTACAGAAATCTCATCAAAATATTTAAAAATACCAGAACAACCAGGTACATGAACTTGTCTGTTTTTTTTTTTAATATACTAACACTAACAAAAAAGAAAGTGCTCCGTGTTTACTACAGTCTGCACCCGCTTACTGGGGATTATTTTAGGCGATGTGTGACCATAAAACATGTACACATTAGCGGGTAGAAACGGTCCGGTACGTAAGATAAAAAGATAATGTTTTGCAGATTTAACTTTTCCATTTTGATGTGCGCAATTTGGGCTCCCTAACCTGCGGTGTGTGAGCAGCTCATGTACCCATAAAATGAGGGTTATTTTAGGCGATGTGTCACCATACAACGTGCACACATTTATCCGAAGAAAAGGTCCTCACTTGTACGGTACAAAGCGTCTATACACGAATTAATAACTTTTCCATTGGGATGTGCACAATTTGGTCGCCCTAACCGTGGTGAGCGAGAAGCCCAGTGTACCCACAAAATGAGGGATATTGTAGGCAATGTGTGACCATACAACGTGCGAACATTTTACGCGTAGAAAAGGTCCCCATATGTACGGTACAAAGCTTGTTTCTTGTAAATAAAACTTTTTCGTTCCAATGAGCACAATTTGTTCTCCCTTACCGCAGTGTGTATGTGCCGCACAGTGTACCCGCACACTGAGGGAATTTTATACGCTTTGTGTAGGCAAAGCGTGCGCACATTTTCATGCGTAGAAAATGTCCTCACTTGTACGGTACAAAGTTTGTTTCGTATGACTACAAGTTTTCCATTGTACTGTGTACAATTAATGTCTTCCTAACCGTCGTGTATGAGCAACCCAATGTACCATCAATATGAGGATTATTTTAGGGCGATGTGCGACCATACAACGTGCACACATTTATGCGCAGAAAAGGTCCCCTTATGTACGGTACAAAGCTTGTTTCTTCAGAATATAACTTTTCCATTGTGATGTGCACAACTTGGTCGCCCTAACCGCGGTGAGTGAGCAGACCAGTGTACCCATAAAATAAGGGTTGTTTTAAGTGATGAGTGACCATATAACGTGCACACATTTTTGCGTACAAAATGTCCTCAGTTGTACGGTAGACCGCTCACATGTCGAGAATATAAGTTTTCCATTGTGATGTGCACAATTTTGTCGCCTTAACCGCGGTGTGTAAGCGGCCCAGTGTACCTACAAAATGAGGGTTATTTTAGGGCGATGTGTGACCATACAACGTGCACACATTTACACGCAGAAAAGGTCCCCGTATGTACGGTACAAAGCTTGTTTGATGAGAATATAACTTTTCCATTGTGATGTGCACAACTTGGTTGCCCTAACCGCGGTGTGTGAGCAGCCCAGTGTACCCATAGAATGAGGGTTATTTTAGGGCGTTGTGTGATCATACAACGTGCACACATTTACACGCAGAAAAGGTCCCCGTATGTACGGTACAAAGCTTGTTTCATGAGAATATAACTTTTCCATTGTGATGTGCACAATTTGGTCGCCCTAACTGCGGTGTGTGAGCAGCCCAGTGTACCCACAAAATGAGGGTTATTTTAGGCGTCACGTGAAATTATTAAGGTCTCCATACTATTTCCATAGGTTTAAGCCGGTTTTCAATTAAATTTTATCAAAGTATATTGCAAGCACATTGTTTCACAATTATACAGTACAGTGACAAATGCAAGGCCGGATCAAGGTCATCCCCCCCCCCATCTTGCTTGAAGGCTTTGTTTCGTTCTTTTCTCCCCATCGCTTCCCTTCAAAAATTGAAAAAAAAAACTTTTGTGATTCGTATTCAGTGGAATTTCTCATCGTGGAAGGCACAAGTTATGAAAGCCGCTGTAAGAGATAAACACAGGTACGATCCATCGATGATTCCTATGGGAAGACAGCAGCGTAGCGTGTGTGTGTGTGTGTGTGTGTTGGGGGGGGGGGGGAGACAGCGGCGTAGCGTGTGTGGGGGGGGGGGGGAGTGGGGGTGACACCCACTAATAATTTTTCCTCAGTCGGCAAATTATTGAGCACCGAATGTACCCGAATTTTGGCTCGGGCTGAACACTTTTCCATTCGGCAAGCCTAGAGCTCTGGATTCGCTTACTGAAAAAGTACGTTTAATCCTTGTAGTGTGGGAAGTCCAACTTTGAAATTCCAAATTGAAACGCCTATTCTCGGCGGGTTTCGTAAGCTCTGAAAAACACTTCAAGTCGTCCGGGGCTTTGTAGAATTTCCGCCCCACAGACTTCAATGTCCAAAAATGATTTCCATCACTTGAATTTCAAAATCAAAATAACTTGACTTGATGACTTGACGTCATAGCTAATTTCTTATCCAGACGTTTAGAGTTTAAACTATTTTGAACTTGCAATGGGTTTTCAGCGAAATAGTACAATTTCAAACTTGTCACAAGAGGGCACTATTGAGGAGGGTGACTGACGTCTTACTCTTTTAATTATTATTAAAAGCCTAGGAGGGGTCAAACGTTATTTCATACACACACCATGACAGTTCGAGTGCTAATTTACAAGCAAACATTTTTCAGTAATTCCAAAGTGACCTATTATTTCAAAATAATATGGAATATTGGGGCGCAAAAAACAGGGTAAAAAAAGACCAAAAAAAACCCAAAATAACCATTAGATTACGCAAAATTAAAGAATTTCATCTTAATTCACTAATTAATTTTATTTGTCATGACCAGCAAGATATAATAAATAATGGTTATACGTTTAAATAATGGTTATATATTTTAAATTATGGTTGTACGTTTAAACAATGGTGATATATAAATAATGGATACATGTAAATAATGATTATTTATAAATAATGATTATATATTTAAATAATGGTTACATAAAAACTTCATAACTTTCTTAAAAGTTTGTAATAAGTCAAAACGACTTCATATTTCCTCCCAAAACATTTATTTTAATCATGATTCAAAAATCCCAACACCCCCATCTGCATTGTAGTTTCAATTTAGACGTTCAGCATCCACTTGCAATTTTTTTTCTGATTTTGTTTTCAAAAATTGCAATTTATGAGAAAAGAGGTCTAATGAAGTTGGAAAACCTCTGGAAAATGAGTTTACTGCAAGTTTTTAAACCTGAAAAGAACTTTTTAAACAAAGACCTAATTATGAGAAAACCCCCTCCATGGTGAAAATCGCGTTTTGACCCAGGATATGGGCGATTTCTTATGCGGTTATTTTGTACACGGCCTACGGAGCGAGGTGAACCCATTATACAGGCATATTCCTGTACCCATTGCTTGTGCACAGCGTATGGGCCTTGGTGGACCCGGGATATGGCCATATTCCTGTACCCATTGCTTGTGCACAGTGTATGGGAGACGTGGCCGTGCGTTACGGTCATGATGGACCTGGGATATGGCCATATTCCTGTACGCATTGCTTGTGCACAGTGTATGGGCCTTGGTGGATCCGGGATATGGTCATATTCCTGTGCCCATTGCTTGTGCACAGCGTATGGGCCTTGGTGGACCCGGGATATGGCCATATTCCTGTACCCGTTGCTTGTGCACAGTGTATGGGCCTTGGTGGACCCGGGATATGGCCATATTCCTGTGCCCATTGCTTGTGCACAGTGTATGGGAGACGTGGCCGTGCGTTACGGTCATGATGGACCCGGGATATGGCCATATTCCTGTGCCCATTGCTTGTGCACAGTGTATGGGGATTCCGCGACTAAGAATATGCTTATACAACGGGCTATGTACAAAACGGTTTTGTTAAAAATGTAATTTTTTTCAGGTTCAAAACTTGCAGTAAACTCGTTTTCCAGAAGATCTACAACTACATTAGACCTCTTTTCTCATAAATTGCAATTTTTGAAAGAAACAAATTTACAAAAAATGCAAATATGGATGCTGAACATCTGAATTGAAACTACAATGCAGAAAGAACCATTAATTTAATTATATGACAGAGTGGATCCAAGTTTTCAGGCGTGGGGGGGGGGGGGGGGGTAAGATTGAGGGCTAATTTTAAGTACAATATTTATATATATATATACATGGTTATTTATTTATTTAAATAATGTTTATTTATTTAAATAATGGTTATGTATAAAAACTGCATAACTTTCTTGAAAATCGTAATAAGTCTAAAGCACCTTTAACAGCCTTAAAAACGACGTTTTCGCTTTCAATTTACCCCCAAAAAACATTTATTTTGATCATAATTCCAAAAATCCCGAAACCCCCTCCATGGGAAAGTTGCCTTTTTGACCCAGGATAACTATCGTGTACGTACGCGATAATTATCGCGTACGTACACGGTAAGAGTGAGATTTTTTTGTCACGTGGCGGCAATACGCTTCCGTAAAAATGCTTTCATCCATCGTATATTTAAAAAAAAATGTGCATTTTTATTATTTATTTCTATTAATTATAGGGTAAAAAAAAAACCTGTGAAGAGGAGTTTGTTTTGTTATGTAAAGTGTTTCTGATGGGCCGGGTGTTGTTTGATCACGTGACACAGGCAGCCCTGGGACAGCGTCCGTACCAACCCGCGCTCGAATTTAAAGACGAAATGGCCGGCGTCAGAAAGACATCACAGTGCCTTATTCTCCAACAAAAATTCAGGGTTTTGCTGAGTTCCAAGGACACAACTACCACAACAGCGTGATGGTGAGTTACTAACTTTGATTGTCATGATGATGATTATGGTATGATATGAAAAGCAAGTGAAGGATTTTCACAGAAAGAATTGGAAGAAACTTTGGGGTATTTTCGTTTGTAACTGCATTTTGCTTTACATAAAGCCCATTATTTCACGCACACACAAAACCGAGGAACATTTTAGCCAAACAAGTACTATTATTTACAACTATGAACAAAATAAAACCCCAACGACTTATGTACAGTCATTTGACCAGTTCGGGATCATTGACCAGTTCCGGATCACTTTAACTTTGCTTTGCCCCTCGATCATTGGTAACTTACGCTTTTTTATGTGACCAATTTAATAAATGTAAAGAATAACATCCAATAAGATAACACACCAAAATTCAAGTGCACAACATCGTTATTAAGTAAATTATGGCAAATTTACTGAAGTTTGTCAGTGACAATCATTGTTATTTTTGAAACAAAATGTGGGTTCAAATACGCTGTTGAAACTTCTCACCTTTCATATTTGAAGGTAGGAGCAGATAAAGTTAATTTAAAATGGTTCAGATGCATAAACAGTGTTTATCTAAATATATTGAGCAGTCATCTTTTTGAAAAAAATGACAAAAGACCTTTTTACCGAAAATGGAGAAATGTTTGCCTGAAATCTGAACTAATATCCACAATGGAACGCATGTGACTTCTGGTGTGCGTCAGTACTCGGTGCGCTGCTACTGCATCAGCAGTCTCCAGTCCAGCACTGTCCTGCAGCCACTGTCGGCTGCGGGCGCTGGCAGATCCGTTGGCTGAGTAGTGGACCCGACACAGTCTCCATCTCTGGCCAGCTTACACAGAACCCTATCTGTCAAGCACAAATGGCCTAAACTTGAGAATTCCGACTCCATAATATACCTCCAGTAGACAGACGAGATACTGAAATGGAAAAGGGTTTCTCAAACTACCCTTGTTTTTCACGACTTGTTAATATTTTAAAGCTAACTAAAGCATTTTTGTTGTTGCTTGTTTTCAGGATATAGCCAGGGCTGTCATCTCCAAAGAGATCTACTCGTCAACTAAGTTGATGTCTGAGACCTGCAGTTGATAAGCTTCCCAGACAATGTACAATGAGTCTGGTAAATGAACTGCTCTCTCTTTTATAAAAGGTAAGGGAAACTCCTGAACATTAAAACAGTTGTCAGTTAATATATCCAGCATAGTTTCTTTTGATAAAAGCTATTATCAGTTGTTACTTTCCATTTGTAGTTCCACCTATTGGCAGTGGCTTTGCACAAGACAAGATGTTTTATTTATTTATAAGTATTTTTTTTTAAACTACATCATTCTACTTACCAGTAGAACAACTACCTTTTCATATTTTCTATACCGACAGGTATTTTCGTTAATAATTTTATACAACAGCGCCCTCTGCTGTCCTACCCTGCGGCATGTATGCCTCTTGAGCTTCCTCTTTTTTCTAAGCAGCAGGTCGTATTTTCTTTGCATTTAGGCTAGCTACAGACATACGGTTGTCAGATGAAGTCTATCTGCCTAAAGACGATGCCTGATGCGCATGCTGTCCAGCATCAAGAACCAAGGATGTATTCCCCATCAGCAGGTAAAATTATGAACAACCATTTATTTGAGATGCATCCACAGATTTTGGACAGTTTGATGACACTATGCTTCAACCAGTCGCTGCTGGGAATCTTTTATTTTTTCACGTTCCCCTGGCAGGATTGTTTTGTTGGAATTGCCGGAATAATTTTTTCTATGAGAGTACCGCTGGCACAAAGAAACATTGACTTGACAAAGCTAAGAGAACAAAGAAATCTTTATTGCATTGTGCGTTTTGTTTTCTCGACCGAGAAAATGTCAAATTCACACACTGTGAATTACAAAACATCGGCCGTTACCGATGGTACTAGACCCGAAACCATGGCTTGATTCCCGGCTCACTCTGACTTGCCTCCATTGAGCCAAAATACAATGAATAAACAATGGTGGAAGCCTCTCGATGTCTTGTAAATTTCTTCTTGAAAATAAAAGCCAAAGGTCTGGAATCAGCGATTACACAAAAACCACCTTTGAAAGGCCAGAAAACAGCAAAATATTCAAGACCATGTTTGTCTTTGTGTGGATCAAACGAAGCATTAGATGGCGTGTGTGTGTTCTGCGCACGCTCAGCAGTGGAATGTCCAGGCAACCTTTGCTCCGGTATTCCAATTTTACATAATGGTCTCTGTAAACCGCTGCTACCACGTCAGCAGTCTCCAGTCCAGCACCGCCCTGCAGCTACAGTTGGCTGCGGGCGCTGGCAGTTCTGCTGGCCGAGTAGCCACATTCTCCATCTCCGGCCAGCTTACACAGAGCCACATCTGTCAAGAATAAATGGCCTTAACTTGAGAATCCCCACTCCATAATATACCCCTAGTGGAAAGGCGTGATAAGAAAAAACATGGGCCCTCTCTTTTGTTATGCTTATTGTCTAAAAATGCAAGATATAAAGCGTATAGTGTCCTCTTATGGTCAAAGCATTATTTAATGGATGCTTTAATTGAATGAAAACAACATCACAGCCCTCTCAAAAATTGTTTTTCATTTTCTCAACATTTAGGCTAGCTACAGACACGCCATTGCCAGATGAAGTCTATCCACCAAAAGAAGATGCTTGACGCGCATGCTGTCCAGCATCAAGATTCAAGGATGTATTCTCCATCAACAGGTAAAGTTATGAACACCATTTATTTTAGATGCATCAACAGATTTTGGACAGTTTGATGAAAAGAAAAGCTTTAAGAAAAACATGTAAACATTAAAAAGCAATAATTTCCAGAGTTCAGGAAAATTCTATGTGAGGTGAAAGTCTACCCGCAGTGTTTTTTGTGGCTACGCCAGCAACATTTCTGGTGTGCGCGGCAGACTCGATCAGTGGCCGGACAGCACATTCCCAATCCGGCCACGGTTTCCTGATGCCTGCCCCACATTATCCTAGGGGCTGGCATAAGTGACTTGTCCAACTCTTGGTTCCCTCCCACCGTCAGACCCATGACAGATGCATCACTTTCTAGCTGGGGGGCCACTCTACACCCAAGCCAAGTGGTGGGTATGTGGGGCCCCGAGCACGGCTCAAGTCCCATAAATGTACTCGAAATGTTGGCAGTCTCTGACGTATTCCAATGTTTTTGGGTCTCAATTGCGGGCTGTGTAGTTCTGGTTTGATGCAACAATGCCACGGTACTGGCTTACATCTATCACCAGAGGGGCACGAGGTTGAGTCAACTGTGTGTGCTCACATGGGAACTCTTCCATTGGTGCATTCGCCACAAGGTCAAGCTCTCAGCAGTCCACCTCTAGGGCGAGGAAAACTTCAGCACTGGTGCCCTCTCAATGGGGTGAATCCTCCAGACAGACTGGGTGCTGGGCCTGCAGGTCACTAAGTCACTTTTTCTGCTGATCAACTGGCGACATGTCAATTTGTTTGCCTCAAAGGCTGATCACAAAGTACCAGACTACTGCGTGAGGGCCCTCAACCCCTGCGCACGGATGCACTGGCAATACGGTGGGACGGCCTGCTTGCCTATGCCTACCCTCTATCTTCCCTATCCCTCGGAAACTAACCAAGCTGGAGCAGGACTGCAAAGGCTCCACCAGCCATGGTTCCTGGGGCTAGCCAGACTCTTGGTTCGCCGGTCAGTGGTGGTTCCACAGAGAGCAGACATCCTGTTCCAGCCCAGCTTGGGTTTCCTGCACAGTCTTTGTAGGAACTTCTACTGACAGGCTGGGTGCTGTCACGCGATCCTTCAACAGGCCTTTCACAATGAGCTGCGACAATTGCAGTCAAACAATTTATGACAGTAGATTACGCCATTTTTACAAGTGAATTTATTTGAATTACTGAACCATTTCTAAAAAACATTTGTTAACTTTGCTTTTACAGAGCTAGTGAAGCTGAAGTGAGATCCACCAATCAACAAAGCGGATATCTGTGCACTGTACATCAACCTTCAGATGGTAAATTTATGAACACGTGTACATTTACTAAGTAATATTAAACATAAAATAGCAGTTGGAACTTCTTCTCATAAGATGTATTTTAGATTGACTTCTTTTGTGCAGGATGCAAAAGATATTCATGTACCTGACTAAATAAGCTTTTGTTACTTTTTAACAACAACCCTTTGCTGGTTTGATCAACGTTTTGATCCGCTAAAATAATTTTAAATTCTTTTCTTTTTTCGGAAGAAAGCTTCTTGTACAATTTTGAAAAATTATCTAAAATACAATCCCTTTAAAATTAGGTTGAAGAATTGGTTTCCACAAAGACAATAATTATTGTTTTCAAATGTTTACATCTCATAATAATACTTCAATCATCTTTAAATATTTCCTTTAAATACTTGGCAATTTTAAAGGTCACATTCAAACATCTCATTAAATTAAATGTTTGTTTGGTCTTAAAGTAAAATTGATTTTATGTGTTTGCATTTTAAAGGTGGGCCATCTGTAGATGATATTTACCTGTCACAAAAAGAAGATTCCTGAGACCTGCTAGTGCCTATCATCAGCCCAATGTCTACCCATCATAATTTTGGATGTGTGAGGGTTACAAGAGAGGTATGTATAATGTGGGTTACATTATTTTTTTTACACTAACATCAAAAAGTGGGCTGTTTTTGCAGCACTGTACAGACAGCACCCCTACACCACATGCCACAACACTCTGGGGAATCCATGCTGGCACCAGCCTAACCCAGATGAGTGGTTATCCCTACAGATTGATTACAGATATGAATGAACAAAAATGTAAACATGTTTTTATTAACAAAACCCTTTATATAAGTAATTAAAAATTTATATGAAAATTCATTAAAAAATCTCAGGAAAACAAACTGTTCCTCTGTGCTTTCTTGAAAACATAACCACCTTGTAGAGAAGAAGATGGGAATGCGTAATTCTTCAAAAACCAATGATATAACATTATAAAAGTTTCAATCTAAATCCACTTTTCTATCAATAATCCTGTTTTTCATTTATAAGTTTTATTTAAGCTGAATACGCACTAGTATTTTTACAAAACAAAGCAGTTACTGTTGAACATTTCCTTCATTCAACTTGCCAGAGTAAAATTTGCAATTAATATTAATAAATCAACAAGCTTTCAAGTACAAACCAACATTATTGAGATGATACGTTGAAGAACCAGAGTTTGCTGAACTTCACACGTTCTTTTCGATTAAAAACACTCATCAATTTCAGTTCAGATATTGCCATTCAGGCAAATCAGATTCATTGCAAATTAATGTACTTTATTAAATTTGAATTGAAGAAACTGAAATGTTTTAAAATTCAATACAACATTGATGGCTTATAAGATTTCATTGATACTCGGGGGGGGGGGGGGGGGTCATTTGACCTTTCCCTTTTTCTATGTGCCTTAATGTGTTACTTCTATACATTTGTTTTCTTTACTGTTTCACAGCATGGGAAAGGTGATGTTTACAATCTTGAAGGCTTCAGAGTTTGAGGAGAGCAATTCATAATGGAAACATCAAATGTCTTCAAGGAATCACGGATGAACAACTGAGCAACTCGTTGACTTTATTTGTACTAGATTGTAGACATGTTAATTAATGATGTCAAGTACATCCCATGATTCAATTATTACATCTACACAAATTGTTCTTGTAAAAAGTACGTGCACTATTTGCAAGCAAGCACACAATATGCAAATTTTGAACTCATGAAGTTGGAGATCTTGACAATTTTCTTCAAAACTGGTTCATTTTTGTTAAACTGGTTCCAGGGGTGGCAGACCTGACCCTTCCAAAAGGAAGGTGCAATGGCCCTTCAGATCTCAGAAAGCACGTTGGGCTGGTATCCTGGGACCTACATGTGGTGGCCCTGCTTTAGACTAACCTGTTAAATTGTTATCAAATTAGGTATTCATAAAGATGTTTTTTTTCAGAAATTCTGTTCATTCAACTCAACCTGCAAGCAGTTTAATTTTGAGATTAATTTTATCATCCTGGTATTCAAAAAAAGACATCTTTATGAATACCTAATTTGATAACAATTTAACAGGTTGAGTTGAATGAACAGAATTTCTGAAAAAAGGCATCTTTACTCTCTTAATGTAAAAGAGTGAAAAACCACTCTTTTTGTCCACCATACCACTCTTGCAAGGAGCCATATGACAGACAACTCTTTTTAGAGTGAAAAACATGTATTTTCACTAGATTCAGAGTGAAATTCACTCCACTTTTACTCCAAAAAAAAGAGTGGTGAAGAGTGAGTTTCACTCTCAAAAGTGCCAAACTGACACCACTCGGGCAAGCGAGTGAAAATTTCACTCTTTTACATTTAAAGAGTATAAATACCTAATTTGATAACAATTTAACAGGTTGAGTTGAATGAATTTATTTTTGCAAAAAGCAATAATTTGTTTCATTTAAAGTACCTTGAACATTGCATACTTTTTAAAACTATTAATCCAGAATCAAGTCCCGAAAAATAGTTATCCCTAAAGTATTACCATGTGCAAGAAGAATGTACACAAAATTTGTAAGAAACATAACTTGCGCAAAATCTGTGATTTGGGGTTAACTTAAAAACATGTCCAAATGATAAAAATTCAACAGCTTAGCAAATAGTTTATTTGATTGATAAATAAGAAATTGGTCTCCAAAAGAGTGTGTCCAGATAGTACAGAAATGTTCACTCTTCAAAAGATTCAAAGTTTTTCTCTTTTTCAGACTAGTTCAGTTTCAGTAAATTTATTGTTCTTATGCTAATAATGTTGAAATTACATTGTTTATAGTATTTTATTTGGAGTTGTCAAATAAAATGATTCTATAAATGTAGCAAGAAATCTGTTCCATTCCCTTACTTTATGTGCTGTTATTGTACATTATTATCTGTTATGGTAAAGTGTTAAGCAGACACAGCATAGTTAAAATACAAGATAATTAAAAATGAGCAAAGTTTGAACAATAGATCTTGTAAAATTAATAAAACCCTCCTGGGCCCCACATAAAAATAAATGCAATGAAATCCAACCTTGCGCAAATAAAATAGACTGGTCCCAACAGTAAATGTAATCAAGTGATACATAAGAAGATGGGGAATCCGACAACGATGGCATAATTAAAATGAGCAAAGTTTATACGATAGATTTTGTAATAAAAATAAAACCCACTTGTTGGGCCCACACAAAAATTTACACAGCGAAATCCAACCTCGCGCAAATAAAATAGACTGGTCCCATTCAGTAAACCGGTAAATGTAATCCAGTGATATACGAGTAGACAGGGAATCCATTAACGATGGCTCCAATAAAACATGTTGATATCCTCTCAATCCTTTTCCTTTGCAGTAAAATAGAGTCTACACCACAAAGTATAACCCCTTTATATAGATTTGCAAATACCATAACTCCTTTAATTCCCAAAGTACCATACCTTTAAAATCATTCTATAACACTCAGTCATACCTTCAATACAAAATGTACCACACCTTTAAATTTATTTAAACCCCTCATAAAACAAAAAAGTTCCTTACCTTTAAGAACTAAACCACCCAGTACAAATACAAAATGTACCACACCTTCAAATTTATTTGTAAATAAGCACACCCCCTCCTAGGCAAAAATGTTCCCCACCTTTACATTACAGTCGAGAGTTGCTTCAATATAAACAAAGTTCTATAACAAAAATACCTGTACACCTTTAAATCAATGCTGCAAGACAGTTATTCCAATAGAACAATTTGAACTTTTCCTTTAAATCAATTCCACCCAGTACAGTGAAGTCCCATGAACCTATACCCAACAACCCCCTCCCAACCAGGCCCAGTTATATACCTATCCTGATTATGCCCATCCCCAGCTAGCCATTTCCCAAGCAAGATGACTACTAGTCCATCACCCCTACCATCAAATCCAATCAACCAAGCCCTCTACCCAAAAGTTCCTTGCTCTATGCCCAAATTGATCATGCCCATGTACAGCCAGCCACACCCCAGCATGACGACTACAAGTCCATCTCCCCTAACCTCAATCCAGCCAGCTCATCAGCCCAATTGCCAACTGACTGCCCATCAACATCCATGCCACTGGCCCCAGTCCTCTATCCAGCTTGATCATGCCCATGTCCATCCAGCCATCATCCCTACCCTCATCCCAATCCACTGGGTCACTGACTGCCCAATAACCTCCCATAGCCCATCCAGCCATCACACTACATGATGACTACTACCCCACCCTCATCCCCCAAGCCCAATCCACTGGCTGACTGACTGCCCAATAACCTCCCAGCCCATGGCCCCTCAGCCATCACCCTGCAAGATGACTACTTGCCCATCATCATCCCTCCCCTCACCCCAAGCTCAACCCATGCCACTGGCTGACTGACTGCCTATTAACCTCCCAGCCCATGGCCCCTCAGCCATCACACTACATGATGACTACTAGCTCATCATCCATACCCCTCACCCCAAGCTCAACCCATGCCACTGGCTGACTGACTGCCCAGCAACCTCCCAGCCCCTGGCCCCTCAGCCATCACCCTGCATGATGACTACTAGCCCATCATCCATACCCCTCACCCCAAGCTCAACCCATGCCACTGGCTGACTGACTGCCCAGCAACCTCCCAGCCCCTGGCCCCTCAGCCATCAGAAATTTTACTCCCCAATCTCAGCTCCAAGGCCCTTGGTCAACCCTCAGATCTGCCAAAAATCCAAGGGTATAGCCAGGGAAATATTTTTCTGAAAATTTTTTTAAGTCCAGCCATTCTAATATTCATCAGGTCAAAAACCGTGAAGATTTTCATGAAAGCTCAGTAGCAGAGTGGTGAGAGATAGAGGTTACAGGGCTGAAGGTACTGGGTTCAAGCCCTACCCTATTTTACAAGAATTGATAAAAAAGTTGTTTTTTACCAGTAAAAGAGGGGTCCACCAGGATTTGAACCCCCGAGCTCACAGCCCCAGAATTCCGGGAGCTGTGAGCTAGCCCACTGGGCTAAATCGCCGCTTGAAAAAATCGTTCGGAACTTATATATAAACCTTAGGATGGATAGGTCAAAAAAAAAATTTTAAATAATAAGATGCGCCCTTTGACCTATGACCTTTGCATGTGGCAGGAAAAGAAAAAGATGAGGGAAATTTCTGTCTGTTTACAAAAGTTTATTTGTAGAACAAAAAAACAACCATACGAATTGTATTTAACGAGTAAAAGTAAAGACTAATAAGGCTACAAAACATTATCAATAGTTTAACATTAAAATTTTTTAAATTAAATAATAAAAAAGTATTAACAGAGGTACAGGTCCTTTATTTTTAAGTATTAATTAAATTGCTCAAATATCAGTTACTTGTTCTCTTTGTCAAAGTATTGGACCTTTTAGAGCAAAAATAAGATCCAAATCGTCTCAAAATGAACAAAATACACTATTACAGTACTTCTACTTTATAATGCTGTTAACGCATAAAAACAATCATTATACCCTTTATAACACGATCATAAAATTGCATTCTCTTAATATCAATTCACCTCCACCCCCATCCCCATCAGAGTTTAAAAACCACAGTATTTATTTCAATTTGTAAAATGAGAACCGTTGTCGACTACACAGTGCTTGCAATGCAAGTGTTTTATATCAACTATTACAACACCTCTTCCTTTGATTCTATCTGTTAATTGGCCGAACGTGCGTCACGTGGTTTTGTGTATTTTTACTATCACACTGCACACCGACAAAAAGAACTATTAAATGGTACTATCCAATGACAACCTCGAACCCGGTGAAACGATCAAATAATACCTGCATTTGAAATACGATACGAGAACGAAGGCAGTGTGGTACCCCCTCTTTCTTTTTGTCAAGATTTCCTGTGAGATTTTATACAGTTGTTTAAAGACTGATATACGCACAGTTGTTTAACGAATATTACCACAAAATGGATGAAACTGAGGTGTTATAAAACAAATATTGACTGCTTTATCTCGTGGCGTAGTAAAACTAGTCACTCGAGGTGATCCCCGGAGCCGCCTATCTTCCCTCGGCTCCCCCTCGGGAAGATAGGTTGTTTCGGGGATCACCTCGAGTGACTAGTTTTACTACGCCACTTAAAGCAGTCAATATTTGTATACTATACTTCAATATCCATAGCATAGTCCCCACCCCCACCCCCAACAGTAGTTTGGGTAGAGTCTACAAACAAATTTCTACATTTCCCTTACCGATAGGTATTTACTGCTTGAGAGTTTAACAATACATAGTGTCTCTATGTCCTACCCACAAAGCCAATCACAAGTGTTTATTATCTGTCCACTGGTTCAAAAGGAGGCCGGGGGGGGGGGGGGGGGGTTGAAACCGCATTACATTTATGCTCAGGGAGGCGTGACACAAACATCCTCCTAAACAACGATTGTCGTGAACTGTGGTCTCTTGCAGGAACGGCCGAAAAGGCTGATCGGCAATTTTAATTGTAGCTGTTTTAAGGTCACTGTCGAACAGATATAGTAAGAAGTCCCTCACATCCCTACAAAAGTACTGGGGATGTAGACAGTGCTGTTTACACCATTTGTAAAAGTGGCGTAGTCTGCTACCACATATCTTTTTTGTTGAAGCTCTGCAGCAGTGGGCTGTGACATCGGCAGCTCGCGCAGAAAGGCCGCTTGTCTCGAGAGATCGGGTGATAAAACCCAGTACGTCAGGTGGAGATCCGCCAATGTCAGGTGTCGGAGACTGAGCCAGGCAAGAACATAATATCTGCTCTCTGGGGTAACATCACCAGTCGGTGAAAAAGGAGCTTGGATGAGTAGCCTGGGAAACCATGGCTGACGAGGCCAAAAGGGAGCTACGGGGAGGACTCTGCAACTCTCCTGCTCGATTTTGGTTAGTCCTTGAGGGATGAGGATGAACAGAGGGAGAACAGTAGGCTAGCAGCACGTCCCACTGTTACCCCAGGGCATTGATCTGGCATTGTGGGGATTGGGAGGCCCTCGCACAGTAGTAGATCGGCAACTGGTTGTTAAATTTAGACGCAAACAAGTCCACATGAGGTCGGTTGATCAGCACGAACAGTGATGAAACAACCTGTGGGAGTAACATCCACTCTGTTGGGATAATCCAACCCCTGGATAAGGCATCCGCCGTGACACTCTTCATACCGGGAGAGGACTGCTGAAAAAGTCATTCTGTAGCACATGCACCAGTGGAGTAGCTACCACATCAGTGCACACACAGATGGCTCAAATGAGTGCCGCCCTGGTAAATGATGTATGACATGACTGCAGTGTTATCGCATCACAACCAGAACCGCCTGGCATGGCCCACCACTAAGTCCTGGAAGTGTTTGAGGGCACTGGATACTGCCAGCATTTTGAGGACGTTGATGTGGTCTGAGCTGTGCTCAGGGCCCCATAGACCCACCACTTGACGTGAGGGAATGGTGGCCCCCAATCGTCATGCGGTCGATTGTGGGCCGAGCTTAAGCCCTCTCAGAGATAGAGCACCGCTCCACCAGAAACATTGGTAACTGAGAAGGGAGAGGGTGCAATTTTCCAGCACTGATTGATGATGAAACCAAGGTAGGCCTCAATGCCGGTGCCGCGATCGCAGTGCTGCCTCTCGAGACTGGCCTAAGATCAGCCAATCGTTGAGGTACATAAAGACTGTGACACATCTTCACTGAAGTGCAGCTCCGTTCAATTTCACTATTTGGATGAATATCCAAGGTGAAATGGAAAGCCCCAATGGGAGCACTGTGAATTAAAAGCTGTTTCTGTACTAGAAATGTAGGAATTCCCTGTGCCACCCATGAAAATAGTTGGAAACGACTAGCACGGAAAAACGCCGGTCTCCTTTTTGGGAACCAAGAAGGAGTTCAACATAAAGCCCAACCCATGTTCCCGAAGGGGGGGGGGGCTATTATAATCTCTCCCTCTAGAGAGGGCGCTAATCTCTCCAAAGAGGGAGTTAATCTCTCCCTCGACACGGACATCACTGGTATCAGCCAAACGAGCATGTCCGACGGGTGGGGGGGGGTGTTTGTGATTTTGAGCACATAACCCCTTTCGTTTGTTGAGCGCAGCCACTGGTCAGAGTTGAGCTGAACCAGGACCCCAAAAATTCACGAACGTGGCCCCCGCCACCCAAAGTCAGGCCAGTCATTTACACCCACCCCAAGGGTAGTGGGGGGGGGGGGGCAGGCACAGAGAAACCACGGCCTGATGCTGACCGGGAAAGGACCGAGTCTGCCCAATTCGCTGCATTCGTTAGGTTTTATCATCATCACAACACTGTCACCCATGTGTGAATTTCGAGTTGACTCCGGCAAATGTGCGACACTTATCGGTAATGGAGTCAGTGGCTCCACATTACAGACATCAGGCTTTAGATCCAACTCCGAACCCAAAGCCATCAATGTATGGATACTATTTGCAGAGGGGGGGGGGTGTTGCCAGTGCATGGCTGACTGTATGCTGTAATTCACCGTACTCCTGGTCAAAAAATCATGCTCAGAGTAGCGACTGATGGGTGTCGGCTGAATCTACTAAATGACCGGGCATCGTTGGCCTGGAACCGACCTTGCCTGCCGAGAAGTAACTATCCGACTTGAGGCAGTCAGGGATTGAAAGACCTGCACAATTTCTGTCCAGAAAATGGCTTCACTACTGCGGCGTTTGCCACAGTGTGAGCGGCCTGATAAGCTGCTCAAATACGATTATGATGGGCACAAGTGGCAATTCTTTTTGTTCTTCTTTTTCTTAGAAGATCAGCCCCGGTCCCTGGAAGAAAAGCAAAAGGACGCCCTAAGTCGGGACAGTCAGTTGTGTCAGCCCTCAGGGTAGCAGGTGGGGGGGGGGAGGGCACAAAGAAACTACAGGCTGTGAGGCCAATGCTGACTGGGAAAAAATGAGTCTGCCCAGTGCGCTGTCTGAATGAAACATCGGAACAACCGCGAAAAATCCCGCGTTTGGTTTTCAGAGATTGGGCCTTGATTCAAGTCATCGTCTTGGTCGAAGGGGCAGATGGCTTCTTCAGATTTATTGTCTCTGTAGCGTCTAGCCTCTTTGCTTCTGCCTCCATAGAGTTCTGGAATTTCAAGATAAGGTCCGGTCAATGGCAGGGAACCAAACCTATTGGGTGCCCCATGCAAGGGTAGGAAAAGTGCATTGAGCACGTTGGTTTGGCTTGCCAAGATTGTCAGAGTCAACACATGTGTGAATTGATCCAGCACCCTGCGAAGATCCAGGCAGAAATAGCTGCTGTCAGCATGTCGGCTGGTACTGCCGATTCATCTACACACCCAGCTGGCAAATACTCCATAAGGTGATTTTGGAAGATGCAGTTCTACCATCAACTGCCAGCTTATCCACTGCCGAGTCCGGAAGAGAAGGTGTGGCGAATTTATTGAAGACCGCCACGGGAAGTGGTAGTAGTCCACTTCCCACCTCGCAAACAGACACCATTGTTTGGCCCCAATGAATGAATTTATTCTGTCACAGACCTTATCCAATGGTAACACAGAAAAAACATCTGCATTTTCTGACATCAAACCCATCTTCTGTTCTGTCAGTATGGGGCAAAATTCAAAACCCAAGCCATATCACGTTGCAACCAAACACAACTCTGTCTCTGCGGCTGACAGTAGATGCATCCATGTCGTTTAATCATCATCGCTGGAGTCATCCAAGTGGTAAGGTCAAGTTGACTCTGGCGAATGTTTGACACTCAAAGGTATAATGGAGTGTAGGCCAGCTGAAGATCAAACTCCGAACCCAAAGCCATGGATGGATGGATGGATGGATGGATACTCATTGCAGGGGGATGCCGGTGCACGGCTGACGCATGCTGTATTTCCCCGTAGCCCTGGGTCACCAGACTTTGGTCGGGGTACTGACCGGTGGGTGTGGGCTGATTCGACTGAATGACTGGGCATGGTTGGCGTGGTACAGACACGGCCCACCGGGAAGTCAATGTCGAAATAGAGGCAGTCAGGTATTAAAATAACCTGCAAAAATTCTGCCCTGGAGACTGCTTTACTGCAGTGGCATTTGCCACAGTGTGAGTAGCCTGATGAGCTGCTTGAATATCATTATGACCAGTATGAGTGGCATTTCTTTTTGTTCTTCTATTTCTTAAAAGATTTGCCCCTGGTCATTCTTGAGAAAATTAAGATGACTCCTATCCTGGGGTACTGGAATGCCCGAACAACGGGAGAAACCCGACAGTGAAGGGGGCACAACTGAGTACGATACAGCAGATGCAGCTAGTCCCGGGGTATTCCAGACGGTCTGCTCCGTTTTGCTTTCCTGTGTGTCGTGCAGACAGCCCTGCCAGCCTGGAAGGGCGGGAGGCCGTTGCACGACCAGAAAATCTGGTCATTTGGCCATCCTGGGGCTCTGCGGCAATCACCCTGGCACCAGGACACGGGAGTATGATGCACTTGACCATGGCCAGTAGAATCCTTGGCAAGAAATCTCGCTACTGGGGTAGGTATGGGTAATGAAGCAACCGATACGGCGTTAGGCTTACCCTGTTTCCCCTTCTATGGTACAGCCCTGGCACAGACGTTTTTTCTGTTTAACCTTGCCAGGGTTGATACCTTTTTGCTGGGTGGTTCCGTGTGCGCTGACAGGAGAAAACGGAGGAAGGATGTCCCCTACTCTGTCACTGGAACACTCACCCTGTTTCCCCTTCTTTGGTACAGCCCCAGCACATAATTTTTTCTGTTTAACCTTGCTGGGGTTGCTGCCTTTTTGTTGGGTTGTTCCGTGTATAGTGACTGGAGATAGCGGAGGAAGGATGTCCCCTACTCTGTCACTGGAACTCTTACCCTGTTTCCCCTTCTGGTGCAGCAAAGGCACAGAAGTTTTTTCTGTTTAACCCTGCCGGGGTTGCCACCTTTTTGTTGGGTGGTTCCGTGTATAATGACTGGAGATAGCGGAGGAAGGATGTCCCCTACTCTGTCACTGGAACACTCACCCTGTTTCCCCTTCTTTGGTACAGCCCCAGCACAGAATTGTTTCTGTTTAACCTTGCTGGGCTTTTTGTTGGGTGGTTCCGTGTGTGCTGACTGGAGATATTGGACAAAGAGTGTCCCCTACTCTGTCACTGGAACGCTTATCCCGTTTAATTCTTTTTTGGTACAGCCCCAGCACAGAATTTTTTCTGTTTAACCTTGCTGGGGTTGCTACCTTTTTGTTGGGTTGTTCCGTGTGTAGTGACTGGAGATAGTGGAGGAAGGATGTCCCCTACTCTGTCACTGGAACGCTTATCCTGTTTCCCCTTCTGGTACAGCAAAGGCACAGAAATCTTTTCTGTTAAACCTTGCCGGGGTCGCTACCTTTTTGCTGGGTGGTTTCGTGTCTTCTGACTGGAGATAGAGAACGTAAATATCCCCTACTCTGTCAGTGGAACCGTCAGCACCAACAGCTGACTGTGGCTGAGCCAGGCAGGGGAATGCAGACACAGCGGTGGTAAGCCACCATTTGAGTCCCTCGAGAAATTGGCTGTCCCGGGGGAGAAGTATTCTCCCCGGTAGCGACAGAACCATTACTCCCCAACCTCCTCGTTATCTAAAAAACTGTAATTCAAGAGGAAAACCACACGAAACAACTCTACACTCACCAATCTGCACATGAGCAAAAAGGTAAAAATCACGAATAAATACGGAGCCATTTACGAAACGTGTTTACCCGAGGAACGCCAAACGTGGCACGCATGTCGCATGGCATGGGGGGTAGGACATAGTGGGACTATGTATTGTTAAACTCTCAAGCGGTAAATACCTGCCGGTAAGGGAAATATACAAATGTAGGATGTGGCTCTACAGGTAGGCCTAAGTAGAGTGATGTAGATTGTATACTTTTAAAGTTTTCCTTTGAGTGTGCTAGAGGGTGCTACCACTATCTATCTTCAGTTAATTTTATTCATCCTTGATAAAGAAAAACACCCTCCTATACAATGTTGAATAACAAAACTTCATAAATTTTTCTTATAATATACAATAAAAGTGGTCTTATAGTATATAAGTTTACTTCAATATTATATTTATCACCAAGTAAAGTGTAGGACCATACTGATCTTTAAACACACTGATTTAATTATATTTACAGTAATTAATCAAATCATCTTTTCTTTATTTTCTCATCAAATATCAAATATTGAAACGTAACTGAAACAAGGCTGCTTTTCTGCACGGCTGAATAGATGCACCGATCGTTTATAACATGCAAGTTAGCGTTCAATCTCTGCAGCGCCCGTTTACAAATGTCAAAACACGATATTTCCTTTCACCGACATCGCTCCAGATTTTTACAAATTGGAAAGTCATAGTTCAATTTACGCTTTTGTGTAACCTTCTCAGTTTCATTCGTTTTAATAACATTAATTAATTCTTACTAATAATTTAATTTTATCACATGAATTTCTGAATACATTTAGATGTGGTGCATAAACTGAAAAGAGTAATGTACACATTTAGCTGGGTTAAGTCTGTTAACAATGACATTTCAAATTCTTGTTAGTGATGTACAAGATAAAATACATAATAATATACAGTTAATTTGCAACATAATTTTTCAATAGATAATTCACTGCTGAAAAAACAGTTTTTGTTAGAACTGCATTGAAATAAGTATATTTACTACTTTAATTATTTTTGTAATAATTAAAACACCACTTGAGGTTTGAGTTTGACCCTCAAGCAGCAAATAATAAAATTTTAAGTTATTAATTTCATAGATTTTGTATCACAATAATGATAAAGTATCTTGTTAGGAAACAAATGCTGAGATAATATATGTCAGATAATTTGTGAATTGTTAAAAACTAATCAGTTTTAATCATGTTTTATTTATTTATTTATTTTTTAATAATCATAGTTAACAAAAACAAGCAAATATAAATGAACATAATGTGCACGTAGGTCTAACAAAGTAAATATTTAATGAACTAGCTACCCACCTTTAGTGCTACAACTTGTTTCACATTAAATAAAATACAATATCAATCTACACTACTGATTATAAAGTTCATACCAGTGATAGTTTGGATTAAAGTTAGAAGGTTAGAAAGTGTTGGGTTGAAAGTCATTTGTTTCACAGAAATTAAAACTGTGAATTGTTAGAAGTTAGAAAGTAAGCCATTGGTTAACAGTTTAATTATTTGTACTAAAAGTCATTAACAAAGAAGAGTATATCTACATGTAAATGTAGGTCTAATTTATTCACTAGAACTAGATCTAAGAGCCACCCACATTCTGTGCTGCAACTTGTTCCACATCAAATAACACATAATATTAATCTACATGTAGGCCTGACGTAAGCTCATATAACAGTGATGGTTTTTATTAATGTTGGTAAATCATTGTTTTTTGAAGAAATTGTTAATGTACGTGTAGGCCTGATGTCTGCTCAACAGTGATGGTTTTTATTAATGTTGGTAAACCATTATTTTTTTTAAAGAAATGTTTAATCTACGTGTAAGCCTGCAGTAAGCTCATAACAGGGATGGTTTTTTTCTGTGTTTTATTGGAAGTTCATTTAAATAAATGTATATATCACATATCTATACCGTTAACCATGTAGGCCTATTGTCTAACTCTTGTTACTTGGACAAACTTGTCATAATGTACATTTGTTTGTTCATTATAAAGAAATACAATAGTTAGGCCTACAAAAACACATTCCAGTGCATTTTCTCGGGTCTTGTGGCCGAACAGTAACGTCCTCATTCTGTACAAGGTGACAACTTTGAAAATGGTGGCAATATCTTCAATGCGCGATGACTTTACATCCGATCGACTCACAATCCGACCTGTCTTTGTGAATAAAGACAAACTTTCAAATTCTTGTTAGTGGTGCACAAAATAGCATGTGACTCCTACAAGTGATTTCATTCCATGAACATTATGTAAAAGTCCAAAAAAAAAAGAGGGAGAAATCTTAACCACTTGTATCTTACATAAAAATCGACAGTTGGGTGTCAGCCTACAGTTTATCATAGTTACTTTTAACATTGTTATGTTTAAGTTAGTTCTTCTCATTGTAGTTAGTATTGTAAAATATATAGTTAATCAAATTTGAAACATTAAGTTCTTAGAGTTAGATTAAAGTTGATTTACTGGATATATATTTTCAATTTTATCATATAAATTGTTAATCAATGAGTTGTCAATATTTAACAATTTCATCTCTTGCACTCCAATGAAAATAACACAATGAAAGGATTTTGTAAGGGTTGAAAATTCTTATCTTTTTATATATTGTCATACTTTTTGAATTTGTTAACTACGCAGAAATAATAATACCGACACATTCAAGTGCAATTTCATGGGTCTTGTGGACTAACATCAGTGTCCTCTTTCTATATACGAGACAAAAACTCAGTAGTTTGCCGCAATAATTTCAACGCGCGATCACTTTGTGTCCGGTCGACTCACACTCACAAAAGCAGCCTCGTTTCTGTACTTGCTTAGGAATTTTAGGTGATTACTCAACAGTCATCTCAAATTGGACTCATAATCTTATAATTACAAATGATAAATACTCTATAAGTACACCATTGCAAGCATTTTAATTCAGTAAGTTTTAAATTTTGCAAAACTCATCCTGGTCAGGTTAGTCTAAAGCAGGGCCACCACGAGCAGGTCCCAGGATACCAGCCCCACACGCTTTCTAGCATCGTCAGAGCCATTTCACCCACCTTTCGGCAGGGTCCGGTCCGCCACCCCAAGGCGGAACCCCGAGGCAGTCCCCTAGCTGTAGTAACGCGGTCCCAAAGCCCCACGGCCAAGACTCGGGACTACTGCCGTTTGCCAACCATTTGTGATCACACCAGAACCATGCTCCTTACGATGGTGCAGCCTGATGCACCTTTAAGATCAACAACCAGCTGTCACCCTGGCCGGCAGTAGGACCCCACATGCCACGTGCATGTGTCCAGGTCCCTTTATATATTCGGAATTTTCCGTGTTTACCACCATCGTTTCCGAATCGAATCTCCGCACCACTAATCGAATCTCCGCACCACCAATCGAATCTCCGCCCCACCAATCGAATCTCCGCACCACCAATCGAATCTCCGCCCTACCAATCGAATCTCCGCACCACCAATCGAATCTCCGCACCACCGATCGAATCTCCGCACAACAAATTAAATCTCCGCACTACCATGGCTCTAAGATCTCCAATTTCATGGCTCAAAAAACGCGTATGTGCTTGCTTGCAATGGTGTACTTATTTACAAGATGCTAACTGTATAGTGCTGCAAAAACAGCCCACTATACGACGATAACACAAATCATCAGAACATCAAACTAACACATCTACAATATCTTACAGTGTTGAAGACAACAAGTTGCTTGGTTGTTCATTCATGATTGCAAGATGAACTGCTTGGATGTTTGGATGATCTTGATGTTATCATACGCGTAGCTCTCCTTTATACCTTGTAGCCTTCAAGATGTTAACAGAGGTGATTCCCTTTGCACTTGACTTCAGGGAACTATTAGCTACATCTCTGGCTCTGAAAGGTCAAGTTTACAGATAAGAAATTGTATGCAAGCAAACAATTGCAATGTGCAAAATTTCTTGCAGGGGTGTTTAAAAACTGGTGAGGACCCCCTCCCCAAGTCATGGATGGTATTAGTTTTTTTCCATCTTCTTTTGTACTTGATTTTGCGACCATTACTATCTTTTAGTTTTGTCCAAAGTAGACTGCAGTACTCTGTCAGACACTTTAACAAGTAATTTGTTTTTGAAGCTACTAACAGATTTGTATTTTTTCTATTATCTTTTAAAGGACAGTAATGATCTCTTCAGCTCCAGATCAGAAGATTGCAATAATTAGGGCATGGTTAAAAATTGTTTAAAATGAAGTGTTTTATTGTTAAGGGGCTCAAATGCTCAACTTTTACATTTTCTGTTGTGTGTAAATGCACCTAGTTTTCTTGAAGAGGACATTAATTCTGCAGTGACAAAATTTAAATAAGTACCAATCAAGTACATGAATGTGGTTTTAAACTCAAAAGGTCAAATGATTTCCCAATTATTACTATTACATAATTTTTATTATTTTATTTTGTTAAACAAGAAACATTCCTGGAGAGTGCAGCTCCTATATCTTAGAACATCTACTTGTTGACGGATAGATGTCTTTGGAGATGCTGAGCATTAATTGCAACACAAACAAAATGCACAGTTTGCGACATTTAGCATTTAAGAACATTACCCATCATTAAAACAGTAAGGTTCAGATAACTTGCTTTTTTTTCGGATTAATTGTTATACTTTCGATCAAAAGTAAGTGAAGAACACCAAGATTGTAAGCAGTCAAAAACTGTTTGGATGAACTCTTGCATTTTCTGGATTATTTTGATTGCATCATTCAAAATAAGAAACAGTGACGTTTGAGGATGTCAAAAGCCTGTGACAGTTCTCTTGAGGATTGGTGCTGGTATGAACATTATAATCAGTGAACACTCTCTCAGAATGAAATTTATCCAGCAAATTACCAACTGCAAATTTAACTACAAAAAGCTAAGACATTGTCTTGATAGTTGTGTTTAACATAAAGCATCTTTAGCGACTTTCCCAAATCTTTAAAACCCTACAGAAAAATACAACCTATCTTTCAACTCTTAAATGATAGCCAAACATACCAACATCTCTGAATCAATTGTAATGCTACAAAAAAGTCACTGATGTTAACTTTTGTTAACAGAACAAAAAAAAACACGCATTCTGTAATATTACCAAAAAAATTCCATTTGGAACCAGGGGTAAATAATAAAGTATACTTTTTGGGAATTCACCTTTTACTGGAGATTGCTGCTCCTTAACCACATGCTGAACTGGAACATCTACTTGTTGACGGGTAGATGCCTTTGGAGATGCTAAGCCTGACTGCAACACAAACAAAATGCATATCTTGAAACATTTAGCATTTAAGGACATTATCCATCATTAAAACAGTTAGGTTCAGATAACTTGCTTTTACTTTCAGATTGATTAAATTTTCAATCAAAAAATAAAAGAAAAACCCAACACTGTAGGCAGCAAAAATACTCTTTTGAGGAACTCAAGCATTTCATGATTAGTTTAATTGTTGCAATTAAATTAGCCAACAATAACTTGGGGGATGTAAAATGCCTGTGACAGTTCTCTTGAGGATTGGTGCTGGTATATACATTATAATCAGTGAGCACTCTCTCACAATGAAACTTATTCAGCCAACGACAAGCTGCAATTTCTATTGCCAAAAGCTAAGACTTTGTCTTGATAGTCAGGTTTAACATGACGCATCTTTTGGGACTGTCACAAATCTTTAAAACCCTACAGAAAAAACACAACCCAGCCTGTCAACTTTTAAATGATTGCCGAACAACATACAAATATCAAAAGCATAACTCTGAAATTGGCCGCAATGATTTCAATGCGTGATGACTTTATGTCTGCTCGATTCATACTCACAGCAGCAGCCTCGTTTCTGTACTTGCTTAGGAATCTTAGATGATTGATCAACAGACATCTCAAATTGGACACATGATCTTATAATTACAATTAACAAATACTCTATAAGTACACCATTGCAAGCATTTTACATCAGTCAGTTCTAAATTTTGCCTTGTCAGGTTAGTCTAAAGCAGGGCCACCACAAGCAGGTCCCAGGATACGCCACCCTGGGTCTGCCACCCCATGGCAGAACCCCTAGCTATAGTAACTCGGTCCCATAGCCCCACGGCCAAGACTAGGGACTACCACCAATGATTCCGAGTCGAATCCCCGCACTTCCAATCGAATCTCCGCACCACCAATTGAATCTCCGCACCACCAATCGAATCTCTGCACCAACAATCGAATCTCCGCACCATCAATCGAATCTCCGCACCACCAATCAAATCTCCGCACCATCAATCAAATCTCCGCACTACCAATCGAATCTCCGCACCACCAATCAAATCTCCGCACCAACAATCGAATCTCCGCACCATCAATCGAATCTCCGCACCACCAATCGAATCTCCGCACCACCAATCGAATCTCCGCACCACCAATCGAATCTCTGCACCACCAATCGAATCTCCGCACCACCAATCGAATCTCCGCACCACCAATCGAATATCCGCACCACCAATCGAATCTCCGCACCAACAATCGAATCTCCGCACCACCAATCGAATCTCCGCACCACCAATCGAATCTCCGCACCACCAATCGAATCTCCACACCACCAATCGAATCTCCACACCACCAACCGAATCTCCGCACTACCAATCGAATCTCCGCACCACCAATCGAATCTCCGCACCACCAATCAAATCTCCGCACCACCAACCGAATCTCCGCACTATCATGGCTCTAAGATCTATAATTTCATGGCTCAAAAGGCACGTATGTGCTTGCTTGCAATGGTGTACTTATTTACAAGATGTTAACTGCATAGTGCTGCAAAAACAGCCCACTATACAATGATAACACAAAACATCAGAACATCAAACTATTCAATATCTTACAGTTGAAGACAACAAGTTGCTTGGTTGTTCATTCATGATTGCAAGATGAACTGCTTGGATGTTTGGATGATCTTGATGTTGACATACGCGTAGCTCTCCTTTTTACCTTGTAGCCTTCAAGATGTTAACAGAGGTGATTCCCTTTGCACTTGACTTCAGGGAACTATTAGCTACATCTCTGGCTCTGAAAGGTCAAGTTTACAGATAAGAAATTGTATGCAAACAAACAATTGCAATGTGCAAAATTTCTTGCAGGGATGATCAAAAACTGGTGAGGACCCCCTGCCCAAGTGATGGATGGTATTAGTTTTTTCCATCTTGTTTTGTACTTGATTTTGCAACCATTTTTTCTTGTCCTTTGTTTTTGTCAAAAGTAGACCGCAGTACTCTGTGAGACCTTCAACAAGTAATTTGTTTTTGAAGCTACTAACAGTTTTGTCTTTTTCTTTTATCTTTTTAGGGGCAGTAATGATAATAATAATAGTAATAATAAATAAATAAAAAAAGCGCCTTACATCCATGCCTGGATGCCAAGGCGCTGTACAGTAAAATAACACCAACCAAAATAATTAAACAAAGAGCATTAAAAATGGTATAAAACATTAAAACCTAAACCTAGACCAGCCATTAATTAAGTAAAATACCACATAGAAATATTCAATCAAAGAAAATAATTAATATGAGTCCCAAAAATGGGTAAAAAAACTAAAATCGCCAAACTAATGCATGTACCCCATGAGCAATATAGCAAGTGGTTGTTTCTGTTTGTGTGGCCAGACCATATTTTATGTACAATGTATTTCACGCGCAATGTACACAGTAATGGCGACCGCGTTTGTTTTCACTCAAACTTACGGTTGTTTTTACAAAGGATACCATCACGTGGAAGTATTTTACAGACAGTTTTAGGTAAACAAGTTGTTCTGTAGATAACATAGGTATATAATCTTACTTCCAAAGGTATGTTGTGATTGTTTTCAATCTTTTTCTTTCTTTGAGATGACAGTACAGTTGAGCAAAATTGTGTAAACAACTTTCCACGTAACAAGCGTTAATTAATTAATTATGCAGTGATAAAATGGTCTCTCCGTCTCCTGATCAGAAGATTGCAATAATTAGGGCATTGTTAAAACCATTTTACTATTTGTCCAATCAATCATCACTTTTAAAAGTATTACATTGATTGATGTACCTTTTGAAAGCTGCAAAAAGGGGCAAAACATTTTGTTTAATTTGAGGTGTTTTTATTGGTGCCTTTACTAAAGGTGCTCAAATGTTCAACTTTCACATTTTCTATTGTGTGTAAATGCACCTGGTTTTCTTGAAGAGGACATTAATTCTGCAGTGACTGATATTAACTTCTGTTTAAAGAACAGCAAAAACATGCAATCTGCAATATTACTACGAAGCTCCATTTTGGCCCAGGGGTAAATACTAAAGTAAACTTTTGGGAATTCACCTTTTACTAAAGAGTGAAGATCCTTCACCACATGCTGAACTTGAACATCTACTTGTTGACGGGTAGATGTCTTTGGAGATGCTAAGCCTGACTGAAACAGAAACAAAACACACAATTTGCCACATTTAATATTTAAAGGCAAAGTATACCTTTGGTTTTTGGAACCGTACGTTTGCCTTAATGCTATATAGTTGTAGAATACCATAAAACTAACCTGTGTAAATTTCATTTCAAAAGGTGGCAGCGTTTTTGAGATATCGCCAAAAATATGGAGCGGTTGTGTTCACGCAGAAGAAGTATCCGTCATTGAAATACACATTCTGAGAAGCGTTACGGCCATAACGCTTCTCAGATTCAAATTTTGGGGGGATAAAAAGTGATATATTTTTCCATAACTGCAGTACTTCGAAGTGAAACGATTCTAAAAATGCATTATACTATCCAAAGCTGCTGTACTCCTTACCAAGTAAGTTTTTATTGCCAAAAATTTTCAGAGTCAGTACCAAACGTATGCAATGTCTTTAAGAACATTACCCATTAATAAAACAGTTAGGTTCAGATAACTTGCTTTCACTTTCAGATTTTTTCACATTTTCAATCAAAAATAAAAGAAGAAACCCAACATTGTAAGCAGCATCAGTTGTCTTGATATTTGTATTTAACATAAAGCACCTTTAGGGACTTTCCCAAAATTATTCAAACCTCTACAGAAAAAAAACACAACCCAGCATGTCAACTCTGAAGTGATTGCCAAACAACACACAAATATCTTTGAACGAATTGTAATGCTACAAGAAAATGAATGATATTAACTTCAACAATCAAATGCCAGTGACAGTTCTCTTGAGGTTTGGTGCTGATATAAACATAGTCATCAGTGAGCTCTCTCTCAGAATGAAACTTATCTAGCAAACGACATACACAAATCATTGTTTAAATTACCCAAAGCTAAGAACTTGTACTGATGTTTGTGTTTTACATGAAGCATCCTAAGGAAATTTTTTAAAACACCTACAAACAAAAAAACAAGCCCAGCCTGTCAGCCCTGAAATGATTGCCAAACAAACACATGTCTTTGAATGAATTGTAATGCTACATGAACAAATCTGATACCATTACTGGTTTTATTAATGGTTTGTTGTAAAAACATTCAAATAAAAGCAGCCAAAAGGCTGAAACAAATTATTACAGAGCTCTATTTAGGAGGGGAAATATGAAATGTAGATTTTTTTTTAATTCACCTTCTACTGGAGAGTGCAGTTCCTTTATCAGAGGCCGGTCTTGGACATCTACTTGTTGACGGGTAGATGTCTTTGGAGATGCTAAGCCTGACATCTACTTGTTGACGGGTAGATGTCTTTGGAGATGCTAAGCCTGACTACAATACAATCAAAATACACCATTTGCGACATTTAGTGACCTGTTTGGAAGAACTAATGCATTTCATGATTATTTTGATTGACAATGAAACAAGCACCAGTGATTTGGGGGGACGTCAAATGCCAAAAACAGGTCTCCTGAGGATTTGAGCTGGTAAGAATTTGATCACCATGTGTTCTCTCTCAGAATGAAACTTATCTAGCAAATGACATACACAAATTTACATTACCAAGAGCTTAGAACTTGTACTGATGTTTGTGTTTAACATGAAGCATCTTCAGGGACTTTCCCCAAATTTTTAATACACCTTCAAAAAACACAGCCCAGCCTGTCAACTCTGAAATGATTGCCAAAAACACACATATCTTTGAATATAAACTTCTGTACAAACAAAAGCAACAACAAGCAGTCTGAACAATCATTACAGAGCTCCATTTGGGACCAGGGTAAATATATTAATATCAGATTTTTGGGAATTCACCTTCTACTGGAGAGTGCAGTTCCTTTATCAGAGGCATGGTCCTGGACATCTACTTGTTGACGGGAAGATGTCTTGGAGAAGCTAACCCTGACATCTACTTTTTGATGGGTAGATGTCTTTGGAGATGCTGAGCCTGACATTTACTTGTTGACGGGTAGATGTCTTTGGAGATGATAAGCCTGACATCTACTTGTTGACGGGTAGATGTCTTTGGAGATGCTGAGCCTGACATCTACTTGTTGACGGGTAGATGTCTTTGGAGATGCTAAGCCTGACATCTACTTGTTGATGGGTAGATGTCTTTGGAGATGCTAAGCCTGACTACAATACAATCAAAATACACCATTTGTGACATTTAGTGACCTGTTTGGAAGAACTAATGCATTTCATGATTATTTGGATTGTGGACAATGAAACAAGCGACAGTGATTTTGGGGGACGTCAAATGCCAAAAACAGTTCTCTTGAGGATTGCAGCTGGTATGAACTTGATCACCATTGAGTTCTTTCTTCAGTTCTCTCTTTGAATGAAGTGTAATGCTACATGAACAAGTCTGATATTATTATTGGTTTTATCATTGGTTTATTGTAAAAACATTCAAATTACAGAAGCCAAAAGGCTATCACAAATCCAAAATTACAGAGCTTTTAAAACGGCAATTTTCAATAAAATTTTAAACAAAACAAAATGGACAAAAAAAATAAATAAAATCACAGAAAGTTTTAAGAGGTTAAAAAACAATATGAACAAACGCAACAACATGCATTCTGCACAATTATTACACAGCTCTATTTGGAAGGGGAAATATTAAATGGAAATTCTGCGATATTACTACAAAGCTCCATTTGGCACCAAGGGTAAATACTAAAGTAAACTTTTGGGAATTCACCTTTTACTGGAGAGTGCAGTTCCTTTATCATAGGCTGGTCTTGGACATCTACTTGTTGACGGGTGGATGTCTTTGGAGATTCTAAAAATTTAAATTACCAAAAGCTAAGAAGGTGTTCTTATATTTGTGTTTGTCGTTAAGCATCTTTAGGGACTTTCCCCAATCTTTAAATGCCCCTATAAAAAAAAAACACAACGCAGCCTTTCTATTGCCAAACAAAACAAAATAAATATAACCTTGAATGAATTGTAATTCTATAAGAAACTGACTGATATTAACTTCTGTTTAAACCAGAGCAACAACATGCATTCTGCACAATCATTACAGAGCTCAGTTTGGGAGGGGAAATATGAAATGTAGATTTTTTTTTAATTCACTTTCTACTGGAGAGTGCAGTTCCTTTATCATAGGCTGGTCTTGGACATGTTAAGCCTGACTGCAACACAAACAAAATGCACAATTTGCAACATTCAGTTTTTGAGAACTTTACTCCGCATTCAAACAGTCAGGTTTAGATACCCTACTTTTACCTTTGTGCTTCTTTTTGTTAACTTTCAAAACCAACATTGTAAGCAGCAAAAAACTGCTTCGAGGAACTTATACATTTCTTGATTATTTTTATTGCAGCAATGTACATCACAACAACAATTTAGGGGGGGACGTCAAATGCGAAAAAGAGTTTTATTAAGGATTGGTGCTGGTATGGTCTTGATCATCAGTAAGCTCTCTCTCAGAGAATGAAACCTATCTAGCAAATGACATACCAAAATTTAAATTACCAGAAGCTATGAACTTGTCTTGATATTTGTGTTTTATATGAAGCAACTTTAGGGACTTTTCCAAAATCTTTAAACCCCTATAGAAAAAAATACAACCCAGTCTGTCAGCTGTTAAATGATTGCCAAACAAATGTATTTGAATGAATTGTAATGCTACCAGAAACTGACTTTTATTAATATCTGTATAAACAAAAGCAACAACAAGCAGCCTGCACAATCATTACAGAGCTCCCTTTGGGACCAGGGTAAATATATTAAAATCAGATTTTGGGGAATTCACCTTCTACTGGAGAGTGCAGTTCCTTTATCAGAGGTTGGTCCTGGACATCTACTTGTTGACGGGTAGATGTCTTTGGAGATGCTAAGCCTGACATCTACTTGTTGATGGGTAGATGTCTTTGGAGATTCTAAGCCTGACTGCAACACATCCAAAATACACAATTTGTGACATTTAGTAACTGTTTGAAAGAACTCGTGCATTTCATGATTATTTTGATTGTTGCAAATGAAACAAGCAACAGCAATTTGGGGGGACGTAAAATGCCCAAAACAGTTCTCTGGAGAATTGGTGCTGGTATGAACTTGATCATCATTGAGTTTCTTCACAGAATGAAACTTGTCTAGCAAATGATATACCAAAATTTCAAAAGCTAGGAAGTTGTCTTGATATTTGTGTTTAACATTAAGCATCTTTAGGGACTCTCCCCCCAATCTTTTAAAGCCTCTACAGAAAAAACACAACCCAATCTTTGAGTGAATTGTAATTCTACAAGAAATTGAGTGAATATAAACTTCTGTATAAACAAAAGAAACAACATGCATTCTGCACAATTATTACAGAGCTCAATTTGGGACCAGGGTAAATATATTAAAATCAGATTTTTTGGAATTCACCTTCTACTGGAGAGTGCAGTTCCTTTATCAGAGGCTGGTCCTGGACATCTACTTGTTGACGGGTAGATGTCTTTGGAGATGCTAAGCCTGACATCTACTTGTTGACAGGTAGATGTCTTTGGAGATTCTGAGCCTGACATCTACTTGTTGATGGGTAGATGCCTTTGGAGATGATAAGCCTGACATCTACTTGTTGATGGGTTGATGTCTTTGGAGATGCTAAGCCTGACATCTACTTGTTGACGGGTAGATGTCTTTGGAGATGCTAAGCCTGACATCTACTTGTTGACGGGAAGATGTCTTTGGAGATGCTAAGCCTGACTGCAACACACACAAAATACACAATTTGTGACATTTAGTAACTGTTTAAAAATTTGTTTTGATTGTTCAAACAAAACAAGCAACAGTGATTTGGGGGGACGTCAAATGCCAAAACCAGTTCTCTTGAGAATTGGTGCTGGCATCAACTTGATCATTGAGTTCTCTCTCAGAATAAAACTAACATGTATGTGGCAAATGATATTACCAAAAGCTAAGACTTTGTCTTGATATTTGTGTTTAACATTAAGCATCTTTAGGGACTTTCCCCAAATCTTTAAAAGCCCCTACAGAAAAAAACACAACCCAGCCTTTCACTTCTGAGGTGATTGCCAAACAATACACAAATATCTTTGAATGAATAGTAATGCTTCAAGAAAATGACTGATATTAACTTCTGTTTAACCAAAAGCAACAACATGCATTCTGCACAATTATTACACAGCTATTTTTGGGACAAGGTATAAATATTAAAAGTGTACTTTTTTGGAATTTACCTTTTACTGGAGAGTGCAGCTCATTTATTATAGGCTGGTCTTGGACATCTACTTGTTGACGGGTAGATGTCTTTGGAGATGCTGGGCCTGACTGCAACACAAACAAAATGCACAATTTGAGTTGAGAATCATTTCACATCATTTATTTGTGACATTTAGTGCTTGAGATCATTACCCATCATTAAAACAGTAGGGATGAGATAACTTGCGTTACTTTCCAATTTTTTTTATGTCAATCAAAAGTGAAAAAAAAAACAGATATGTAAGCAGCAAATATACTGTTTGGAGAAACTTATGCATTTCAGGATTATATTGATTATTGCAGAAAAATAGCCACAATTTTATCATCAGTGAGCTCTCTCTTATAAAGAAACTTAAGGCAAACAACATGCCAGAATTTAATTTACCAAAAGCTAACTGGTATTGATATTTGTGAAGTGTAAACCCCTACAGAAAAAAAACACAACCCAGCATGCCAACTCTGAAATGATTGCCAAACAACATACAAATATTCTGAATGAATTGCAATGCTGTATAGGTTTTGAGGCAATGCATGGTGAGGCATCAATGTATATTTGGTTTGCGGGTAACACCATTCTACTACCGCAGAGTAGATTTCGGAATTCAGGGGGACAACTTCGTTCTGAAAAGAACTGTCCTGCTTATTAAGTACTACCTGGGGAGGTAGGAAATCAGTCTGGACTTCTACTACTTTTGATTAGTGGATCGAAGGGACTTCACTGCCGTGAAGTGAGATTTTCAATTGGTCTCAACGCTTCAATTAGCCTGCTCTAGTCATTGTCAGGATCCTTTATGATTCACAATCCTGTCATCGTCGTTGTTTGTATGGAAACTATCTTAGGAGCAAAGTCAGATTGGTATTCTCCAGTTATACAATGATGTCATCAAGGGGAGAACTGAATATAGGGCAGGAGTTGAGGAGGTGCTGAACTGTTTGCAGGAGTTGAGGAGGTGCTGAACTGTTTGTTGCCAAGTGCCACACTTACGCCTTCCCACGGGTGCCACACTTGCATCTGTCCAATGGCTCCCTCTTCTGCACGAGGGAATGGTTTCTCCACAGCAAAGAACAATCCTGTATTTTAACTTTAAAGGAATGGTGCATTTTTGGTTATTGAAAGAATGCGTTAATGTCAAACCTTCCAAGTTATTTTTTTACTGTGACCTGTCAGGCAGATATGGGTTGAAGAAATCTTAAAAACTGAGTGAATTTCCTTTGGAAGACATCTGGTAATTAACAAATGTTTGGACACCAGTATCTAACAGAAAAATGCATTTTAAAGGTACTGGTAATTGCTGTAAATAAATGAGTTTTTAACTTTGTCATTAACCTTCCTGAGAAATAAAAAACAGGACTGAGCAATTAGCTTGCTGGTCTTAGTGGTTCAGACATCTCAAACCAATTTCATGGCTTTGCCAATTATGAAATTCTGTGCTTACAGTCATCATTCTCCACTTACAGGGTAAGCACTGTATTTAAGTGCTAGCTGTGTACAAGTGAAGAATCCTTGGTAGCATGATGTCCGTACATTATGAACACAAGCAAACATTTCTCCTTGTCGTGAAACAAGCATACACTAGGCACGATGACAAGGCAAGATTACACTAGGCAAGTTTACACGGTGATTTTTCGTGAGCAGTATGGTACATGTAGAGCCATGAAATTGGGCCCTAAAATGTAGACTGTTGTGTATTGACCCCTTGCATGCACGTCACACAGGGCGACTGTGCCACGCTCACCATCTTGGAAGACAATAGGTATACATGTAAACACTGCATCAAGTCTATCAGTTTCTCTCCTCTCATTCATCTCACACAAACTAAAGCTCCCCGCGATGTGAGACTCTTCTGTTTTGTAAGTGCCTTTTTGTACTTTGGCGTCTCCCTACAACAAGAGTATGTCACTTGTTATTTCACCCTCAACTAGGGCTTTATTTCTTTTCCTCGATTTAAGAGCATATTCAACTTCTGCTTTTGTTACATGTGTGTTTACTAATGATACCTCTTCTGTTGCTTTCCTTTCAGACTGTTTTGCTTTCGGAACTATATAACTCTTGGTAGAAGTTGGAGCACACCTCAAGCACTTCACCCCTGTCTTCAGTGAGATTTCCATCCTCTTGTCTCATTTGTTGTATTCTTGTCTTTGTGTTACTTATTTTGATGGTTTCCTTTGATGGTTTCCTTTGGCCGTCTACGTGTCTCCAAAACTATCTTCATTTGTTTCTCTTTTCTTCATCTGATTCTGTGTCTTCTATTTTTCCTGCTTTTCTCGACTGCCTCAGCATACTCAATTTTCTGCACAGCTATTTTGTGCAGTATTTGTCTTGAGCTTCCTTTCGCCTTGTGTATCAATGACCTCCATTTCTTTATCCTCACTGGTTTTCTGTTTGCCTTTCCTCAATGATGATGCAACTTTTATCGCTCCATCTCCTATAATTGAGGTTAGCCTGTTGCACCTTGCTTCCAGAGCTGAGTCTTTGACTTCTAAACCTTGAAATCTGGAGTTTGATCTGGACCTCCTCTCTTTTTCCTCACTTTTTGCTTTTTCTTGTTTATAAATGTCAATGTGGAATATTTTCTACTGATCTTCAATGTGGCTCTTACATCCTGTGATCGCTGGTGATGTCTTTGTAATAATCTCACCATTTTGCACTATTCCTTTTCGGCTACTCAAGATGTAGCCAATTTGGTGTTTAACTGTACTGATGTCTAGTAGCGGTTTTTATTTTTCTGGAAACAGGTGTTTGTAATAACTAGCCCATGCTAAGTGTTTCTCCTCTTGTGTTTCTCTCACCAACTCCAAGTACCAATGATTGCTTCTTCTCCTAGTTTTACATCATAGAGTCATGGCTGTTCTCTTCACTATCTTCATGGTGCCCATTAATTTTGCCCATGGCTTACGGCCTTCATCAGTTTCCTTGTCATTCATTCATACGTCATGAGGGTTTTTTGCCATATGCTGGGTGTGTTGTCAGCAGTGTGGAAGACGTTGATAAATCCTATAGATTGAAATCAACACCTTTTGATGGCATTTCCTCCATCAAGGGCCCCACTACCCTACTCAGGCTTCCTGAGTTAGCCGGGATATCTTTTCACATGGGACTCAATGTTTTCTACTCACATCCCTGAGTTTGTAACCCTTACCAGGTACTACCAATCGGCACAGTTGGACCTAGGGCTTGCATGGCAGGGGCATGAGGTGACAACTACCTGTTAGCATGACCCAATTGGGAATTTGAAATCAGAGTTTTCCTTCTCCTAAGTAGGCTGCCATCCAAAGCTACAAGCCCCACCAACCTAACTCCTAGGTTGACTACCTCCCATGGTTAACGAGCTCCACCCACCCGGAGCAAAGTAGTTTTAAGGTGCCAAATGTCATTAAGTGTTTTTTGAAGTTAACCATAGAAATTGCTCAGTGACTTATTCTTCTGCCGAAGATGTAGGTGCAAGCACCTGTACTATGGTTAAGTTCGGCAATTTGAAGTTTACCCGTTCGTAACAAAGTCTGTGTTTTCCAAGTCCCTGCTTTAATGGTTTTCCTTGGATTAACGTTAAGACATCTTTTTCAAAACGCATCTTGTTGCCAGCGACTTTCTAATGGCACCCAACAGGCAGCTAATTGTATCCCATCCTACATTGGATGAAGTTGATTGCTTTGGCAGCAAAGTTTGAGAAGATCTGAACGCTTTGATAGCAGTAATTAATGGTGTTTGTATTGTTAACTCTAGTATCAGTAGATACAAGGTTGTGTCCTCCATACTGGCTCTATGAGCAGCACTGTGGACTTCTCTACTTGACCCTGCCAGGTTGTTCCAACTGATGGAGCACGCACCTACCCACCTTGCTGGAGAGTCTGGATGCTGTGTACAGGCCTTGAACTTCGCTCTTGAAAGGGCGCGGCAATTTTTCTCTGGTAAGGGGCACTTCTATGAAGAAAATGTAAATTTGTATTGGAACTTTGCAAAGGGCACCACGGCAAAAACACAGGGCACCACGGCAATTGCTGTGGGTGCCGTGGGTTAATTCAAGGCCTGTGTGTATGAAGCTGGGGAGTTGTTCGTTCAGTCGTGATGTGAACAGGTCGACTTTTGGCTGAAATTTTAGAGCCTGTACAATGTTACAACCTCTGGGATCAAATGCCATGATTCTGTGTGATCGTTGATATTTTTTGACATTTCGTCTGTCAAGATGTTCTCCACTCCTGGAATAAAGACTACTTTCAGTTTTATCCCTCTGTGAAGATTCCATAGCAAGATCTTGACTGCCAGGTTGAATAGTTCTTGTGAATGTGTACCGTCTTTGTGGCTTATTTACGACATAGCTGTCATGTCCACTTGTAAACGGATGTGTATGTTGTCGATGGCTCACTAAATGCTTGAAGTGCACAGTACACCGACAGCAATCCTCGATGACTGTTGTGCAGATTTTTGTTTTGCTTTGGACAATCTGCCTCCCGTCAAAATGTTTGGCACCATGCAAGCACCCCAACCTTGGTGTGACATATCTGTTTGTAGCGCTATGTCTGGATTCGGAATGAGAAGGGTCTGACCCTTCCAAATCTTTGTGAAACTGATCCAGGTTTCCGGTTCTTTTTGGGATGACTGATATTGGATTACTTGATGAGACTGGTACAAGTTGTTTTGTTGTAGTGGTGCAATCTTGTTCTGTTGCAAGTTTCAACAATACACAGCGGTGCAGGAAACACTGCTTGTATGCTTGATGACAGTCGACCAATGAGCTGAGCCATATCCCAGACTGTTAAGGTCTGTGATAGCAAAATTTATTGGCAGTGATGACAATGTGGTTGGCTTTTTCTGCTGGATGAGACAGGGTCATTGAATCAGAATCAATGCAAAACCCCCAGGTAAGTTAACCGTTGTGGTGGGTGGAGTTGTGATTTTGCCCAATTGATGAGAAAACCTAGTCACTGTAGCAGACTGTAGCAGACTGAACATGAGCTGGAAGCTTTCTGTACACTCCCTTAAGATTTGCACAGCATGAGGATGTCCTTCAGATAGAGCACACATCAAATTCCTTCCCCAAATCCCTACTGGCTTCAAGTTTCTTGTAAATGCGGGAGCACTCGACAGCCCGAAGGGTAGTCAGGTGAATTGAAACAACAGATTGTTCTGCCATATGAAAGGAAGATATTTGTCATGTTCGTATTTGTAAATTAGCGTCCTTGAGGTGGATTGTAGTCATTAAATCTCCTTGAGTCATAAAATCATCTTGAAGTGTTGGTATTTTACAAACTTGTTGAGCGAACACAGATTTATAACTGGTCAAAGTTCCCCTGACTTCTTGGGAATTAAGAACAGAGACGAAATAAACTGGCCATCAACTGGTATTTCCACACTGGTTGCCCCTTTGCTCAATAACTTCTGAACTTCTACTTGAGACATCTATACTTCAGACTGGTTGTTCATACACATTACCAGCACTTTGTGCTGTAACTGGAATGGAATTGTTGCAAGTTCTATTTTGTGTCCAATCACCAATTGTATAGTATCCAACCATGGCAACTGTCATGTGGAGGTACAGTGTTTTAGCTAGCGAGTCGTACAGCCATGTTTTGCACAGCCAGTTTTCTGAAATCACAGCCTATTTTTTCAAGCATGGCCTGGTGGTTTAAATCAGGACATGCACTACTTTTGTATAAAATATGTGCTGTAAAATTATCCCCGTTTCAATTTTGTATTATTGTTCAAATTAATTTTAACAAAAAAAATGCACAAAAAGTAATAGAACGACAGAAAACCGTTGTTCACTCCGATCCCCAAAAGACGGAAGTTGCTGCATGTGAAATTTACGTGGTATACCTTGAGTGTTTAGCAAATGTTTTAATATGGATTCGTAAAACCTAATAGTTGTATGAACACACGGAACCATACCTCTCCTCCACAATCGCATGCGTGTATAAAACTTCGATGGTCAGGATGGGGAAATGAAATCGAAGAGACAAAAAATACAGATTTCTTGTCGAAGGTAAGGATTGACCTGATTTTCCCTCTTTTGTTTTTAAAAACCAGCCAAAAATTCAGAAAATTCTTCAGCCATTATGACACAAGATCATAGAACATCGTTCTTGTCCATTGACAGGGTTCGACCATAGGGGAGACTATATTCCCTTTATAAGAAGTAGCAATGGATCCCCCGGTCTTAGTCACTTTTGCAGCCAGCTTGCTTGCTTTCTCTGCCTCCTCTACGTCTTTGGTCAAGTACACCTCCAAACAATGCTCCCATTGAAGGGGAATTTCGCTTGAGGCTGTCAAATCGTCTGTTCAGAAGATCATCAAAGGCTTGTTGTTTCGACAGTGCCAGGCTTTGGCTAGCTGATCCCAGCAGGAGGAGCACTGATGTAACGTGCTGCAAAATTAAACTAGCATAGTCTGAATCTGGGCTTGACGTATCCACCAAAGCATCAAAAAGATGTATGAGCGATAAGGCTACCTTTAGCGGATGATAGTGGGAGTGCTTTCAGCAAAAAACAAGCGTCTTTGAAAGAGGATTTCACCTGGCTCGGCAGTTCCCGGTCCTTGAAATACTTTTCCTGTGCTTTTGGAACCTGGTTGGCTTACAGTTCCACTTTGAAATCTTCATGTGCCAATGTTTGAACACCAACTAAAGAACCTTCTCTGTCACTGTAGTGCCCACTGATTTGCAATGGGTTACAAAATTCACCTGGATTTATCGGTGTCACGGCTTATTTTGATCCCTCCATCCAAGACCGTGTCGCTTGTCGACTCGAAGTCATCTCTACTAACCTGAATAACTTAAAACCCAATCGGACTCACCGATGCTGGTGGTTGCTTTGGTGTTGCTGGTCAACGTTGGTCAGCTACTTTTGAGGGGCGTTGTACCAGGAAAGTGGCCAGAGATGCAGCGGCATCATCAGTGTGCCATGTTGTATGAATGCTGCTCGCTAGCATTTATGCCAGCCTGTGGAAGAGTTGTCCAAGGAAGGTATTTGACCCTGGCTGGTTCGGAGGGCTGACCCAAGGCGAGGTTTGTCCACATCTGCCTCGTGCTAAATTAAAAGCCGGCTGATGAGGAGGTTCCGGAGTAGATGAAGACTCTCCAGTACCTCTCCAATATGACACTCGCAAGCACAAGGCCAAGCTGGAGCGTGAGATCGTGTTCATTCAACCTGAGGCAAGGTTTATGAAGTAGGTCTGGCTGTGACATTTCTTAACTGTTTTTCAATGGGATTTCCTTTCTTGGACGACATAACTTTCAGTAAAATCCTTTTCAGTATAAATATTACTTGAAGATAAAAACCCAGCTGCAAGGCAACGTAGTATGCTGATGAAAATTATGCAATGTAGCGACTAATGTTATTTTATTGTGAAACACTTGTGTGCGCTAAACCGTACCACAAGGAAAAAAGACTTGGTTCAGTGGTTTCATGGTGGGTAGAGCTAACCATTTTTATGAAGGAATGAACCATTTTCTTCAAAGGGTGGTACAAACCGTAATACAAGGAGCAATGATACAGGGTGAGTTGAAGACTATAGAATAAAATATAATACAATGTATGTAGCATTAATTTGCCTGCAAGACAAACACTCACAGCTACACAAAACACATTAAAAAATACTAACAGAATAAAACCAATTCGGTCATAGTTCTTCTGGGTCAAATTTATTTCCTTAACCCTTAGTGTCTTTGGCTAGAGGCCCCCATATCCTCAAAAATACTCTTCTCCATGCTGAAAATTGGAATGTTTGGAGTTTAAAAAAATGGAATGCCTATTTCCGTGAAAGAAACTGTTATTTGGGCCTAAAATACAAAGTCATACAAAGTCAACTTTAATGAGATTTTGGAGTTGGGACTTAAACCAACCAATTCACTTAAATTGTTGGGGTCATAATATTTAAGGGGTAATAGACCTTTCCATTGTTGATAAACAAACCGTGCTGGTTGGCATGGACGGCCAAATGTAGCAAAACATTCAAGTCTTGTTGACAGACGTTGTGACCAAATTCAACATTTTAGCAACTTTCTATTTGAAGAAAATACATCCCATTATTGGTTGGTTTGTTTCCAACAATATTTGAAAAATGTTTGAATATTTTTGTAACATTTTTGCAACCTGTGATTATCTGTTTTTGCTTTGCATTGACGGCTTCCCGTAGTTTTTCCATCTTGGTTGGCAAAAACTCGGGCTGTGACGTTGCAAAAGAAAGGTCTATAGACGAAGGTTGCCTGGACATTTTGGAGAATCTCCTGCCGCATCGGCCAGTGCCATGGGACTAGTTATTGGATATGGCTCATAGCCGAGGTTTTATGATTCTAGGAGAATGAATCTAACATTTTCTTGTAAAAAGAAACAATCAATCATGGTGCTTTGTTCTGTTGACTTTGTTTAGTCAAGATTTCTTTGTGCTAAAGATACTCACAATGAAAAATTATTGTGGCCATTCCAAGAAATTAATCCCATCAGGATGGCACAGAAAACTTTTGAGGACCCCGGTGCTCAGTGGATTAAAGTGTACATAATAATAATAATACGCAGTTCTTGAATAGCGCTTTATCACACCCGTGGGTTCTAGATGATTACTCACCTGAGCAACTTCAGGTTGTAGCTGTGATGAGCTGTTCCTTGTCTATGTGCTTGCACGCTTCCACTGCAGGGAGGGACGGCAAACAGATGTGTGGTAAAAAGCATCATTCATGTTGAAGTTGGTTGATGCTGCAAAAGAAATAAAAGAACAGTAAGTACTTGTAGGGCCAACAAAATGTAAATAAAACTGTATAATGTAAACAAAAGTGGTCTGTTGAAAGTTATTCAAATTTGTTCATTGTTTCAGGAAAAAAAAGAAAAAACAAACAATATGAAACAACATATAAGATTTCTATTACTCAAAGAATATATAAAATGCAAAAATTGATGTTTTTTACCACCAAAGTTTCTCTGTTAAAGCTTTTGGGGCAAATTTATTTTAGCATCAAATCCAAAAACAAAAAGTAGTGGCACACCCAGCAGGGGCACTATAGACTATAGGCACACCCAAGAGTTGGTCTCTCAGGGGGCTTGTGCCCTTCACAGGGGCCTGCCATTTAATGTAGTTTTAATAACAGAGACAACTGAAAAGGGAGGAAAATTTGTCTCCAGAGGTGTGTATAAGACATATGGGAGGAGGCGGGTAGGAATTGTCACACCACAAAAACTTGTTATTCAGTATTTGTGTGTACGTTCAAAAAGAATCTGAAATTTCCCACAAAATTTGTGACTTTTTATAATATTCAATCATCAAGTCTTCTGATCGAATTAAAAAAATGAAAATTTTTCCAAGATTTGCAAAATAGTTTACTAAACACTATTTGTAAATCAAGCTTTTATTTATTTAAACCATATTCAATAGATGAAATTTATCAAAACGGCACAATACAAGTTCTTTAAAAAAAAAAAATACCACAAAACACCCTGTAGAGCTGCTATTTGAGTAGCCTTATAAATAGTGCCAATACTACAAATCTCAGAGCTGATATAGACACATTTCAACATCGTCACAGCCATGATGGTTGCTGTTGTGCATGCGCGCTGTACAGTGGCTATGACTCGTACTCCTGCTCTAGTCTTTTCCCTGTCGCTACGTGTGTGTAGTCGTCCGCCGTGCTGTCGTCCCCAAACGCAAACAGACAGTGTCACTCACTCGTCTCTCTCGGGGTATGAAGACTGCTGGAGTAAAGACTAGAGGGGGAGTTCGAGGAGTCATAGCCGCTTTACAGCTCGCATGCGCAACAGCAACCATCATGGCTCCAACAATGTTTAAATGTGTCTGTATCAGCTCTGAGATTTGTAATAAAATTCCACCAAACTTAGTTATTATACCTCGGATTTACTGTACTTGAGACTCTTGCGCAATGATGAAGAGATCATCAATGGACAAATTTTGGCAAAAAAATGTAAGTTTTGATTCGAAAGTTGATGTCTGAATTTGGGCAATAGCGTTTGTAGGGCCAAGAAGTGGAGGAAGTCCAGGGAATTAGCACTATTTATGGGGCTACTATTTGAGGTGCCTGGAAGTCAAGACTCTCCAGAAATCTTGTACGCTCTCGAGGTCAACTTAATTATAGTCTATTTTCTGAAATAATGTCACCCAAGGTCATCAAGGACAAGATTAACAATTCTGAACCCTGCAGTCTTGGAATTCCAGACATATAGGCCTAGTCTTTTGCGTGTCGCTATGTGTGTGTATTCATTCGTCGTGCCGTCGTCCATCGCCGAACGTAAATAGACAATGTAAACGCCGCAAGAAGACTGCTGGAATAAAGACTAGTGCAGGAATACGACCCGCGCGCTGAACAGCAACCATCATGGCTCCTGTCATTGACATGGGCTTCCAGCACAAAGATTTGACAGAAAATTCCAGCAAACGCCGAGGACTTATCACACAGGCAGACGTGCGCAAATCTTCTCCAGACTCTGTCTCTGAGTCTGACATGTCTGAAAGTAATGACCGACCAATTATTTAGGGATAAATTTGCCAAACAAAGTCTCGATTCGAAAGTTGATGTCTGGTTTTAGAGGACAGGGTTCGTTGGGCCAAGAAGCGGAGGGAGTCCAGTGTATTGGCACAATGTATGGGGCTAAGCTACCAATTCCTGGCGAGGAATATTAAAAACGGGGAAATAAAGCCTAACATCCAATAAAAAGTCTAAAAAAATCCCTTAGAAAGTGGCAGCCGGATATGGAAACTTTTCCCTGAATTTTGTCCTTGCAGAGTGCAGTAATGAATAGTAAAACTTGTGGCCGGGTTCCTAAAAAAAACATGAAACATGCCGGACTCCCTGTCTGTATTCTATGGCGGGTAAGCATGGCAAGTCCGCCATATTCGAAATATTTTCGCGAACACTACAACTCATGTGTCGGTACTCTGAGAAACTATAGTATGCAAGACTATCAGTTTTAATGTTTAAACGAGAAACATCTAAAGATATGTTATTATGCATTTCAATTAAGGTACAATTGTGGTAAATGAAGACAAAATGGAAATTTACCTTGCCCACTTTTTGTCGCGTGTGCTCGCCTTGTCGAAAATCTAAGGTTGCGTGCGCACATCGACTACATGCTCGTGTCGGTGGTTTACATTTTGTTTTCAAAAGAGGGCGCACTACAACAATGTGACCTTTTCCTAAGAATATCAAAGAGGCAAACATTAACAGTACAGTAAATTAAAGAGACTTGACAGGAATAGTTAATATTTTAAATTCAAATGTTCATGGATGACATTTTTTGTTGTTGATGCAATGTTGATGTTAACAAAAATCTTATCGATATAATTTATTTTAATCCCCCAAAAGGTATGTAATGCAATAGCACTTTTAAACTTTTTAACATGCTAAAACCCAAGTAGGACAAACTCAGAGCAAGAGAATCAGCAGAACCCCTCAACCAGTGTGACTTTTTTGTTAATCCTATCAGAACCCTATTTGTGTTTTCAGCTGGCATTTAGGGGTTCAAACTATATCAATTCTTTTTTATCAATGGAATACTTTTAACATGCTAACTTCCAACTTTTCAGGCCAAGAAATATTATAAAATCGCCAACCTGGCCTCATAATTGCACCCTGGGTTCCAAAGTCTGGCAGAAGTATTGGTTCTTAAGTGGAAAAATAAAAACAAAATAAAATCCCCCCCCCCCCCAACGGTGACCCCAGTAATAAAATAAAATTTCATGTTAAAGGGGCTGTATCGTCATGTTTATAGCAGTAAATGGAATAACTCATTAACTACGCACGCGTGCATGCCGGCTGTCACATCACAGTTTGACAAAGATGGCACCAATTGTGATTTGACTGCAAGCGTGCGCATGTGCAATATCTGAGAGTTCATCTTTCCATGCACAGCCACAGGCCTGCTATAATCATGACGAAACAGCCCCTTTAATGATCATGTCAATTTCAACAAGTTAGCAAAGTTTTATAGAATTTTGACAAAAATACAGAGAATTGGGGGGATTATTTTTCGCAAAAATCGACGTCAAATGCCCTTTAAAAGACACTCGCAGTAAAACTGAATTATGGTCTCTCATACAAAATTGCAGTTTATACAATAACAAAGTGAGAAGTCCTAAAAACGAAGAAGACAAAAAAAACAATTCAAAGACAAAAGGGCAAAGGACCCGAACAATTTTAGGGTAACTGCAACTTCAAAAACCAAAACTGTGTAGATGGACTTTTTTTGTTATGCAAAGTAGTTTCTGATGGCCCAGGCGTTGCTTTATCACGTGACACAAGCAGCACCTGGCATGGCACATCCACAGTGTGGCTGAGTTCGGCGGCCCGATCGAGTAGTGTCGTACCAACCCGCGCTCGATTTTAAAAGACGAAATGGCCGGCGTCCAAACGTCTTCACAGTGCCTTATTCTTCAACAAAAATTCAAGGTTTTGCTGAGTTCCAAGGACACAACTACCACAACAGCGTGATGGTGAGTTACCAATTTGATTGTCATAATGATAATTATCGTATGATATGAAGCAAGGATTTTCACAGAAAGAATTGGAACAAACTTTGGGGGTATTTTCGGCACAAAGTTGATCCATTTCACTGCGAACAACTGGCCCTGGATGGGACGAGTTGCTTGGAATAGGCTGTGGCAAAATGCCAGACCTGTGCTGTGCGTCTGTGGTGAATAATATACACATATGGACTGGCATTATTGACCAGGAGAGGGTCCTATTTCCCGAGGCCTGTGAGTGACCAGGAGAGGGTCCTATTTCCCCCTCGGCCCTCGGCCTCGGGAAATAGGACCCTCTCCTGGTCACTCACAGGCCCGAGGGGTGCACAGACGTGCACTATTCTATTGCCCGAATAATGCCAGTCCATATGTGTTTTATAACACACCTCAGTTCTCGATCCACAGACGTTGTTATGAGCATTGTAAACCTCTTGAGGGCACTGTTTACCAGTCAATAGTTTTTTGGTTTTTGAAACTATTTCCCCGAAATGAAGCGTGTGTGGCGCGTTGACGCGCGTCAAGTTCACGGTGGTGCAGCTTTCATGCACTAGGCTATATTAGTTCACCCCACGTGACCGTGTTTCAGCCAATCAGGATAAAGAACCAGGGAGAGGTGTGTTATAATGTGTTTTATCACGTTTTTGATAAAAGGAATTAGGCTGAGATAGTTCATTTTATAAGCTTCAAAATGGTGTAGACCAATAATTTGATTGGTATTATGGAGCAGCTTACTGAAATGAGACCTTTTTACTGAAAATGGAGAAATTTTCGTCTAAAATCTGAACTGATGTCCAAAATGGACCGCATGTCATGCATGTGACATCTGTTATGCGTTGATACTCGTTGAGCACATTCTATGGATTTGCACAATCTGCAGATAGCACGATTTTGCCGATGGAAAGCTCAATCTGCGCAGATCGCACAATTTTGCTGATGGGCAGCTCAATCTGCAGATTAGGCAAAAGTTAGTTACTGAGCTTCAAACGTGAGTGAATGAGTGTTGTGAGAATGCTCACTGACCGATAGACACAGTTTGACCCCCGACCTTGTTGTCGATGGTATGGCACCCTTTGTATTTGGTGCTCAACAGATTATCAATAGCACTCTCACTGAAAAGATCATTGCCCTTTTTAGGTGGGACCAAGTCATTATGTTTTTGCCCCATTGGGTACTGAAGTTAAGGACTCAGACTCATGGATATCTCCATCACTTAATTCATCAGCCACTAGTGGTGCTGTTGTGACTGTTTGCTGTGTTTGCATGAAATCCGGTCTTCTTATAAGCATGCAAGCCTGTATGCTGGTCATGGTATGCTGTGCACAGCGCTGCTCCATGATAACCAACAGTTCATGTGTTATACATAGAAGCGGCCCAGTGTTTGTTGTCAAAAGGCGACGCCAATTTTTAAGGGTTCTGAATGACCACAAGAATTCATCATTTTTTCATTTTGTTTTTCTTTCGGAGTGAATTTTGGAGAATAAACAGGAGCTCACTGAGAATACAAAGAACACATGGAACATAATTTTAGCGAGATCCAATTTCAAGAAAGACACACTTGGTGCGCTAACGTGATGGACATCAATGATAGCATATGAAAAAACATAGTTCAAGGTGTACCAATGCAATACTCCACACACCTTTTCATTCTTCAGAACAGTCCATAGCCTTATTTTTTAATACTTTTAAAAGTTGTATCAGTTTGACTGAGATTTCTCTCCATACATGAACTCAAAGGAAACCTCAGAGTTTAACAAGTAGTTTTTAACAGCTGATGAGGTTGATGGATATAGTGAAGTCATGTCCTTAACCTGGACTGTTCATGTAGCCCCATTAATGATAGTGCATCCACTTTGAGAATGTTTGTTTCTCATGGTTAAATAGTGCTTGTCAGTAGTGCTACATCGCAAAATCGAACACCAGTCTCAACATTGTTATGTAAGTTCGACAACCATGCTTTGTCGGGTTCCCTCTACATCTATGCAACAATGAACCAATTACTTGGAGTTAACTTGTACACCAACAACTTGTACTCCAATCAACTCACACTCCGACCAACTTGTACTCCAACCAACTCGTACATGTAGGTTCGACAACCGACTCGTACTCCAACCAACTCGTACTCCAACCAACTTGCACTCCAACCAACTCCTACTCCAACCAACTCCTACTCCAACCAACTCCTACTCCAACCAACTCCTACTCCAACCAACTCCTACTCCAACCAACTCATACTCCAACCAACTCCTACTCCAACCAACTCATGCTCCAACCAACTCCTACTCCAACCAACTTGCACTCCAACCAACTTGCACTCCAACCAACTTGCACTCCAACCAACTCATGCTCCAATCAACTCCTACTCCGACCAACTCATGCTCCAACCAACTCCTACTCCAACCAACTCCTACTCCAACCAACTTGCACTCCAACCAACTCCTACTTCAACCAACTTCTACTCCAACCAACTCCTACTCCAACCAACTCATACTCCAACCAACTCATACTCCAACCAACTTGCACTCCAACCAACTTGCACTCCAACCAAATCCTACTCCAACCAACTCATGCTCCAATCAACTCCTACTCCGACCAACTCATGCTCCAACCAACTCCTACTCCAACCAACTCCTACTCCAACCAACTTGCACTCCAACCAACTTGCACTCCAACCAACTCATGCTCCAATCAACTCCTACTCCGACCAACTCCTACTCCAGCCAACTCATACTCCAAAAAATGTGTACTCCAACCAACTTGCACTCCAACCAACTCCTACTTCAACCAACTTCTACTCCAACCAAATCCTACTCCAACCAACTCCTACTCCAACCAACTCATACTCCAACCAACTTGCACTCCAACCAACTTGCACTCCAACCAAATCCTACTCCAACCAACTCCTACTCCAATCAACTCATACTCCAAAAAACGTGTACTCCAACCAACTTGCACTCCAACAAACTCCTACTCCAATCAACTCCTACTCCAACCAACTCCTACACCAACCAACTCCTACTCCAACCAACTCCTACTCCAACCAACTCCTACTCCAACTAACTTGCACTCCAACCAACTTGCACTCCAACCAACTCCTACTCCAACCAACTCCTACTCCAACCAACTCCTACTCCAACCAACTTGCACTCCAACCAACTCCTACTCCAACCAACTCCTACTCCAACCAACTCCTACTCCAACCAACTTGCACTCCAACCAACTTGCACTCCAACCAACTCCTACTCCAACCAACTCATACTCCAACCAACTCATACTCCAACCAACTCATACTCCAACCAACTCATACTCCGACCAACTTGAACTCCAACCAACTCATACTCCGACCAACTTCTACTCCAACCAACTCATACTCCAAAAAACTTGTACTCCAACCAACTTGCACACCAACCAACTCCTACTCCAACCAACTCCTATATGTATTCCAACTAACTCATACTCCAAGTCCAACCAACTTGCACTCCAACAAACTTGTACTCCAACCAACTGATACTCCAACCAAATTCATACTCCAAACAACTTGTATTCGTACCAACTTGTAATGTTTCAAAGTATGACCAACAATTAAATGAAATAGAAAACGGTTTCTCAAACTACCCTTGTTTTTCCACCACTTGTTTAAATTTTAAAGGTAACTAAAGCATTTTTGTGTTGTTTGATTTCAGGATATAGCCAGGGCTGTCATCTCCATGGAGATCTACTCATCAACTAAGTAGATGTCTGAGACCTGCAGTTGATAAGCTTCCTGGACAATGTACAATGAGCTTGGTGAATGAACTGCTCTCTCCTTTATAAAAGGTAAGGGAAACTCCTGAACATTAAAACAGTTGTCAGTTAATATATCCAGCATAGTTTCCTTCAATAAAAGTTATTAACAGTTGTTACTTTCCATTGGTAGTTCCACCTATTGGCAGTGGCACTGCACCAGACAAAAAACTAGTGTTTTATTTATTATAATTTTTTTTCATTTTTAAGTCTACATCTTTCTACTAACCTGTAGAGCAACTACATTTGCATATTTCCTATGCCGGCAGGTATTATTGCTAAGAGTTTAATACAATTGCCCCCTCTGCTGTCCTACCCCCAGTGCCCAGCGGCATGTACGCTCAGGCAGTGAGCCTCCTCTTTTCTCTTAGCTGTTTAAAGGAGAAGTTAAGAGTGGGTGACATTTAAAAGATTTTTAAACAATCTGAAGAGAGGGCAAGGATGATACTTTGTAATGATATATTTGGTTTTGTGACATAGTTTTGCATTTTGGCTCGGTAGCGTTTTAAGAATAAGCTAAAAAAAAGTTTTTTAGACCCCGAAAATTGGCCCAAAATGCCCAAAACACTAAATAGCCCGTTACCATGGCAACAGGCCTTTGGGCAAATTTTAAAAATATTTTTTTGTTACTTGCTCATGTAGTCCTTTCATTTAAAAAAAGAAAAATATTTTGGCCGAGGACAAAAACTATGAAGTGTTTACGCGGACCCACTCTTAAACAGTCTTGAGTTAAACGATGTACATCCATCTCGACTCAAAACTGACTCGACGCACGCTATCTCAACTCAAAACCATCTCGATGCATATTAAAGAATTAAATATAAGACAAGTCTGAAAAGAAAAGACCAAATAGTTATTTTCAGACCGGTACTTATTGTATTTTTTATTTATTTTGTTGTATTTTATATGACGATGTGTTGTTTTGGGATACCATGACAGTCAAGTCTTGAAGGAATGGTGCAATGTCCCAAAAAATTAAAGGAAAACAGGACTTGAAAGAAACTGCCCACGCATATATTTTTGCAAATGCAAGTAACGATATACTGTACTTTTAACGCAGATTTGTGGATTTGAAGGTGGTAAAATGTTCTGTTTTCGACCAGTAAACTAGATTGATAAGTTACAAAAGAAATTTGAAGAGAAAATATGCAGCATAAAATAATAAATAAAGTTTAATGTAGTGTCAAATTAAATTGCTTAATAGTTTGTTTAAAAATTTTGTATTTCTTGTCATCCTTATAGGCCAATGCCTACTTGAGAATTATTAGCCTCATTTTAGTATAGGTTTCAATTTGAAATTAAGCCCATTCAAGTCGTCTATATTGTAAACAATTGGGTGGCTCTTCTAATCGTTTAACTTGCGGGTATATAATCTCCTTGTTGGTAAACTTGCGTAGAGCAATGATGCGGTTAGGCTTGATGAAGATGCTTCTCCACTCTTCTCGGCATCAGGAGTGGACTCAAACTTAATTGTCTTTATTCATTCCATTTATTCAATTAAATTCAATTCAATACCTCGGGGTAGAGAATGCAGGTATAAAATTGGGCGTTTATAGGAAAGCAAGGCATTGCATTTCGAGATTTCGTTGCTGCAGCAGTTCTTCCTACAAATATTTCAACAATCATTAAGAGGTACATCTTGTGCGGTTACGCGTAGTACACACATGCCTGCCAAGACTGCTCAAGTCGAATATCCCTGCATACGATGCAAACGGGATGTCACATCTCGACAACAAGCCCTGGAGTGTGATGGCTGCAAGAAATGGCAACACCGGACTTGTTGCAGTGGTAAGTATTGTTTTTTCGGCTCTTCGCGGATCCAAAACTTAATTATTAGTATTGGAATATGCCAAAATTTGATTGACCATAACCTTAATGTGAAATTGTTTTCTTGTGCTAAGTTAAGTTTCAAAACATTTGGACAAAAAAAATACAGAAAAACATGAAATAACGAATCCTTGACCGCTCAAAAACGCCCAGCCATGTTTAAAACTAAACCTAAGCAAAAGAGGGAAGGCGGAAAAGCCACGTGTTCCATATAGTATCCGACACTATTTCTGCTTAACGTTATATTTATTTGTTGTTTTTGCAGGTATCACACTGGCTATTTACAAATCAGCAGTCCAAAGTGACGATTCTTTTCGATGGAATTGTGCTCTATTTTCCCTGATTTTCAACTGGTAAGTCTTGTCTCTTTATTATGTTTTATGGATATCATTGAACAATTTAATTTCATCACTATATAGGAATGTACCGTCAAGAACGTGATGATTGTAAAACAAGGAACAATTTTAATTTTGATGATTGCATCGATAACAAAAAGGCGTTGGCAAATTTATTCTCTAAATTTCTGCTTAAATTTTTGTAACTGACTTAAAAAAATGTGTGACACGCTTGGAAAGACTCAGAGCTCACATAAATGTCTACGTCGAAGGTGGCATCTCGGATGCAACATAAGAATGCAGTTGTGAAATTTGTTCTCCAGTTTTAAAACTATTTGCTTTCTTCTACTCTGTAGGGAGTTGCGACTGGGATGATATCTGCAGAATGTCGCCAATCAAATCCTAGGGGCTCATCTTTGGAGCAAAATAACGAAGAACTATGGACCTTTTGGATCATGATGATGAGGTCAGTCAATGCACCAAATATTATTGAAAATGCTTTGTTAGTAATTATTGAGTAAATGGATTGCTGAGTAGAAACATGAGATGGCTATAATGGCGCTTCGTAAATTGTCATTATTATATTATTGATCTTATTACGAAACCATTATCTTCTTATTCTTTAGGTTCCAGTTGCAGAGAGTACAAGGCTCTCAAACTCACGATGATTTCACTTCAGCAGCACTCATCGAGTGTGAAGAAGTCATGCCAGTGGAGGAGGTGGTGCAGATGAAGATGCCGCTGCTGATGTGGACGAGGTCACGTATGCCATCGTTGAGGGTTCCGCACAACGTCAGCGTATAAAACTCATTGACAGCCTGAGTTATAGTTACGCCCTGTATAGGAGAAGCAAAAGTGGCCGTTTAACATGGAGGTAACTTGTTTAATGTAGATGATTCAAATAATATTATATTACATATAAGTTGAAAAACTATTTTTTAGTGCTTCGTGCAGGTAGAAAACAGAGCCATTTAAATAACTTCGAAATCAAAATTGGTTTAAATTTCACGGTCCCTGGCCATCAAAGTTGAAAATGAAAGCTGCTAACATTTTTTTTACGCAGGTGCCCTATTCGAAATAGGCAAATGTATTGCGTGTCAACAGTCAGTCAGGTCGGGCATCAGTTCACCCGAGGAGCAAGGAGCCACTGTCATCCAAGCATCCCTGATGCAGAAGCCACTACAAGGATTGTAAAGCAAGTGAAGCAGATATCAGTTGAACGACTCTTTGATCCAGCGATTCAGATCGTCAATGAGGTCTTGGTGGACAAGATCACTGATTTCAGTAGTATCTCTTTCGTGCCTTTACCTTTCTTTTTTCGCTTGTCATCCTTATACCAATAATTAGTCTTGTACACACTTCTGCATAAAATTGTCAAATCCAACTCCAATTTTGTAACCACCTGTTTTCTGAAAAAAATGTTTAACATGGTGTTTTTAACAAACTTCAATACGAAAGTGAACAAAAATAATATCATAAGCCTCTAATTTTAAGTGAAAAACATACCTGTATGTCTTCCTGATTTATTTTGCACTATCAGCTAAAGTGTACTTATACCGTTGGCAGATTTTCTTCGTTAATTTTGGCGTGACAGTTGGAGATCGACGCCATCTCCTGTTCTGAACGTCCTGCGAGCTGCAGCTACTGTCAACAGGGAAGCGATGGTACATCGATGGGATGTTCAAGATGGTAAATCCACCGATTAAACAGCTACTAGCCTAGGCATCCACTGTTTTGCCAAGATGGATGGCTTATTGAAACAGGGGTACATTATCTTTTAATGAATTTGAATAAAAATTCAGAGTAGTACATTTTTTCAAGGACTTCTAGTTAATAGTTTTAAGAACTTTTGTTAAAGCCTTGTATTTTCGTATTTTAAATTAATTTCTAAACAGGTGCCACTGTTCTTTGTACTGATGTCGGGCCGAAAAAAAGAGCGACTACAAAGCTGTCTTTCGGTCTCTGAAGGATTTGCTTCCTGATGAATTCTGCTTGCAAGAGTTCTTAGTGGACTTTGAGCGGGCACTTTGGGGGTCCCTGAATGAAGTGCTTGTGGATTTGCTAATCAAGGGCTGTGCGTTCCATTGGAAGCAATCCGTTTGGAGGAAAATACAGGAGTGTGGCCTGCAGCTAGCAGACATGGAGAGGGAGGGCTCCTTACAAGGTTATACGAGACTTGATGGCGCTGCCTTTTCTCCCAACAGAGGCAATCCGCTCAATGTTTCAAACTCTACAGATGAGAGCAGAGACACCAGCACTTGAGGGGGTAAACTATTTCAACATTTACTTTTCTACATGGTGGTTAAAAAAAACTGTTTTCACCTATTTGTTGAGCACTATTCGAAATTTTAAATGGATGGTATTAAAATATACTTTATCCAGTTGACAAAACAAAATGTATTTGCATAATGGTGCACCGGCATAATTATTGGGTAGACTACTTTTCTTAATGTGCGTCTAGACTGTAGTGTAGCCGGACTAGAGTCAAAATCGCGCCAGATTGTTTCTCACCTTTTGTGTATTATTTTCTTGTGTTTTCACAGTTGTTCAGCAACGTAGAGGAAACGTGGGTCGACATGGTGCTCTGGCCTCCGGCAGTGTGGTCCTGCTTTGGCCAGAGTGTGAGGACCAATAACGACTTGGAGGGCTGGCACTACCGGATGAATGCCAAGGCATGGAATGCAAACTTACCCCTTTACATGCTTATCAAACTTCTGCATGCCGAGGCAAAGCTTGTGTCAATTCACATTCGGCTCATGTCAGAGAGGAAGAATAGGTACCTACTGGGCGGAGTTTGATGAGGGGAGATGCAGCGCCAGAAACTTGGTAGGTGCCTGTGCAGCTCTCCAAGGGAATCAGCCTTGCATGGCATCATAGACGGCATTTAGTACTGAGTGTGGGTGCATTGTAGGCAGAGTTGACAGGAAAAATTAAATTTCTAATTGCTAACATCAAGAGGTAGGAAAAGTTGAACAGAAACAGAACAAAAACAGAAAACAATTGATGCAAGAAAACAAATACAAATTCTGATAGGGTTCATCACATCAGTTTGGTTTTTTTTTGAATTATTTTTCTACAATTTTGATGAATTGGACTGTAAAAATGTATATTTTCTTAAACATGTTTTTTTTATGTAAATAAATATCTTTCTGTAATTTTTTTAAAGATTCTTACATATTTTTTTAACATAGAATTTTTGAAAGTTTCATTAAGTCCATATTGACAAGAGTGTAGTAACTTATTTTTAACTGAAGGACAATTACTTTTTATTTGTACCTAGTCAACAGCATTTATAGGTTTGTCTGTATTTGGCAAAAAAACATGATTACAACTTTTTAACTCTGATGAATTGCACTGTAAAAATGTATGTTTTTTAACATCAATTTTCTTTAATGGCATGCTTACAAATATGTTTTTTGTTTTGTTTTTGATGTAAATTACATCTTTCTGTAGTTAATGGTTTTTTACATATTTTTTCGTTATTAAACATAGAACTTTTATGCACAATTTCTGTTTGCTATTTTTTTTTTATACATTATGTTGTTCTTTACATAAGTAAAAGGTAAACTAGTCGCATGATAAATCAATAGATGCGCAAGTCTTTAACCTGCGCGACTTTTTTACTTCATGGTAAAAAAAACACATTGAAGGCGCCCTTTGCACAAAATGTTGAAATTATTTAGTTTTGTCGATCGTCAGTTTTCTGGCCTTATTTTGACGTCAGACAGTTTGTTACGTTGAGGTGAAAGTAAAATTCTTTCAATATAATTTTTTTCTAAAAGGTGGAACGCGATCTGGAATGACAGAACAACATTAAAGGCAAAAATTTAAATGATACAATTGTACTTTTGGCAGCCATGGTCAGCGTAAATTTAACCGGTATATTTCACACAAATTTCCTCAACATTTCGGATTTGTTCATTTGAAATAATGTTAATAACGATGACAAAATTTATATTAAAGTTTTTAACAACATCTTCATAGACGACAAAACATTTTGAACTGAAATTAACAGCGCCATCATTATATCAATCATCATAAAGTGCAATGGTATTGGTGATGCGTCGAGTTGGTATTGCTGATAGGTCGAGTCGGTTTTGAGTCAACACGGATTTGAGTCGACTTGACTTGAGTCGAGTCGGTTTTGCGCCGAGATGGTTTTGAGTCGAGATGGATTTGAGTCGAGATGACTGCACACCAGTTAAACAGTTGTGTAGTTTTGTTTTCTCTGTGATGTTGAGATAATTTAATGAAAATGTCTCTGGCAGATGGCCCTAACTTGAGAATCTCCACTCAATAATACACCCCTAGTGGACAGGCAAGATACAAAAAAAACATGGGTCATCTCTTTTATTATGCGTTTTGTTTAAAACCACAGAGTATGGCACCCTTTTATGGTCAAAGCATTATGTAATTGCTGCTGCAATTGAAGGAAAACAACATCTTACCCTTTTATTTTCTTTACATTTAGGCTAGCTACAGATATGTCATTGTCAGATGAAGTCTATCCACCAAAAGAAGATGCTTGATGCGCATGCTGTCCAGCATCAAGATTCAAGGATGTATTCTCCATCAACAGGTAAAGTAATGGAACAAACATTCATTTGAGATGCATCAACAGATGTTGGACAGTTTGATGACTCTATTCTTTAACCAGTTGCCGCCCGGATTCTTGTATTTTTTCCTGTCCTCCTGGCTTGATTATTTTGTCGGAATTGCTGGAATCATTTTTCTTTGAGAGTGCTGCTGGCACAAAGAAACCCTGACTTGACAAAACCAAGAAAACAAAGATTCTCTTTATTGCATCAAGTATTTCTTGTTTTCTTGACCAAAAAAAAAGTCAAATTTTTGCTCCATGAATTGCAAAACATCAGCCGATACCTACGCCATAGGATTGGTACTAAACGCAGAACCATGGCTTGATTTCCGGTTCACTCTGACTTAACTCTGTTGAACCAAAATACAACGAATAAACAACGGTGGAAGCCTCTCAATGCCTAGTAATCCTCTTCTTGGAACAAAAGGAAAAGAGTCTGGAATCGAGGATTACACAAAAACCACCACTCTCAATAGCCAGGAAGTGGCAAAATATTCAAGACCATGTTTTGTGTTTGTGTGAGTGAAACGAAGCATTAGATGGCATGTGCGTGGCCTGTGCACGTTCAGCAGTGGAATGTCCGGGTGACCTTTGCTGTGGTATTCCGATTTCACACACATTGTCTGTACACACACCGCATTTATCCAAGCATGGGGAACTTTTGTGTGTAATAAGGTCATCCATCGCCAACTGTTTAAAAGAGAAGTTTAACTGTCTTGAGTTGTAGAGTTGTACACTTGTGTTTTCTGTGTGTTGTTGAGATCATTTAATGAAAATAAAACCATTGGGTAGAACTGATCCTGTCACTATTGGGAAAAAGACACCTCCCCCGGGACAGACCAAGTTAACTGGAGACTGTACCGGTAACGATGGGCTGCTACCACCTCCTGCAGCCACTGAGTAGGGGACCCAAAACAGTCTCCATCTCTGGCCAACTTTACACGGACCACATCTGTCAAGAACAAATGGCCTGAAATTCAGAATCCCCACTCGATAGTATACCCCTAGTGAACAGGCGAGATAAGACAAAACATGGGCCATCTCCTTTATTATGCTTATGTTTAAATCGCAAGATATAAAGCGTATGGGGCCCTCTTATGGTCAAAGCATTTTTTAATTGATGCTGCAATTAAAGGAAAACAACATCACGCCCTTTTCACAAATTGTTGTTTTTATTTTCATTGCATTTAGGCTAGCTACAGACATGCCATTGTCAGATGAAGTCTATCTGCCGAAAGAAGATGCGCGATACGCATGCTGTCCAGCATCAAGATTCAAGGATGTATTCTCCATCAACAGGTAAAGTTATGAGCAACCATTTATTTGAGATGCATGCACATATTTTGGACAGTTTGATGACACTATGCTTTAACCAGTCGCTGCTGGGAATCTTTTATTTTTTCCCTTCTCCCTTTGGCGGGATTATTTTGGCGGAAATGCTGGAATCATTTTTCTTTTAGAGTATCGCTAGCACAAAGAAACCCTGACTTGACAAAACCAAGAAAACAAAGATTCTATTCATTGCATCGTGCATTTTGTTTTCTCGACCAAGAAAATGTCAAATTCATGCACTGTGAATTGCAAAACTTTGGTCGTTACCTACAGCATAGGATTGGTACTAAACCCCGAACCATGGCTCGATTGCCGGCTCACTCTGACTTACCTGCATTGAATCGAAATACACTGAATGAACAATGGTGGAAGCCTCTTGATGTCTCGTAGTCCTCTTCTTGGTACAAAAGAACAAAGGTCTGGAATCAGGGATAACACAAAAACAACCTCTGAATGGCCACGAAATGACAAAATATTCAATACCATGTTTTGTCTTTGTGTGGGTGAAACGAAGCTTTAGACGGCGTGTGTGTGGTCTGTGCATGCTCAGCAGTGGAATGTCCAGGCGACTTTTGTTCCAGTATTCTGATTTTACACAATAGTGTCTGTACACTGCTTCCATTTCCAGGCTGGGAAACTTTTGCGTATAATTATGTCATCCATCGCCGAACTGTTTAAAAAGAGAAGTTAAACAGTCTTGAGTTGTAGATTTGTGTTTTCTGTGTGTGGTTGAGATTGTTTAATAAAAACGAAATGATTGGGGAGAACTAATCCTGTCTCAATTGGAAAAAAGACACCTCCCCCCGGGACAGACCAAGTTATCTGGAGACTGTACCGGTAGCGATGTGCTGCTACCGTGTCAGCAGTCTCTAGTCCAGCACCGTCGGCTGTGGGCGTTGACAGTTCCATTGGCCGAGTAGGGGACCCGACACAGTCTCCATCTCCAGCCATTTTACACACACCACATCTGTCAAGAACAAATGGCGTTAACTTGAGAATCCCCACTCGTTAGTGTACCCCTAGTGGACAGGCTTGATAAGAAAAACATGGTCTATCTCTTTTATTATTCTCATTGGCTTAAACTGCAAGAAATAAAGTGTATATTGCACCCTCTTATGGTCAAAGCATTGTCAAATTGTTGCTGTTGAAGGAAAACAACATCACACCCCTTTCACAGATTGTTGTTTATGTTTTCTCTGCATTTAGGCTAGCTACATATACATGCCATTGTCAGATGAAGTCTATCGGCCAAAAGAAGATGCCTGATGCGCATGCTGTCCAGCATCAAGATTCAAGGATGTATTCTCCATGAACAGGTATTGCAAGAAGTATTTACACCAAGAAGACATTTCTCTTAATTGTTGAGTGGGATGAAGAGCATAATTTGATTGGTTTTATTCTTGCACTGATGTAGGATAAGCATTATCTACTCAGAGCTTTTCAAGTCCTACAAAAAAATCAACTGAGTTGCCTGAGTATACAATGGTTATTACAAATTAGTGGAAGGGTAAAATAAAAACTGATAGTGGTTAAAAGTACAACCAATAATTAAATGAAATGGAAAAGGGCAATCTCAAACTCCCCTTGTATTTAACTACTTGTTAAAATTTTAAAGCTAACTAAAGCATTATTTTGTTGTTTGTTTTTAGGATATAGCCAGGGCTGTCATCTCCATGGAGATCTACTCGTCAACTAAGTAGACGTCTGAGACCTGCAGTTGATAAAGCTTCCTTGACAATGGACAATGAGTCTGGTAAATGAACTGCTCTCTCCTTTATCTATAAAAGGTAAGGAAAACTCCTGAACATTAAAACAGTTGTCAGTTAATATATCCAGCATAGTTTCTTTTGATAAAAGCTATTATCAGTTGTTACTTTCCATTGGTAGTTCCAACTATTGGCAGGGGCACTGCACCAGACAAAAATGTTTGTTTTATTTATTTATTTATTATTATTTTTTTTTTAAATCTACATCACTCTACTTACTATTAGAGCAACTACATTTGCATATTTCTTATACCTACAGGTATTATTGCTAAGAGTTTAATACAAAAGCGCCCTCTGATGTCCTACCCACAGTGCCAAGCGGCATGTATGTCCAGGCATTGAGCCTCCTTATTTCTCTGAGCAGCAGGTCGGATGGGATGTATTTATAACAGCTCCACATTATAACTTGTTTTCTTTATCCGTTATTGCAAGAGAAGTTTGTTAAAAGAGAAGTTAGACAGTCTTGAGTTGAGTAGAATTGTTTACTTTTCTTTTTTGTGTGTTGTTTAGATTATTTAATGAAATTGAAATCGTTGGGTAGATCTGATCCTGTCACTATTGGGAAAAAGACACCTCCCCCGGGACAGACCAAGTTATCGGGAGACTGTACAGGCAGTGATGCGCTGCTACGGCCTCAGCAGTCTCCAGTCCAGCACTGTCCTGCAGCCACAGTCGGCTGCAGGGGCTGGCAGTTCCATTGGCCGAGTAGGGAACCCAACGCAGTCTCCGTCTCCGGCCAGCTTACACTGACAACTTCTGTCTAGAACAAATGGCGTTAACTTGAGAATCCCCACTTGATAGTATACCCCTAGTGGACAGACGAGAAAGGAAAAACATGGGCCATCTCTTTTTTTTATGTTTATTGTTTAAAACCGCAAGATATAAAGCGTATAGTGCCCTCTTATGGTCAAAGCATTATCAGATTGTTGCTGCTGAAGGAAAACAACATCACACCCTTTTCACAAAATATTGTTTTTAATTTCTTTGCATTTAGGCTAGCTACAGACATGGCATTGTCAGATGAAGTCTATCCTCCAAAAGACGATGCTTGATGCGCATGCTGTACCAGCATCAAGATTCAAGGATGTATTCTCCATCAACAGGTAAAGTTATGAACAACCATTATTTAGAGATGCATCAGGAGTGTTTTGACAATTTGATGACACTATGCTTTAAGAAAAATGTGTGAAATTTTTTTTCAAAAATAAAACATTTTCCCCGGGAGTTGAAGAAAATTTATTTGAGACATCAAATTAGTAAATCTGCAATGATAAGCAATTGTTTGGTGAAAAATGATAGGGGAAAACTCCACAAGTAACATCATTTTGAAACTGCCATGCATTACAAGAAGTATTCAAATACATAAAAACAACATTTTGTTTTACTTGTTAAGTGGGAAAGAAGAATACATTTTTTGGTTTTATCCTTGCACCGATGTAGGATAAGCACTGTCTACACAGGACTTTAGTCCTGTGAAAAAAAAAAACAATCATCTGAGTTGCCTGAGTAAACAATGCTTATTAGAAGTTGGTGTAAGGGTAAACAAACCCCAGGAATGGTTACAAGTTCGACCAATAAATAAATGAAATGGAAATGAGTTTCTCAAACTATCCCTTGTTTTTCACTACTTGTAACTAAAGCATTTTGTTGTTTGATTTCAGGATATAGCCAGGGCTGTCATCTCCATGGAGATCTACTCGTCAACTAAGTAGATGTCTGAGACCTGCAGTTGATAAAGCTTCCTTGACAATGTACAATCAGTCTGGTAAATGAACTGCTCTCTCCTTTATAAAAGGTAGGGGAAACTCCTGAACATTAAAATAGTTGTCAGTTAATATATCCAGCAAAGTTTCCTTCAATAAGTTATTAACAGTTATCACTTTCCATTGGTAGTTCTACCTATTGGCAGTTGCACTTCACCCTTTCCACTGTACCCTTGTTTTTCACGACTTGTGAATATTTTAAAGCTAACTAAAGCATTTTTGTGTTGTTTGTTATCAGGAGATATCAAGGGCTGTCATCTCCAAAGAGATATATTCGTCAACTAAGTAGATGTCTGAGACCTGCAGTTGATAAGCTTCCTGGACAATGTACAATGAGTCTGGTAAATGAACTGCTCTCTCCTTTATAAAAGGTAGGGGAAACTCCTGAACATTAAAGTAGTTGTCAGTTAATATATCCAGCATAGTTTCCTTCAATAAAAGTTATTAACAGTTATTACTTTCCATTGGTAGTTCCACCTATTGGCAGTGGCACTGCACCAGACAAAAGACTCATGTTTTATTTATTTATTTATTATTTTGTCTTTTTAAATCTACATCACTCTACTTACAATTAGAGCAACCACATTTGCATACTTCCTATACCGCAATTTTTATCACTAAGAGTTTTGTACAATAGCGCCCTCTGCTGTCCTACCACAGTGCCCCTGCGGCATATATGCTTCGTGATTTCCTCTTTTTTCTTAGCAGCAGGTCGGGTGGGTGTAATTATAACAGCTCCACATTATAACGCATTATCTTTACCTGTTATTGCTAGAAAAGTTTGTTAAAAGAGAAGTTAAACAGTCTTGAGATGTAGAACTGTTTGCTTTTCTTTTTTGTGTGTTGTTTAGATTATTTAATGAAAATGAAACCATTGGGTAGAACTGATCCTGTCACTATTGGGAAAAAGACACCTCCCCCAAACAGACCAAGTTATTGGAAGACTGTACAGGCAGTGATGTGCTGCTACGGCCTCGGCAGTCTCCAGTCCAGCACTGTCCTGCAGCCACAGTCAGCTGCAGGGGCTGGCAGTTCCGTTGGCCGAGTAGGGGACCAATGCAGTCTCCGTCTCCGGCCAGCTTACACTGACAACTTCTGTCTAGAACAAATGGCCTTAACTTGAGAATCCCCACTCGATAGTATACCCGTAGTGGACAGGCGAGATAAGAAAAACATGGGCCATCTCTTTTTTTATGTTTATTGTTTAAAACCGCAAGATATAAAGCGTATAGTGCCCTCTGATGGTCAAAGCATTATCAGATTGTTGCTGCTGAAGGAAAACAACATCACACCCCTTTCACAAAATATTGTTTTTATTTTCTTTGCATTCAGGCTAGCTACAGACATGCCACTGTCAGATGAAGTCTATCCACCAAAAGAAGATGCCTGATGCGCATGCTGTACCAACATCAAGATTCAAGGATGTATTCTCCATCAGCAGGTAAAGTTATGAACAACCATTATTTTGAGATGCATCAGGAGTGTTTTGACAATTTGATGACACTATGCTTTAAGAAAAATGTGTGAAATTTGTTTTCAAAAATAAAACATTTTCCCCGGGAGTTGAAGAAAATTTATTTGAGACATCAAATTAGTAAATCTGCAATGATAAGCAATTGTTTGGTGAAAAATGAAAGGGGAAAACTCCACAAGTAACATCATTTTGAAACTGCCATGCATTACAAGAAGTATTCAAATACATAAAAACAACATTTTGTTTTACTTTTTAAGTAGGAAAGAAGAATACATTTTTTGGTTTTATCCTTGCACCGATGTAGGATAAGCACTGTCTACGCAGGACCTTAGTCCTGTGGAAAAAAACAACAATCATCTGAGTTGCCTGAGTAAACAATGCTTATTAGAAGTTGGTGTAAGGGTAAACAAACCCCAGTAATGGTTACAAGTACGGCCAATAATTAAATGAAATGGAAATGAGTTTCTCAAACTATCCCTTGTTTTTCACTACTTGTAACTAAAGCATTTTGTTGTTTGATTTCAGGATATAGCCAGGGCTGTCATCTCCATGGAGATCTACTCGTCAACTAAGTAGATGTCTGAGACCTGCAGTTGATAAGCTTCCTGGACAATGTACAATGAGTCTGGTAAATGAACTGCTCTCTCCTTTATAAAAGGTAGGGGAAACTCCTGAACATTAAAATAGTTGTCAGTTAATATATCCAGCAAAGTTTCCTTCAATAAGTTATTAACAGTTATCACTTTCCATTGGTAGTTCTACCTATTGGCAGTTGCACTTCACCCTTTCCACTGTACCCTTGTTTTTCACGACTTGTGAATATTTTAAAGCTAACTAAAGCATTTTTGTGTTGTTTGTTATCAGGAGATATCAAGGGCTGTCATCTCCAAAGAGATATATTCGTCAACTAAGTAGATGTCTGAGACCTGCAGTTGATAAGCTTCCTGGACAATGTACAATGAGTCTGGTAAATGAACTGCTCTCTCCTTTATAAAAGGTAAGGGAAACTCCTGAACATTAAAACAGTTGTCAGTTAATATATCCAGCATAGTTTCCTTCAATAAAAGTTATTAACAGTTATTACTTTCTATTGGTAGTTCCACGTATTGGCAGTGGCTTTGCACCAGACAAAAAACATGTTTTATTTATTTACTTATTTATTTTAATCTACATCACTCTACTTACCAGTAGAGCAATTACCTTTTCATATTTTCTATACTGACAGGTAATTTTGCTAATAATTTTATGCAATACCGCCCTCTGCTGTCCTACCCACAGTGCCCCGTGGCATGTATGCCTCGTTAGCCTCCTCTTTTCTCTTAGTGGCAGGCCGGGTTGGATGTATTTATAATGGTTCCATATTATAACGCATTTTCTTTACTCGTTATTGCTAGAGAAGTTTGTTAAAAGAGAAGTTAAACAGTCTTGAGTTAAACAGTTGTGTACTTTTCTGTTTTATGTGTGTTGTTGAGATTATTTAATGAAAATGAAACGGTTGGGTAGAACTGATCCTGTCACCATTGGGAAAAAGAAACCTCCCCTTGGGACAGACCAAGTTATAGAGAGACTGTACCGGTAGCGATACGCTGCTACCACGTCAGCAGTCTCCAGTCCAGCACCGTCCTGCAGCCACTGTCGGCTGCGGGCGCTGGCAGTTCCGTTGGCCGAGTAGGGGACCCGACACAGTCTCTGTCTCCGTCTCTTTTGTTTTGACAACCCTTTGCTGGTTTGATCAACATTTTGATCCGCTAAAATAATTTCAAATGCTTTCTTGGAAGAAAGGTTCTTGTACAGTTTTGGAAAATTATCTAAAGTACCATCTCTTTAAAATCCACGTAGAGAATGATAATTGTTTTCAAACGGTTATGGTTATACTTCAATCATCTTTTAATATTTCGTTTGAATACTTGAAAAACTAAAATTAGAATTTTAAAAGTCCCATGTAAAATTGACTTCACATGTTTTGTATTTTGAAGGTGTGCCATCTGTAGATGATATTTACCTGTCACAAAAAGAAGATTCCTGAGACCTGCTAGTGCCTATCATCAGCCCAATGTCTACCCATCACAATTTTTGATATTTGAGGGTTACAACAGAGGTATGTATAATGTGGGTTACATTATTGTTTTTTACACTAACATCAAAAAGTGGGCTGTTTTTGCAGCACTGTACAGACAGCACCCCTACATCACATGCCACAACACTCTGGGGACTCCATGCTGGCACCAGCCTAACCCAGATGAGTGGTTATCCCTACAGATTGATTACAGATATGATGCCAAAAATGTAAACATGTTTTTATTAACAAAACCCTTTATATAAGTAATATCTTCTCGATTAAAAACACTAATCAATTTCAGTTTGGATATTGCCATTCAGGCAAATCAGGTTCTTTGCAAATTAAGGTAGATGCACTTTATCAAATTTGAATTGCAAAAAACTGAAAATTTTTAAATTCAATACAACATTGATGGCTTATAAGATTTCACTGACAATGGCAACTTGCTACTCGGGGGGGGGGGGGGGGGGGTAATTTGACCTTTCCCTTTTTCTATGCGCCTTAATGTGTTACTTCTATACATTTGTTTTCTTTACTGTTTCACAGCATGGGAAAGGTGATGTTTACAATCTAGAAGGCTTCAGATTTTGAGGAGAGCGACTCACAATGGAAACATCAAATGTCTTCAAGGAATCATGGATGAACAACCGAGCAACTTGTTGACTTTATTTGTAAGATTGTAGACATGTCAAATAATGATGTCAAGTACATCTCGTGATTCAATTATTACATCTACACAAATGTTATTGTAAAAAGTAAGTACACCATTTGCAAGCAAGCACACAACATGTGTATTTTTGAAGTTGGAGATCTTGACAATTTTCTTCAAAATTGGTTACTTTTGGTTAAACTGGTTCTAGGGGTGGAGGACCGAACCCTTTCAAAAGGGAGATGCAATGGTGCTTCAGATCTCAGGAAGTTGGTGGGCTGGTATCATGGGACCTACACGTAGTGGCCCTGCTTTAGAGTAACCTTACCATGATGATAATTAAACTGCTTGCAAGGTGCACTTATTTTACTCCACAAACTTGATTTAAAAGAAACATATAGAATGTCAAGTACTCATCTTTCTTTACATTTAGTGTTCTAGATTTCAGAGGTATTAGATATACAAGATGAACAAAGAAAGCACAAGGAAATAAATATGTGTTTTTAATTAAAAAGCTTACATTTTGTGAAAAGAGATCTCCTTTACAAATTAGGTCGTATTTGTGAGTGGCTCTAGCACAACCCTTAACTTTGACCCAGTTGTTAAAAAGATGAGATTTTGGTATTTATCTAGAAATTGATAATGTTCCAAACACGTCTTTTTTATCAGAATCCTAGAGAAAATTTTTCTACATGGTGAGTGTGACACTCTTAAATAAATGACTAGTCCATCGGGTCAATTGTTGACCTTTTCATGGCTGTTACACATTGATGGTAAATGCCAATAAGTCTGGGGTTTTGCTAGATCTCATTTTGATTTATCAAAACCAATACCAAGAAAATGCACAGAATTTCTGAAAAAGACTTCTTTATGATGAATACTTAATTTGATAACAATTTAACAGGTTGAGTTAGGCCTATATGAATTTACTTTTGCAAAAAGCAATAATTTGTTTCCTTCAAAATACTGAACATTGCATACTTTTTAAAACCATTACTCCAGAATCAATAGTCCTGAAAAATATTTACCCCTAAAATATTACCATGTGCAAGAAAAATGTTACACAATATTTTGAGAAACATGTGACAAAACATTTAATGTGATTTGGGGTCAACTTGAAAACAAGCCCAAATGAAAAAAAAAAAGTTTCCACAGCTTAGCGGAGTAGTTTATTTGATTGATAAATAAGAAAATAGTCTTCCAAAAGATTGTGTCCAGATAGTACAAGAAATTTCACTCTTCTAAAGATTCAAAGTTTTTCTCTTTTTGAGACTAGTTCAATTTCAGTTAATTTATTGTTATTATGCTTATAATGTTAAAATTGTGTTTCTTATAGTTTTTATTTGGATTTGTCAAATAAAATGATTCTATAAATGTAGCAAGAAATCTGTTTTATTTCCTTACTTTATGTGCTATTGTTGTACATATTATGTTATGGTTACGTGTTAAGCAGACGTAGAGCATAATTAAAATATAAAATAATTAAAAATTATCAAAGTTAGATCAATAGATTTTGTAATATTTAAAAAAACTCACTTGGGCCCCACACACAAATTTATGCAACGAAATCCAACCTCGTGCAAAAATAATAGACTGGTCCCACTCAGTAAAACAGTAAATGTAACCCAATGATATATATGAGTAGACAGGGAATCCAACAGCGATGGCATAATTAAAAATGAGCAAAGTTTGAACAATAGACTTTGTAATATTAAAACCCACTTGTGCCCACACAAAAATGTATGCGACGAAATCCAACCTTGCGCAAATAAAATAGACTGGTCCCATTTGGTAAACCAGTAAATGTAATCCAGTGATATATGAGTAGATAGGGAATCCAACAACAGTGTCATAATTAAAAATGAGCAAAGTTTAAACAATAGGTTTTGTAATATTGATAAAACCCACTTGTGCCCACACAAAAATTTATTTGACGAAATCCAACCTCGCGCAAATAAAATAAAAACATAAATAAAACGATGGCTCCAATAAAACAATTTTATAGCCTCTCAATTCTTTCCAGAAAAGTGCATTAAAAGAGAGTCTGTATTTCAAAAAGACAACTCCTTTAATCCCAAAAGTACCACACCTTTAAAATCATTCTGTACCACCCAGTCATTCTTTCAATACAAAATGTACCACACCTTTAAATTTATTTTAACCCCGCAAAAACAAAAAAAGTTCTGTACCTGTAAGAACCTTAACCACCCAGTAATACCTTCAATACAAAATGTGCCACACCTTCAAATTTATTTGGAAAGCACTCCCCTCCAAATAAAAAGTTCCCCACCTTTACATTACATTTAAGAGCTGCTTCAATATAAAGTTCCATGACAATACTTGTATACCTTTAAATCAATGCTGCAAGACAGTTATTCCTTAAATACAATTTGAACTGTTAAATCAATTCCACCTTACAGTGAAGTCCCATGAACCTATACCCAACAACCCCCCCTCCCAACCAGGCCCAGTCCTATACCTATCCTGATCATGCCCATCCCTAGCTAGCCATTTCCCCAACTACTCCATCACCCCTACCCTCTAATCAAACCACCCATCAACCTCCCAGCCCCTGGCCCCTGTCCTCTATCCAGCTTGATCATGCCCATGTCCCACCAGCCATACCCAAGCATAGCCCACTCCCTTACCCTCAAATCCAACCAGTTCACCAGCCCAATTGCCAACTGACTGCCCAGCAACTCCCAGCCCCTGGCCCCAAGTCCCCTCCCAGTGCCAGCCTTATAAGCCCATGTCCAGCCCATACCCCTATATACCATCACCCAAGCCTTCAGTCCAACCAGCCCAACCCATGCCACTGGCTGACTGACTGCCCAGCAACCTACCAGCCCCTGGCCCCTCAGCCCTCAGAAATTTTACTCCCCAATCGCAGCTCCAAGGCCCTTGGTCAACCCTCAGATCTGCCAAAAATCCAAGGGTATAGCCTGGGAAATATTTTTCTGAAAAATTTTCTAAGTCCAGCCATTCTAATATTCATCAGGTCAAAAACCGTTAAGATTTTCATGAAAGCTCAGTAGCAGAGTGGTGAGAGATAGAGGTTACAGAGCTGAAGGTACCGGGTTCAAGCCCTACCCTATTTTACAAGAATTGATGAAAAAGTTGTTTTTTACCAGTAAAAAAGGGATCCACCAGGATTTGAACCCCCGAGCTCACAGCCCCAGAAATCCGGGAGCTGTGAGCTAGCCCACTGGGCTAAATCGCCGCTTAAAAAAATCGCTCGGAACTTATATATAAACCTTAGAATGGATGGGTCAAAAAAAAAATTAAATAATGATATGCGCCCTTTGACCTATGACCTTTGCAAGAGCCAGGAGAAGAAAAAGATGAGGAAATTTCTGTGTTTCCTAAAGTTTATTGTTACACAACACGAATTGTACTTAAGTAAAAAGTACAGACTACTAAGACTACAAACATTACTTAGTAGTTTTACAATGAAAATTACATTATCAAAAATATTTAACAGACTTATGGTCCTTAAATTTAATTAAATAATTTAATTAATTAATTAAGTAATAATTATATTGCTCATAACATTAGTTACTTGTTTTCCTTATTAAATGTGTAAATCTTTTGTTACTCAAGAGTAAAATGCACATTGTCTAAAAACGAACAAAATAAACTGTTTATTACAGTATTTTTTTACAGTAATACCACTTTTGTATAAAACACTCACTATTCACTGTACAAGTTCAAACTATTGCAGTCTTTAAGTAAAAATACACTCTTTCAATTCGTGAAATGAGAACCCTTGAAGACTACATGAGTGCCTGCATTACAAATGCTACATCAACTATTACGTTATTCAATATTCTCAGCAATAATGTTCATTTCTTTTGGTCACTGCTAGAGGGCGCTACCACTATCTACCCTCCCCTTATTTTAGCATCCTTGATAAAATCATACTCCCAGTGCCCCCCCCCCCCCCAGGTGCCCCCATGAACATAATCCACATAGGCCTACATGTAATTCATTAAAGAACATGGCTTCTGCCCCCCCCTCCTGAAAAGCAATGCCCCCTCCTGAAAAGCAATGCCCCCTCCCCCTGTACCCCAGTGAACAAAATCCTGGCTACACCGATATACACTCCTACACATGCATCTTGAATACATTTTTTTATATTAATGTTTTTCACTTATTATGATTAAAGTGGTTCTACCTCACCATTACCTCTTTTTGGATCACGTAAGTTTGTTTTGTTCAGTAGCTAAAAGGTATGCCACATAATCAAAGAAAAGAAAGACATGCCCTTCCATTACCATTGCCATTATTATCCCCATTATTATCATTATCATTATCATTATCATCATCATTATCATTATCACTATCCCCATATTATCATTATCATTATCATTATCATTATCATTATCCTGATCCTTACCCTTACCATCCCCATCATCATCATCACCACCCTTCCCCTTCCCCCCTTATCATTATCACTAACCACCCTTACCCTTATCATTAATATTGTTATTATTGCTTTTTATCTTATCATTACCCTTACCCTTACCCGGATCATTATCCCCCACCCTTACCCTTATCATTACCTTATGTTTACCCTTATCATTATTACCCTTACCTTAACCATTATCACTATCCCCCATCATCTAATTATCATCACTATCCTCGGCTTACCCTTACCATTATCATTATCATCATCCTCACCCTTTTCATTATTATCACCCTTACCCTTACCGTTACTGTTATCATTATCATTACCCCTACCCTTACCATTATCCCCATCATTATCATTATCACTATCCCCATATTATCATTATCATTATCATTATCATTTTCATTATCATTATCCTTATCCTTACCCTTATCCATATCATTATTATTACCCTTACCCTAACCATTATCATTATCCCCCATCATATAATTATTATCACTATCCTCAGCTTACCCTTACCATTATCATTATTACCACCCTCACCCTTTTCATTATTATCACCCTCACCCTTATCATTACTATTACCCTGACCCAAACCATTATCATTATCCCCATCATATATCATTATCATTACCCTCAGCTTAACCTTACCATTATCATTATCATTATCATTATCTCCATCATCATTACCCTCAACCTTATCATTATCATTACCCTTACCCTCAACCTTATCCTTATCATTATCATTACCCTTACCCTCAACCTTATCCTTATCATTATTAATACCATCATTATCATTATCATTACCCTTACCCCTTACCATTATCATTATCATTATCATTACCCTTACCCTCAACCTTATCGTTATCATTATCATTACCCTTACCCTCAACCTTATCCTTATCATTATTAATACCATCATTATCATTATCATTACCCTTACCCCTTACCATTATCATTATCATTATCATTACCCTTACCCTCAACCTTATCGTTATCATTATCATTACCCTTACCCTCAACCTTATCCTTATCATTATCATTACCCTTACCCTCAACCTTATCATTATCATTATCATTACCCTTACCCTCAACCTTATCATTATCATTATTAATACCATCATTATCATTATCATTACCCTTACCCCTTACCATTATCATTATCATTATCATTACCCTTACCCTCAACCTTATCCTTATCATTATCATTACCCTTACCCTCAACCTTATCATTATCATTATCATTACCCTTACCCTCAACCTTATCATTATCATTATTAATACCATCATTATCATTAACATTACCCTTACCCCTTACCATTATCATTATCATTATCATTACCCTTACCCTCAACCTTATCCTTATCATTATCATTACCCTTACCCTCAACCTTATCCTTATCATTATTAATACCATCATTATCATTAACATTACCCTTAACCCTTACCATTATCATTATTATTATCATTACCCTTACCCTCAACCTTATCCTTATCATTATCATTACCCTTACCCTCAACCTTATCATTATCAATATCATTACCCTTACCCTCAACCTTATCATTATCATTATTAATACCCTTACCCTCAACCTTATCCTTATCATTATCATTACCCTTACCCTCAACCTTATCCTTATCATTATCATTACCCTTACCCTCAACCTTATCCTTATCATTATCATTACCCTTACCCTCAACCTTATCATTATCAATATCATTACCCTTACCCTCAACCTTATCATTATCATTATTAATACCCTTACCCTCAACCTTATCCTTATCATTATCATTACCCTTACCCTCAACCTTATCCTTATCATTATCATTACCCTTACCCTCAACCTTATCATTATCATTAATACCCTTACCCTCAACCTTATCATTATCATTATTAATACCCTTACCCTCAACCTTATCCTTATCATTACCCTTACCCTCAACCTTATCCTTATCATTATTAATACCATCATTATCATTAACACTACCCTTACCCCTTACCATTATCATTATCACCACCCTTACCCTCACCCTTATTATCATTTTCATTATTGTTATTATCATTTTTATTAATTTTACTATTATATAAAGGCACCCTTGGGGGATACTTGTCAGTGATTTAAAGCAATATTTACACTTGCCCAATGAGAAACAATGGGCTGGACTTCTCTGTACATATACTCATTTACACTGTGTCCAACTTTGGGGGGGGGGGGTGTCACGTGATTCTTCATTTCGGTAATGGATCGGTAGAATCCTAATCAAACTTCACTTTATTGGTTTAATTTGAAGATTTTTATAACATACATACAGTTCCTTCAATGTGGTTTATTTATCATCAAGTAAAATGTGGGACTGATCTTTAAAGACACTGCTTTAATTATATTCACAGCAATTGAGATAATCATTTCTTTATTTTCTTATCACATTTCAAGTGTCAAACAATACATTTCTGAAGCGAGGCTGCTTTTTTGCATGGCTTAATAGATGCACCCGATCGTGTATAAAATGCAAGTTAACATTCAATCTCGGCAGCGCCCGTTTATAAAAACCAAAACACGATATTTCAGTCACCGACATTACTCAAAATTGTATTAACTTGTGATAGCCTAATTAAGAGTTTGTGTTTCACCCTATTAGTAGTATTAAAGACAATAAATTAATTCTTAATAGTAGTTTATTATTATTGCATGAATTTCTTGATACAATTAAATGCCGTGCATAAACTCAGCTCAGTTAAGTCTGGTAACACAGCAAAAGTCTCAAATTCTGATCAAAATATTGATCAGTAAATTTCCAACATTTAACGTTCAAAGACAGAAAAAAGTTGTCTAATAACTGCATTGTAATAATTATATTTTTCATTTATTTTTGTAATAATTAAAATACCACTTGAGGTTCGAGTTTGACCCTCAAGCTGCAAATAATGTAATTTCAAGTTATTCATTTCTCATAGCTTATATAATAATAAATTTGCTTGTTATAAACGTGTTAAGAGAATATTATGTTAGATAATTTGAACTGTTGAAAGTCATTTGTTTCACTGATATTAAAAGTTTGTAATTGTTAGAATTTCAAAAGTAATCCATTGGTGATAGTTTCATTAGTTTTAATAATTAAAATTAACAACGTTAAAAAAATCTACATGTCTTTGTAGGTCTCATTTATTCAATAGAACTAGATCTAAGAGCCACCCACATTTATTTATAAAATAACACATAATATAAATCTACGTGTAGGCCTGACGTCTGCTTACATGTTCATTAATGTTAATAGTCATTGTTTGTCAACAAAGTGTTTATCTACGTGTAGGTCTGGCATCTGCTCACATGTTCATACTAGTATCAATGTTAGTAGTCATTGTTTGTCAACAAATTGTTAATCTACGTGTAGGCCTGAAGTATGCTCACTTATTATGTAAGATTCATCATTTGTAACATCGATATATTTAAATAAGTTCTTCAAAACACTGTAGTATTGTAAAAATGAAGTTATCAAATTTCAAGAGTTAGAGTTGGATTAATGTTGACTTAATTGATATATATATATAATTATATGTATATATTTTAGTTAGTCATATAAATGTTAATCAATTTATCGATATTAGACAATGTCATCGTTTGCATTTAACACAATGATAGGATTTGTTAAAGATATATATTTTAAAAACGGAAAATCTTAACCACCTATTGTCTTAACCAGCCTTTTGTTTATCATTAGTAACATCGATTTGTTTAAGTTAATTCTTAAAAACACTGTACTTAGTATTGTAAAATTAACAGTTATTCAAATATGACAAAATAGACTTGTTAGAGTTAGATTAAGGTTGACTTAATTCATACATATATATTTTTAACTTTGTCATATGAATGTTAATCAATTTATCAATCTTTTTAACAATGTCATCACATGCATTTAACTCAAGCAACAATGATAGGATTTGTGAAAGATTAAAAACTCAATACTTAAAAGTAAAGATCCTGTTCAAGATTTAGCATTTATGTATTTTGGGAATAACATAATTAAACAAAAAATCATTGTGAGATATGTTAAATTTATCATGAATTTAAATAACACTTATTTAATTCGAGACCTTAATTAGTTATGGAATGTTAGTAGGAGACACTAAATTACCTTTATCACATTTTCGAATTCATGAACTACTACAAACAAACATTTACATACATATAAACTATTATTATTTTAGTTAAAATTGTGATGCATTCATGTTTATAAGAGCATATTCTGTAATCGATGAAGGTGTGAATGAAATCATTTTTGTAGCAAGTAATTAGTGCAATGACAATATTTTATCATGTGTTATTCTCTTTTATCATTAATTTTTAATTCATAAATTGTAATTTGTTTTCTGATTAAAATACCAACGTGCTGCGTGTAATGTGGTCTTTTGTTTCGAGTCAATTTAAACAAATCACAGACGCTAATTCTTTTCAGATGTTAGTGGTTAAATTTAATGGAATTTTAATAAAAAAAATCTGAATATGTTGTTTTCTAGAAATCATTTGTCTTAAAATAATATCAACGATTTATATGTATTTATATAATATATCTATTACTATTCAATCCTTGTTTGATATTGACCGCAATATTTTTAACGCGCGATGACTTTATGTCCGCCCGACTCGCACTCCAACTCATCAGCAGCAGCCTCGTTTCTGTATGTTACACAATTGCAATTATCACAAAAAAAAAATTGAACACAATGTATACTATTTCGGGGCAAAAACCACATCAAAGTTACTGTATGTACCACTAATAAAGTTTAACAAGGTGATTGACCAACTGTCTCATAAATTTGTAACTAAAAATAACAAATATTTTATAAGTTCACCATTGCAAGCATTTTAATTCAGTCAGTTCTAAATTTTGCCAATTTCATCCTGGTAAGGTTAGTCTAAAGCAGGGCCACCACGAGCAGGTCCCAGGATACCAGCCCCACACGCATTCTAGCATCGTCAGAGCCATTTCACCCACCTTTCGGCAGGGTCCGGTCCGCCACCCCAAGGCGGAACCCCGAGGCAGTCCCCTAGCTGTACTAACGCGGTCCCAAAGCCCCACGGCCAAGACTCGGGACTACTGCCGTTTGCCAACCATTTGTGATCACACCAGTACCATGCTCCTTACGATGGTGCAGCCTGATGCATCTTTAAGATCAACAACCAGCTGTCACCCTGGCCGGCAGTAGGACCCCACATGCCACGTGCACGTGTCCAGGTCCCTTTATATATTCGGAATTTTCCGTGTTTACCACCATCGTTTCCGAATCGAATCTCCGCACCACCAATCGAATCTCCGCACCACCAATCGAATCTCCGCACCACCAATCGAATCTCCGCACCACCATTCTAATCTCCGCACTACCAATCGAATCTCCGCACCACTAATCAAATCTCCGCACTACCAATCGAATCTCCGTCCAACATATCAAATCTCCACACCACCAATCGAATCTCCGCACTACCATGGCTCTAAGATCTCCAATTTCATGGCTCAAAAAACGCGTATGTGCTTGCTTGCAATGGTGTACTTATTTACAAGATGTTTACTGTATAGTGCTGCAAAAACAGCCCACTATACGACGATAAAACAAAACATCAAAACATCAAACTAACACATCTACAAAATCTTACAGTTGAAGACAACAAGTTGCTTGGTTGTTCATTCATGATTGCTAGATGAACTGTTAGGATGTTTGGATGATCTTGATGTTGACATACGCGTTGCTCTCCTTTATACCTTGCAGCCTTCAAGAGGTTAATAGAGGTGATTCCCTTTGCATTTGACTTCAGGGAACCATTAGTTACATCTCTGGCTCTGAAAGGTCAAGTTTAGAAGTAAGAAATTGTATGCAAACAAACAATTGCAATGTGCAAAATTTTTTGCAGGGGTGATTAAAAACTGGTGAGGACCCCTTCCCCAAATGATGGATGGTATTAGTTTTTTCCATCTTTTTTTTTGACTTGATTTTGTGACCATTTCTTGTCTTTTGTTTTTGTCAAAAGTAGACTGTAGTACTCTGTGAGACACTTTAACAAGTAATTTGTTTTTGAAGCTACAAACAGTTTTGTCTTCTTTCTAATTATCTTTTAAGGGACAGTAATGATCTCTCCATCTCCTGATCAGGAGATTGCAATAATTAGGGCATGGTTAAAACCATTTTACTATTTTTTTATCTTTTATTTTATTTTTAATTTTTTAAACAAGATACATACATGGAGAGTGCAGCTCCTATATCTTAGAACATCTACTTGTTGACGGATAGATGTCTTTGGAGATGCTGAGCATAATTGCAACACAAACAAAATTCACAATTTGGGACCTTTAGCATTTAAGAACATTACTAAAACAGTAAGGTTCAGATAACTTGCCTTTTCTTTCAGATTAATTGTTATACTTTCAATCAAAAGTAAGTAAAGAACACCAAGATTGTAAGCAGCCAAAAACTGTTTGGAGGAACTCTTGCATTTTCTGGATTATTTTGATTGCATCAATCAAAATAACAAACCGTTATTTTTGAGGATGTCAAATGCCTGTGACAGTTCTCTGGACGATTGGTACTGGTTTGAACATTATAATCAGCGAGCTCTCTCTCAGAATGAAATTTATCCAGCAAATGACCAACTGTAATTTAAATTACCAAAAGCTAAGACTTTGTCTAGATAGCTGTGTTTAGCATGAAGCATCTTTAGAGACTTTCCCAAATCTTTAAAACCTTACAGAAAAATACAACCTATCTTTCTACTCTTAAATGATAGCCAAAACAACATACAAATATCTCTGAATGAATTGTAATGCTACAAGAAAGTGACTGATGTTAATTTTTGTTAACAGAACAACAAAAAAAGGCGTTCTGCTATAATATTTTAAAAACTCCATTTGGGACCAGGGGTAAATAATAAAGTATACTTTTTGGGAATTCACCTTTTACTGGAGAGTGTAGCTCCTCTACCACATGCTGAACTTGAACATCTACTTGTTGACGGGTAGATGTCTTGGGAGATGCTGAGCCTGACTGCAACAGAAACAAAACACACAATTTGCAACATTTAGCATTTGAGAACATTACCCATCATTAAAACAGTTAGGTTCAGATAACTTGCTTTCACTTTCAGATTGTTTATATTTTCAATCAAAAATAAAAGAAAAACCCAACATTGTAAGCAGCAAAAAAAAACTGTTTGGAGGAAATCATGCATTTTAGGATTATAAGCAACCGTGATTTGGGGGTACGTCAAATGCCTGTGACAGTTCTCCTGAAAATTGGTGCTGGTATTGACATTATAATAAGTAAGCACTCTCTCACAATGAAACTTATCCGGCACACGACAAACAGAAATTGAAATTACCAAAGTCTAAGACTTTTTCTTGATAGTTGTGTTTAACATGAAGCATCTTTAGGGACTTTCCCAAATCTTTAAAACACCTACAGAAAAACACAACCCAGCCTTTCCCTTCTAAAATGATTGCCAAACAACACACAAGTATTTTTGTGATTCACCTTTTTACTGAAGAGTGTAGCTCTTTTATCACAGGCTGGTCTTGGCCATCTACTTGTTGATGGGTAGATGTCTTTGGAGAGGTTAAGCCTGAAACAAAATGCATTATTTGTGACATTTAGTATTTATGAACATTACCCATCATTAAAATAGTTAGCTTCAGATAACTTGCTTTTACTTTCAGATTGTTTATATTTTCAATCCAAAATAAAAGAAAAACCCAACATTGTAAGCAGAAAAAACACTGTTTGGAGGAACTCATGCATTTCAGGATTAGTTTGATTGTTGCAATTAAATTAGCCAACAGTAACTTGGGGGATGTCAAATGCCTGTGACAGTTCTCTTGAGGATTGGTGCTGATGAACAGTATAATCAATGAACACTCTCTCACAATGAAACTTATTCAGCAAATTACAAACTGAAATTTCTATTGCCAAAAGCTAAGACTTTGTCTTGACAGTTGTGTTTAACATGAAGCATCTTTAGGGCCTTTCCCAAATCTTTAAAACCCTAAAGAAAAAACACAACCCAGCCTGTCAACTTTTAAATAATTGCCACACAACATACAAATACCAAAACCATAACTCTGATATTGGCCACAATGATTTCAATGCGCGATGACTTTATGCCTGCTCGACTCACACTCACAGCAGCAGCCTCGTTTCTGTACTTGCTTAGGAATCTTAGATGATTGATCAACAATCAATCAAAATGGAAACATAATCTTATAATTACAAATAATAAAAACTTTATAAGTACACCATTGCAAGCATTTTAATTCAGTCAGTTCTAAATTTTGCCGATATCACTCTCGTCAGGTTAGTCCAAAGCAGGGCCACCATGGGCAGGTCCCGGGATGCCAGCCCCACACGCTTTCCAGATTGTCAGAGGCATTTCACTGCCTTTCGGCAGGGTCCGGTCTGCCACCCCAAGACAGAACCCCGAGGCAGTCGCCTAGCTGTAGAAACGCGGTCACATGGCCCCACGGCCAAGACTAGGGACTACTGACATTTGTCAACCATTTGTGATCACACCAGTACCATGCTCCTTCCTATGGAGCAGCCTGATGAATCTCCAAACCAACTGAATTTCCACACCACCAATCAAATCTACGCACCACCAATTGAATCTCCGCACCACTAATTGAATCTCCGCACCACTAATTGAATCTCCGCACCACTAATTGAATCTCCGCACCAACAATTGAATCTCCGCACCACTAATTGAATCTCCGCACCACCAATCGATTCTCCACACCACCAATCGAATCTCCGCACCACCAATCGATTCTCCGCACCACCAATCGAATCTCCGCACCACCAATCGAATCTCCGCACCACCAATCGAATCTCCGCACTACCAATCGAATCTCCATACCACCAATCGAATCTCCGCACTACCAATCGAATCTCTGCACCACCAATCGAATCTCCGCACCGCCAATCAAATCTCCGCACCACCAATCGAATCTCCGCACTACCAATCGAATCTCTGCACCACCAATCGAATCTCCGCACTACCAATCGAATCTCCGCACCACCATTCGAATCTCCGCACCACCATTCGAATCTCCGCACCACCAATTGAATCTCCGCACTACCAATCGAATCTCCGCACCACCAATCGAATCTCCGCACCACCAATCGAATCTCCGCACCACCAATTGTATCTCCGCACCACCAATCGAATCTCCGCACCACCAATCGAATCTCCGCACTACTAATCGAATCTCCGCACTACCAATCGAATCTCTGCACTACCAATCGAGTCTCCGCACCACCAATCGAATCTCTGCACTACCAGATTCTAATATCTCCAACTTCATTGCTCAAAAAAACTTGTATGTGCTTGCTTGCGATGGTGTACTTATTTACAAGATGTTAACTGTATAGTGCTGCAAAAACAGCCCACTATACGTCGATAAAACAAAACATCAGAATATTAAACTAACACATCTACAATATCTTACAGTTGAAGACAACAAGTTCCTTGGTTGTTCATTCATGATTGCTAGATGAACTGCTTGGATGTCTGCATGATCTTGATGTTTACATATGCATTGCTCTCCTTTATACCTTGTAGCATTCAAGATGTCAATAGAGGTGATTCCCTTTGCACTTGAATTTAGGGAATTATTAGCATCTCTGGCTCTGAAAGGTCAAGTTTACAAAAAAGAAATTGTTTACAAACCAACAATTGCAATGTGCAAGGGGTGATTAAAAACTAGCGAGGGCCCCCCTCTCTAAAAGTGATGGATAGCATCAGCATTTTCCATCTTTTTTGTACTTGATTTTGTGACCATTTCTTGCCGCGGTACTCTGTGAGACAATAAATTTGTTTTTGAAGCTATTAACAGTTTTTTCTTCTTTCTAATATCTTTTAAGGGACAGTAATGATCTCTCCATCTCCTGATCAGGAGATTGCAATAATTAGGGCATGGTTGAAACCATTTTACTATTGTCCATTCAATCACTACTTTTTTATTACATTGATTGATGTACCTTTTGAAAGCTGCAAAAAGGGGCAAAACATTTTGAGGTGTTTTATTGGTGCCTTTACTGAAGGTGCTCAAATGCTCAACTTTTACATTTTCTGTTGTGTGTAAATGCACCTGGTTTTCTTGAAGAGGACATTAATTCTGCAGTGACAAAATTTCAACAAGTACCAATCGAGTACATGTATGTGGTTTTAATCTCAAAAGGTCAAATGATTTCCCAATAATTAGAATTTGCATTTTATAAAACAACATACATACATTGAGAGAGCAGCTCCTACATCTTAGAACACCTACTTTGTGACGGGTAGATGTCTTTAGAGGCGCTAAGCCTGACGGCAACACAAACAAAATCCACAATTTACCACAATAAATATCCTGGAACATTACCCATCATTAAAATAGGTAGGTTCAAACAACTTGCTTTTACTTTCGGATTGTTAGACTTTCTTTCAAAAGTTAGTGAAGAATACCAACATTGTAAGCAGCAAAAAAAACTATTAGGAGGAACTCATCCATTTCAGGATTTTGACTGATGCAATCAAAATAAGAAACAGTGATTTTTGGGGATGTCAAATGCCTGTGACAGTTGTCTTGAGGAGTGGTGCTGGTATGAACATTATAATCAGTGAGCACTCTCCCTAACAATGAAATTTATCCAGCAAACGACATCTGTTTATCAAAATTACGGAATCAGGCCCATGTCCACAGGATTTTAAACCAACGTTTATGGACGAAGAGCTAAAAAAGAGAAATAATGACATAGAAATGGACTTGGAAAACAGCGCTGTACAGCTGCCCGGTGGAATTGTGGGATGTGTGTTGTAATGCCTCAGGAAAAGGATAGCCTCTGTTGATGTGAACTTGAAAAAATGAATTAGTTAATGACACGCGTTAGGGAACATATACAATATGTTGAGCTTGTCACTATGGGTTACGAGGTATGTGTACAATGCCGGTTTCATGTGCAGCAGGCACTCGGTCCTGGGTGTGTTTTGTTGGTGCAGTCATTACATCACAATGTCCCGGATGCACAGAGATGACGCTAAAAAATGGCTGCAAGCACAAGGCTGGCACTTTATGATAAAATCATCATCTTCTACGATTGCCACAACCGACCATAAAAAAAGGTTAAATACCAGTATATCTGAAACATCACACCCTTCACATAATTTTAATTTAAAAACTGGGGTGGAGTTTCCCTTTAAAATAAACTTTTTTGGAATTCACCTTTTACTAGACAGTGCAGCTCCTTTACCACATGCTGAACTTGAACATCTACTTGTTGACGGGTAGATGTCTTTGGAGATGCTGAGCCTGACTGCAACACAAATTAAATGCACAATTTGCGACATTTAGTATTTAAGAACATCACCCATTAATGAAGCAAAGCGTTAGATGGCCTGTGCGTGGTCTGTGCATGCTCCAAAGATGAATGACCGAGCCACCTTGAGGAAACTTCATGTTAAACACAAACATCCAGACAAATTCTTAGCTTTTGGTAATTACATTTTTGCTAGGTGAGTTTCCTTCTGAGAGAGAGGGAGCTACCAGAAATTGACTGATGGTAACTTCCGTTTAAAATAGAACAACAACATGCATTCTGCACAATTATTACAGAGCTCCATTTGGGACCAGGGGTAAATATTAACAGTACACTTAACAGTTACATATTAACAGTACAGTACATATTAACAGTTCCTTTAAGGGAACTCACCTTTTACTAGAGAGAGCAGCCCCTTTATCATAGGCTGGTCTTGGGCATCTACTGTACTAGTTGACGAGTAGATGTCTTTGGAGATGCTAAGCCTGAATACAATGCAAACAAAAAGCACTTTGGAGACATTTAGTGTTAAAAAACATTACTCATCATTAAAACAGTCACACATGTGAAACCGTGAATTGGCCCAGCCCGATAATCGGCCATGGTATGCTGGAAACTTGGACTTACCTCCCATAAGACAAATACAATGACAAACAATGTTGGCAGCCTATCAATATCTCACAATCCTCGTTTGTTCAACAAAAAGATGATGGTCTGGATTCAAGGACTACACAATAACCCCCTGGAAAAGGGGAGATTTAAAGCATGAATTCCAGTACCCTTACACTCTTTGTACCGGGGAAACTAAGCATTGTATGGTGAGTGCATGCCTGTGCACTCTACACAATGAAATGTCTGGGTATGTAACCGCTCCAGTATTCCAAGTGTGTAACAAAAGCAGGTTTACCCAACTTTCATGCTGTCTAAAAAGTTGTGTGCATAGATGTCTTTTGGTCATAACTGGTAATTAATAGTACCAATCTCATGCCTATTACCCCATTATTTTCCTCACTGACTTTATTCAGGAGATTGAATTACCTGTGAATACTGCCAAACAAAAGGTTCAAGTGGGAGGAAGCCATCGTAAATGTCTGGACTCCACAAAGAAGAAGTCAAGATCCCTGACCAATACCCCTGGTGACCATTTCCATTCCAGTAGGAATACTGAATACTGTATGGATGGTTCGTCTACTTGACCTTGCCAAAACAAGAGATAGTTGATAACCTGGGTAGCTATCTGAAAGAGAAAAACCCAAACTTTTTAAATTGACATTCGTTACTGAAAGAGCACACTAATTTCTATCCTTTGGTTTTTGTTAAACACAACATACAAACATGCTGTGAAAAATATCAGTAAACTGGTGGGTTACATTTTCAAGAACACAACAAATAACAGTTTGTATTTTGTCACAAATTTTGTACTTGATTATACACATACTATTTTTTGACTCCAACAACAAAAATGAACAACAGTGATTTTGTGATTTCTCTAGAGGATTTAATCAGCGAGCTTCTAGAATGAAATGAATAAATTTTGGTTCTTGATGATTAACAATCCTGTCGTTGCCATTATTTGTATGGAAACTATCTTAGGAGCAAAGTCAGATTGGTACGTTGGTTACTCTCCAGTCACACAATGATGTCATCAACAAGGTCCACAAGGCTCTGAGATGTTTATGGGGAGAACTGAATATGGGGCAGGAGTTGATGAGTGTTTGTTGGTGGGCACCACACTCGCTCTGTCCACGTGCACCACACTGGCATCTGTCCAGGGGCTCCACGTCAATCTTCTGAACGAAGGAACGATTTCTCTCCAGCAAAGAACAGTCCTGTATTTTAACTTTAAAGGAATGAATGGTGCATTTTTGATTATTGAAAGAATGCATTAATTCAAACAGTCCAAGGTTTCTGTTTACTTTGTGTCCAGCATCTCATCTCTCTGGTATGTCACCATGATTTCTTTTATCACGTATTTTCTGTATTATTACTAATAAAATAAACATCTTTTTACTACATTGCAGGTTATAGTCCACCATTAAAATTGTTCAAGTACAATTTGTACAATTTGTTGTGAGGCAGGAACACTGTTTATATGCTGTGACCAGTCAGGTAAATATTGGTTAAACAATTCTTTAAAAATTCAGTGAATTTCTTTTGGAAGACATTTGGTAATTTCATGTCATTTTAACATGTTTGGACACCAGCAGCAGTGTTGCCATAAAATTTACATCAAAAATTAAACTTGAAATACTGCATTTAAAGCCGCGTTTGCACAATCACCATGGCTTATTTCCCAACATTGCATTTTCTTTTCTCAGTCCTGTGATGGTAGCATTGCAGGAGGGGTACATCTTTTTGCTCAGGGGGCAGTTCTAGCATCGTATTCATCACACAATGACTACACTTAGATATGACACCTGTAAAGTATCTAACAGCAAAATGTCTTTTAAAGGTAGTTGCAGTAAAATGTGAGTTGTTGTCATTAACCTTCACGAGAAAAAAAAGGGACTGGGCAATTATCTTGCTGGTCTAGTGGTTGAGACATCTCCACCCAATTTCATGGCTTTGCCAAATATGAAATCCTGCTTTCTTTTGTATTTCCAGACATGTGACCCTGTCTCCGATTGCGATATGAAGCGTTTTGTCTTTCCATTGCTCTTTGTGCTGTACAAAGTTTGTGCTCTATCTGTTTTCTTGTTGTCCATGTTTCTGCCCCATAGGTCATTGTTGGTAGCACACACTGATCAAATACCCTTCTATGGAGAGCCAATTGGTATGTTCTTCGATAACAAAGTGTCTCTCTGTACCATCCGGTTCTTATTCTTGTTGAAATATCCTCTTTTGTGTTATTATCCATTTTTACTGTTTGGCCCAGGTATTTTGTTTTCTGTAACACTTCTGATCCTTTGGTCCTCCACCGTCACTGTATCATCTGTGTTGTATTTTGCCATGTATTTTGTCCTTGGGCATCTTCAACCCAATGTTGTTACTTTTGCTGTCTAGTTCATTTATTTGTGCTTCAAAGTCTTTACCGCAAGAGGTGATTAGAGCAAAAGTTTCTGCAAAGCGTAGATTTGTCAGCCTTTCTCCATCAGTGTTGAACCCGCTCTCCTCTAGGGGCATTTTCTTAAAAACTTCCTCCATCGCTGCAGTGAAAATTTTAATGTTTATTTCCCGTGAAACGTCATCATCAATGTTTATTTTTGCTGTTGCATCAGTGTAGATATCTTCTACTGTCTCAAGATTTCCTTCGCTGATTTCCATTTTTCTCAGATAGATCTTTGTGTTCCACTGAGTTAAGTGCCTTCTCATAGCCGATAAACCCGCTGCACAGGTCCAGTTGGAATTCATTAGCCTTTTTCGATGAGTTGGTTGAGTGCATGTAAATTGGTCTGTTGTTGAGAACCCTTGTTTTGATTCTGTTTTGGATAATTTTCGTTAAAAAAAGTGATAAAAGACTGATGGGTCTCCAATTCTTGATGTTGGCTTTGTCAGCTTCTTTATGAAGAACAATGACTTTCGCTTCTTTCCAGTATGTTGGTATCTTTTGTTCCATGATGATTTCATTGTAAAGGGTTAACTATGATATGACCTCGTCACCACCCTCCCTGAGTATGTCGCTTGTTAGTTATTTCACCCTCACCTGGGGCCTTATTTCTTTTCATCAATTTCACAGCATATTTAACTTTGTTACTTGTGGTAGTTTCTGTGTTTTCCAATGACACCTCTTCTGTTGCTTTTCTTTCAGACTGTTTTGTTTTCGGAACTATATAACTCTTGGTAGAGGTTGGAGCACACCTCAAGTACTTCACCCCTGTCTTCAGTTATCTTTCCATCCTCTTGTCTCATTTGTCGTATTCTTGTCTTTGTGTTACTTATTTTGATGGTTTCCTTTGATGGTTTCCTTTGGCCCTCTACCTGTCTTCAGAACTCTCTTGATTTGTTCCTCTTTTCTTCGTCTGATTCTTTGTCTTCTATTTTTTCCTGCTTTTCTTGACTGCCTCAGCATACTCAATTTTCTGCAGAGCTGTTTTGTGTGGCATTTGTCCAAATTTCCTTTCACCTTGTGTATCAATGGTCTCAATTTCTTTATCCTCACTGGTATTCTGTTTGCCTGTCCTCAATGATGATGTAGCTTTTATCGCGCTATCTTTTATAACTGAGGTTGCACCTTGTTGCACCTTGTTGCACCTTGTTGCACCTTGTTGCACCTTGTTGCACCTTGTTGCACCTTGTTGCACCTTGTTGCGCCTTGTTGCGCCTTGTTGCACCTTGTTTCAAGATCTAAGTCTTTGACTTCTAAACTTTCAAATCTGTTCTGGAGTTTGATCTGGACCTCCTCTCTCTGTCCTGAAGTTTTAAGATGTTCACTTTCTGCTTTTACTTGTTGTTTATAAATGTCAACATGGACAATTTTCTACTGATCTTCAATGTGGCTCTTTCATCCTGTGATTGCTGGTGATGTCTACTTTTGTAATATCTTCACTGTTTTGCACTGTTCCTTTTTGGCTACTCAAGATGTTTGTCAATTTGATTTTCAACTGCTCCATTTGGGCTCTCCCACGTCCGTCCGGCAGCAGTTTTTATTTTTCTGGGAACAGGTGTTTGTAATTGTAATAACTAACCCATGCCGAGCTGCAAAAGCAGTTAAGTGTTTCATCACTATCCTGTGACATCACTATTCTGTAGAATTTCTGGAGACAACATTCAGGCACCGACTGCTGTTGTTCTGATTTTGGCTCGAGGCGGGGGGCGAAAAGAGGATCGTAAACTGCCTTTGCAAATGAACAACCATGCATTCTATAATCCTGTCAACGTTTTTTCGTGGTAGATATAGGTGTACTAGGGATGTAAAACGTTTCTTAAAGAGAGACTTCTAGCGTGGCCCATCCTCTTTAAATCAACACCTTTTGATGGCATTTCCTCCATCAAGGGCCCCACTACCCTACTCAGGCTTCCTGAGTTAGCCTGGATACCTTTTCCACATGGGACATTGTGTTTTCTACTCATAGCCCTGAGTTTGTAACCCTCCTTGTCTCTGCTAGACCTATGTTGCTCCACTTCAAGGTCTTGTAGCTCTTCCACGAGCTGTTGTAATGTTTCCTAAGTTCTAAGAGTGCGTGTATATAGTTTACAGAGTTCAGTCTTTGTACTCCTTTCTGTCCTGAAGCTCCCTGACGGCTTTGAATTCAGAACTTCATCATGGAGTCTTACCTCATAGGGTCGTGGCTGTTCTCTTCACTATCTTTATGATGCCCATTTATTTTGCCCTGGGCTTTACGGCCTTCAGTTTCCATGGCATTCATTCAAATTTCATGAGGGGGTTTTGCCATATGCTGGGCGTGTTGTCAGCAGTATGGAAGCCACTGATAAATCCTATGGATTTAAATCAACACGTTTAGGGGGCATTCCCTCCAACCAGGGCCCCACTGCCCTACTCAGGCTTCCTGAGTTAGCCGGGATATCTTTCCACATGGGACTCAGTGTTGTCTACTCATAACCCTGGGTTTGTGACCCTTACCAGGTACTACCAACCGGGTCAGTTGGACCTGGGGCTCGCGTGGCAGGGGCAACCACTCCTTGAGATAGTTGAGGTGTTAACTACTGCTACCATGACCTTATTGGGGATTTGAAATCAGAGTTTTTCTTTCTCCTATAAGTAGGCTGCCATCCAAGGCTACAAGCCCCACCAACCCAACTCCTAAGTTGACTACCTCCCATGGTTAACAAGCTCCATGCATCCTAAGAAAACTGGTTTTAAGGCGCCAAATGTCATTAAGTGTTTTTTGAAGTTCACCATAGAAATTGCTCAGTGACTTATTCTTCTGCTGAAGATGTAGGGGCATAAACCTGTACTATGGTTAAGTTTACAGATTCGGCTTGTAGATGCACTGAGATGATTAAATCATTCACTGGGTCATATCTAATGACATAGACTGCCATCTTTTAATCCAATATGAAGGCCATGCTGTTCCTTCCTGAGTTAACTTCTCCTGAGTAGTATACTGTATGATAACTGTCTGTTATGAAGTGGCCTTTTCCAGACAAGCTTGTTTCACCTATAACCTAACAGGCTTAATTGTTGTCTTTCCATTTCATTTGTGACAATCTGAAGTTGTTTTGTCATAGTGCTGCAGTCTTGTTCTGTAAGTACACTGGCCATCAACTGATGTTTCCAAAGTGATTGTCCCTTTGTTCAATAACTTCTGAGCGTCTACTTGAGTACATCTCCACTGGGGACTGGTAGCTACCGGCACTCTGTTCTGTAACTAAAACAGAAGTGTTGCAAATTCTAATTTGTGTCACCAATCACCAATTGGAGTATTCAATTGTCCTGTGTGAGGGATCTCTAAATGGGAACAAAACTTTGAAGATGAACTTATTTTTTTGCCTTGGAATTATCTGATCCCTGATTTGCTTGTAAACTCCCTCAATTTGGTACTGCAAATTTTTACTGCCAATCTTTTAGCGCGTTGCCCCACTTGTAGGTTGAGTCTTGTGTCCCTTGGTATAGGAAGGAATGTCTTCCACCAAACATCCGGGTTATTGCCGAGTAGTAAGGGGAGAATGTATTCCCTTTTTAAGAAGTAGCAATGGATTCCCCATTCTTAGTCACTTTTGCAGCCAGCTTGCTTGCTTGCTTTCTCTGCCCCTCTATGTCTTTGGTCAAGTATACCTCTGAAAAATGCTCCCATTGAAGGGTAATTTCACTTGAGGCTGTTCAGATGATCATCAAAAGCTTGTTGTCTCGACAGTGCCAGGCTTTGGCTAGCTGATCCCAGCAGGAAGAGCACCGATGTAACCTGCCGTAAAACTAAAATAGCATCAACTGAATCCGCACTGATGTAACATGCTGCAAAATTAAGCTAGCATCGTCTGAATCTGGGCTTGACGTATCCACCAATGCATCAAAAAGATGTATGAGAGGTAAGGCTACCTTTAGCAGAAGATTATCCGTCGTGCTTTCAGCAAAGAATGAGCTTCTTTGAAGGAGGATATCACCTGGCTCGGCAGTTCCGGGGCTTTGAAATACTTTTCCTGTGCTATTGGAACCTGGTTGGCTAACAGTTCCTCTTTGAAATCGTCATGTGCTGATTTGTTTGACCAAAGTTCTTCCACCATGTAAAGGACCTTCTCTGTCACTGGAGTGCCCACTTATTTGGGGGGCGTGTGCGTAAAGCAATCGCCTCTCACCAATGTTTCCCTGGTGTGATTCATGGCTAGGGCCACTGTGAGTAGATTGCCTGCAGCTCGAACATGTGTAGCCGTGCCTTCGCAATTCAGCTTCTCAGATGCCAGCAAGGATGATTAGCCTCCCAAATAATTATTATTTTCAATACGTTACAAAATTCACCTGGATTTAGCGAGTCAAACCCATCAAACTCAAGACTTATTTTGATCCCCCCATCCGAGACCGTGTCGTTTGTGGACCCGAAGTCATTTCTACTAACGGGAATAACTTTAAACCCAATTGGACTCACCGATGCTGATGGTTACTTTGGTGTTGCTGAGCAACATTGGTCAGCCACTGTTGAGGGACGTTGTACCAGGAAAGTGGCCAGAGATGCAGCGGCATCATCAGCATGGGCACCCCCATGTTGTATGAATGCTGCTCGCTAGCATTTATGCCAGCCTGTGGGAGAGTCCATTGTTGTTCAGGGAAGGTATTTGACCCTGGCTGGTTCGAAGGGATGACCCAAGGCGAGGTTTGTCCACATGTGCCTTGTGCTAAATTAAAAGCATTTGGTACTCTTGAGACTGTAGGGACCAACTGATGAGGTGGTTCTGGAGAAGAATAAAGACTCTCCAGTATTGCGGACAGATTTTGGATGAGGCAGTCCACTTTCTTGGTCTTCAATATGACACTCGCAAGCCCGAGGCGGAGCGGGAGCGTGAGATCATGTTTGTTCAACCTGAGGTGAGATTTATGAAGGAGATCTGGCTGTTACATCTTTCAACTGTTTTTCCTTGGGTTTTCCTTTCAGTAAAATCCTTTCCAATATAAATACTACTTGAAGACAAAAACTCACCTGAAAGTCAACGTAGTATGCCGATGAAAATCATGCAATGTAGCGACTAATGTTATTTTAATGTGAAACACTTATGTGTGCTAAACCGTATCACAAGGAAAAAAGACTTGGTTCAGTGGTTTCATTGTGGCATAGCTAATTTCCATTTTTATGAAGGAATGAACCATTTTCTTCACAGGGTGGTACAAACCGTAATACAAGAAAACAATAATACAGGGCAAGTTGAAGACTAGGACAAAATACAGTATAATGTATGTAGCATTAATTTGCCTGCAAGACAAACTCTGACAGAATAAAACAAGTTCACTTGTTGAGGTCATATTTCTTCTGAGTCAAATGTACTTCCCTAGTGTCTTTGGCTAGAGGCCCCCCCCCCCATACCCTCCAAAATACTCCATGCTGTAAATTGGAACGTTTGGACTTGGTATAAAATCATGCAATGTAGCAACTAATGTTGACTTTTTAAAAATGGGCCTGAAATACTTAGTCATACAAAGTCAGACAACTTGGAATGAGATTTTGGAGTTGAGACTAAAATCAAGCGATTCACTTAAATTGTTGGGGTCATAGTTTTTTAAGGGGTAATAGACGATGGTCGCCCGGACATTTCAGAGGGTCTCCTGTCACACCGACCATGGGACAAATTTTTGGCCATGTTTCACAGACGAGGTTTTGCAATTCTTGGTGAATCTGATATTTTCTTGGGAAAAAAGTCAATAAATACTGAAACTTGTCTTTGTGTGCATCATATCGGAATGAAGATCGCCCAGACATTTTGAAGAATCTCCTGCCGCACCGGCCAGCGTCGTGGGACAGATTATTGGATATGGCTCACAGCTGAAGTTTTGCAATTCTAGGTGAATGAATCTAATATTGTCTCAAAAAAGAAATAATAAATCCAGGTGCTTCAATGAGAACCTTTGTTCTCTTGGCTTTGTTAATTTCTGCTGTTTGGGTACCGTACTACTAAATGTAGCAGCTTGAACGAGTTGCAATGCATGCACGTCAAGGATCACGATGTTTGCCTTTTATTGTATGGGGTGAATGGTTCAAAGGTTAAGTGGAAGTTAAGGTCGGTTTTAACTGACGCCAATATTATCGACAGTGACATAGAGGGACTGAAAACGCCTAATTTTGAGGGTTTAGGCTGAATGACCAGAACTTCTGCGTACTTCCAGCTACTGAGCTGAGGAAAAAAATAACGTATCCGGCTGCCACTTTATCCCCTTAATTTAGGTTTAAATCATTTATCCTAACCTGTCCAGAAAGGTTAACAGAATGTATACAGAGAGGAACAGGCACTTTAAACGATTAAAAAGTGTCGAAACCATGAAGCCATTTTCACATCTCCGTTGGGCTCGACTTGCTAAACACCATTTTATGTTCCTTTGGGCATGACTGCGTGAAAGTTCAGGCCGTGCGGTGAAATGTTCTTTTTTTACAGGTCAATAATTAGCGTACGTTTTAGCTACCATACCAATTCCTCAAGAGGCATATTAAAAAAAAGGGGAATAAACCCCAAACATCCATTTAAAAAATCTAAAAAATCTCTTAGAAAGTGGCAGTCGGATATGGAAACTTTTCCGAGCTGAATTTTGTCCCTGCAGTACTGGTAGTAAACTTGTGGGGTTCCTAAAAAAACAAGCAACATGCCGAACTCCCTATCTAACAAAACAGTTAGTATCTGTGTTCAGTGGCGGGTAAGTCCGCCATATTCGAAATATTTCATGATTTTCGAGAACACTAAAAATTCATTATGTGTTTGGTACTCGATAAGCTATAGTATGCAAGACTATTCAGTTTTAATTTTCAATCAAGAAACGTCTAAAGATATGTTATTATGCATTTCAATTAAGGTAAAATTGTGGTAAATTGAGAAAAAATCGAAATTTACCTTGCCCACTTTCTGTCGCGTGTGCTCGCCTTGTCGAAAATCTAACGGCGTGTGCACATAAGACGGCGGTTTACATTTGTTTTCAAAAGAGGGCGCACTCCAACAACGTGACCGCGCCCCAGTAACCGCCAGCGCATCGAAAAATTTTATTTTGAGAAAACCCCCTCCATGGTGAAAATCTCGTTTTTACCTAGAATATAAGCGATTTCATATACGGTTATTTCTGTATAGGAAATCGCCCCTTATCCTGGATTAATACGCGATTTTCACAATGGAGGCCGGGTTTAATTGTAATTATGATGAAAATAAAGAGTTTTGGGGTGGAATGAAAAGCGTACAGTAAACTTTTAAGACTTTTTAAGGTTAATTGGACATTTTTATTTATTTTGGAACTGTCAACAACAACAAATAATACTAATTTTTGTATTAATTTATTACTTAGCCTAATATTTTTTTCTTGACAAAAAAACACGAAGGTCCCTCCCACCAGTTGTCAAATTTTGAAATCACTATTCCAGATTATTCTGCAGTTTATTTAGGCCTATTAATTATTTATTACCCCATAATAATGATGTAAAAAAAAATAAAAATTGATAAAATTTATTACCGAGGAGGAAATATTCATCTCGCTTGCTTCCCTCGCTTGCAAAATATTGGATGAGGGAAACTTTGTTCATAGCACACACGAGTTATTACTTAGCTACTATTAAAACCCTCCGAGCAGCCACAAAAAAAAACTCACGCGGTTCATCCATAAGTCTTTTTTTTTATCCACCCAGTTTTTTTTACGTAAAACCCCCAACAGCAAGCCCAAACCTATTTTAATCTATATAATTAGTGAATTGGAGTGCCAGTCAAGACTTAGACTTGTGTTATTTACGACCAGTATGCGGCGCAAGTTGTTTTCACAAAGTGCATACCACCCTGTCCCAAGGGAATACTTGACACAGGGTCAATCAATTACTACACTGAGACAGGTGGCTGCTGTCTTTCAACACTCCTTACTCCGCACTGGTTAGGGTCTGTCCAATGGGAGTCTACAGGCTTGTGGGGTGTACCAGGGGTGAGGACTACATGGAATCTTGGCCTTATTGGCCCATTGAAAAAAAAATTATGACCATATTTGGTAACCATTGGATTATTTTTTATCCTCTCGGCTGCTCTGAGGGTTAAAAAAAATAGTGACTTTGTGTTTGCCCATACTCCTTGTGCTTAATAAATGTCAATTAACACCTCTCATATTCCAACACAAATACACAAAATTGACAAACTTGTGACAATTAGGGGTGCACCACACTAAATAGGCTCCCATAGTAACCAATGCTAAATGCTAAATATTCAAAAATACTCAAAAAATACTTAAAAGTCTCTCAGCCTCTCTAGAAAACAAATCGAATATATTTTCTGACAACTGAACTTTATTTTTCTTTTAAATTTTTAGTAGGTTAGCCGTTGAGAATTTTTGCTAGGCTGACCCAAAATAAAATACCCCTGAACGAGTAAACTGGCCAGAGTTCATCTTGGGAAAAATAACCCTACACTGTTTAGCAAAATAGGGCCATTTTTGAGGGCCAGTCTATACCCAAAATGCTCCGGGATTAACAACCCCAGGGGCCCAATGTTGGACCATTGTTTAACAATCCATAAAAGCAAGGACCTTCAAATCTTTGATTTACAGAAAAAGTTGTGGGTTTACATTTTATTAACGAGGCACAGCGCATGGATTTCTCTCTATTTAGTGTAGTGGACCCTTAGGGTGGCTAGAGCGCCCTCTGTAGTCGGAATTTTGGACAGCCATACAATCTTCTTTTTAATTTATTTTAAAGGTGCTCACATCGAACTGTTAACCTCGAGGGGATTATATCAGTGGAGTATTAGTTCCCAGTGACTTTTTATTCCAAGAACTAGAGACATATTTTCCCTTTAATTCACGGCTTTTCCCTTTTCACGGTTTGCTGAGGTATTTGGCGACCTGGGCCCAATTTCATGGCCCTGCTTACCACAACATTCTGAGCTCACAGCCCATAGAATCATGTGCTTTACAGGGCACCGTAAGCGCAGAATTCTGCGGTATGCAGAGCCATGAAATTGAACCCAGCTCCTTTTCCTTCTGCTGGTCCTTTTCTCTGCCACAATGCTCTTACACCTCAGCCTCCAGTAGAGTTTATTTATAGTGCGGAAAAAACAGCCAGTTTGTGGTTGAATTGAGTGGGTGGAGAGACCTAAAGCTCAGGGGGGTTAGTCGGTGTGACTATTCTTGGGAAACATCAGGAGCTTGATCAAGTTCTCCTCGTTTCTGGCTATAGAAGGGCATCCAGGAAAGATGCATTATCCTCTTCTTATTCATGTGTGAAACGTATGTTTCCAGTTGGGTCACAGAAACATCTCTCTTAAATAAGGGGGAACATGTCCATATCTTACGGTCACTTTCTATAAAGGATGATGGACTTTATTCCCCTTAAAAAATTCCTCTTAACTAATTGGTAGCTAAAACGCTGACTATTGACCTTTAAAAAAGAAGATTCAATGGGTATTCCATCACGCGGCCTGAGCTCTCGCGCACTCATGCCCAAAGGAACCAAAATGGCGTTTAGCGAGTAGCGTTGTCAAAACTACCGTAGACCACAAAAGTTTTTCCAATGTTTTGACACTTTGTAGTAGTTCAAAGTTCCTGTATACATTCTGTCAACCTTTCTGAACAGTAAGAATATAATTTGAAATAAATCAAGGGAGATAAAGTGAGTCAGATACGGCATTTTTGCCATCGTTCCTCAAGCTACCCATTCCACTATCATTTTATTTTGTCAGTGCTCTCGGAGACTAATAATCAGTGTCTTCACATCTGCAGACACACAATGTGCGAATCATGAAAATCCACACAACCAATTTTTATGGCGCACTCTGTTGTTGTTTATTCGCCCGTTAGTTACTGTGGCGAAATTTTATTGGTAAGGCAATAAACGTAAACAAACAAACAATCCAATAAACAAACAAACATACAAACAACCCAATAAACAAACAAACATACAAACAACCAAGCAAGCAAACAAACAAGCAGGCAACCCAACAAACGAACAAACAATCAAACAAGCAGACAAACAAACAAATAAAAAACCCAACGACCCAACAAACAAGCAACCAAACACCCCAACAACCCAACAAACAAACAAACACAAAACACACACCATAAAAAAATAATAATAATACACAACAGCACTATTTTGTTGTTTTCACTAAAACGTGACCTCAAAAACGCCATTGTTAAGGTTTTATAGGTTGTTTGTATAATGTGATTCATGAAGACTTAAGGGTGGTAATCCCACTCTTAAAAATATCTATTATATGTCAAATAATTCAATCCAAGGATTCATATAGCAACGCTGCCTGCACAATTTTCATGCAAACATCGCCATGACCTTCGATTTGATACAATGGGCCCCAGCGTTGTTCAACAAAATCCACACACGTGGAGAACAATGAGTAGAGTAGAGAAATACAATCCATTTATCATCCATATTAACATTTTGAAAGTTTACACTAAATTTTAATGACCTCACTTTTGCTGGTACTATGTACTTTTCCAAGGACGGGCAACAAAGAGGTCGAGACATTCTGTATTATGTTTACCCATCAGTTCCACACATGCACACCGTTACATTCGGAATAAGTGCGACACTCAGAAAAAAAGTTGGAGGCCCCTCCCCCTGTGCAAAAAAACATAAGGTCTAGGTCGCCAAGATTATTCAATTTCGCAACAGCCGACAGCAAGAGGCTGGTCAACCATCCAATTTCATCAACTTACATAAGTGTTAGACATCCAACTGAAAGAATGGTGAAAATGTCGCCTTGAATGTCTATAAATGAAATAGAATTTGACTGAAACGAGCCTGAATACGAAGACCGAAAACGAAATTGAATGCAAATAGTATAGCTAAAACAAAGATTACAGAGCGCCGTAGGCGCAAGATGAGGAACTGGGCCTTTATCTACTGATGGAAAGTGAAATTCGTATGGGTGCCATTTCGGCAAGTGAATGCCTGTGTTTCCCATTGATAGCACTTGTCCTTGTCTACACTGGTCCCCACATTTCAGTGCCGAAAGTTCACTCGCCGAAATGGCGTCCAGTGAGATTTCACATTTCAACCAGAGTTCCCCATCTTGCGCTTACGGCGCTCTATAATCTTTGAGCTAAAATGAAGTGTAATGGTTTGAATGAATTGGAAACAGGCGTGAATCTGGATGCGTTCATTAATGAAACTGAATCATTCTTTTGCCTAAATTGATTGGGAAAAAAACCTAAAATAAAACAAACTCGATTACAATAAGTCCCAGAGACTAAAACAATTCAAGTAAGTTTTCCGACCTTTCCAATTCAAACTCAACGTTTTCTTAGCCCGACCCTTACTTTTATAAACAAATGAACGCAACGTTATATATGAAGAATAAAAAAACAGAAATTCATAGACCAGTTGAGAGAGATGATGTACAGTTGTTTTATGGACATATTACAGCTCCCTGGCAGAGAAATTAACCGATAACCTACCACACCCTTGAGCACCCCTAAGGTACACTTAGTTTATGGGGTTTTTTTTAATGCTGGGAGATAGATTTAAAAAAAATAATAAGCCTCCAGATCAAAAAATGTGTTGTGTCTATATTTACCAGTCATGAATTCCACCTTTAAAACCCCAGCTTAATATTGGTAAAGTGTCCGTAAATGCTTCCACTCTGTGCACAAATCAGGATATTTTAAAGGGGCTGTGTTTTCATGATCACAGCCAGTCTGTGGCTAGACTGAATTATGACCTCTCAACCTGTTATTGCACACACACAAGCGCGCGCGAGTGGCGGTCACATCACAGAATAATAACGGCGGTGCCCTTTGTGATATATTTTATGACGGTCAAGGCGGGCGCGTGCAGTAACTGGATGAGAGTTCATGTTTCTGGGCCCAGAAACAGGCAGACTACGATCATGACGACACAGCCCCTTTAATTTATTATTTGAAAACGATAACGCTTCACGTAGATGTATTTCAAGGAAAGTTTTCTACCATCATTATCTTTATACCATGCAAGGTGAATGTAAATCTGTGAACAATTATGTTTTTGTTCTTACCAATGTTAAGCTGGGGCTTTAAAGCATGTGGGCGACATTGGTGATTTGTCTGAGACTGTATCCACACTTTATGTGACCCAACATGATACGTGAAAACATTAAACCTGTGAAAGTTTAAGCTCAACCAGTCATTGGAGTCACGAGAAAATAGTGGGGGAAAAAACATTGTATGTCTTCACTGTTTTACAACAGTCGAGTTTTGGTCTCGCTATCGCGAGACCATACGTTTTACTCATCTCTCCAGAGCGTATCTGGCAAAAATGTTTCACGGGAAGTTTTTGTTTCAGTCTGACCAATGTTGTGCGAACCCTTTACGCAGTTTTACTACATGCACGTGCACCACAGGAGCAACATTTTCTAAGCAACCACAAGGAAACTATCATTATCAATAGATTAATACCTATGACATCCAGGAGGTTCATCTCGTACCAGGCGAGGTTCTCTATTTGAGAGCGGAGGTGCTCGGTGCCGTGTTCGATGGCGTACTCGATCCAGTAGATTGAACGATTCATCGGGAGGCCCTGGCCGGCTAACTCCATGTCCCGCATTTTCATGGAAGCTCTCTTTGCGTTCTCGCGGTAGCTGTGTGGTTTTTTTTTAATGGAAACAAATGAGATTTTCTTAAATGCTATGGCAGGGAATTCCACTGTGATCTGACGTGTGCCCATGCTCAGATCTACCTAAAGAATGGAAATTTACCAGATATTGTCTGCAAAATGTAATAATTTTGTCAAAGCAAAATGTCAACAAAGGAGCACCCGACCAGAGAAGTTTGTAGGTGCAGGGTTAGTAAGTCAGTTTTTTTTCTACAAGGTGTGGGTAGTTTTTTAATCCCATCTCTCAAGTCAAAGTTGTGGATCGAAAATGTTATTGTAAATTGCGCACTGAAATCATCTCATGGTAATTTAATGTGGCTCTAAAGGAACACCCCAAACATGAAGGTAAAATATGGAAGTGGTAAAAAAAACTGATAGTGCAGTGGTTTTTGTGTGATTTGGACTGTGAAAATTTGGGCTCAATCCGTCGTCCGAGTCAAGAGAAGAAAAAAAAACGTGCACTCTTTTCCTGCATGTAAACACATTGTCTTTAACTCCGATTGTTATAATCGAAATTAAGATTAATTTAACTTATTTATTTATTTTACATCTTTGGACATAAACAAAATACACACAAAAGTATAAAACTGTCATCAAGAGATGTGTTTAACCAAAACCAAAATTAACTAGAAAAAAAATAGACTGACTGTAGACATATACCCCAATCTCCCAACCTCCTATCCCATATAAAAAAAACACTTGAACTATTAAAAAAAACGGTAAAAAGTTTTTTTGAAAAAAAACCCTGACAAAATCGATGTCTTCAAATTCGATCTTCTCACTGACAGTATTTCATATAGAAATATTTCTATGGAAGATTGGTACTGGTACGAACTTTGTAATCGATGAGCTTTCAGACGGATAATAATACAATAAAGTTGGATGATCATATTACTTACGATGAATTGTCCACGACTTCTCGGATGCCCTCGTACAATCTTTCAGACGTTAAGCCAATGGGCCCTTTGGGGAAATAGTTGGCCATGCCGATCTTCTGCAGACGGACAAGGTCATCAATCTGATCCGTAAACAGCGGCAGGCCAAGGATGGGGACCCCGTAGTACATGGCCTCGTAGCCCCCATTCAACCCACCGTGGTAGATCAACAAGCGGGTCTTCTCGTGAGCTGTGGGAAAAGGACGACAGGTTTTTTGTTTTTGTTTTGTTTTTGTTTTTTTGTTTTTTTATGGCCGGATCCAAAATGGCGGCTACGGCTACGACTTTTGCTAAGGACATCCTATACTTCAACACATGATGACGCGGCGATCCAGCCATAGCCGTTAGCCGTATCAGCCAACATGGAAGGCCCGTGGTTACGTTCCGTCCCAACTTTACAATCATCCCAGAGTTGCAGTCCCAACTGTACATTTGGTGCTCGATATGTGTGGCAGGGTGTACCCCTCTCCTAATTGTGTCTTCAGTGTGCTCTGGAAATCATTGGAATTCTTTTAAGGATACTAAGGGGACACTTCTGTACAAGCGGGCCAGAGTGTGTTAAAGTATGGGCAACATTTGGAGACGGGGCGGGGGACTCCTTCTGCCACATATCGGGCATGGTATATTATTGTAAAACATTAAGTTGTTTTCCTGACGACTTCTCAAAATAGCACACTCGTCGAAAACTTTTGAGGGTAAAACAAGTTAATTTCAGAGCCACTATTCACATAATATACTGGCATGCCCGTAAGAGTAAAAAGGTAATGTAATATCTCACAACCGTTACCGATTAAATCTTGCTGTGAGATCCATTCGGTAATCAGGGTGTTGTTGCCTACTGTATGGGGTTTTTCATTGCCGAGGTATTTCCACACGACACGCTGCGGGATACGGGCCAGCGCCGCTCCGATCATGTTGGCCATCTCCATGCTCATGACGTTCAGGAGCGTACTGACGGAGAAGACCACCACACCGTGCTCGCCGGATCCCTGCACGAACTCCTCAAGCTCCTATAATGATAGAAGGGAAGACGTTGGCAAGCATGTAGAGGTCAATTCATGATAAAATACAGCTCTATAAGCCATACACTATACCTTGTTAAGATTTCACAAAATATAATTGTGGCAGTTGCAAACTGACCAACAAAAAAAAGACCTACCTATGGTGGCTTTGAAGGGACATCCCGCATTATATTGACGCCAATACATTGGCGTCAATATTCACGTTTTGTACCCCATGTCGCAAATATTGACGCCAATATTGACGCCAATATTCACTATTTTGCCCCAAGTCGCAAATATTGACGCCAATATTGACACCACTATTCACGACTTGTACTCAAAGGTCAAAGTTTATTTTGTGGAACCCCTCACTGATTTTTTTACTTTTACAAAAATATTTGCAAATAGGTTTATTTGTATAAATTTCAATTTGCCTTACACCGATGTGTGATAAGCACTGTATACTCAGCGCTTTCGAGTCATGTGGAAAAAACCCACAGGCAACATCGGTGTAAGGCAAATTGAAATTTATATTCATTCCCCCGATGCAAATATTAACATCTATCTAAAGGTTTATTTGTGTTACCAAGAGCTTTATTTTAAGCTTTATTTGATATTTATAACTGGAGGTACAAGAATTTGACTTTTTATTGAAAAAAACGCGAGGTCAAAAGTTCATTGACTTGTAACTCACCAACAACATGACCCAAAACGCTCAAATTTGGGTTTCAGAGTTTTCTCATATGACAAAAATGATTCAGCAAATTTAAAGAAAATCCATGGGATTGACCCCGGATGGTGTGATGATTTGACAAGGAATGACCCATTACCATTATGTTAACACGTACAATGGCTAAATCTTCATGCAGCTATACAACCATGTGTAAAAACTCCCTATAGTTTACTGTAGTCGTTTTGCTTGCCACTACTTCTTTTCGAAAAGAGATTTTAAACATGGCTGCATATCATAAAAAACCCATCAAAACATGAATTTATGTGTTTTAGATCCGAGGTGGAATATGAAAAATGGTTCACTTAAGGTAAAAGGTCGTGTGAAAACCACTGGCCTAACTTTAAAAAGGCTGGGCAAAAACCACTGGCCAACTCGCCTTGATCAAGGCGCGCCGGACTGCGTGTGTGTGGGCGTGTTTGACCATAATGCTCCGAGGACAATTTTCAATAGGGACAATAGGTCCTCACTAGTCAGTTCTTTGTTTTCATGGGTCCTCAGACGCCATTTGTGTACAAAACCAATGGGGATTGCTTCAGTACAGGAACAATAGAATTAACAATAGAAGTCCTCGGACATAATGGTGATTCACGACTGTGTGTGTGCGCGTGTGTATTGTTCTGACCGGCTCCATAACCGGACGTGGGTGTGCGACTGCGACTGCGTAAAAAGGAAAAGCGCAAAGACAACCTTTGTCAAGGCTACTGGCCACCCCGATCCCTTCAAAAAAATTGTTCTTGAATCAAGAGTAACACTTTCCCCTTTCTCCCCTTACCTCAATCCCAAAACAATTTTACGCCCTTGTTTTACCTGCGACAGAGGTTGTGGAGGCGTGATTGTTAGCCCTCCTATCATGATCACGTTAGGCATCACGGGCCTCGGGAACTCCAACAGGAAATCCCAGTTGAAGAGGAAGAGTTCAGACCGGGAGATGATCTCCTTTGTCCCTAAGCCCGGGCTCAGGCCAAGCCGAGTTTTCTCAGTGTCCAACGAACCGAGCATCATGTAATCGTAAGTGAGCAGCGAGAAGACGTGGATGATGACGTTCTTCACCCGCTGTGGGAAGCTCATGGTGTCTGTGTACGTCGTGAGAAACTCTGGGACGTATGATAAAGGACTGGGTTGGTTGTACCAGCGACTGTAGCGAGTGCCCAGGTAGCCCCCGTTGACGATGTTAATGAAAGGCACGTGGAGTATATCATGAGCCACTATGCTGCATTCCGGCTTCATAATGTCACACAAAACCATGTCAAATTTGGAAGCTCGGAGCTCGTCAAGATCAGTGTTGAGGAACAGGTCCCGAAATATCACGTTCATTGTCTCGAGAGGTAAAATAAGTTTCAGAACTAGTTTCTTGTTTGCCCTTTTTTTTTTAAAATCATTTAGTAGTTGTTTTCTTTGTGGACATTCTACATTAATTTTTTTTTTAATAAAAATGAACTATCCGCCGCCGGTGGCGTCAGTAAATGGTTTCGCCCGAGCCTCACATTGAGAGAGAGTTGCCACATGAAAATAAACATTTTTTCCTCTTGATCCCATGATCCAAATTATCGCAATTTTGAGACCCCCCCCCCAAAAAAAAGGGAATTAATATCAGCCTTTAGAGCACGAAGCAATTTCAGAAGAAATTATGCCTGAGTGATGTATAATCTTTTATGTATTATCTTTTTGTAAGCGTATTTGAACAAAGTGCGCCATTTTGTTTCCTTCAGACGTTGTACACCTTTCGTTTACAATGTCACAGCCGCGAGTTTTGCCAACCACGGTTGGCAAAAGTATGGGCGGCCTTCACTGCAAAAAGTATAACAGTTCATTATTTTTACCAATAAATAATATCAAATTAATGCCCATATAAATGATAAATACAATTTACTTTTCAACAAAAAAAAATAAAAATAAGGGATCTTGTACTTCGGAATGGGACTGTACTGGGATGGATTGTGCAAATTAATGAACACAGAACACTCTACCCCGGTGTTTCCGGTTCAGATAGCAAGCATCCTTATCTACGGGTTTGTACGGTTCTTTCTGCTCAGCTGAGAGGACTGGGTCTTTCTAGGTCCTTTAAGTCCTTTCAGCTCTAAACTGACGTTGTATTCTACTTTTAACACAACTTAAGCCATAAATCTTACAAGAACTAAACAAAGGGAAGATTGTTTACCAAGTGAAGGAAGACAGTTCTCCAGATAAACTCTTTGAAGTCCAATACTCGAGAATCTCCTCGATAGTTTCCTTCGAAACCAAACTTTTATATACTCTAAAGTTGATGGACTGTCGGTCTTGCTCGGTGACCCAGTACATGAGATCCTCGACCGTGAGCCAGGTGACGTTGTGGCCCCTCGCAGCCAACGCCCTTGCCGTGAGGCGTTGGATGTGGGTGTGACTCCCGTCTATCCGACAGTCTATGATCAGGATGCGTTTGTGGTGCCGGCCGCCGGGCTTCGCGCTCGCACCCCGGGTCGCGTTGGACGACGACGTGCGGTTGGAAGACTCGGCGGTTTCACTGTCGAAGTTACCAGTAAAATGCTGCTTACTCTGGGCAGGTTTAATCACGCTGCTTGGTGTTAGTGCCGGCTCAGTCGTGGACTCGTTTATTTCCATGGTTGTATCATCAGCTATACCTTCCCCAGAGCACAGGTATTTTGAAAAATAAAAAAGAGACAGAAACAAGAAGCTAAGCCAGGTTTTCTTTGCCATGATTTCTCAAAACCTGCACCATCTCATGAAGCCAATGTCAAACTAAAAAACTCGTATGTTCTCATTTAGAACCTACAGAATATTGCTGGCACGTGAATAAGACACACATTTATGTGACCTCAGAATATTGCTGGCACGTGACTAAGACACAAATACTTTACCGTGTACGTACACGATATAAGAGTGAACTTTTTTTTATTCACGTGGCAGCAAAACGCTTCCGTAGGTTTGATTTTTTTGGTTTTTTTTTGGTGACCATACTTTATCGTGTACGTGCACGATATAAGAGCGAGCTTTTTTTTATTCACGTAGCAGCAAAACGCTTCCGTAGATTTGATTTTTTTTCAGATTAACTTTATTAATGTGTTACTGCGGTATGTGTGTCATTGTACACAACGCCGTAGCTAAGGCATTTTCATTGGGGGTGTAGAGGCATTTTTGCCGACTGAGAATTTACGCCGTTGGACGACGATGTCCAATAACTGATGCAAGCACGGACATGCGTTGCGGCGCACAACGGCGGGGGGGGGGGGGGGGGTGAACGCCAGTTTCCGTCTAAAATTTACCGAAAAAGGGAAAATTGCCACAAAGACAAATTACTTATCTATTTAATTTTATTGATAAAAAGCTCACTGACCGTATATTAAGCACTATCTATCTTTGTATGGCCATTCCGTACAGTAAATTAGCAAAATAAATATTTTAAAGAGTATTGGACGTACAGAAAACAGCATACTTTATACAACTATAATTTAATCCGTTTTGACGGTATTCTCCAATATTATTGTCTTCATATTGTTGTATTGTTGTATTTTGTAAAGCGGTTACAGAAAAAACTACGTATGAGGCTATATAAATGTCATTTATTATTATTATTTTTATCAAAAGAGTATTATAAATATTTTATTTACCTATATTTTCTAGAACTGACGGTGCCTGGGGCTGTGAGATGTCAGCAATAGCTGCTGGTGCTCTTCTCTTAACGGCGAATGGATTTACGGGTGTCCTTCATGCTGGATTCTAACCCGCTTCCCATCATGAGATGCCTCGGCTCATGGCGCTTCCGATAATCGTCGTCAAACACGGCATTGCACTCGATACATTGGAGTTTTATCCTCTTTCTCCTTTTAGAGCTCATCCTCTGATCAATAACTAGTTAACTCCAAAACTTGCGACAACTAAAAAATGTTTGTATTGACGTCTGGTCTCGCGAAAACATACAGTAAAACTGAAGACTGCGAAGCAAAATCACCGCTCCTTCCCAAAACAAAACAATCTTCATTCCATGGGGGGGGGGGGACTACCCGACTCGGAAATTGGAGCTCTTTCCGCGATTTAAGGCGATGTATCACAAAAATAGAAAACAAGCAATTACAAACGACTCGGCAAATTTTCACTGTGCTTTGATTCAAGCCGACGTATTTCCGTTCGGCAAATCTTTAACTCTGAACACAAAGCTGCACGGGCCGGTTTGTCGAATGACATTTTTCAGAAATATTTACTACATTTTGTGCAGCATGCATTTGCCGACTGAAGCTCTAAATGCCGACTGAGAAAAATTATTGGGGGGGGGGGGGTCGACAATATTATTTATTGTGTGTGCACAATTTTGTCGCCCATACCGCGGTGTGTTTGCAGCACAGTGTACCCACAAAATGAGGGTTATTTTGGGTGATATGTAACCGTACAACGTGCACAGATTTATGCATAGAAAAGGTCCCCGTATGTACGGTACAAACCGCGTATGTTGAAAATTTAACTTTTCCATTGTGATGTGCACAATTTGATCTCCCTAACCGTGGTGTGTTTGCAGCACAGTGTACCCACAGAATGAGGGTTATTTTAGGCGATATGTGACCGTACAACGTGCACACATTTACGCATAGAAAAGGTCCCCGTATGTACGGTACAAAGCGTGTATGTTCAAAATGTAACTTTTCCATTGTGATGTGCACAATTTTGTCGCCCTAACCGTGGCGTGAGCAGCCCAGTGTACCCATAGAATGAGGGTTATTTTAGGGCATTGTGTGACCATACAACGTGCACACATTTACGCGTAGAAAAGGTCCCCGTATGTACGGTACAAAGCTTGTTTCATGAGAATATAACTTTTCCATTGTGATGTGCACAAAACTTGGTCTCCCAAACCGTGCTTTTTGCAAGCCCAGAGTACCCACAGAATGAGGGTTATTTTAGGCGATATGTGACCATACAACGTGCACACATTTACCCGTAGAAAAGGTCCCCATATGTACGGTACAAAGCGTGTTTGTTGAAAATGTAACTTTTCCATTGCGATGTGCACAATTTGGTCGCCCTAACTGTGCTGTTTGCAGCCAAGTGTACCCACAAAATGAGGATTTTTAGGGCGCTGTGACCACAAAATGTGCCCACATTTTCCACGAAGAAAAGGTCCTCACATGTACGGTACAAATCGTGTGTGTTGAAAATAGAACTTTTTTCCATTGCGAAGTGCACAATTTTGTGTCCCTTGCCGCGGTGTGTGAGCAGTCCAGCGTACCCACAGAATGAGGTTTATTTTAGGGTGCTGTGTGACCATACAACGTGCAAACGTGTGTGACGTACGTGCAAGGAGTCAACAGAAAAGGTCCCTACTCGTACGATTTCAAGTTGCGTATAACTTTTTCCCAACACTATTTTTCCCTTTTTTTTCTTTACATTTTCCCCTGCAAAATACAACGTCAACATTTTCAAAGATTGAAGGCCAACTACGGGAATTTTTTAAACATTAGATGCCCTCAGGGGCAATGAAGGATACATCGGGGGCGTTTGACACATTTTCCCCGGCCCATTTTCAAATCAATTTGCCTCTTCATTAAAAAATTGTCCCAGAGCAAAAAATAGGGGAGGGGCGCGCACGGCTATACGAAGTGGACCCAGCCACGTGTTTTTAAACATGCCGCCAAGTGTTGCTTCGTTTTTGACCGTTTCTGCACCTCATATTGACCGTATTTTTAGGGGTGCCATAAATGGTAATCAACTCACCTCGTCGCTCGTTTTGCAGGGATTTCGTCAATGTGTCGTTGGACAGAGATACTCGCTGCCTTATGGAGACATTAAACAAAAGGGAACGCAAGGAACAATGTGTCTCCATAGGGAAATTCTAAAAGAGAGGGCTGCTCCACAAGGAATTGTGTGTACAAAGTCTATGGGAGGATGTTAAGTACAGGGACAAAGGAAAGAACACAAGAAGTCTCCACAAGGATGCAAAAATAGGAATATGTGAAATATGCAAACTATGCGAATTTGCATATCAAGTACTAACTGAAGCCACCGAAAACGCGAAGCATTATTACCGAATTGGCTTGCCCTAGATCATTCAGGGTAGATGGTTAAGTACTTATGTTACCGACTGACAGAAATTTCGACACTTTGTAGTCATTCAAAGTGCCTGTTCTTCTCTGTATATATACTCTTTTAACCTTTCTGGACAGGAAATATAGCCTAAATTAAGGGAGATAAAATGCAAGTCGGCTACGGGGTTGCCAAAATGTGTTTTTAAAGGTATTTCAATAAAATTGGTTAATGCAACTACAAATGCTGGGTATGGACGCCACTGCCAAACTTTATTTCTGTAAACTCAGCATTTTATTCACTGGACCCTCCCTAATTCAATATTTCATGGTTTTTTTCAACAGTAGGCCTACGCTAAAAGTGGATACTCTGGTAAATTTACCGAATAGTAACCCCAAAATAATAAGAATGAAATTTAAAAAATAGCGGAAAATTGTGGAACAACTGCAGAGCAGTGTAGTCTTTCTAAGTCGGCCATTTTGTCTGTATTTGTCTGTAATTTGCTTCAAAGCTGAAGCCCGGGTAATGGACACAAAGGACTTTATTTATTGAGAACATCTTTCTTAAGGGTAGCCCAAATAAAAGTATTCAAATTTTGAGACAAGAATGGGCCTGCTGGCTTTTCTGGTAAAGTAATTGTATTTTGAATAAACATTTATGTTGTTTTGTAGAGTTTTGGAAAGATGGGCAAGTAGAAGTTTTTAAATTTGATAACCCGAAATGAACACCCCAATTGAAGAATGAAACAATACTTGTTTTGTCTCATCAGACATTTTAAAGCCCCAGCTCAACATTGGTAAACTGACTGCAAATGCTTCCATTCTTTACACAAATCAAGATATTGGTAATAAAACCAACCTGTGAAAATGTCAGCTCATTTCGTTGTTTCGTTTGCGAGAAAACGGTAAAAAATGCATTCAGCACTTTTGCACGCATTCCTGTAGGCAGAGTTTTGGGTCTCACCAAGACAAAAAGTAATTTTGGATCTAAGGTCATTTATTATTTAAAAACGATAATACTTCAGGCAGAAATATTTCAGGGAAAGTTTTCTACCATCATTATCTGTATACCAAGCAAGGTATATGTCAATCTGTGAACATTTAAGTTTTTCTTCTTTACCCAATGTTGAGCTTGGGCTTTAAGAAGAAATTTAAAAAGATTGGAGAAATAAGTAGTCCTTATTCGTAGGTTGCACATTATTAAACTAATAAAACAACTTGCAATTTCTCCAGCTAAACCTAAACATTTCAGACTCACAGTTCATTATGAAAAGAGGGAGTAATTACGTGGGTTACAAAAGACAGAGTGCTCAGGACATAGAAGGGGGGGGGGTCCTGAAAACCTGCTGTTCTGCTATAGTGTAACAAGTTGTATTTTACAATTCTTGTCTACTCGGCCCAAAAACAAGTTTCTTGTTAAATTAAACGAAATGCATAAGTGTATTACGACTCTGAGATCGCCAAGCTTCGTGAATTGTAGGTAAACAACAACAAAGACAAAAACAAACTCATTGAAAAGTTGATGGTTTTTTTTCCCCTTACTCTTTACTAAAGAAAACATATCTTTTCAAACTAAGAAGCATGAATTAAATGGACTGAAAATGTATAGCATAAATGAAAACTCACGATATTTTCTTACCGTTGTTTTGACACCCTTGCATGCACATTACACGCGGCGAATGTGTCACAAGCTTAAAATATTTTGGGGAGTCAGTGATGATGACGTATTAGGTTAAAATGGGTTGATACTAAAATTCTTGTCAACCACATCCGGTAGCGTGCAGACAACCATTCCCTGTGAGATGATCGGGCCGCATAATTATGATGTCATCACACTACAAGCACATGTTTCCATACCTCCGTCCTATGAAAACAAAACTCCACAGGCATTTTCCGCGGATGGGATTCGAACCCACAACCCCCCGCCATTCTAGAGCAGATGTCTTACCAACAAGACTACCCAGATTGCCCGGCAGCTAGAGGCAGTTTGAATCCTATTAGCAGCGAGTACAGCAACCATTATAATAGAAAGTACTGAGTAAACAGCGCTTAACAAACATCAGTGTATGGGTTAAAAACACAAATAATATTCTTCATCCTCGATGCAAAAATGAACATCTATTACAATAATGAATCTCACAATGTGTCAGGGAACCAGTTACGTACACAGCCATATGACACTTTGGCAGGTAACCGCTCGGTTCACAAACTGAGACTTTTTTACCGTTAGCAAAATTTTCTTTCTGTCTTGAGGCACTCTGACAAACATTGGTAATTGTCAAAGACCAGTATTCACACTCTGTCTGACAGAACACATAAATTAACAAACCTGTGAAAGTTTAAGCTCAAACGGTCATCAGAATGATGAGAAAATAGTTGGGGGGAGACAAAAAAACTTGAATGTTTATTATTGTTTTCAAACATCAAGTTTTGGTCTCGCGATTTGAAGGAAAGTTTTCCACCATGACCATCTGCATACCATGTAAGTTATGTGCTAATCTAAACATTTATATTTTCAACCATACCGATGTTTTGCACTTGCTTCAATACTACCTATGCCTCGTTAAGGTCCGTTTACGCATCGCACAAATGCAAATTCAATGACATGAAGTGATGTTGTCAAACACGAACACTCTATTTTCAGTCCTTCAGTTCATTCTGACATGAATTTTAAAAGCTTTTGCCGTACATGTGTGTAATCTTATATTTCAAACTCATGCTTTTTACTTGTGTATTTATGGAGAGAGGACCATCTTCATGCGGCGAACAGTGTGTTCTGCACACCAGAGAACCCAAGAAATGAGGTCTGAGCTTTTTGCTCTAGCTCAGCCAGCTCAGCGACGGATGGAGCTAAGATGGCAACATGACCCTTGTAGCCACTCCCTGTCAAAAAAATCAAGAACACAAAACAGTTGTTTTCTGATCAAGGCCTCGAACAGCTCAACAGCGAAGTGGGACTTTTGAGATGCTAGGTGGCAGCCGATTTCACAGCTTAAATTCACTCTCGAAAATTTATCAATCTCGTGGCCCTCTCATTACCGAATTGTTTTGACAAAACAGCTGCAGGCAACTGCCTTGTTTGACCACTTTAGAGAGAAGTGCACAGAAAGTGGCAAAACGATGGTGTTGAAAATGAGGTTAAATGGGACACAAAGGTGTATTTCAAGGGATTGCTTTAATAAAATGACAATTATGGGCCCTTTAACAAAGTTAAATATTCTAGTCTTCAGCCGTAACATCTCAAAGTGTCCATTGCAGTGAGTTCCCCTCTACGCCATGGTTTACTCTATAATTTCCAACAAAAAGTTGCTGATAGAAGTGCCTTTTTAACAGGGGGGAATCCCGAGCCAAACCAAGAATGAAATTCAAGGCCTGATGAACTAGTCATTTTTAGCGCTATGTTTAATATACAACATAGTACTGGGAGGAGAGCTTTTCATTTCATTTGATGATGTTTGTTTAGTCAATTCCATGGAGGTGAGGGTGGGGGGTGGGGGGGGGGGAACAGGGTGGGGGTCTCGAAGCAACCTTCTTGTGGTCCCTCCTGTTAAGCATTTTGAATTCTGACCTGGGATGACACTGATGCTCATACCTGCCAGTCTACCTAGTAAAATGTCCGGCGTACGCGAGAAGAAGAAGCTGATTCCATATCAGAAATTACCTGTATTGATTTTCTTCTGTCCATACACAACTTTGCCGTCAAATTCATTGGTGGCCACTTTCATATCCGGTTGTGTCTGATCGATCACTACCCCCAGATGTTCCTCTATGTCTCCCAGATACTGAAGGAAAAAACAAGAACGAGATGCTGACATGTAAAGAAAATACTGCGATGATTTCATTGTTAAAACTACTGCACTTCTGTTTTGTTTTGCTGACTCTTTTTGAATCTAGTTAGCGTACAGTATTTGAAGAGTAAGAAAAACCAATGGTATGCCAACTTGCTTAACCGGTAGGCGCCAGATGCCATGTATCAACGCAAATATTTTCAGAGCCAGCGAACAGATGTGAAATTCGAAGCCCAGAGCAAAGGGCACCAGCACGTTCCAATACGGAGCGTGCACAGAGCATGCACGCACTGTGCAACGCTTCGTTTCATCCACATAAAAACCAGATTGTGCTTGAATGTTTTGCCAAATTTCTGCAATATGCAGGGGTAATTCCGTAATTCCCGATTCCAGACCTTTGTCCTTTTGTTCCACGAAGAGGATTACGAGACATCGTGTGGCGTCCACCATTGTTCATTCATTGTATTTCGGTAAAGTGAAGGCAAGTCAGAGTGAACCGGGGATCCAGGCATGGTTTCGGGTTTAGTTCCAAAACTATTCCGTGGCTTACTGCCGATGTTTTCAAATTCACGGTCCACTAAATTTGACATTTTCTCGGTAGAGGAAACAAAATTCACGGTGCGATAAAGAGAATCTTTGTTCTCTTGGCTTTGTCAAGTCAAGGTTTCTTTGTGCAATGCTGCTATTAAAGAACCAGCGTAGAGAGCAGGGCTTTGAATCAAGTTAAGGTAAAGCATTGAGCAAGTTCAATCAAGGACCATAGTTAACCATAGTTCGACTAACTCTGATCGAATTCACGCTAGTCAAGTCGACTAGACTAGTCGACTATTCGGGACCAGCCTATCGAGGTTGGTCACATTGCTGGTTAATACCAATAGGCGTTTCATAAGCACAGTGCAAAGGGGACCAGTCATCAGAAAAGGGATAACGTTGATTATACCATTTTCTCAAGGTCACATGGACATGACACGACTAGAGTCGTTCGCACGTCAACTTTAGTGTGCATGCACCATGTATGTCACTAACCAACCACTAGTTAACCATCGGTCCTTGATCGAACTTGCTCAATGATGGTGATCCTGGCAAAAAACGCCGTTATGCCGAAGTAATTCAGTTCAGCTCCTTACCTGCATTTCATTGTACCATATACAACATCCTCCCTGCTCCTTCAATGTAGTTTTTGTACAACCCCGGCCACGGCTGGAACACGAGTGGTACCATACCTTTCAGCAAAATCAAATCCAAATTAGAAACCATCAGGTAATATTCAGGAGAGTAGCCATGGCATTTTCTTTAAGGCCAGTTTTGATGAATCGCCAACTCATAATAATAATAATGCATTCTACCCCAGACAGTTCTTGTTGGGGGGGGGGTGTTTTTTTTTGGGGGGGTGGGAGGTGTCACATGGGGATTGAATTTCCCCTAGTCAACAAGCCCTTGGTAAAATGTCTTTCCCAAAGGTACCATTCAAATGTAAAAAAAAAAAAATCAGGCACAAAAAGTGCTTTAAGGTTTACATTTCTCCTGTAATCAAATTTATTTTCATATTGACCTTACACTTAGAGTAATAACAAACTGAAATTACTGATCAATCATTGAATGATAAAAGTCTTGCATTAGTCAGTGAGGGACAAAACCAAAGATACTAGAAACACAAGATAGGACACTTGTGCCGTTTTGCACGGTGGTAGATGAAACGCCTTTTTACCTACCAACAGCGTGATGGCGCCCTTCCCCATGCGTCAATTTTGCAATGATTATTGGCACAATTTATTGCCAAACACCAAATTTTCGATCTGCCTTCACCTTTTTCAGTTGGTGGCGTCGTTTGGCCTAAGTTTTTCCATTTAGTAAGCCTTACTTATCGCTACATGTTTCTGAATAGAGTGTCCTATCTTGTGTTTCTAGTACCTTTGGACAAACCAAGCAAAACATCATAACACTTGGAAGATGTTAACTTACCTTTTCTGGTACTGTGGAGACGAAAGAAATGGCAAGGCCCATCCTAAAATAAAAAATAAAAATAACAAACAAGTTTGAATAAACACATATTTTGCAGGAAGGTTGTACCTTTTCAAAAGAAAAAAAGACAGAAAGATAAGTTTCAATATGAAAAGTAACTCATTACAAAGTACCAATCATCCAGCCAAATATTTTGCTCATTTCGATGGGAAACTTTTATTGGACACTAGGTGGCAGCAGACTTACCAAGTAAATCCATTGTTCTCAGAAGTGTGAGCATGCTCAGAGCTACGTAAACAATGGAAATTTACCTGGTACGTCTGCTGCCACCTAGCGTTCCAAAAGTCTCTCATCTACCCGTTGCACGACAAGGAATGCACCTCTGCATAATGTGTGTCTACCATTTCCGCCAATGTGGGAGTCAATTCCTTGGCACACCATTTTGACTTCCAAAATGGCAAACAGGATGAGGCGCATATAAGTGTGCTGCGTGTCGTCAAATTGGACAACTGCTGCCATCTAAATAAGCATGCGTATGAACGCGTGGAAAATCTCTGACAAACCGTTTTTCGTTGTTTCCAGTAAAAATTGTGACAACACAGCTCGATGACAAATTTCACAGAATGTTTGTATGGTGTGATTATTTGAAAACTGAAGATGGGAACACTAGGTGGCAGCAGACTTACCAGCAAAAATTCATTGTTCTCGGAAATGTGCGCATGCTCAGATCTACGTAAACAACGACGATTTACCAGGTAAGTTTGCTGCCACCTAGAGTTCCAAAGTCTCCCATTTACTATTCCAAAAACCAATGCTGTATTCTCTCTTTAAGTGATATTGGTGCACTGATGTGTTCAGGGGTGTAGTGACCAGGGGGATGTAGGGGTGGTGTGACACCATTCCCCCCCCCCCCAAAATCCCATTGAGGAAAACCCACACAATCAGGTAGGGACTGAAAACCCAACCCACATGCAAGGGTCCAGTCTGAGGTGGGATTTGAACAGGGGTGAAAGGCAGGGAAAGAACACAAATACCATGTTGAGGCAAATGCGAGACATGAAATTTTATGGATGAGTTGTCCTCACCTGTCAGCTCGTCCCACACGACCAATCCGATGGACGTAGTTCTCTTTTTCATCTGGGAGTGTGACATTCACAACTGTAGATAAAACAAATCAAATTTCATTAACATTCTGGACATGCTAAACACCTACAAAACACCTAAAGACCGGGACTCGAACCCACATTCTGACGGTCAGAAACACTAGAGCTTGAGTCCAGTGCACTGAACAATTCCGACACAGCTTGCCACCAATTGCCCTTCTTCTGCAATGTAGACACAGTGGTTGTTTTAAGTCCCAGCTCAACATTAGTAAGAAGAAAAACATCAACCTTCACAGATTTACATGTACCTTACATGGTATAAAAATAATGATGGTAGAAAACTTTCCTTGAAATATTTCTGCCTGAAGTGATATCGATTTGAAATAATAAATGAAATAAGATTCAGAATCTGTTTTTGTCTCAGTGAGACGAAATCTCTGCCTATAGGAATGGCGTACAAAAATGCTGAATGCATTGTTACCGTTTCTCGCAAACGATACAACAGATTGAGCCGACATTTTCACAGGTTAGTTTTACCACAAATATCTTGATTTGTGCAAAGAATGGAAGCATTTACAGTCAGTTAACCAATTCTGAGCTGGGGTTTTAACAATAACGTCACAATAACATCAAAATTATATCGCCCCGTATCAGTGAACAGTGTAAAGGCACTGTGCTCGCATAATAAGAAATAGTATCTTGCACCAAGTCTAAGTTTCCATGTCTATCTGCGTGTAGAGATTATCACAACAATCGTTGATGCTTACCGTATGGGATACCTTTGACATCGATACCTCTAGCTGCTACATCAGTACAAATCAAGAAGCGTACATCACCGTCCTAGAATAGTCAATGAAGAGTTTATGTCAAGATGGTTACTGGCAGAGTTCATTATGTAGTATCTTGTCAGTTGTGTTATCCGGGCTAGATTTCACCAAGACCTAAGATTGATCTTAATAAGGTGTGTATTGATCTGAATTGCTATAAGTGTGTGGCATAACGCAAATCACTATGGCAATATAGACAACTCATCTTAAGATGAATCTGAATAGCTCTTTATAAAATTGGGCCTGAGAAATTTAGTATTTGCAACTTCGCATGGTATGAATTAGCCTCTGTCATGCAATAGGCCTTATTTTTGACTGCAAGAGGGCGCCCTTTGGGGGTAGATTGGGGGTCAAACCATACAAATAGTGTGGTAAACCAGATGCAATTAGACTTCTAATAAAGCATTTACATGTAGTACACAACTTTGAGAGTTTTTAATGGAAAGTTTTACAAAGTAATCAGTGTAAAATAATTTCATATTTAAATTTTTTATTTTTTTTTTATTTTTAAACATTTTTTGTACTGTCAACATGGAATGAGTATTGCGCCCTCTTGCTGTCAAAAATACGGCCTATTAAAGCGAATGACATTCATAATAACCTGAAGCTCAGACCCTCAGACAACACCAGGGTTCAATTTCACAGAGCTGCTTAAGCAGAAAATAGTGCTTAACAGTGCTAAGCCAAAATAAGCAGGATACCAGTCACAGATGGGACATGTGATATGGTAATTTGCCTGGTTTCCCTTTTCTGGTAATCAAAATTTTGATGTGCTTAGCTACTTTTTGTGCTTAAGCAGCTCTATGAAATAGTGCCCAGACCATGAGTCCGGCCCAAACACGCCATTACTCGGCCATGGCAGAGTAAATTACCAACATCAGAAACCAGACTTTCTTCCAAAACAAACCCAGAAGAGGACAGAACGAAATTTTAAATTCATCAACTTAAAGATTATTCCATACCTTGAATCTTTGAAGGTTCTCCCGGCGTTCTGGCGGTTTCCGGTCGCCATGGAGACAGACACACGAGAGGTTACGGTTGGCGGGACTATTTGGACCTTCAAGTTAAAACATACATACATTAGTCTAGCTTGTAAAGAGGGGAAGTGGCTGTTGGTATAAATGCAAAAAAGGTTTATTGGCCTCAACTTTCGACCCACGGGAAGTCTATCTCAAAGGCCAAAAACAAAGGGAAAAAAACAAGAACCTTTTATACATTTGTGAGTTGCCTAATCTTCAAGGCTAAATAGTATGGATTATAGCACCCAGCACATAGATTCTGCCTTGTGATTGGTTTAGAGTGTGTGAATTTGACATTTTCTCGGTCGAGAAACAAAACGGACGATCCACTAAAGAGAATCTTTATTCTCATGGCAGGGTTAATTTGTGCCAGCGGTACCCTCAAAGAAAAAATGTAGAGGTCCTATTGTGGCCCCCCCCCTAATTTTTCAACAGCTGCTTGGCAGCCCCCCTTTTTCAACAGCCAAACTTTAACCAATCAGCAGGCTAGCAACACCACAGGATGATGTGACAGTGAGAGCAACATTGTATATTATTAAAAGCTTAAGACCACTCACCGAATCACACTTTATTTCATCCTTTTTAAACAGAACTTTAATGTACACCAAGGAGTAAACATTTTGTTTATGACGGGTGTAACAAAAAGATTGCGGCAATTCTGCCAAAAGAATCCCGCCAGGGGACGGGACAAAAAAAAAAAAGAAAAGAATCCCAGCAGAGTGTCAATATCGGAACTCGAATCCCCACTCTGCTGATCAGAACACCAGCGCTTGAGTTTAGTGCGTTTTTACCGCTCGGCCACGACATGCCAAAATCTAACCCGTAGTTGGTTTCTTAGGATTCTTGATGGAGAATGACTTTCGTTTGGGAAGAGTAAAAACATACCGCCTCCCAACGATGTTAAGTATCTCTCAGCATTGTCACAATCCAGCTTGGTACGACAGAACAAGATGCCACGGTCCATCTTGTGCTCAGTGATGGCTTTCAGGAGGTAGTCGATCTTCAAGATCTTGACGCCTTCAGAAAGTGTCTCTGATAAATGAGAAGAAATTAATCATATAAACATCAATAACAGGGTGAAAAGGAGATGGTTTAGAAATGTTCAGTTTTCAGATGTGGGAGGGAAACCCCATATGGGGGAAAACCCATGTTGGAGACTGAAGACTCAGCTGGAGACTGAAAACCAAATCCACATGCAAGGCTCCGGTCTGAGGCGGGATTTGAACCGGGCTCCACAGAGGTGAAAGAAGCCACTAGGAGCAAGTTTGAGTGCGCACATTTGGTCGACCCATGGTTGACCACTGACTTGTGAAGCACAAGCGTAGTGACGTACACATTCGAACGACCCGTTAAAATAGTGGATGCCAGAATACAGTCTTGCAGTTTTATCCTCCAATCAAATAGCAAAGATCTACTTGGTTGTTACTGAAGTGATATGACCCCCTTTGTATGAGGGGGGGAGGTAGGAGGAACGATCCTCTAATTAAAGTGGACGAGCATTCAAATAAAAATCCACTAGATGGCGTCAAACTTCTAAAATTTATATCTCTTGTAACTAATTCATGTCTCAGTAGCAGCAGACTTCATTGTCATTGTCGACTGTGATGTGTTATAAAGCGCATACGGACTGGCATAATTCGGTCACTAGTGCACATCTCCCCTCGCCTTGACCAGATGAGATTTCTATTCTAAATTCGAAAAGGACCCTCTTCTGGTCACTCACAGTCCCTCGGGGCGCCTAGACGTACACTAGTGACCTCATAGCCAGTCCATATGTGTAGAATATATTTTAGGATTTCCAATAACGGATCCTCAGTTTCTCCTGAGAAAGCCCGCAAAGGTATTTTTTTTTCTCTGTTTAATTAATTTGGGGAAAATACAAGACAACTCGTCATGAAATCCTGGGTAGATTTTGCCCTTACCTCTGTTTTGACTGCCGTACTGTATAATGTCTCTCTTGTGTACTCCGTCGGTCTAAAAAGGTTGAAATCAAGTTAGCGTAAAGCCAAAACAAAATCGTAATTTTTTTATTGTTGATACTGCACCGTAATGATGAATCTCTCTTCAGTTTGTATTCAGATCATAGCACCATATTAACACAACTCACCTGACCTCCCTCATCACAATAGACAGGTTTCACGTGACATCACCCGAGACCTTTTCCTAATGCTACATGCACAAACTGACACTGGAAATCATTCAGCAGACAACGCGCCAGCATTTTGAGTTTGTACATGGCTGGACCCAACATGGCTGCGAAATGAACTTTTCCCGGGGTCACGCAACCAATAATCTTGGTTGCCCCATTTTGGCACTTTAATGTCCCCATGAGTTATACAGTGTTACCATACCACAATCTGCCGCCCACCATGCCAGAAACACTGGGGCAAACCCCTTCTCTTGACGATAAATGTACTGGGTTCTTTGATGTGCATTACACAACACAAGGGACCTACGGCTTTACGTCTCATCTGAAGGATGAAGCAATAATGGTTAAGTGTCATGTTCAAGGACACAAGTGTCAAGACCGGGACTGGAACCCACACTCTGCTGATCAGCAACACCAGAGCTTGAGTTCGGTGCACTTGACCGCTCAGCCATGACACGCCAAATATGACTCCATCCTTCCAAATATTATTCATAAAAGTCTTTTTAGATAGAGAAACGATGATTGATTAAATATGAAAATTGGTAACCTACCTGAACTTTGCCTCCTTTGCGTTGCCATGACGAATCATTAATAGGGTCTATTTTGACAACCTGTTATCAATCAACAAAAAACAACTGATTAAGAAGTTGAGAACAAAAAGTTGTTATTGCCTGCCCTCAAGCTAAGAGTGGGTGGTTTGGGGGTACAGTACCAAATCCATCAAAATACTCCACTCTGTGGTAACTCAACACCCTAATGTTTGGACTCTGATAAGATTGGTACACCTGGCCCCATGCTAAGAATGTGTGGTTTGGGGATACAGTACCAAATCCATCAAAATACTCCACTCTATGGTAACTCAACACCCTAATGTTTGGACTCTGATAAGATTGGTACACCTGGCCCCATGGTAAGAATGTGTGGTTTGGGGGTACAGTACCAAATCCATCAAAATACTCCACTCTATGGTAACTCAACACCCAAATGTTTGGACTCTGATAAGATTGGTACACCTAGCCCCATGGTAAGAATGTGTGGTTTGGGGGTACAGTACCAAATCCATCAAAATACTCCACTCTATGGTAACTCAACACCCTAATGTTTGGACTCTGATAAGATTGGTAGACCTGGCCTCATGGTAAGAATGTGTGGTTTGGGGGTACAGTACCAAATCCATCAAAATACTCCACTCTATGGTAACTCAACACCCTAATGTTTGGACTCTAATAAGATTGGTACACCTAGCCCCATGCTAAGAATGTGTGGTTTGGGGATACAGTACCAAATCCATCAAAATACTCCACTCTATGGTAACTCAACACCCTAATGTTTGGACTCTGATAAGATTGGTACACCTGGCCTCATGCTAAGAGTGGGTGGTTTAGGGGATGGGGGTACAACACCACATTGCAATCTCATTGCAAAGAAAGAAGGTATCTGTTAACATTCCTCATGAACTGGAATAGATTGCAAGATGGTGACAGACCCTCTGCGCACATAAAAAACCTATATACTATTCCGAGCAGCTCGTCTACAGCCTTTTGCACAACCGCACTGTAAATCCTCCATGCTGATTGGTACATATGTGTGCCCGATGCGCTATTGTCGACCCGTGTCACACATGTGTGTGGCAACCAGAGCTGTGGTGGTGTAAACCACTATGAACGAGCAGCTCGGAGTAGTGTATGTGTGATCATATCATACTTGTAGTATATAAATATAAAACTTACGACATGGTGAACAGTTTCTGGCACACTATCTTGTCCCTTCAGATCGACCCATGTTGGAAAATGCATCAGCTTCTCCTGGAAAAAAACCCATGAGGAATTCTTTACAGCACGATGACATAAACAGTGAAATATACAAGACCATGTTTTGTCTCTGTGTGGGTGAAACAAAGCGTTAGACGGCGTGTGTGTGGTCTGTGCATGCTCAGCAGTGGAATGTCCAGGCATCCTTTGCTCCAGCATTCCGACTATACACAATGGCTTCTTTACACGTCTTCCATTTCCAGGCAGGGGAAATGTTTGCGTGTAAACAGGACATCCGGCGCCATCTGGTTAACAGATGTAATAATTGCATCGGGAATAAAGAACATTTGGTTTTACCCTTACATCGATCTGTGGTAGCACTAATTACTCAGTGCTTTCCCGAATCCTAAGGAAAGAAAAAAACACAGGCATACTAATTGGGTGGGATTCGAACCCAGCCAAGTAGTGTGCCATGGTTTTTTTTTCAGCACGACTCGCAAAGCACTGAGTATACACTGCTTATCACGCAGTTGGTGTACAGGTAAAACCAAAGTATGTATAATTTTGCTACCTTTCAGCAATATTTGCAATGCTGCAACTTCTAACTTTTTAGTAGAGCGACTATAAGTAACAATTATATTAAGTGAAATTAAACACAAATCTTGACACAAAATGAAAAAACACAAAACAATGAAGTTCAATGTACTTACAGCAAGTTTCTTGACTTCAAATGAATGCAATGTGGCTGAGCATACGATCATCTGCAAGATGAACAAGTCATTCATTTGAATGCACTCAGTTATATTAATAACTCTAATAAATACATCAGGAGTAATTCTGCTTTTAATTTCCCACTAGTCAGGTACAATTAACAAATATAACGTTCCATGCCAAAACCAGGCACTTCCTACCACAACTCAAAACTGGGTTTATTTGCTCCTCAAATACATGAGAATAAAAGCTTTCAAATAACACTTAATAAGGGCCTATAAGGCAAAAGGTTTCAAAGATGTTTTTAAAGCCCCAGCTCAACATTGGTAAACTGACTGCAAATGCTTCCATTCTTTGCACAAGTCAAGATATATGTAATAAAACCACCCTGTGAAAATGTCAGCTCATTTCATTCTTTCATTCGCAGGGAGACGGTAAAAATGCATTCAGCATTTTTGTACGCATTCCTATAGGCAGAGTTTTCATCTCACTGAGACGAAAACTAATTTTGGATCTTGTTTCATTTATTGTTGAAAAATGATAACACTTTAGGCAGAAATATTTCAAGGAAAGTTTTCTACTATCATTATCTTTATACCATGTAAAGTATATGTAAATCTGTGATTATTTATGTTTTTCTTCTTACCAATGTTGAGCTGGGACTTTTTAATTTTTGTATGTAAGTTCACCCCAAAGAAGGCTAAAAGCCACTCTTTGTAAGGGATTACAAGAAGAAAATATATCAGATGAAGAAAACTCAGGGGAGCTGAAGGAAGGAATTGATATTCCTCTTAAAGCAGACTAGATTGTAAGACGAAGGGAAACGTTCACCAGGCAAGGAGTTCCAAAGAGATGCAGTGCGTGGAAAAAAGATGTTGGAATGAGCTGCTTAAGCACAACAAGAAGCTAAGCACAACAAAACTATGCTTACCAGAATAAGGTTACCAGCTAAAATACCATTTCACATCTACCATCTTTGATTGGTATCCCGCTCATTTTTGCTTAGCAGAATTGTTTAAGGCAATATTTCTGCTTAAGCAATTGTATGAAATTGGGCCCATGACACACATTATTAATAATAATAATAGGCAGTTTACCTGTAGCCTCTTGCCATCTATAGTAACCTTGGGTATCTGGTCGTACATACGGTTTATCTGTTGACCATAACCAGCTGACAGTAGTCCATCCTACAGTGTTAAAAAGTCAATCATTTTATACCTAAAACCATCATATTAAAGGGACTGTGTTTTCATGGTTATAGCAGGCCTGTGGCTCTGCATGGAAAGATGAACTCAGCCGAACCCAGATACTGCACACGCATGTGCTTGCGATCAAATCTTAAGGGGTGCCGTCTTTGTGAAACTGTGATGTGATCGCCAGCGCATACACGCGCCTAGTAACTGGGTTATTCCATTTACTGCTGTAATCATGATGACACAGTCCCTTTAACCAGTTTGTTGTAGAGGATCAAATATCAAGCCGAACTTTTGTGTAACACACAGCGGAGGCCTTAAAATTGGCAGTTGTGTAAAATTGGAATACCTGAACAAAATTCGCACGGATAATTCTATTGGGTAGCATGCACAGTGCATGCCCTCATTGTGCAAACACTTTGCTTGCCTTATACAAAGAGGGACAGATGGTACTGGAATTAGTGCTCTATATCTCCCTTTTTGTAATCTTCTATTCCAGACATTTGTCCCTTTGTTAAAAATGGATTACTAGAGATCAAGAGGCTGCCACCATTGTTTATTATTGTATTTCGGCTCAATGGGAGGTAAGTTCGAGTGAACCGAGATTTCAGCCTAGATTCCAGCCATGGGACCAATTATTTGCCATGGCTCAGGGCCAAGGTTTTGCAATTCACGCTAAATAAATCTCATATTTTCTCCAAAGAGAACAAAAAATCCTGGTGCTCTCTTAAAGAACCTTTGTTGTCTTGCCATTGTTTAGTCAGGGTTTCTTTGTTACAATGATATTTTCCAAAAATAATTATTCTGGCAATTCCCAAAAAAATAATGCCACACAGAAGACCAGTCTACAAAAGACTCAACTGCCGTTTTGTGAAATCAGTCATCTGGATACAGAATTTCTACTTACTGCTTCATCAAGGATGAAAAACTGGACCTGCAAAAACGAAAACAAACAACCACAAAACACATAACAAAATTTCCTTAATAGGTTTCATAGGTATATTAAATCATATTAAATCATTGGTTTTGGGAAAAGTAAATTCATTAAGGAGACTCAAGATTCGACTCAATGTTAGTGAGGTATTAAAAAACAAATGTTAAAATCTATGTCTTTTCAAAAATTAGAATTGTCAATAGACCTTATGCGTCTGAAGTCATGAGTCCCATAGAGATATGTACAACAGCGCCCTCAATGAGGTTAAAATGGCCGCAACTTTACTGCAGGAAAACAGCTGTTTTTTGTGCATACCATGTATTAATTACCCAACTACTCTCTGCCTGAGTGGTCCAACTGCCCAACAGAAGATAGTCACATATACATTTTTTGGGGGGGATGAACAAAGAAAAATTGACTAGAACGGGATTTGAACCTGTGACCTCCGGATTAACGTGCTGGTGCTCTACCAACTGAGCTATCTAGCCCTTTGGTGTCAGTCTCCCTATTTTGTCATTATCTTTGTTCGTCAGAAGTCATACAACTGGACATGTTCAAATCAGTCATTTTTCCCAGTCCGTTTCTCTTGTGGGTAATTACTCGACATATAAAAAAAAGCCATGGGAACAAGATAAAATGGAGGAAAACATCATCTTTACTTGATGCTTTGACGACACTCTAGTTTGTAAATGTTTACCTGATTGAGTGAGAGTTTTCCTGTACTAATGAGGTCTTCAATTCTCCCCGGGGTAGCTACTACTATATCCACCTGGGTAAATTTTATAAATAAACAAAGCACTATATGAGTAATAGAAAGGTCAACAGTGGGTTTCCCTTTGTTGCAGTTTCACTTCAAAGGAATGGCTTTTCCACTGAGTTTCTTTTTCTCGTTTACAGGTATAGTATGGCAGATAGGTGATGGGATTGTGCCTTTGGTGATACAAGCATGGAATTTGAGACACAGTCAGAGTAGGTCATGAGAAAGATATTTGGCTTATCCTGTTGGTAACAGGCATCTGCTGCACACCCAAAAGTTGTTTGTTCTTCTGATCCCACAGCTGGCATACGTTAACTGTGTTATTCTACAAAAAAAACCACTCATTCCTTCATTCAAAGATATTTCTTTTGAAAGAAACCGATACTTCTGAGAGGACCTTGAGTCTTTGCAAGACACATGTGAAAGGCAATTCCCAAAAATATGCTGTTCTTTACATAAATCATTAAAGCAAACAAATTTTAATGCATTTCCTATGTGGGCTTCTGGCAATCAAAAGAGCCAGTTTGTGTGAATTCGGCGTGACTTACAGTGGAATTACATCACACTTGCCAACAAGATAGGGCCATCGCAGATTTGTCCTTTGAAAAATTAACATGTAATTGCACCCATTTTGAGCATTTGCCGCCATTTTGAAAAATATGAGAATTGCTTCTTATCCTAACTATATTTTTTCAAAAAACAAATCTGTGATGGCCCTGTAGCCAAATCTTTGTCTCACGACATACTCTGACTGTGTGCCAAGGTCCATGTTTGTATCTTCAAAGGCACAATTCCCAAAAATATTTCCCCTATCTCAGTGCCCCACTATTAATTTTTCCCCCTTGCGAAAACACCATAACAAAATCACATTTGAAGAAATAAGTAAACAGATCAGATTAACATAAAGGTAAATTCAAAAGTTAAGAAAATGCTCAAACATTGTGATGTACAAATATTACATCTATTAAACAATTAGGGGTATTCAGCAATGACTACCACTTTTTTTTGTCAGATTAAGTTGATCAACTATTTGCACCATAAATTCTTCTTCAGGTCTTTATTTGAACTTACTCCATCCTGAAGTGCTTCAATTTGTTGCTTGGCTGGTAGACCTCCGATTATCAGCAGCTCTCTGTAAACACAGATAAGGAAATCTCTCTTAAGATTTTATTTTAAGATTTTACTGTTAACTTGTCAGTGTCTTCCTGGTACAGCCCCTGCTCATCTCTAGGATTTAGTTCAACAGTATCAACCGTCTAGTAACCTACGTTCAACAAACAAATATCTTCTGTCATTCCCGGCGATGGCAGACTTTTGAGACGATGGCGGCAGCAGACACAACGGTCCCTTTTTGACAGTTCTGAGCATGCCAGCACATGCTCAGTATTGCGCGCAAGGTTCCGAGCATGCGTATTCTTAGTGAGAACTGGAAAAAAAGGACCGTCCAAAAGTTTCCCATTACAATGACATCCTACGGTTCTCGCTCATTTCAAAGCGTTGCTGTGCAACTTAGACTGGTTCCCAGTCCCTACATCGTTTACATTCTGATTGAATATAGGGACCAGTAGCGGGTAATGAAAATTAGCATACGCCTGGCAGAATTCTGCCAGGTTTATGCTAATTATGATTAGCATATAGGTCTACGTAATCCCATAATGCAATGCGGCCTTTACACAAAACATGATGGGCACAGAGTCTCAGAATCTCCCATCGTGCAGACTAACATCGTTAAGATGTTGTCTAAAGTTAACTTGAATTTTGATGTTGAAGGTTGGTTCACTGTATGTCCAGGTGAAGGGATACAATGCACACGTGTGTTAGTGTCAAACAACATGCACAAATCACAAACGTCATCTCTAAAACTAGAAAATTATCACTGCGCCCGTGCAATCGAGGGCCTATCAAAAGTGCCATATCGCTAGTAGCTACCGGTCCCTATATACAGTCAAAAGAGAACGATGTAGGGACCGGGAACCAGTCTACTGTGCAACTTTGAAACAGTTTACCACCAAATGTTAAACTGGCTGAAATTACTGACCGATATAAAACTTGGGTTCAAACACATCGGTTCAATCAATGTTATCAGTGTCCTTTGTGAACTTTTGACTGTGTGGAGAAGACTTGAAATGCAAACTTGTTCTCTCCTCTTGCCTTTCTTTCTGATTTTCTCAAGCGCATAGTGCCCTCGTGGTGATTATAACCCATGCCGAGCGTATCACACACTTCATCATTATGAGAGAAGCCCATAGAAAATTAATAACAACAGTATACAAGTTTTTATGTAGCATTTTATCAAGAACGTCTCAAAGTGCTCATTATTTGTATTACATGTTTGCTATGTTTGAATTATAAGACCCATTTATATGTAGCACCTTTGTAAGGGTTTACAAGGTGCAGTCCCAGCACAATCTGAAGCCAACCATACCAGGACAAATGGGGCGAACCCCTTCTCTTAACGTTAAGTGTACTGGGTTCTGTAATGTGCGTTACACAACACACAGGACCTACGGCTTTACGTCCCATCCGAAGGACGCAGCAATAATGGTTAAGTGTCTTGCATAAGGACACAAGTGTCCAGACCAGGACTCGAACCCACACTTTGCTGGTCAGAAACACCAGAGCTTGAGTCCAGTGCGCTTGACTGCTCAGCTACGACACGCCATAAATAAAATAAAATCTTCAGGATTTACAAAAGAATGCGTAAAGTTCTGGACACACTTTTCTGGCGTGTCGTGGCCGAGTGGTCAAGCGCACTGGACTCAAGCTCTGGTGTTCTGATCAGCACAGTGTGGGTTCGAGTCCCAGTCGTGACACTTGTGTCCTTAAGCAAGACACTTAACCATAATTGCTTCATCCTTCAGATGGGACGTAAAGCCGTAGGTCCCATGTGTTGTATAATGCACATAAAAGAACCCAGTACACTTATCGCTAAGAGAACAGGTTTGCCCCGGTGTTTCTGGCAGTGGCTGCTGAATGCGCCGCAGCACCTTGTAAATAATTACAAGGTGCTACACAAATAGCTCTCATAATTAAAAAAAATAATTTAAAAAAAAACTGCCTTAAAAGCAATATAATAAGCGCCTTGAGTACCTAATTGTTGGTAGATATGTGCGCTATATAAGACTACCGTATTATTATTATTATTATTATTTCCATCAATCATGCAGCAAAGACTTGATGTATTGTAAAAATATCAACTTCAGGCACGCATATTTTCTTTCCCATCAAGAAAATGCCTTCTCCACACCCCTAACTTCAAGTGCATAATACAATTAAACTGCAAATACACACTTACCTTGGGCAATCAGCTTGAATGTGCTTCTTGAATAACTTAATCTGATTCAGAGTCTAGGAAACCAAAAGACAGACGGCTTTGTCAGGTACAAATGAAACCAATGAAGTTACCCTACCTCATACATATTCAAAAGTAAACCTCATACATATTCAATTAGTACGCATTGCATGACAAGTATCAGTGTGCCATATCATAGAATGACTAACTGTGACCCTCCATGCCAAAACCAGGCACCTCCTGCCAAAATTCAAAACTGGATTTATTTGCTCATCAAATAGACAAGAATAAGAGCTTTCAAATATTACACATCACACATTGGCGTAAGGGTAAAACCAAATAAAAACATTAAATGGATATTATTGGGCTAAAAAAGCACATTATGAAATAAGTACGGTTGGAAAGATATTTTTAAATTAGAATATATAATGATTCATATAAATATCCCTTGAAATTGTGTAGTTTTTGTTTAATTTTGTGACAGAACCTAGTTTGCCGTTTTGTAGAACCAAATTTGTTGTCTCCACAAAATGGTGGACGGTATGTTTCTAAATAGAGTGTAGTTCCGCTGATTGTTTTTCCGAGAGGCAAATTCATGGTTTTTTTTAATCACTAATGATGTTTGACTCCACAAAATGGTGGACCGTATGTTTCTAAACAGAGTGTAGTTCCGCTGATTGAATTTCCGAGAGGCAAATTCATGTTTTTTTAATCACTAAAAATTGTTGACTCCACAAAATGGTGGACGGTATGTTTCTAAACAGAGTGTAGTTCCGCTGATTGTATATCCGAGAGGCAAATTCATGTTTTTTTTTAATCACTAAAAATTTTTGACTCCACAAAATGGTGGACCGTATGTTTTTAAATAGAGTGTGGTTCTGCTGGTTGTATTTCCGAGAGGCAAATTCAGGTTTTTTTAATCACTACTCACTAATTACAACACACTGTAGATGTTTTATTGGGTGGACAATTCTTAAAGGTAAAAGAGTCATTCAAAACAGCAAAATGTTCAGACATTTGAAGGCAATGTGTCCACTTAACTGTCTGATATTTACAAACTTCACAAGACAAATTACAAAGATCAAACACTCTCCTCACCTGCTCAGCTAATTCTCTTGATGGCTGAAATCAAATAAATAAAAGGGTATTTTATTTATGACGTTGGAAGGAGGAGATAAATATCTATTTACAGAAAAAGTGTTTTTAAACAGATCTCTTATTTTTTAGTTCACACATAACGTACCAAAGAATTTATGTTTTTAATAGTCTTTTTCATAATATACAGAATTTTAATAATTATAATAAAAATTTTAAAAAAATAGACAAGAGAGGAGAGTCCTGCAGGCAGGACAAGCAAAATCGTTTTTGTCTTTTCCTTTTTGTTGTTGTTGTTGTTGTTGTTCATGTAAATAATCATCGTCCCGATTTAAATTAAGATGCAATTCAATCTGCCGATTGTGATGTCTTTTTAAGTACAATAAACCATTTATGAATGAATGAATGTAAAAAAAACTATAATCGTTGTTGTTGTAAAACACACTAAAACTAATTATACAAATGAAATTTTATTTTGTAAATATTTTTACGTATTGCCAGTGGAAAACAAATTTCTATGTTTTTAAAATATGGACAATAAACCAATCTAATCTAATCTTATCTAATATTTGAGAAATGTGCAAATTGGTACAGACTGAATAAACGGATAATAGATTTAATTTACCTCTAGGATGATTGCCTTGGGTGCATTGGGTTGAGGTTTACCAGCTACAGCCTGCTGGGCACCTGCCAAAAATCCAATATCATAATATTTTATTATTTATTATTAAAATTCTATGGTCTAAGTCTATATGGGGAAAAAATTGAAAAAGAATATTTTAAAAGCTTTCTGACGAAATTTAGTGAAAAGGGCTGTGTCGTTATGATTATAGCAGGCCTGTGGCTGTGCATGGAAAGATGAACTCTCACCCAGATACTTTACACACACGTGCTAGCGGTAACAAATCACAAAGGGTGCCGTCTGTGATGTGACCGTCGGCGTGCATGCACGCGTAGCAACTGGGTTATTCCATTTACTGCTATAATCATGACGACACAGCCCCTTTAAGAAACGGTTAAAAAAAAATTCTGAGAAAACAGTGTGAAATGCTTTCAAGTTTGTACCCAAAACTACTCTAAAGACAAAGTACTGGATTGGTATATTTTCAGATGTATGGTATGTTCATTGCAAACCACAAGATGGGAATTTACTCTTTCCAAAAAATCAATGACAAACTTTCCCTTTAAAAACATCATGAGGTATGGTGGGGGGAACAACTACCCTGGAGAGCAGAACACTTTTAAAAATGAAGGGTGGGGGGTGCAAAGTCATAATAAATTACCTCCGTGTGGCCCCAAATATGCCTTCCTCCTATCATTTGTGAGATAAATGTTTCAATAGCTTGGTAGAAAGTGTGCCCTTACACTCACCAACTTACGGGGCACTTTACACAATGGAACAACGCTACCCCACAAGGTTTGCTTTGTTCTAGTGCTACCCCTCAGAGGAATTCTTCAGAAAAGGGAATAATAGAACAACAATAGGAGGACCCCGTAACTGCCATATGTAAGGGTGTGTGAGTTTGTTTAGGCATTCAAACCGGGGACTTATAACAAAAGAGGACAATAGGGTCCCCGATTGGAAAAGGTCCCCAGTTGGAAATCGTGTTCAAAACCAATGGGAGCTGTTGCTAAAAAGTTAAAGTACAAACAAAAGAGGGACAATAGGAGGTTCGTGATTGGAGGTAAATGCACACTTGTGTGTGTGTGTGGGGGGGGGGGGGCAAAATAGCTTCATTTCAAAGGCGGGGTGGAGGCAACAGCACCCCCTGCCCCTCCCCGTGGTTCGGCTACCCATCAACCCCCTCCCCCTCCTCACCTCTCAAGAATTTAGTTTGCTCATATACTTTGCTCTTTCATTTTTTTAACCACTCGATTTGTTCATTAACTTTTAGCTCCTCTAAAGCCGATTTGGTTTAGCTCGCCACCTTGAGATTTTTTACCTGTATTTGATGATTTGGCCGTATAGTCTGGAGATGCACTGCATAGTGGCTTGTAACCTCCCTGTGAATGAAGACAAAATAACTGCAGGTCAAACCAATTGTCATGCGCCTGAATAGGTAACAGAATTCCAATTAAAATTCCATCTATCTAATGTGGGTTGTGAACTTCACATTGATGGTGCCCCACTTGTAGACGTTTCAATCTTCAACTTTGTGTGCACAAACTGTTACAGTGTGGCGATGCTTATTTATACAAATATAACATGGCTTGAGGGTGGACAGTTGATTATCAGCTTCCCGAGGTGTTGGAAGTTGTCAAACTAGTTCCCAAGACAAAGCCAAGGGAACTAGTTTGTCAACTTCAATACCGAAGGGAGCTAATATCAACTGCCCACCCAAAATAAACCGTGTTTGATCTGTTTTACTATACCCGACGACGGATTGACATTCACGTGTGTTGCCATCTTTTCATGTGTATGCGGCTTGGGCGATGTTAGTGCATGCGAACTACACATGTGTGACAGTTCTATAAAAGACCATTCCGGCTTTGGCAACAAGCCCCGCCCACACACCTTAGTTTGTGTACGTTTACGCTGCACGTGTGACTGAGTTTGACCGAGGTCACATGACCAAAAGGCATGATCCAATTGGTCAATGCGCACAGTTTGATTGACAGGCCCGAACTTCGTAAAGTGCATTTCTTCTGATTTGGTTTTTCATTTTTACTGTAATAAGTCAATAGGACAGACAACAAATATCAGCTTTGTATGTTTTGAATAGTCCTGACATATCATAATCTATGAGCAAGGCGTGTAGCAACTAGAGGGGTGTATGGGTTGTGACAACCCCCCCTTCCAATACTTTTTCTCAGGCAGCAGTTTGAGCTCCAGTTGGCAGATGATCGAAGCACCCATGAAGTACACCAACTTACAAGGCATTCAGACAAAAAATCAGTTATTTTAATGATTACTATTTGTTGCTTTGACATTGTTAAAAACAGCGGGGTTTCCTACTGGGCATGCTAGTCTTTCTTGAAAAAAGTGGAGAAAATTTGTAGTTGGCACGTCTGCAAACTGGCTTCCATACATCCCGCGAAACAAAATGCTAGTAGGCAAAACAGCGTCCATACACCCGCCCAAAGAAAATGCCCTTGCCTACACCCACTAATCCAAGGAACAGATAGATTGGTGGCTAGATCACACCTTGTTGAGATGCATGCAAATCTATTTCAATCATTCAAAGTGATGACGAAAGCAACCAACAAAGTCAAAACTTGACAAACTTTATTTGCCTCAGTATATTACCTCAAGTTTGTACTTGAATGGTGTGGCTCCAAAGTTGAACTTCATTTCCGCATTCTAGATTTAATAAAAGAAATCAAATACTAATTCAAATCATTTTCTCATATAATATAAGCAGACTACACGTTGAAAATATATGAAACTGCGCTTAACCAATTGCCGCCGAGAATCTTCCATTTTTACCAGTCCAGCCAGATTGGATTATTTTCTCTTAATTGCCGGAATCATTTTTTCTTTGAGAGTACCACTGGCACAAAGAAACCTTGACTTAACAAAGCCAACAGAACAAAGATTCTCTTTACTGCACCATGATTTTTGTTTTCTCTACCGAGAACATGTCAAATTCATGCACCATGAATTGCAACACCTTGGCTGTGAGCTACGGCATGGGATTGGAACTAAACCCGGAACCATGGCTGGATCCCCGGTTCACTCTGACTTACCTCCATTGAGCCAAAAAAACGAAGAATAAACAATGGTGGAAGCCTCACGATGTCTCATAATCCTAATGCAAATATCTCAAAGCGTTCTTTTAACACATTTTTTATGCAGTCTCTTTGTGAAAACTGCGAGAAAACCAGTATAAGAAATGATTGTCTGGATCCAGCCCCAAAAAGTTCAAGAAGTGTTTATTAAATTACCTTAAGAACGACAGCAGCAAACAACGGTGTCTGAAGAATATGCTTGGGAATGTCAAATGCATGACCCAAGTAAACACCTGAACATCAATAAACAAAAAGTATAGACTCTGTTAATAGTGCCTTAATTTGGTTAATTTCTTCAACTTAACTTGTTGTAATGGGAGACTTTTGAGGACACTAGGTGGCAGCAGACTTACCAGGTAAATCCATTGTCCTCAGAAAATAGCGCAAGGAGTAACGTTAAGCGCAAAAAGTAGCTAATCACAAAACAATTTTGCTTACCAGAATAATGCCAGTAAACCAGCTACGCAAAATGTTCTACTTAAGCAACTCAATGAAATTGGGCCCAAATTTGATTGAAGGATTCCTTTCAACACGTGTTGACCCCCCTTGCACCAACGTCACACGTGCTAATGCCAGCCACGCTCACCATTTTGGTTGAAGATTGTGTCGCCTAAGACGCAAACTACACTGTAGGAACAATGACTCCCAAATGGCGCAACCAAGATTAATGTGATGATGATGTCAAGTGAATTGGCTCAATAGGATTTGAATTTTGAACTTTGAACTTTGAAGCCATAAAATGATCTGTGTAGGCAGCGGTTCAAATGCAGCCCTGTGGAGCAATGAACTAGCCAGCCGGACCTCTTGGAGAGAAATCTGACTGGTCCTCAGGTGTTTTAGGCCAGGGAACCACTGAAGACTATGAAGAGCTAATGAGGTCCTACATAGGTTAAGGGCAATCAGGTTGGCTCAGTGATTTCTTCCCTGCCTTTCACCTCCGTCCCAGACTGGACCCTTGCATGTGGATTGGGTTTTTCAGTTCCATACCTGAGTACGTGGGTTTCCCCTATTTTTATTTTTTTTTCCGCCCACATCTAAAACTGACATTTCTTCATCATCTTCTCTACACAGGTATCTTGAGGTCACAGTTCTAGTACTATTGATAATAACAATCAAAGGCTAGCGTTGGCTTGCCTTTGAATATAATAAAATGAATAAGAAATTACACCAAAAAGAGTTTAAAAATTACCATTCTTTGAGAACTCAATGGTTCCAATGTCTAGATCCAAATAGCATCCAATGACATCATTAACCCCAAATGGCTGGAAAAAAGGAGAAGTTTTACAACAAAGTTTTGTGACTTGTCTGCGAACTTGAGAAAAACAAAACACAAACAAAAACACCCATACAAAGAAAACCACAGTACTTTCCTTTCAGGGATTAATTAACCCTCGCAGCATCCGAGAGACAAAAAATAATCAAATTATTACCAAATATGGTCATAATTTTTTTTTTCAATGGGCCAATAAGGCCAAGATTCCATGTAGTCCTCACCCCTGGTATACCCCACAAGCCTGTAGACTCCCATTGGCCAGACCCTAACCACTGCAAAGTAAGGAGTGTTGAAAGACAGCAGCCACCTGTCACAGTGTAGTAATTGATTGACCTTGTGCTAAGGATCCTTGGCACAGGGCGATATGCAATTTGTGAAAACAGCTTGTGCGGCACGTGGATCTTAAATAACACAAGTCTAAGTCTTGACTGGCACTCCAATATACCCCCACAGTGATTTATAATGGTTTTGGGCTTGCAGGGTGGGTTATTGACCTTAAAGACAGGGTGGACAAAATTTTAACCTCCTGGATCCAGCGAAGTTATTGATTAATGTGGTTGCTGTGAGGGTTTTAATAGGCTAAAAACAAAACTGTTGTCCAGTTTTAACCAGTTGCCGCCGGAATTCTTTAATTTTGTCCCATCCAGCCCGGTGGGATTATTTTTTTTTCAGAATTGCCTGACTCATTTTTCTTTGAGAGTACCGCTGGCACAATGAATACTTAACTTGACAAAGCCAAGAGAACAAAAATTGTCTTTACAGCACCGTGAGTTTTATTTTCTCTACCGAGAAAATGTCAAATTCACGTACCATGAATGGCAAAAATTCAGCCGTGAACCATGGCATAGGAATGGTCCTAATCCGTAACCATGGCTGGATCCCCGGTTCACTCTGACTTACCTCCATTGAACCGAAATACAATGAATGAACAATGGTGAAAGCCTCTCTATGTCTCATAATCCTCTTCTTAGAACAAAAGGACAAAGGTCTGGAATCGGGGATTACACAAAAACCACCGCACAACATTTTGCTGTTTTTTCCCTATTTAGCCAAAAAAAACCAGCAAAATATTCAAGACTATGTTTTCTCTTTGTCTGGGTGAAATGAAGCATTAGATGGCGTGTGCATGCTTTGTGCACACTTAGCAGTGGAACATTCGGGCGACCTTTGTTCCGGTATACCGATTTTACACAATAGCGTGTTTCAACGTCACATATTTGCTGGCTCGGAAAATATTTTCATGGGTACACATCAGCCGGCGCCTACTGGTTAAAAAGACAACGATTACTCAGTTAGATTTGCTGTATTTGGTCTTCAATGTGTTCAATGTCTTCACTGTTTGGACCTTGATTGGGTTTCTGGGATAACTTCATACTATTATTGTATTACATCTGAGACAAATGATAATATTAATACTCAGTTCTTAGATAACATTTCTTTATAGCTTTGGGGTTATTTTTTCAAAACTCACCTCGCCGTAGTCGTCAAACTGCCGACCGAAGGACTTCTTCCCTGTTCCTCCGAAGCCGAACCCAAGCTTATCTGTGCCTGAATTGACGTAAAAATATAGTTTCTGTTTACTAAATGGACAGGAACCCACCCTTAAGTGTGATTACACATGACAATGGTATCCGGTTAAGCAAATTTTTGGTGCTTACTAAAGCAGAAAAACAAGTGTAAGCAAAAGTGTATTTCATAACTGATCGGGAAGAGTTGACAGCGCATGTGCACAATCAGAATGGATTTGCATTGTTGCGTAACTCATCCGCTTACAAGAACCGCCGGCAAGCTTGCTTGTCTTTTGCTTTGCTTACAGTTAGCAGTGTTTATGAAATAGAAACTCTGCTAATGGCCGCTTCACAAGCAGAAAACATCTGCTTAAAGGCTTTATTAAATTAGGCCCAAATCGCATGGTGCTGATTACTGCATAATTCTACGCTCATATAGCTCATAGAATTACACCTTTTACAGAATGCCATACCCGCATAACTCTTTGGGATGCAAGCACAGAATTCTGCTGCAGTAAAATTTATTTGATTTACCTAGATCCATGGAAGCTTTAGCGGCAGACCATCCAACACGACAAAGTCCCTCATCAGTAACGGTTGCCTCGTAGTAATACTTGCCTGCAAACATAAAGCATCAAATGCCGAGGTCATTCCTCAATAGGAGACTTTGGAACACTAGGTGGCAGCAGACTTACAAGGTAAATTTCCATTGTTTGCATAGTTCTGAGCATGCCCATATATCAGAAAACAATGTATAAATGGTAAGTCTGCTGCCATCTAGTGTCCTCAAAAGTCTCCCATTGACAAATACAATGCTCTCACTGTACCCTACTGAAGGGTGGCAGCAGACTTGCCAGGTAAATTTCCATTGTTTGCGTAGTTCTTGAGCGTGTGCACATATCTGAGAACAATGGATTTACCTGGTAAGTCTGCTGCCACCTAGTGTCCTCAAAAGTCTCCCATTCTCTAATATGTACAGGAGAGAACTGAATTCAAACGTACAAAACAAACTCGCAAAAGCATATTTCGGGGCTTCAAAATCAAACTGTAAATTATTCCACTGTATGTGGTTATCGGTTACAGATATCGTCACCGTTTTCATGAACCGGCGAATCTGCGTACGCAGCAGCAATACCGCATTTTGAGAAAAGTGCTTTTGAAGTTTTCACATTTTGAAAATTGTATTTTGACCGGTCTTTTTATCGAAAGTATGTAATATTTTCCAGTGATACGGTGGTGTATAAGTTAAATAACATGAACAGACACCTTTTTATTTCTTTTGATGTTTTGTTACATAGCTGCTAAGCTCAGAAAAGATTCGTCACTTTGTGAAAACGCAAAACACTGAGCACAACGGATTCGCCACACACAGCCGCCATTCATTTATACACACAGTGCGCAGATTCGCCTCTTTGTGAAAACACAAATCAGTGAAGCACAATGATTCGCCATTTTTGCAATTAGCGTAATTAGTTGACTAAACACTTACAGGACATAAAACTTTGCAGAAATGTTAAGGACACCAAATACATTTAGAAAATTGGAAAAACAAAAACCTTGAAACGTGAAAACGGTGACGATATGAGACCCCACTTTGTGTTTGAATTCGCCGTACAAGTTGAATTCAGTCAGATTTTCTAGCAGTGTGTAATGCTGTGTTGGATATGCAAATTAGGTGTCCGATGTTTACCAAGCATAGTTTGCAATAAGGGAATAAAAGAGTGATGACCAGGGTCTCAAATGGCGGTTTACGACTGGCAGTGTCGTGGCCATGTAATCGACCAAGCCAAAAGCGAGGTCCTTTATCCTATATACAGTCAGATCGAAAACGATGTAGAGACTGGGAGCCAGTCTAAACTCACCTCCGTGGATAACTCCTTTGTTAGAGCGCGTACCGTGCCATGAGAACTCCCTGCTCTGGCATAGTAACCCTGTCTCATCAATAGCTGTGGATGAAAAAAACAAACAAACATTATACAGTATAACTGAGGTACAGATCCTTGTCATTTGATTGATTGAACTTCATGTGACATTCACTATTACTCCCATCCGCATCGGCGATCAAAAAGTCCCATTTGTCCATGGGGAATCTATTCGCCCATGGGGAATAGTATTTCCCATTCAACAGTTAGTCCGTGTATTGTATTATTGTGATGCTTCAAGTTTGCTTGAAGATAAATCAGGCATGCAACTTTGAATTTGCTAAAAAAACAAGGAAATAGCCAAACACACATGATTTTGTATGGTGTTTTCCAGATTTCTATGACACTAAAAGTGAAGAAAAAAGAGGAAATCAGCTGACAAGTTGCATGCCTTTAAATTCATTATCAGGCGCCCATGGCGTACAGAAAAATAGAGTGCGTCTGTGTTGCAAGGTTGGTGTCTACATGGAGTCGTCCAGGTTGTTTAGAAGTTGTGTTTTTAGAATTTTCACAGTTTGGGGTGGACGTGAAACCGTGTCTATTTTGTGTTAATTGTGAACAAAGTTCAAATGACAAGGATCTGTATGTCAGTTATAGCAGACGTTGAATGCATTTTGTTTGTGCATTATTGCAGACCATAATCACTCGGTGAAATCTGGCTTCGTGGTTATATTCTACGATAATGCACTTTCAATATTTGTATAGTATTCAACGATGAAAAGACTTGGCAGGTATTGAAATCTCAGTTTGCATTTCGCTTATCATGGCATTGATGCTCGATGCTCTAAACTTACAAGACACTTACCCATTGCATCTCCTCTGTCAAACACATTCATCTGCCACTTGGAGGTTTCTGGGAAATAAACAAATTATAACCATATCAAAACAAACACTGGGAATGTAGATAACTCCCGATAAACACCACCTTTACAGCAACTTAGGTTTAGGCCTTGAGCTGCGTCAAGCGTTCTAATTTTTTCATGCAGCCAAGTGTTCACCGCCACACAACCGAATTAGAATTTACAAAGTTTTCCTTGCGGTTTTTTGCTTAACCCTCCTACTCTTGATGCCTTTTTTGAACAAGTTGATGCACCATTTGAAACAGTTCACTATTCGTCGAGTGCCCCGCAAAAGGGACGTAAGGGGAAAGTTCCCGGCAAAAGGACGTAAGCAATTTATGTTAAAATTTCAAGAATTATGAGCGGGAAAGTTTTGTAAATTTGTTGCCATGCATAATTCATTCTAAAAAGGTTAAATTCTGCATGGGGAATGGGGAAACATGTCTTCAGGCTAATTCTAGCAAGGAGCCATTTTGTTGCTTACGTCCTTTTGTTACTGGGACGAACTACTTTATGTTTCCGGCGCACGACGTATTGTGGTTTTAAATGGTTTTGATAACTGTGTACAGTGTTGATTCCCTAAGTGGGTTTGAATGGTAGGTAAGCTGATACAAAGCCTTGTGAGGATCGTTCAAAATGGTAGTGCAGCTGTGGTGAATCAATGGACCCTCTATGCTATGAATGGTTTTGAATGGTAGTACAGCTTGATATCAATACTGTTTAAATGATAACATCATGTGTGTGCAATAGCAATTGGGAAACAGGAGAGTTGGAATTTTGAATGGTTTTGAATGGTCTAGCAGTGGGAAGGAACATAAACAAATGAGTACATGTATGTTAAAAAAAAAACATTTTTACGTTGCTTTTTGCATTAAATACTAAGATTAAGTAACACAAGTGCAAAACTGGCTGAACTAAAAAGATCATGTACTTTTGAAAATGGCAGATCCGGGGGATTGTGGAAGGGGAAGATTATTTGGACTAGCTTATCAGACTCAGGGATGAGAGTGGATAAAAATGAAAAAGTCCACGAAACACCGGTGGAGGGTTTGGTTGCTACCAACCACGCCAAAATCAATGGCAGCATTCTGTGCTTAAATGTAGATGGGGCAAGCAACTTGGTGTAGTCAAAATACAGTACATGTACTGTGTGTTGAGGCTTTACAAGGGCCTGGATGTATGTAAATGACATTTAAAACAAAAATTCCATAACAGTAATTGTGTTAAATCCAGAAATCAGGAAAAATCCGGAGAAATCTCATCCCTGCACATTACACGGTGCAGTGGTATGCTGCTGTAGCTGTTATTTGACACTTATTTGGCCTGAAGCAGAGAGCAGGCCCGGCCAACCTGGCAGTAAAAAGGTACTTTCTCTGGGGGGCTTTGCAGCCACTCGCCAGGGACTAACTGACCAGATTTACTCTGTGAACCCCAGTCTCACATCCAGAGTCTTCACTCCCTTCACCTTTTGTTACGAGAAGAATGGTTTACCGTTATGAATAACAATAGCAGAGTTTTGCTGGGAAATCACAGTGATATTGCCTCGAGTTCATTGGGCAAAATCTGAGGGGTGTATAAATGCTGTGAACTTGCCCCGAGCAATTTGTTCACGGCAAAATCACAGAAAAATACTCTTTCATTGTATTTTCACGGCAACACTTTTTGTAGTGTAGAGATCTGAATGGGTTTTCTCCCAGACGTAGGGTTCGTTTGTCGTTCCGTGCGGAATCATTAATGAGAGTGACCACAAATAACTTTGAGAAAAGACACAGATATATGGTTGATGTATTCAAGAGAGTTCACATTTCAAGACGAAGTTTATCCGGAGCTTCGCTCCTCTCAACGATCTCTCATCAACTCCCTTCTATTTGTTACATTTATTTATTTCATTCCAATCTTTGTTATTAAACCTCTTCTAAATCAAAAATCACGCACGCGCTCGCACCTTGCAAGCAGCTCTCGCGGGCGGCGGATTAATTTGCATATTACTACAATAGTGTCGTGTAGAAACCTGTAGGAGTGAATTTGAGTTACCTGCTATGGTTGTGATAACCCCCGCCATCTTCCCTGTGGATTTGGCTCTCATTGATTCCTGAACGATCTGAATGACTGGCAGACAGAAGGCCTGTAAAGTGTGCATCAGGATAAAAATGGACAAGAATGCATGATCTTGAGTATAACTGTGGAAACAAAACACTCAGGGTCCTCACAAAAAAAAACTACACGATTAGTGCAGGCCTGATTGCTTCGTTCTTGAAAGGGCAAGGGCACCAAGGCATTTTCTTCTTGTTAAAGGGCACCTCTATGAGGAAGTTCTATTGGAACATTTCAAGGGCACCAAGGCAATGACCAGGGGCAACGGAGGAAATTTTTCATCGTTGCCTCCGTGAAGTACCAGGCATCTAAGTGATACTCCTTGGCTGCCTAACAAAACAGCAATAACAATACGCAGTTCTTTTACAGCTACCCAACGGGCGTCTCAACGTTCTAATTGTTTTTACATGAAGAAACCATGTTTGAATTATCAGACGCAATTATGTAGCACCTGGTAGGGGGTTTACAAAGCAGGGTTCTGCCCAGGATTTCTATAGTGATGCGGAGTTTCGTAAACAAAATTGTACAAATTGTGGCATATAGCCCAAGAGCCTGTGGTAACTCAACATCCAAACCACTGGACATGGATAGCATTTGTACATGCTAAGCATGGTCAGAGGTCTACCTCCACGGTTAGGCTATGCAGTGATTTATCAAAAATCCTGATAAACCCTGGCTATTAGACTGTAAGGATTTGATTACCCCTGTCTTGCCACTTCCCGTCTCAGCTGCCATCAATACGTCCCCACCCCCAAGGATCAATGGAATGGCTTCTGCTTGAACGTCCGTTGGCAGCCTGCAAATGTAAGGAAAGGGGAAAAAAGTAAGAAACAGTTCATGAGTATCAATGTTGACATTGTAAAGTCTGTCCAGAGCCAATATGGCTCATCAGGCCGGTGTTTATATATCCAGTTTCCTTGGCATTAAATGACTGGGAGTATTTCTATTTCCTCTAGACAGGATGTCAGTCCATCGCAGGGACTCCCCAGCTCTTGCCGATACTCATTTTTAACTCCTGGGTGGAGAGAAGCAATTTTGATCAAGTACCTTGATCAAGGACACAAGTGCCTCGACTGACCAGGCCAATATTCTAACCCATATTCGGTAAATTACAGAACTTGAGTCAACGCACTGGACGGCTCAGCCACTACACCCCACTGACTGTTAAACCAATATTTTATTGTGCAGATTAAAAACCATTTCACGTTTTTTGTAAGATATATTTAATACAGAAAAAAGAGTTAAAATTCTACTTCTTTTATCATTTTAAGAAATCATTGAAAGTATTAGCCAAAAGACTGTGTAATTGTTGTGTGTATTTAAACATTGGGACCATTTATAATTTTAATTTCCTTTACAAATTAATAAAACCCTCTCCCTAGGCATTTTTGCCAACAGGTGACCTCAATCCTCCTATCCTATGTCACTTCACACCAAATGGCTTGAACTTGGGTAAAATTGGAATGCCTTGACCCAGTGATAAGCAATTAATACTCTGGCCTACAGACCTCAGTCCTTTTGAATTCTTTCATTTTGGCAAAGAGGATATATTGATCCAATTCACCTGACCATCACAATCATCTTGGTTGCGCCATTTTGGGATTCAATGTCCCTGCGTGTAATACAGTGTAGTGCAAATTTTGGGTGATGAGGCGTTCACACGCTTACCCGATGACTCCCAAAAGACTCTCTGCAAAAAGACTCAAAACCCCCATGTCTAAGGACTCCCCCTGAATCTGCCTTGGTTAAGGGAAAGTCTCAAGTTAAGTCAAAAGTTAGTCAAGGAATCTATCTTCTGTAAAATGCAGAAGGAAAAAAAATCACTCACAGCCAGTCCATTTCTTCCACAGCCTGCACTATCTCTGGAACAACACCAAACTCTGTCAAAACAAAGTAAAATATTCATCAGAATAAACAACTGTGATTCCAAAAATGTGCAAACAAATGGTTCAATACATCAAATAGCCCCCCCACCCTAATTATGTCTTTGCCCCGCTTGACCCCTCAAATGAAAATGTCTGGTTACGCCACTGGGCAAACTAAATACCAACATGATATTTTGAGCTGTCTGCACACAATATACTTCTTCTGACTATACAACAATGATGATAAACTATTACACTAGCGCGAGTGGAATATATGGGAAAATATAGCACCTCTGTGTCCCATATCCCACAAGGCAGAAGGCCGAGTGGGATATGGGACCCAGACATGCTATATTTTCCTGTATTCCACGAGCAAGCGTGTGATAATGAATTTATCTTCCAGTCAACTTCATACTGCCTCATGAAAACATACAATAAAAAATCAATAAAAATAAAAAACCCATGTGCGAAGTTTAGAGTGTTATTTGATCAAGAGCAACACACACAAGTTTGATTAAAATCATCTACAAAAGGCTCAAAAAATGCGCATGCACGTGGTGTAAAATTCAAGGTGTCGTCCATACTATTGTGTTAATCAGAAGGAGTTTTGTTCGATGGCCTAAAGGGCATTTTTCTCTGCATTCTCTTGAGCTATTATTGAAACAAAGTGGGAAAATATTTAACCTTATTTGAATTATGAAGTTTATGTAACTTCCCAGTAGATGGACAAACTGTGCGATCTTTCAGGAATTTATGTATGGAGGCCCAAATTTCTTTTGATGCCCCTGCGCTGCATTGTGAACTGGTCCGATTGGGTTTTACTATAAACCGGAAAACACCGTAAACTACGGGAAAACAATGAAGAATTACCGGAAACACCAGAAAACTACTGGAAACAACCGGAAAACTACTGGAAACAACCGGAAAACTACTGCAAAACAGTGTGCCGGGGTTAGGCTTACATTTTTCAAATATTTTTTTATATGAGGTTTTGATGGCATTTTGAAGAATGGCTTGCAGGCTACATTTTAAGCTATAAATTAGGTCTGTCGAGTTCTGCAGTACGGAGAAAAAACTAATTTTGTGATTGTTAAAAGGAAAAATCATAAGACACTTTACACATGTGTTATCATTGGACTAAATGGTGATCTAGACCCAGTAACTGGGACGCTGTACTTCTTTTTTTGAGATTTTGACATTATCAGTCGTACCAGCACCCCAGCATGACATATGTAGCATCAGCAACTGGACCACGGAGCGGATTTAAAACGAGTTTGTGATACCCTGTTCAAAAATATTGCCAAAGACTCAACAGAATTGCTGGAAAATCGCCTACTGGATTCTCAAGATATTAAAGATGAAATAAAATGCGTTTAATTGCACTCACGATCATTTTCTGTCCTCCAAATCGATGATTTTTTAGCCAACTAGAAGTGCAGCCGTTATGATCTGCACTTTACTACTATTACTAATCACGAGACATCAACGACTAGTAGTAGTGGAAAAGCAATTGCAAAGGCCAAATTTTTGTCACAAATTTCCATTAACAAAATATGACTTCCAAACGAAGAGCGCCCTCTTGCATTTATGTACAACCCTAAGGCCTAAGTCACTGTGCGGCCTTGAACTTATCTTTAGTTAAGCAAACCTTGAAATCACGGTTATTCATCCACGATCATCTATTTGAGTCGACCATAAGTTCATAACATGTACAGTGTAAGTATTTAAGTGCAAAATCTGTGAAAACTTAAACTTTCAATTTTACCTCACTCAACAATAACAAAGATCTCACTTTCTGAGTCTGACTCTGACTGAGCTGAGTCTCTCTCCTCAGTTTGTAATACCGTTTTTACCGTGGCCCATGCTGAGTGTAACGTCAGTGTGGGAACACACATTTTTTTTAAACTCAAATATACAAAAGTAAATTTCATATTTGCCATGCAAAATATTCCCCTACTCTTGTCATATCTGTTTACTGACTGATGCTGGTGCACTTATCAAACTTATTCACGAAAAACAAAGACAAACTGACATGAAATTTACCTGCAAATGCAGTCATCTTGACAATGACAGCAGACGACGTTGTCGTGGTCGTACACAGAGTGGAGATCAGGAGAAATGAAACGTCGACGACAAGGCATCGTAAAACTTTATTTTCCTTTGACTAAACAAACCCCCAAATAAATATATCATTAATGATCTCTATATTTAAAAAATATATTCGACATCACTTATGATTTATCTAAATATTTTTTCACAGATTTTGTATAATTAGTGTGAGTTTAGGAATACATCATTAAAACAATGGTTTAAAAAGCCAGAGTCTGAAAATAACCTTCGACCCAGCGGCAATTTTTTTTTCCCAGAGCAGTAAAGGCCATCATTTGCATTTTCGCTTCTCATTGGCTGGGTCTTACACTTTTGATGCTGAATTATTCAAAAAGTTGGGAAGTTTGTACGCGTGTACATATTGTATGTACATGTACATGTACATACACGTGCACACACGCCCCCATGCTTCGTGATTCGCATACTTATAACTGTGTACATGTACATGTATATATGTTCGTAAAACAATACTGTTTTCTTTAGTGAGAGTTTTCTCAAAGAAGAATCATTTTGGTTTGCTAGTGCTCAATGGGACCATTGACCTGATCAAAAGCTCTTAAACAATCTTCAGGAAAACCCCATGACATAATAGATTTTGAAGTACACAGCAGAACAAAGTCTGTCAAGAATACAAATGTTTTTGTTATGGCTCTTGGCAAATTGATCACTGATTTTATATTACTTTATATTTATTTTTTATTTATTAATTTTTTTAAACTGTAACAATCAATATAAAATCAAAGAAAAAAGTGACGGAAATTTAAACGAAACGCAGACTAGAAAGTTCATGTAAGAGAAAAATACGAATTCATTCAATAAAATTTGAACATAAAATAAAAAGGAACTGAAGCTTACCACCGAAAAGATTATATATATGCATACGAATACTCTATCTTATTTCACATTTTCTGCATTATAATCTTGGTTTTGCTACTATTTAATGTAGGCAGTGAACCACACAAAATATCCTTGGACTCATTTATCTTCATGTGTTTAAAGTTGAATTTCTGTTTTCTGGGATGCTCAATTGAATGGGTTGTATAGGCCTATAAATTGTTTATTCTGCCTGTCCACCGAGCTCCATTATAATTCCTATTAACGGTCACTGTCTCCCTACAGTAAGGCATGATGGTCCCTCAGCTAAAACAAAATCCCTGAATACTGTTACCAGAGCAAGACCAGCTTTCAACAAATGATGCGCATGTTTCTACTTAGTACATGTACCAACCGTTTTTTAATTGAGCATACATCTGAGACTTGGAAAAAAAAATAGTGGAACATTTCTCAAACCGTTGCTCTATGCTCAAACTTTCTTGTTAAAGCCTTGATCTGTTTTCAACATCATTCTCTTCAAATGTTAACATTAAAATACTGAAAATGCATCAATTCATTTTGTTACGTTAATATTATATGGTGGGTATTTTGTATCATCTTCAAATTGTTTTGGTTTGATTTTAACTTCTTTAAATTCAAATCAACAGAGACTTGTGCGATGCATAACCACAGACCTTCTACACCTGTGGCATAACCCGATAAATAAATTAAAGAGGATGGGCCATGGTGATTGATGTTGACGTTATTGTTTAGTTTTCTGCTTTCTATAATTATTGCATGGGACAAACTTCTCCTTTGTGACATTAAATTGACAAAAGAAGTGATATTTGCAGGGAGTTTTTTTCTCCTTTAAATAGCCCGTCGGCTAAATTTATCAAAATCCCGGAAATTGGGGCAGCAAACAAATCATGACGTCACTGGCAGTACTGAATCCCCGGATGGTCTGCACTGAGCAATGCTTTAATTAGTCACAACAAACAGCCGTTTGACAGAGGAGTACTTCATACAACGTCACCATTCTTTAGAGTTTCTGGAGACAACTATCAGGCACCGATTGCTGTTGTTCTGATTTTGGCTCGAGGCGGGGGGAAGAAAAGAGGCTCGGAAACTGCCTTTGTAAACGAATAACCACGCATTCTATAAACCTGTCACCGTGTTTTCGTGGTAGATATAGGTGTATTTAGGGACGTCAAACTTTTTTTAAAGAGAGACTTCTAACTCAAACATGACATTCTGTTGCTAGACTGTTTTCTTTTCTGAGTGCACCTAACATGGCGAAAAGTGCGAGAAGTGGTATGTGATGAGCGATTCTGTGCAGCTGCTGCTACTTGATATTGTAATGACACTAGCCAATGGGAGCGAGGTATGCAAACCTTGGCCTTTACCGCGTTAGGAAAAAAAATTGTGACCCGGCCACTCTCTAAGACCTTTCTATGGGCATGTTGTTGATAAACACTGGTTGGCATAGACGGCCAAATGTAGCAAAACATTCAAGTCTTGTCGACGGATGTTGTGACCAACTTCAACATTTTTGCAAACTTTCTATTTAAAGAAATAACATCCCTGTATTGGTTGGTTTGTTTCCAACAAATTTAACACGATTTTTGAATATTTGTGTAACATTTTTACAAACTGTGAGCATCTGTTTTTTTTTGCTTTGCATTGATGGCTCCCCGTAGTCTCTCCATCAACTTTCTCTGGGGCGCTCCAACAAACCAGCACTGCAACAAACCCTCATACAAACACTTATGAATTAACGCCAGCTGAATCAGCTGTGCTGACTCATGACAATGCAAGGCATGATGAGTGCGCCCACCATGTGGACAGCTATTATTGTGACCTGCACGGACAGAGCTTCTGTGCAACCCCTTCAGAATGGTTAGTATAGAGCCTTTAGACTTAGAGGGTATGCGCAGCGGTCAGCCGTTTTCCCACAGCAAACTTTCCCGGCCGTTTTTACCTCAGTGAGGGCGCTGCTTGTACATATCTGTATGGGACTCATGACGTCAGACGCATAAGGTCTAATCTTCATGATGGGCAGCCTGTGTATGTAGCCCAGGCATTTGACCCAGTAAGTGGGGTGCTGAAACTTCTTCTTTTTTGACATTATCGGTCAAAATCTCAAAAAAGGAGTTCAGCGCCCCAGTTACTGGGTCTACCCAGGCATGCCAGTTTGGACAAAGATACTACAAAACCAAGAAAGGACACTCTATTTAGATACATGAAACGCAAAATTGGGGTGCCCGCTGTTGTTTGGTAGATAAAACCAAACATCGTTTGCGCAATAAGTAGGGCTTACTAAATGGAAAAAACTTACGCCAAACGATCCCACCAACTAAAAAAGGTGAAGGCAGAATGTTAAATTTTCAGTATAGATCCACTTTTTTACTCACAATCAAATGTTTCCAAAAGTTATAATCCACGGTCAAATATTCCAAATGAAAGTTTCTCCAGTAAGGTCAAGTTCCATTCTCCCCAGGTATTGACATTACATTTTGCTTTTAAGTTAATATTATTTAAGATTAATTTATTTGTGAACTTATCTGAAGATGAATCCTATGATTTGTGAACTCTAGTCCAGGTCACATCCATATAAGTGGCAAATTATAATTTTATGGACAAGCTAAAATAAATTTTTGTTTGGGCATCAACAGAGCTTGAAGTTCGTCAGAAGAAGGGTCAAATTGACCGAGATGTTCTCATCCTAACAGTTGAAGATCCTCATGCTAGGGTGGGATCAGGGGGTGCCACTCTCAATGCTCTCCTGGTGGTGTCGGAACATTTAAGCCAATGTCGGGGCTACACAGTAAGTTACTAGTCACGCACCCAAGGAGGCTTCCCCCGTTCCTGAACCCACCAAAGGGCTTGTCATTTTTGTTGATTTAAAGATGAAAACATTTTGAGAAAATAAAAATGGAAGGGATATTGACCTTAAAATGACCTTTGTGAAAGTGTGACCAAAATAAAGTTGGGGAATCCAGCTTTGAACTTGTGTATCCGAGACCCCAGTTAATATTTCTAGCATTTTTTATGCAGTTTCTAAAAGAAATAGTAGTTTACAGCTGAAATTGTATGGCAAACACATGTTTAACACAGGGCACTGCTGGGGTTAAAGTGTCCAAGAGGTGAAATCTGGACTATTGCATTCCACAAAGCGCAGCTGGGTGAAATGGGACAGCCAGATTTCACTGAGTGGTTATACTCTGTGGATAATGCACAAACGAAATGCATACAATGTTTGTTTTATATAACTCACACACATAGATCTTTTTCATTTAAAATTTATTTCACAATAATACACAAAATAGACACCGAAACTTGTTCACCCCACACTCTGAAAATTCCATAAAAAAACTTCTAAATAGCGTGGATGACTCCATATCAACCGGATCACAACCTCTTGCAAAGGTGCTCCTTTGTTTGAGCATCAGCACTGTGCTGCTTAAAATCATTGGGAACAAGGATGATCCTAAATGTTGAATGGGAAATACTATTCCCCATGGGCGAATAGGACTTTCTGATCGCCGATGCAGATGGGAGTAATAGTGAATGTCACGTGAGATAACTTCCACCAATCAATCAATGACAAGGATCAGTTATATAATAATCTGTGTAGATTGTGTGTACAAGAACTTGTTTTGCTGTTTATCTACTACTAGGAATCGAGAGACTACTGAGTTCAAGTAAGAACTTGTCTTGCTGTTTATCTACTACTTCAGAGTAGCAGATAGGGAAAAAAAATAGGAAAACCGGGGGACTTCTAAACTATCTTGACTTTAGTATGTGAAAGAGTTTGTGAAAAAATGAAGTTATCTTTGTTTTATTTATTATTATTTTTTCTGTTACCAGGTTGTCAACTCTGACGTGCTGCTGGATTCACGTATTCTAATTTGTCATGTGGTATGTAGAAGTTTGCCTTTTGGTCTTCATTGAAACGATTATGTAATTCAGTGAGCCCAATGCTAACGTTGTAATCCGCAAATGAAATAAAAGGCCTTTTGGGGTGGTTAATAGTGACTGCCTTTTTGCGCACAAAGGTTAAAAGAAACAAGATAAATGTGAACACTTTTATTAGTGCTGTCATATGGGATGTTTTCTGGTATCCAGACCTGATACCTCACACGATGCCCCTGGTCAATGCCTCCATGCCCTTGGTCATTGCCTCCATGCCCCTGGTCATTGCCTCCATGCCCCTGGTCATTGCCTCCATGCCCCTGGTCATTGCCTTCATGCCCTTGGTCAATGCCTATGCCCTTGGTCATTGCTTCCATGCCCCTGGTCATTGCCTTCATGCCCCTGGTCATTGCCTCCATGCCCCTGGTCATTGCCTCCTTGCCCCTGGTCATTGCCTCAATACCCCTGGTCATTGCCTTCATGCCCCTGGTCAATGCCTATGCCCTTGGTCATTGCCTCCATGCCCCTGGTCATTGCCTCAATACCCCCTGTCATTGCCTTCATGCCCCTGGTCAATGCCTATGCCCTTGGTCATTGCTTCCATGCCCCTGGTCATTGCCTTCATGCCCCTGGTCAAAGCCTCTATGCCCTTGGTCATTGCTTCCATGCCCCTGGTCATTGCCTCCATGCCCCTGGTCAATGCTTCCATGCCCCGGGTCATTGCCTCCATGCCCTTGGTCATTGCCTCCATGCCCCTGGTCATTGCCTCCATGCCCCTGGTCATTGCCTTCATGCCCTTGGTCAATGCCTATGCCCTTGGTCATTGCTTCCATGCCCTTGGTCATTGCCTCCATGCCCCTGGTCATTGCTTCCATGCCCCGGGTCATTGCTTCCATGCCCTTGGTCATTGCCTCCATGCCCCTGGTCATTGCTTCCATGCCCCTGGTCATTGCCTTCATGCCCCTGGTCAATGCCTATTCCCTTGGTCATTGCTTCCATGCCCCTGGTCATTGCCTGCATGTCCCTGGTCATTGCCTCCATGCCCCTGGTCATTGCCTCCATGCCCCTGGTCATTGCCTGCATGTCCCTGGTCATTGCCTCCATGCCCCTGGTCAAATTGCTTCCATGCCCCTGGTCATTCAATTTTTTTTGAAAACCCAGTGGTAAGTGGTTCAAGCAGTTCAATTTCTCTGTCTACAGGGTCGCAGCTTCTCCTTTGATTCTTGTGGACGAGCCTTTGTAACACTACCAGCCAAGCATGCAAACGTCGGTGGAAAAGACTACGAGGGACTGGTTACAAATCTAGACAATCTGATCGACACTCTGACATACAAGGTGACTTAGTCAAGTCTAATCACAGACTGCCATATAAAGTATGGAATTTTGACAACACATAAGTATAGTACAAGTAGTCTGGTGCCTTTTTTTATAAAGAGAAACAAGGTAGGACTTTGAAAGGGTATTAGGGGTTTTGCAGGCATTAAATAATTTGTATTTCCCCCGTTTTTACAGTACAACCGTCAAAACATTCATACAATGCCTATAGTGCTTCCAGTAAAAATATCTCTGTCTGTTATTACAATGGGAGACTTTCGAGGACACTAGGTGGCAGCAGACCAAACCAAAATGTGCGCATGCTCAGAAGTATGCAAGCAATGGAAATTTACCTTGTAAGTCTACTATACTGCCACCTAGCATTCTAAAGTCTCCCATTGAACGTCATTGTTTAAAAACAGTCTTATCCGGCGCGATGTGAATTACTGGAACGGTCTTGGTGAATCAGGGCCCAGGGCCCAATTTCATAGCGCTGCTTAACAGTTACCAAATTTTGGTGCTAACTCTAGCAGAAAAATTTGCTTGAGCGTAAGCGTATTTCACAGGTTAGCAAGAAAATTAGGCGGCCAGCTTGCGCATTCGCCATGGAGTTGCATTGTTACGTCATTCATTTTCCTACAGTAAGCACCGGAAGGTTATTATGCCTTTTCAGGTGCTTACGGTTTAGCAGCGCTATGAAATGGAAATCACATTAAGCACAAAATCGGCCGTTAAGCAGCTCTATGAAATTGGGTCCAATCCTATAATTAGCAGATAAAACCACAACCAGTGGTACATTTTGAATGTTTGTATGTTTTTTTTTAAAATGCAGCTTTCTGTGGGATGTCCATCGGGTGTATGGGTGTGCAGTACGGATATGTTCCTCAGTGTACCGACCACGCCAAAGATCAACTGGGACGGTTTCGACGGGGCTTGTGTTATAGCTGTACCCGCAACTCAGGAGTACGCACGTAACCATGGAATCTACAAAATCAACAAAGAAGTAGGTCAAAATGTTGCTACCAACAGACACCAGGGATACCTTATATAAAAGAGAACATAATCACTGTAGTTCGGGAAGCCTGGGGAAGCCTGGGAAGCCTGGGGAAGCCTGGGGAAGCCTGGGGAAGCCTGGGGAAGCCTGGGAAGCCTGGGGAAGCCTGGGGAAGCCTGGGGAAGCCTGGCAAGCCTGGGGAAGCCTGGGGAAGCCTGGGGAAGCCTGGAAAGCCTGGGGAAGCCTGGGGAAGCCTGGGAAGCCTGGGGAAGCCTGGGGAAGCCTGGGGAAGCCTGGGGAATCTGTAATCGACTGAGGGTGCTTTCTATCAATTAGAAAACCAGATTAAAACCCTTAATTGTCTTCAATGTTCCAGGTTTGATCACTTGACTTGCATCACTCTAGATCAGTAGACTTACAACTTGACATCCCATTCGAAGAGAATTTCCCTGCCGGCTTTCTGCCATAAAAATGCCATGTGGAAATGCATCCACAAGCCTGCATTATGTCAGGAGTCTTCTAGACTAATATTTCAGGATATTTCCAGAGACCTCTCTTTGCAATCAAACTTTCTTAAAAGACGTGAGCCGACACCCCTCATCAAGTGATAAAAAACCCTGTATATTCCCATGTGATGGTGTAGAGAATCTGTCTCAATTGAAAACATTTGGAACACTAGGTAGAAGCAAACTTGTCAGGTAAATTTCAATGGTGTAATAGTTCTGATTTACCTGGCAAGTCTGCTGCCACCTAGTTGCCACCTAGAATCCCCAAAAGTCACCCACTGGGGATGAGTGGTAGGGGGTGAAAGGGGGGGTCATTCATTTCTAGACCAATAGCGGACCACTTCTCATTTTTAATTTTGTTGTAAAATCACACTTTTGCATATAAGACACACAGTAAATTGGTGACCAACTTTTATTCCCCCCCCCAACCCCCATCCCCATAACCATAGGGATTTGTGGAAGACATTTTCTTCCGAGGTGGCCCTACGGCAATGAAGATGTGCTCATTACATGATGGTAGAGGAGATCCTTCAGATGCCATGGTTTCTTTGGTGTCAGGCGTGGTGTTCCTCGGAGCAAGGTAATTCAATCCGAACCAACAGAAAATTACAATAATGAGAATGTATATAATGTTTATATCCACCTATTATGATGCACATGGAATGTGAACGATATTACCTTATTAATTGGCTGGCCTGGAATTACACAGAGGCCATAGTGCCCTCTGTGGCCCTGTTCCTGGCCTTGGTGCCAAGTCAGTGGAAGTGCCCTTTGAAAAACGAAAATGGCCTGGACCTCTTAAAGATCAAATTCTAGTACTGAATTAGGCTAGTTGTTTCATGCCTTAGACTATCTCAGCTCCCTAGGGAGTATGCAGCCTGTGCTGCCATGTATGTAATGCATTAAGGTTATTTAACTCAATCACAACCATTTGTAGAGTGTCGTGACCGAGCAGTTTCAGTGCATCGGACTCAAGTCATGGTGGCCATGTCAGCAGGATGTGGGTTTGAGTCCCGGTCATGACACTTGTGTCCTTGAGCAAGACACTTAATTGCAATTGCTTCAAATAGAGGGGCGAGGCTGTTATGTTTGTCTCGCAACGGATTCATTTACCCCTCCCTGTTCTTAGCTGTGCTGTGAAGAGACTTGCATTCATATCTCTCCGTGTCTTGTTTCTGCGCTTTGGGGCAGGTTTCTATCCCTTCAAAAACAAAAAAGTAGCTCACACCTCAAGTGGCCTTTGGGCCTTGTGATGGGCGAATTGCATAAAAAAAAACTCACTCACTGGTACCCATTTACCCCCTGGGTGAAGAGAAACAGTGCTAGTTGAAGCGCCTCTCACGGATGGGATTCAAGCCCATGACCTGCAGCATTCAAGAGCAGGGCTTAATTTCATGGTTCTGCTTACTGCGGAATTCTGCACTTACAGCCCATTGAGAATGAGGCGCTTTACAGGGTGCTGTAAGCGCAGAATGCTGTGGTAAGCAGCGCCTTGAAATTGGGCTCAGGGCCCCAATTTCATAAAGCTGTTAAGCAGGAAAAAAGTGCTTAGCAAATTTCTTTGATAAGCTAAAAACGAGTGGGGCAACAAACTTTATGGAATTTTGGCTGGTAGCCTGTTTCTGCTAAGCAATATTTTTCTGTGCTTGGCAAATTCTTATGCTAAACGTAGGCTTTATGTAATTTGGTCTAGATGTGTCTTAACGGATTACTTTGTCATTGTGAATGATTCTCCAGGGCGGCAGAGAAGTTGTTATCGCTCCATAGTCTTCCTGGATTGGATGCTTGTACGTACATGGGACAGGACAGTGGTGTCAAACCAATTGAGGTAACTTGTTTTTTTTACTTCAACCAAGCACAGTGTTGATCAGTTGGCTACTTTTAAACACAGTTAATTATAGTTGGGCGACCTGTTCTAGTTGGGCCACCCTGTCAAGTTGATGATGATTATCTGTGTCCAAAACAGACAACTTCGGCTACAGCTATGGCTGTTGGCTGCAACGACAACATTAAAGAATAAGACTCTTTCAGCCATCTTGCCTTAGCCACTGCTGCGGCCGTCAATTCGGCTGCAGACGTAGTCTTGTGGACTACATTGAGCCAGCACTAAAAAAATGCTTCTCTGTTGCTCTATCCCGGCCCATTTTAATACGGTGCGATCAATTTTTGAAATATAGTTTTTTGAATATACACGTTTTGAGTATTAATATACTTTAAATTTTCATTTATTTCATAAAAATAATGAAAAACAAAACCAAAAAAATAGAATAAGTTTGAAGGAAAATGTTCAAACCTTTAATTTCAGCTGTCCCTGTACTTTGACATTCTTCTGGGCCTAGCCAAAGATGTTTCGGAGGAGGAGTTCGTCTCGGGAGAGAAAGGCAAACAATACGACAAAGCCTACCAGAAGAAGCACTACAGCGAAGGGCTTATCCGTAACGTTAGGTCTCTTATGTGGAAGAAACTACGCGGGATACCAATGAAAGCTGGTAGGCCTTCTCTTTAGAAACTCAACTTAACCTTTACTATATCTTGGAAGGGGCGAGGCCATACCTGATTATGTGCAAAGGGCACTCAGTTTGGCTCAGTGGTAACTTCCCTGCCTTTCACCACTGTAGACCCCTGGTTCGAATCCTGCTGCAGACCGGAGCCTCGCATGTGGATTGGGTTTTCAGATTACTTGGGTTTTCCCATTTGGGGTTTTCCTCCCACATCTAAAACTGACATTCTTCATCATCTTCATTGTGGCATGTCTTGGCAGTAAGCAGAAAAGAGCCAGTATTCTCAGCATTCATACAAGTTTGTTAGAATTTTCATTATTATTTAGTCTTTATTTTGGCCTTTCCCCCCACCCAGTTCTGATTGAAGACGCGAGGCATGACTACATGACAAGATCAACCAAGGAACATTTACGACATGTGACGATTTGTCCTCTTCAAATCAAAGGAGACGAACATTTCAACTGGTCTAACATCACGCACACATACCTAGAGGTAGGTGCAGTAGATGGTTGTCATGGCATTGCCGTGTTGTTTTTCTCCGATTTCAAATTATTTGTTTGTATAAAGATGAGCGATAAGATCAGAACCAGGGCCAAGTATCGTTTAGCTGGTAAGCAGTCTTGAATTCGAGTCCTGAATCCTGGAGTTTGGGTCCGAGTCCTCAGTGTCGAATCTCGAGTCATTTGGGTATTGTTATTGTAGCACATCATGGCCAAGCAAGTTAGTGGATCAGGCTCAAGTTATGGTGGCTGAGTCATCATGATGTGGGTTCGAATCCTGGTCATGACACTTGTGCCCTTGAGCAAGACACTCAACTATAATTGCTTCAAATAGGGGAAGAGGCAGTTATGTTTGTCTCGCAATGGATTCATTTACCCCCTCCCTGTTCTTAGCTGTGCTGTGAAGAGACTTGCATTTTTATCTCACCATGTCTTGTTTCTGCGCATTGGGGCAGGTTTCTATCCCTTCAAAAAGTAGCCCACACCATGAGTGGCAATTGTGGAAATGTCGCACGGGTGTTAATACACACGTGCACTCATCACCCTAGCTACATACACATGAAACGATGGTAGCACACATAAATGTCAAACCGCATTTTCTCGAGCTCATTGATGCCGAACCAGAGAAATTATGTGGTAAACTAGTCTCGGGAACAAGTTTGTCAACTTCTAATACCGAGGAGAGCTAATATCGACTGTCGACCCTCAAACCATGTTATATTAACCACTTGCCGCTGTGACTCTTTTTGTTGTTGTCCCGTCCCCCTGGCCGGATCCTTTTGGCTGAATTGCCGGACTCTTTTTTCTTTGAAAGTACCACTGGCACAAGGAAACCCTGACTGGACAATGCCAAGAAAAAAAAAGATTCTCTTTGTTGGATCATCCGTTTTGGTTCTCGACCGAGAAAATGTCAAATTCACACAGCATTTCTTGCAAAACATTGGCCGTTACCTACAGCATAAGAATGGCACTAAATACGGAACCATGGCTCGATTGCCGGCTCACTCTGACTTACCTCCATTCAGCAGAAATACAATGAATGAACAATGGTGAAAGCCTCTCGATGCCTCATAATCCCCTTCTTGGAACAAAAGGACAAAGGTCTCTAATCGGGGATTACACAAAAAACGCCTCTCAATGGCAACAAAATATGATTCTATTCACGACCTTTTTTTGTCCTTTAAGACAAGTTCTTGGAAGTTTTTGAATTATGAGACCCATTTATGTAGCACCTTATAAGGTTTACAAGGAGCTGCGGCCCATTCAGTAGCCAATGCCAGAAACACCGGGGCAAACTCCTTCTCTTAACTGTAACTGGGTTCTTTTACTTGCAATAAACAATGCATGGGACCTACGGCTTTACATCCCATCCGAATGACGAAGCAACAATGGTTGAGTGTCAAGGCCAGGACTCGAACCCACACTCTGCTGATCGGAAAAGCCAGATCTTGAGTCCAGTGCGCTTGACCGCTCGGCCACGACACGCCCCAAATCTGTGAACATTTTTAGATTTCCAACCTTACCACTGTTATGCACACTCTATAAGGACTATTTATAACATTTGCACTTTCAGGATTGCTGTGATGTTGCCGAATCAGCCGTTATCACTAACTGCATCATGGAGGGAGGGGTGATAGTAGGACCCAACTGTGCAGTCTCCCATTGTCATCTCAAGGTTGGTCTTCCATCTTCACTGTCAGTGATTAAATCCTGTAGGACTCCCCCCAGTTATCAAAACCAAGTCGTATTGTTCCCCCTCTTTCCAATACGCAGCAGTTCAGTGATGGAACAGTCTTCCAGAGGTTGTTAAACAGGCCGAAACATCAGAAAAATTCAAAACCCGGGTGAAAACATATCTGTTCACTTTGTACAACTGTTGATTTCCCCTCTCCAGCGCAAAGGGACGGTGATATGCGATATATAAGCATGGTTTTAGTATTATTATTAACCTTTATAATCAAGTCAAGTTTGGGATATCGGGCAAATTGATTGACTTCTATGATGGAGCCATTTATGGAATGAAATACAGCGTGATGTTAGCCATGGTTAGACAGAGGAGTGTCTGGGTGTCTGTAGCCAACTTTGGTGATATAAAGCAAACAGAGTGACTTGCAGTTGGTGCAAACATTTACCACATTTTAGCGCAAACATTACTGGAAAATCTAGCAGGCACTTGGGATGATTATGCTGTTTGGTCTAAGAATACAAGTTTCATGTTTTTCATTGTCAATAAAATGTGATTACATAATTGTTTTCCCCCTCAGGGCAATGTTGTGATTCAAAAGGACTGTGTGCTGTCCAATATCTGCTGTAAATCCTCCAAGGTAAGATCAGTAGAGAAAAGCATCATTAATGCGAGGTTTCCCAAGAAAAATGAAAACAAAAGAAGTCCACCAAACAAAATAACAATTTTTGTTATGAAAATATTTAATGTTAACCAGTTGCCGCCGGGATTCTTTTTTTTGTTGTCTCGTCCCCCTGGCGGGATTCTTTTTTCTTTGAGGGTACTGCTGGCACAAAGAAACCCTGACTTGACAATGCCAAGAGAACAAAGATTCTCTTTACTGGATCGTTCATTTTGTTTCTCGACTGAGAAAATGTCAAATTCACAAAGCGGGAATTGCAAAACATTGGCCGTTACCTACGGCACAGGAGTGGCACTAAACATGGAACCATGGCTCGATTGCCGACTCACTCTGACTTGCCTCCATTGAGCCGAAATACGATGAATGAGAATGGTGGAAGCCTCTTAATGTCTTGTAATCCCCTTCTTGGAACAAAAGGGCAAAGGTCTATAATCAGGGATTACACAAAAAACGCCTCTCAATGGCAACAAAATATGATTCTATTTACGACCTTTTTTGTCCTTTAAGACAAGTTCTTGGAAGTTTTTGAATTGTGAGACCCATTTATGTAGCACCTTATAAGGTTTACAAGGTGCTGCGGCCCATTCAGTAGCCAATGCCAGAAACACCGGGGCAAGCCCCTTGTCTTTGCGTTAACTGTAACTGGGTTCTTTGACGTGCAAGATCGCCTCTCAATGGCCACAAAATGCGAGTAAAATTTGAACCTTTTTGTGTCCTTGTGTGGGTGAAACGAAGCATTAGATGGCGTGTGTTCGGTCTGCGCATGCTCCATAGTTGAATGACCCAGCGACCTTCAGTCAGGTGGTCCAAAATTGCATAATGGCGTCTTAAGACAGCTTCCATTTCCAGGCAGGTGAGACATGTGCATATATGCACGTCATCCGGTGTCAACTGGTTGAGGTTTTTCCCATTATGGCTGTGTCTTCCTCATAGAATCACCTTCATAACATGTCATCATTGTTTTCACAAAAAGCCACATATATGTCAAAAGGCATGATTAAGATTTACATTTTGCACTGATCTCAGCTTAAAACCGTAAAGAATGAGGTAATTTAGTGTGGGAGTTAACCATTTAACTTGGGGATAAATGTTACTATTTTTCTTGATCAACTTGTCGTAGGTGTTGGCGAGACATCAGCTGTCTGCTGGAACTTTCTTACAAGGATTTCATGTTCGGCTAGGGGGAAGCGTGAAGACAACTCGGATGGTCTACACTGTACTGGGAAAATTTGACAATCTTGATGTAAGTTGTTTTTTTTCTCTCTCTTCAAGTTATTGGGTTGTTTAAACTAAGGACATAGTGCTCAACAACGTTGAGGTTTGGGTTTCGACGACCATCTATTGTGCCTGTGGATTTTTTTGTTTTTATGAAGTATTGAGTATTCTGTGATTATCATATATTAGTGACAATGAAATAAGAACAATTTAATTACTACTACTTATTTACTACTGTTATTGACCGCAGTCTGAATGATTTTTTACTTGGTATTTTAAAATTTGATATTGATAACTTAACGTCATAATTAGGAATCAGATTCCAGTGTAACACTAGTAACCATGGCATTGCCCGAGGACCTGGAAGGTGCTGAAGATGTGGTGCTATATAACATAAGGAGGGCAATGGGCGAAACGAAATCCAATTGCGGAATTCATAACTGACTTGTCTCTTTTTTTGAACCCCCCTTTGTTTTTTTAACCCCCACAGACACCATACGTGAAAGGGACAAGCACAATCTGTAACTCGCCTTGGATTGTGTTCCTGACGAGAACCGGCATCGACAAGGAAGATCTCTGGCCCACACATCAGGTAAATCAATAAGGTGAAGAGAGAGTTCTCTGTTGCAATCTCCGATAATCTTCAGCACCTCCTGCCTCCTGTGACTCTCTTCGCATTGGTAGTAAGATTGTCCATCCCTCTGAGAGTGTGCACAACCTTGGTATTGTGTTTGACACTTCCATGACTATGCATGCTCAAAATGTAATCCCTGTGCACAAGTCTCAACTATTAGATGCACAATATCTCACGAATCAGAAGATTTCTTGATAGAGACCCATGCCATCTCATCATCAGCACCAGCGCCGTAATTAGGGTAAAACTTTAGGGGGGCACAAGGAGGGGCACCATTTTTCCTAGGGGGGCACTTTTGGCCAATTAAAACTGCAGTTTCCGTTTGTATTTTTCCTAAACAAGCCCCTTTTCAGCGTTTTCTGACGTGTTTAGTTAAAATAAAATACATGCTGCGTGTAAATACTTAAGAATAGTTCTAAAAACATTGAAATGACTACATAAATGCTCATAAAATGTAACATTTTAATCTTGTAATTTTTAATATCAAAAGTCCAGATTTCAAATGGGGGGCACCCGGGGGGGCACGGACGTCAGTTGGGGGGGGGCACGAGCCCCCCCCCTTAGTTACGCCACTGATCAGCACGCTGATTCTCCCCAGACTTGATATAACTCGCCTCATGGAACCAAACTCTGTCAAGCTGCTCCAGTCTGCATCAATGTACAGTTTTTCTCATTTTGCTCCCCAAACCTGGAATGCACTCGCTGTCTCCATCAGAGAATCTGACTCTCGAAGCAAATTCAAAAAGAGTGTAAAGAATTATCTGTACCCAATCTAATGTTGTTTTTCTCTGCTACTGTATTTCAACTGAGGTTGCATGGTGGGTGCTGAGCAGTGACCGAAAACTTGACCTTTTTTCCCAAGATACACTGCAAAAATGGCTTCTCCTCGCTCGGCAAACTAAAGAGGACTCACTGTATTGTGAATCTTGTGATTGCATACCATCAGAACCTTCCTTTTTTTTCTCCTTTTTAGACTGACTATGATCGCACTCTCTTCAACGCCAAACTCTTCCCGGTCTGGAACATTCAAGAAGATGTCGGTATCAGAGATACACTGTGGCTAGAAGGCGGGGAACAAGACCCCATCATGTTGGCAAGGTGGCGCTCTTCATGGCGTCTCTCTCTTGAGGAAATCTTGTCATGCGGAGACCTCTCTGCCGAATTCGCTTGGAGAAGGTTGGTGTCCAATTGAGACTCAGTAACTTAAGAATTGGATTAAGTCAGAGTACCAGACATGCAGTGGGGTGAGGTACACACATTTGGTGTCATGGGCTCCAAGAGTATTATTTGCCATCGCACCAAAGTGTTTTCCTTTAGAGGAACATGGATATCCTCATCAGGAGAATACAGGTAGGATCGGGATAACAGTATAACTCAATCGGGATACAAGTATATCTCGATTGGGATAGTTTTTATGTCATCTAGAAGCCTGCAAGTCTTATTGGGAAACATTGGTATCCTCATCAAGAGAGTGCAGGTCCAATTGGGATAAGAGTATAACTCAATCGGGATACAAGTATATCTCAATTGGGATAGTTGACATCTATCGGCATCTATTCTGTGAGTAACATAATGACTGACTGTCAATTCATTATAGGGATGTATTCTACAAAGGAGGCCAGCGCAGGGTACGGGAAGTTCTAATCCGAGGTGGAAACCAGATCCTGATGCCATTCTTTAGAAGTGCTGCCGTAGAGGGATATGCACAGCAGACCCTCGAGTGCATAGATCAAGGTAGTTACTAGACCGTACACCGGACTATAGGTCTGACATTGCAAGTTTTGAATCCTGGCCCAGATTGTCGCAAGTTATTCAGCCAGATAATAAGCACAGTCACGTTTAGATGGCGTTTTAAGCTATTGGTCCTGTGTCTGTAGAGGGTATGCACAGCTGTTTTCCTGCAGTAAACTTACGTCAGTTTTGACCTCATTGAGGGCGCTGTTTGTACATATCTCTATGGGACTCGTGACGTCAGACGCATAAGGTCGATATTGTAAATATTAAATAGTATCTTTTACCCCCAAAAATGCATCCTGATCAAAACATGAAGTTGATACCCCACTCTCAGTTTCTGTTTTGACGTAAAGAATCACCTCCTTCTTGACGTTCAAATCTTCTCCTATCACACCCCATACAACGATTCTGCCTTTTGACTGGTTTTAGAGCACGGCGCATGCATGATATGTCATTTTTAACCAGAAAGCCACACAAATGTGACGGGCTATACCCATAGCAACCAATGTACTGTCCCATAGCAACCAATTTACTATCCCATAGCAACCAATGTACTGTCCCATAGCAACCAATGTACTATCCCATAGCAACCAATGTACTATCCCATAGCAACCAATGTACCACACTCAAAGCAACCAAGGTAAAAACAAGACCACCAGATTTGTTTGTATTTTGTTTCAAACAGGGATCTGTGAGAGCAACTCGCCAAGCATAGCGGCTCGTGGTCTTGCTTTCATCGCCAACGTCCTGGGTGCAATGGCCAATGGGAAGGGTGGTTTACGTAGCGGACCAGCCGCTAATGCTGCATGGCAGAGTGCCTTTGAACTACTTGAGGTAAAAACATAAAAAAATACTGCCAATTACCAGTGGCCAATTTCATAAAGCTGTTTAGCAGAAAATACTGCTTAGCAAAATTCTCTGGTAATCAAAAATTGAGTGGGGCACCAGTCGCAACAGTGTAAACATAATGGAATGTTGGCTGGTAACCTGTTTCTGCTAAGCAAGATGTTTCTGTGCTTAGCAAGTTACTGTGCTTACAGGCTTTATGAAATTGGGCCCAGGGCTCAATTTAACTAGCTTGTTAGCACAAAATTTGCTAAGTACAGAGGATCTTCCTTAGCAGAAACAGAGCTCGATTTCACAAAGAGCTTAAGTTTATATTAACTGCAAATCTATCTTAATTGCTAAGCAAAGTGTGATGTCACAATACAAATCACTTTGGCAATATTGATGACTCTTCTTTAAGATGAATCTTTGTGTTTTGTGGAATCAAGTACAGATCACTTATTCCAAACTGTCTTTAGGTGGCTTTTTTTGACTTGGCAAATATACATCACCAATTTTATGTAGAAAAAAGAAGTAAGTTAATTTGTAAAACAATCTGGCAGATAATTAAATTAAAGATTTTAAAGTAGTTAATTTAATGAGTTTTGAGTATCTGAAAACCAAGAGTTTCTTTTATTGTTTATGTAATAAACAAACAACAACTTTCTGGTAGGAGGGGAAAATCTGTGAAGGGGTCAAGGCCTTGGCTAAGGAGCGTAACAATTGGCTTGGCAGACCTGACCGACTTGTCCGAGCAGCTAGACACTACGAGGGAGCTGATCAGATCTTCATTAGACTCGCTGTTATGGCATCCAAAGAGGTGAGTTTCTCATGAGGCTCACTGGTATGGCATCTAGAGGTGAGTTTCTTACGAGGCTCGCTGTTATGGCATTCAAAGAGGTGAGTTTCTCATGAGGCTGGCTGTAATGGCATCCAAAGAGGTGAGTTTCTCATCAGGCTCACTGTTATGGCATCCAAAGAGGTGAGTTTCTCATGAGGCTGGCTGTAATGGCATCCAAAGAGGTGAGTTTCTCAAGAGGCTCGCTGTTATTGCATCCAAAGAGGTGAGTTTCTCATGAGGCTCGCTGTTATGGCATTCAAAGAGGTGAGTTTCTCATGAGGCTGGCTGTAATGGCATCCAAAGAGGTGAGTTTCTCATGAGGCTTGCTGTAATGGCATCCAAAGAGGTGAGTTTCTCTTGAGGCTCGCTGTAATAGCATCCAAAGAGGTGAGTTTCTCATGAGGTTCGCTGGTATGGCATCTAGAGGTGAGGTTCTCACGAGGCTCGCTGTTATGGCATTCAAAGAGGTGAGTTTCTCATGAGGCTCGCTGGTATAGCATCCAAAGAGGTGAGTTTCTCATTAGGCTCGCTGGTATGGCATCCAAAGAGGTGAGTTTCTCATGAGGCTCGCTGGTATGGCATCTAGAGGTGAGTTTCTCATGAGGCTCACTGTTATGGCATTCAAAGAGGTGAGTTTCTTGTGAGGCTCACTGTTATGGCATTCAAAGAGGTGAGTTTCTTGTGAGGCTCACTGTAATGGCATCCAAAGAGGTGAGTTTCTCATGAGGCTCGCTGGTATGGCATCTAGAGGTGAGTTTCTCATGAGGCTCACTGTTATAGCATCCAAAGAGGTGAGTTTTCATGAGGCTCGCTGTTATGGCATCCAAAGAGGTGATTTTCATGATGCTCGCTGTTATAGCATCCAAAGAGGTGAGTTTCTCTTGAGGCTCACTGTTATGGCATCCAAAGAGGTGAGTTTCTCATGAGGCTCACTGTTATGGCATTCAAAGAGGTGAGTTTCTCATGAGGCTCGCTGGTATGGCATCTAGAGGTGAGTTTCTCATGAGGCTCACTGTTATGGCATTCAAAGAGGTGAGTTTCTTGTGAGGCTCACTGTTATGGCATTCAAAGAGGTGAGTTTCTTGTGAGGCTCACTGTTATGGCATTCAAAGAGGTGAGTTTCTCTTGAGGCTCGCTGTACTTCCATCCAAAGAGGTGAGTTTCTTGTGAGGCTCACTGTTATGGCATCCAGAGGTGAGTGTCTCATGAGGCTCACTGTTATGGCATCCATAGGTGAGTGTCTCATGAGGCTCACTGTTATGGTGTCTGAAGACGTGGGTTTCTTGTGTGGCTCACTGTAATGGCATCCATAGAGGTGAGCTTGTTGTATGAGGCTTGCTGTTATTGCATCCAAAAGTTTCTCATGAAAATGATTTGCAAAGTAACAGGCAACTTTCTTGTTTGACAATCAAGATCCATTTTTCTGGTCTGGGTCAGCAAAACACACCCCTACTCTCCACAAAGCACAAAGGGATTTCTTGAAAGACTTCTGTAACAATCCATTTATGCTTTGGTCTCCTAGTTTATTTCCACTAAGCCATGTGACGCTCCACCGATGAATAAATGGGTGACGGCAACTTGCCCAGCCAGAATAGACATATGTGGTGGTTGGTCTGACACTCCACCAATCACGTACGAGCACGGCGGGGCTGTCATCGATGCTGCAGTTCGATTGGACGGCAAGAAGCCAGTAGGAGCCAGGGCCAGGAAGATTGAAGAGTAAGTCTATCCGACTTGTGTTTTTGGAATCGTAAATTCATTCCCCATCCTCTAGCTTCCAGTGAACACACCATCCAACCGACCAATCTGAGAAAATTTCATCAAACTCAAACTGCTGTTTCCGGTTACTTGTTACCAAATTTTAAAAAAATGAACACCAAAAATAAAGCCAGCTTCTTTATTTGTACACAATTGTCAAAATGTTTTCAATCCTGCAACTGTTTTGATGAGTTGTTTATTCCTAAACACACACGCCACTTTGTGAAAAGGAACAAACGAGAAGTGCATGTAGAGTGCTGTGTAAAAACCAATGCATATTGAGATTGGTACCGTTAGGAACTTTATACGGAGTTAGCTTTCAGATTCAAAGTGTTAATCAGAGTGTTTTTTTCTTTTTCCATTAATTATTAATCCTGTTCAAATTAAAGAGGAACAAGTTAACGACACTCAAGGCTGTATCAACCAAACCTTCCAGATGGTTTGTTAGGCTTGCAATTTATTTGTATAGATCTAAAGGGTCTATACATGATGGTTTAGAAATTTTGAAAGGGATTGTGTTCACGCTATTTCACGAGATTACAAAACATACTGTCAGAAACAGTACGTTGGTGCAAGCATGTGAGTTTGTTTCTTGGTGTGCCACTCCTGGCTGAAATCAACCACGCCTTCCAGATGGCTTCCAGAGTGGCTTGATGGCTTGGAACTTCTTTTAATAGATCTCAAGCATGGGCGTAAATACCAGGGGGGATGGGGGGATAAATCCCCTCCCCCCACTTTTTGTCCGGGGGGTGGGGGGGGTGATCCATAGGATCATCCCCCCCCCCAAGATTTGTGGTCCTTAAACATTTTTTGTGGTTTTCACTGAAAAAGCACCTGCTAGCTTAGTAAATGAATAAAACATTTCTACAAATTCCTATCAAGACAACACCCACATCTGTGCACGCCCGTACACACCCACCAGTGAGTAGACGGTCATTTACACGAACTTTATGGAACTTAACCACACCCACCAAACAGCACCGCTGTGACAAATTGAGGTTGGCATCGGTTACTTGACAAAGCCTAATGAATGTACAATGTACTATGCAGAGAAAGCAGAAAAGAAACATTTTCTGTAATTATTTGAACAAACTACGTAGAACATTAACAACACAGAGGGCATCCATAATGCAATTGAATATCTGCTGTGGACTTAATGTGTAACCTTCCCCATGCCCCCTTTGCTCTTAATCTCAGCATTATTCCTTTTTTTCCATTACCATCCCCCCTCCACTTTTCACAACAAATTTGCGCCACTGATCTCAAGGGTCTACATCTGATGGTTTAGACCATTTGAAAGGGATTGTGTTAACATAAAGAAAGCATTACACGCTATAATAAAACGTATTGTTAGAAACGGTACACTGGTGTAAGCGTGGGATTTTATTTAATTAGTGTCAGGCAGGGTTTTAATTACAAACAACGTACCCTTTGTGAAATTTTGGCCTGTTAAATGGTTCAGTTTAGGCAGAACTGGTGTGAAGTTCTAGCCCTGAGGACCTGGGCGTAATCACTTTCTACCATTTTGTGATTTTCTGTTTCTGTACAGACCACATGTTGTGTTGGTTCTAGGCAAGGACCCAGCTCAGAGTGTTCAGGTCGTCTGCAAGGAGATGTCTCAAATCTCAGACTATAACAACCCGCAGGCTTTGGGTAAGTTACGTCGTGTCGAAATTGGCGGCTGTGGCTGTTGCTAAGGGAGTTGCCATGGGCACAGTATGCTTTAACGCATGTCAACGTGGTGACCAAGCTGCTGCTGTAGCCGCAGCTGTAGCCGCCATCTTGGACTCAGCCTATCGCCTCTCCTTCTGTATAATTTTGTGTGGCGTGTCGTGGCTGAGAGGTTTAGTGCATCGGACTCAAGTTCTGGCGGCTAAGTCATCATGATGTGGGTTTGAACCCCGGTCATGACACTTGTGTCCTTGAGCAAGACACTTACCTATAATTGCTTCAAAAAGGGGAAGAGGCAGTTATGTTTGTCTGGGGACGGATTCATTTACCCCTCCCTGTTCTTAGCTGTGCTGTGAAGAGACTTGCGTTTATATCTCGCCATGATTTGTTTCTGCGCATTGGCCACGAAACTAAATCCATACTGTTCACGAAAACCATGTACATGTGTGTATATCCGATACGTGTGTGTGGCCACAACCAAACCACCACTGCGATCGCGGCAAGAAAGTCACATCATGTGCTGTTGCTAGGCAGTTGCTAAGGTAGGCAGGACTTAATGGATCGATCTGTTGGGAAGCACCAAGTACACACAGTACTTTTTAAGAAAATACGTTTCAGGCAAAAAAAAATAGTTGAAAAATGATTACATTCTTTGAAAATAAAGACTATCGAGAATGAGAGAGTGTGTGGTTTTCGTCCTCAGGTGCTTTATTGAAAGGGGCTTTACACTGTACGGAGATGGTAAGCCTGTCATCTTCTGAGACACTACGGGATCAACTGATGAGGCAATATGGAGGTGGGATTGAGCTCAACACGTGGGCAGATCTACCTCATGGATCAGGTAAAAGGAGGCCTCTTTTTCTCTTGGGGCGAGGGGAGTGGGGTTGGGGGTTATGAGCTTTGTTCCTCAAAGCTTTCCCCGTTTGCAGTTTCACACACTCGGCCCCTGAACAATGGCCCACTGATATATTCTTGTTAAAATATCTATGAGAACTATCATGCGGTGCTTGCATCTACACAGTACACAGTCAACCCTCCTACTGTCTGGCTGTTCAATATCATTTGAATGATAGATAAACTATGCCAGCCTGCAATATGATATCATGTTGTGAATGCATCTACACAGTACACAATCAACCCTCCTACTGTCTGACCATTCAATATCATTTGAATGATAGATAGACTATGCCAGACTGCAATATGATATGTTGTGATTGCATCTACATATTGCACAGTCAACCCTCCTACTGTGTGGCCATTCAATATCATCCACTGTGGTTTTGAATGATGAATTATACCAGCTTGCAGTATGATATCATGTGATGAATGCATCCGCACAGTATATGTCCACGCATGTGCCCAGTTTTAGATCTTTGCACGGTTGTGCCACCATACACGACCTTTATCCTGTCGATAAGTGATGACGTTTTGGAGCCGTAAGTGCAGTGTATGTTCATGAGTATGTATGTATACCGTTCCTGTACACTGTACTTCTGGCTCCAAAACGTCATCACTTACCAACAGGATAGTTCAATGGTTTCAAATGGTTGGTCAGGTACCTGGAAACGGGATTAGGAGGGTTTTAGCCAGTTGAAAACTGATGACATGAATAAACGCAAATGTTTCTCCTGCCTGGAAACAGAAGCCGTGTAAAGACCCCATTATGTATTTTCGGACCACCGGAGCAAAGGTCGCCCAGTCATTCAACTACGGAGCATGCACAGACCACACACACGCTGTCTAATGCTTCGATTCACGCACTCAAGGACAACAAATTTTTTATAAATACTGCCATTTTGTGGCTGTTCAGAGGCGATTTTTGTGGAATCCCCGATTACAGACCTTTGTCCTTTTGTTCCAAGAGGAGGATTTCGAGAGGCTTCCACCATTGTTTAGTCATTGTATTTCGGCTCAATGGAGGTAAGTCAGAGTGAGCTGGCAATCAAGCCATGGTTCCGTGTTTAGTGCCACTCCTATGCCGTAGGTAACGGTCGATGTTTTGCAATTCACGGTGCGGGGATTTGACATTTTCTCAGTCGAGAAACAAAACAAACTATCCAATAAAGAGATTCTTTGTTCTCTTGGCATTGTCAAGTCAGGGTTTCTTTATGCCAGCGGTACTCTCAATGAAAAAAGATTCTGGCAGTTCCCTAAAAAGAATCCCGCCAGGGGGACGGGACAAAAAAAGAATCCCAGGTTAAAAAGTTTGTATCTTTTTTTCCTTTCTTTTTTTCCTTTTTTTTACAGGGCTAGGAACTAGTAGTATTCTTGGAGGGGCTGTCGTTGCCGTGCTTTGGAGACTATCGGGCAGGATCTACGATCACTCTTCACTTACACATGCAGTATGTTTGCATCTCATCAAATATCATTCTCTCCATAAAACAAGATTCAAATATCAGAAGGGGTTCATTTGGATAGTTCCTCGTGTGCCCAGGAAAAAGGACGGAACAAAAAGTTTACCAGAAAAAGGGGTGTAAGCAATTAATGTGCAAAATTGTGTTTCAAGAAAACTGTGCATGAAAGTTTGAATGAGTTATGAGTTCCTGCCACTCATAAGTCTCTATCGGAAGGTTAAATTCTGCATGGGAATGAGAAAATATGTCTTTGGGGTAATTCTAGCAACAAAAATGGAACAGTAATGCCCTGAATGTTTTGTCAGGAGCCATTTTATCGCTTTACAGCCTTCTGTTTCTGGGTCAAAAAGTAGTTTGTGTGCCTGGAAGAAGGGCATAGAGCCTTATGCCGAATTTAGGGGTCTACCCGAACTGCAGCTCTAGCTAAATCTTGAAAGAACGATGCAACATTGAGACGAGGACATTCAATTATCAGTCTTGGGGGTTCAAGAAAACTCTGTAAGAGCAATCCAAACAGACCCTTGTGAATTTAGCACACTTCTGCTTTTCTCATGGTTTAAAGATGAGGACATTCGGTTACATTTCTCTATGGTTTAAAGACCTGGACATTCAGTTACTATTCTCAGGGTTTCAAGAATTCTGTGTAACAGCCATCCAAAAACACCCTTGTCAATTTAGCAGAGTTCTGCTTTTCTCATGAGGACATTGAGTTACAATTCTCTGAGTTTCAAGAAACCTGTGTTATAGCCATCCAAAAAGACCCATGTGAATTTAGCAGAGTTCTGCTTTTCTGATGGTTTAAAGAGGAGGATATTCAGTTACAATTCTCAGGGTTTCAAGAAATTTGTGTTACAGCCATCCAAAAACACCCTTGTTAATTTAGCAGAGTTCTGCTTTTCTCATGGCATAAAGATGAGGACATTCGGTTACAATTCTCAGAGTTTCAAAAAAACTGAGTCATTGCCATCCAGAAAGACCCTTGTGAATTTAGCACACTTCTGCTTTTCTCATGGTTTAAAGATGAGGACATTCGGTTACAATTCTCAGGGTTTCAAGAAACTAGTGTACTAGCCGTCCAAAAGACGCTTGTTGTGGATTCTCCTGAGTATTCAGAAGGAAGTAATCTCTAACTCGGTTTCCTTGCAGGTGCTTCTTTTGGAGCAGATGATGACTACGGGCGGAGGATGGCAAGACCAGGTCGGAGGTCAGTAAATCAATCACCATGGTAACGTGGTTGGCTCAGTGGTTTCTTTCCCCGCCATTCACCTCTGTGGACCCCGGTTCAAATCCCGAACTGGAGCCTTGCATGTGGATTGGGTTTTCAGTCCCTACCTGAATGCGTAGGTTTTCCCTATTTGGGGTTTTCCCTCGCACATCTAAAACTGACATTTCTGCAACATCTTCCCTATACACGGGTATCTTCAGGCCTACGGGTCACAGTGCTAGTCACTTTTGAGGGTCCCTTGGTTTCATTACCAGAAAGATATAATAATAATAATAATAATAATAATAATAATAATAATAATAATAATAATAACCTACTACTGGTCAATGGTGGAATGATCCATTGAGCTCTACCCACAATGCACTAAACCAATCGCAATTTGAGCTTGTGCGGCAGTAAATCTGGTGGTCAAGGGGTTAAGATAATTGCTCTAGAATGTGGGGGCAAGTTTGATTGAATCCCACCCAAGTAGTTTGTGATTGTTTTTAATCGCAGGACTTGGGATGCATGCACTGAGTATACAGTGCTTATCACACATCAGTGTGGGGTAACCCCAAAAATATCATTGCAATCTTGGTCGTTGTCGGTCCAACATTGATGACAAATCAAAGTGAAGTGGGATTGACTTGGATTCAAAATCGGTATTCTAGTGACTCCACAACTACCATAGAGGGCCTTGACAAGCAATAAATTGCTTTCTCATGCTATTATATTGTCTAACACCACTTCAGGCTGTACTCCTGGTGTCAATATTGGCCATTGTGAGGGCAAACTGCCCCTCAAAGTAGAGATCACCCCCGTCCCACTGAGTGAAGAGATCCAGCGCCAGTTCAACGAGCACTTTTTACTGGTGTACACTGGAAAGACTAGACTGGCCAGGTGAGTCTTCCAAGTATTGCTTGTGGGAATAGTCTCTAGCTACCTCAAAGAAGGAAATGAAAGTTACAGCAAGGTAGACTAACATGTACATTTTAGAAGTCTACCTTTTTTAACTTTCTGGAGAATACTGCTTGTCAGTAGCACACCAATTGTTTTTGTAAACAATCAAAATGTGTTTTGTCCTTAAAATCTATTATCGGCTGTTTACTATAATTGTTGACATGTATTTTTATTATGAAGTATCACTATGAAAGGTTGCTTTGACGTTTCGTTTTTTGTGACAAAAAAACCTGTTTAGTTTAGTTCAACTGATAGACCTTGTGTACGTGATGTCACCGACCGCTTGTAATCATTTTGGTGATTACCAGCGCGTATTTCAGTCGCATGCAACTGTTACAATTATCCGGTGCGTGACGCAAACGTGCGGTTATTGAGCCAATCACTGCACAGAAAAAGCTTCTGCATTCCGCTAAATTAGGTGCGTAATGTTGCCGCACGTTGGGCTGACACACAGGATGATAAGTTTTTGTGTAATTTTACGACATAAAAACTTTTTTTTTAAACTCAAAGTACAAAAATCTTCATTATGAAAGAAAGCTTGGTATGTAAATTCATTAGGTGATTTATAAACAGTTTTCAGTTTTCGGAAACGATTACAAAAGTCTCACATGAATCTGTCACATATTTACAACAAACAATATGTTCTACTTCCCCATCCCCTAAAAACTCTACAGGAACCTGCTCCAAGATGTTATCCGGAACTGGTACGCAAGATCGCCGTTTCTTGTGGAGAATTGCGACAATTTGACACGGAATGCCTGGGAGTGTCGGCAAGCATTCTTAGACGGTCAGTTCAATCAAGCACTCATAGTTGACAACTTAATAACTTGTTAATAACCGGTCATTAGGTTGACAACTAACCAGTACTGGAAGACTGGGAACTAAACCAAGATGGCTGCAGCACAGTGGTGTAACTAGACATTTTCATATGGGGGGGAAGGCAGGGGCAAAGAAATAATTTGGGGGGCTTTATTCTTTGTACAAATATTGGATGCATTTGAGTGCATCGTCGCGGAATATAATCGCGTGAAATCTGGACTGTTCCATGTCACGAGGAAAAAAAGGACAAAGGTCTGTAGTCTGGGATTACACAAAAACCACCTCTCAATAGCCAGAAAATGCCAATATATTCAAGACCTTTTTTTGGTCTTTGTGTGGGTGAAACGAAGCATTAGTGTGTGTTTCGTCAACAGTCTCAGCAGTGGAATGTCCAGGCGACTTTTGTTCCGGTATTCCGATTTATTTTTACACAATGGCGTTTTTACAAGGCTGGGGAAACATTTTTTGTGTATGCACCTCATCCAGCGCCTACTTGTCAAAAGATGACCAAAAAGACTCTTTCAAAAATATCAATACTCTGTCATTGTTGTAGGTGACCTCCCAAAAGTGGGTGCCTGCATCGAGAGATACTGGGCCCAGAAGAAAGTGATGGCCCCAGGATGTGAGCCGTTAGCCGTCCAACGTATGATGGAAGCACTACGGCCGTATGTCTACGGTCACTGTCTAGCTGGTGCAGGAGGAGGTGGCTTCATGTATTTGTTGACCAAAGAGCCCAACGCTATCGGTCAAGTCAGAGAAATACTTGGGTCCCTTGAGGTAAGCTGTAATGCAAAATTGTTCTAGATTTCCCATTTGTTTAAAAAATATAATTTCCCTGTTTTGGGTTTTGGTTTTTTTTTTTTCTTCATAGTTTCAGAACTGTCATCTAATCTACAAAAAGATTTACATGTACACAGACAGTTAGGCGGTCGGGATGGCATGTGGTGTCTTTCTTCGCCTTCCACCTCTAGGACCCCGGTTCGAATCCCACCGGGGGCACTGGTTGAATTTTCAGTCCCTACCTGATTGTGTGGGTTTTCCCTGGAATTAATCTCTGGGGTTTTCCTCCCACATCTAAAACTGACACTTCCGTGGGGCTCTTGGCTAGTGTATTGATTAAGTTTGCTTTTCTGAGAATCCTTGGCTTCACAACCAGTCATTGCGTGTGACGCAATGACTTACCAACAAAGACAAACTTTACATAGACATAAGGGACTCAGGCAAAAGGGGACTCGGACAAAAGGGGACTCGGGCAAAAGGGGACTCGGGCAAAAGGGGACTCGGACAAAAGGGGACTCGGACAAAAGGGGACTCGGACAAAAGGGGACTCGGACAAAAGGGGACTCGGGCAAAAGGGGACTCGGACAAAAGGGGACTCGGGCAAAAGGGGACTCGGGCAAAAGGGGACTCGGACAAAAGGGGACTCGGACAAAAGGGGACTCGGGCAAAAGGGGACTCGGACAAAAGGGGACTCGGACAAAAGGGGACTCGGACAAAAGGGGACTCGGACAAAAGGGGACTCGGACAAAAGGGGACTCAGACAAAAGGGGACTCGGGCAAAAGGGGACTCGGGCAAAAGGGGACTCGGGCAAAAGGGGACTTGGGCAAAAGGGGACTCGGGCAAAAGGGGACTCGGGCAAAAGGGGACTCGGACAAAAGGGGACTCGGGCAAAAGGGGACTCGGGCAAAAGGGGACTCAGACAAAAGGGGACTCGGACAAAAGGGGACTCGGACAAAAGGGGACTCGGGCAAAAGGGGACTCGGACAAAAGGGGACTCGGGCAAAAGGGGACTCGGACAAAAGGGGACTCGGACAAAAGGGGACTCGGACAAAAGGGGACTCGGGCAAAAGGGGACTCGGGCAAAAGGGGACTCGGACAAAAGGGGACTCGGGCAAAAGGGGACTCGGGCAAAAGGGGACTCGGACAAAAGGGGACTCGGACAAAAGGGGACTCGGACAAAAGGGGACTCGGACAAAAGGGGACTCGGACAAAAGGGGACTCGGACAAAAGGGGACTCGGGCAAAAGGGGACTCGGGCAACAGGGGACTCGGGCAAAAGGAGACTCGGACAAAAGGGGACTCGGACAAAAGGGGACTCGGGCAAAAGGGGACTCGGGCAAAAGGGGACTCGGACAAAAGGGGACTCGGGCAAAAGGGGACTCAGGCAAAAGGGGACTCGGACAAAAGGGGACTCGGACAAAAGGGGACTCGGACAAAAGGGGACTCGGACAAAAGGGGACTCGGACAAAAGGGGACTCGGACAAAAGGGGACTCAGGCAAAAGGGGACTCAGGCAAAAGGGGACTCGGACAAAAGGGGACTCGGACAAAAGGGGACTCGGGCAAAAGGGGACTCGGGCAAAAGGGGACTCGGACAAAAGGGGACTCGGGCAAAAGGGGACTCGGGCAAAAGGGGACTCGGACAAAAGGGGACTCGGACAAAAGGGGACTCGGACAAAAGGGGACTCGGACAAAAGGGGACTCGGACAAAAGGGGACTCGGACAAAAGGGGACTCGGGCAAAAGGGGACTCGGGCAACAGGGGACTCGGGCAAAAGGGGACTCGGACAAAAGGGGACTCGGACAAAAGGGGACTCGGGCAAAAGGGGACTCAGGCAAAAGGGGACTCGGACAAAAGGGGACTCGGGCAAAAGGGGACTCAGGCAAAAGGGGACTCGGACAAAAGGGGACTCGGACAAAAGGGGACTCGGACAAAAGGGGACTCGGACAAAAGGGGACTCGGACAAAAGGGGACTCGGACAAAAGGGGACTCGGGCAAAAGGGGACTCGGGCAAAAGGGGACTCGGGCAAAAGGGGACTCGGGCAAAAGGGGACTCGGACAAAAGGGGACTCGGACAAAAGGGGACTCGGACAAAAGGGGACTCGGGCAAAAGGGGACTCGGACAAAAGGGGACTCGGACAAAAGGGGACTCGGACAAAAGGGGACTCGGGCAAAAGGGGACTCAGACAAAAGGGGACTCAGACAAAAGGGGACTCGGACAAAAGGGGACTCAGACAAAAGGGGACTCAGACAAAAGGGGACTCAGACAAAAGGGGACTCGGACAAAAGGGGACTCAGGCAAAAGGGGACTCAGACAAAAGGGGACTCAGACAAAAGGGGACTCGGACAAAAGGGGACTCAGGCAAAAGGGGACTCAGGCAAAAGGGGACTCGGACAAAAGGGGACTCGGACAAAAGGGGACTCGGACAAAAGGGGACTCGGGCAAAAGGGGACTCAGACAAAAGGGGACTCAGACAAAAGGGGACTCGGACAAAAGGGGACTCAGACAAAAGGGGACTCAGACAAAAGGGGACTCAGACAAAAGGGGACTCGGACAAAAGGGGACTCGGGCAAAAGGGGACTCAGACAAAAGGGGACTCAGACAAAAGGGGACTCGGACAAAAGGGGACTCAGACAAAAGGGGACTCAGACAAAAGGGGACTCAGACAAAAGGGGACTCGGACAAAAGGGGACTCAGGCAAAAGGGGACTCAGGCAAAAGGGGACTCGGACAAAAGGGGACTCGGACAAAAGGGGACTCGGACAAAAGGGGACTCGGGCAAAAGGGGACTCAGACAAAAGGGGACTCAGACAAAAGGGGACTCGGACAAAAGGGGACTCAGACAAAAGGGGACTCAGACAAAAGGGGACTCGGACAAAAGGGGACTCAGGCAAAAGGGGACTCGGACAAAAGGGGACTCGGACAAAAGGGGACTCGGACAAAAGGGGACTCGGACAAAAGGGGACTCGGGCAAAAGGGGACTCGGGCAAAAGGGGACTCGGACAAAAGGGGACTCAGGCAAAAGGGGACTCGGGCAAAAGGGGACTCGGACAAAAGGGGACTCGGACAAAAGGGGACTCAGACAAAAGGGGACTCGGGCAAAAGGGGACTCGGACAAAAGGGGACTCAGGCAAAAGGGGACTCAGGCAAAAGGGGACTCAGGCAAAAGGGGACTCGGACAAAAGGGGACTCGGACAAAAGGGGACTCGGACAAAAGGGGACTCGGGCAAAAGGGGACTCGGACAAAAGGGGACTCAGGCAAAAGGGGACTCAGACAAAAGGGGACTCAGGCAAAAGGGGACTCAGGCAAAAGGGGACTCGGACAAAAGGGGACTCAGGCAAAAGGGGACTCAGGCAAAAGGGGACTCGGACAAAAGGGGACTCAGGCAAAAGGGGACTCAGGCAAAAGGGGACTCGGGCAAAAGGGGACTCGGACTCAGTCAGGAGTTGGGTTCGGATTCGGACAACAGGGACTCGACTACTGCATTTTGGATACCCATCATGGGGTTCCAAATTTTTCAACAATAACCACCAGTCACCATAATAGTATAAAAGTTTTAAGATGATGTAAAGATCATGCAAAGATTCAAAGCATGCAAGTTCACCCTCCTACTGTCTGACCATTCAATATCATCCGCTGTTTTTGAATGATAGATATACTATGCCAGCCTGCAATATGATGTTATGCTGTGAATGCTTCTACACAGTATAGTCAACCCTCCTACTGTCTGACCATTCAGTATCACCCACTGTGGTTTTGAATGATAAAGAATGCAAGCCAGCAATATATGTGGTGAATCAATCTACACAGTACACGGTCAACCTACCTACTGTCTGACCATTCAGTATCATTTGATTGATAAACTATGCCAACCTGCAATATGATATCGTTGTGAATGCATCTACACAGTATACAGTCAACCCTCCTATTGTCTGACCATTCAGTATCATCCACTGAGGTTTTTATATGATAAACTAAACAAGCCTGCATTATATCATGTTGTGAATGAATCCACACAGTCAACCCTCCTACTATCTGACCATTCAATATCTGAAGAGGTTTTGGTTATTAATAAAGTGAAATATTACCTCATCTTTGTTGTGGAGAGCTAGTAGTGGAAGAGCTGGTGCTGAGTCTGACTGACCGGAGATCCTCAAGCAAGCCGATCTCTAGATTCAAGTTGGCTGTGTACTTCAGCCAACTAACTGAGCTCAAATATTTATGTATGTACAAAATGTGACTAGGTATAGGTGTAGGTAAGGTGAATATTTAAAGGTAGGTGTCATGGCCGACTATCATCTAATTCGAATGTACGTACAGATGTATATAGAAGTAGAGCACTGTAGCACATAAGTGGTTGTCTATGGTTCAACTCCAAGCAGCAGAGTGTGCTGTATAGTCCATGTACACTACAATGGAGTCACTCAAGCATAAAGCTACTCAGTAGTGTGCTGGTCAGCCATGCATACAATAGCTATTCACACACAAAGGATCTATTCAAGAAAGTTTCCCTACACATCCACTACCAGATTCTCCTCAATTGTGTCAGTAGTAAGCGGAACAAAGGAATGCTGAGCCCTTGTTCACAAGGGATAAAGATTATAATCCCATAACCTGGATTACTCTGGTGTTCTTAAAAAGCGTCAGTCAGTATGATCTGGGTTTGCCTCTCATCACAACCAGCAACTCAGATTATACTGACTGACGTTATTCAAGAACACTAGATTAGGTTATGGGATTATAATATGTGTCACTTATGAACGAGGGCTCAGCGTTCCTTCGTTCTGCTTACAATTGACACAAATGAGGAGTATCGGCTACATCCACTGTAGTTTAGAATTGACCGATCCATTAAGCCCCGCCCCCTAAGATATTGACCAATCACAGGAGTGGCTACATCACCCCCTGTACACGTGGGCAGCACCATGTGCGTCTCTTCAATGCCACACTGCACAACATGGATTACACGCTATAAGTACGTGGCAGCTTTAGTACGCACACACATGTCAGCATTTTCCAATGGGATTTTATCATATCAGACTTTTGTTGGACTTTCAGTGGCATAGCCAAGGCTGTGATTGGTCAACACGTAAGGGGGCGGGGCTTAATGGATCGGTCTATTATAGATGAACTATGCCAGCCTGCAATATGATATCATGTGGTGAATGCTAGATCTACACAGTACACAGAAGGTGAATGCACATGTAAACAGTGCACACAATAGTTTACAAATATTGTTTGGTCAACTTGCTTGAAAATGTTACCAAGTGTAGTTTGCATTGTTGTGACAATAAGCTCAGAGTGTAATCTGAATGGGCTTTATTTTTTACTGCAAGAGGGCGCCCTTTTGGGTAGATTGGGGGTCAAACCATAGAAATAGTACGGTAAACCAGATGCAATTAACATACAACTTTGTAGGGGTTTTTTTTATTGAAAGTTTTTACAAAATAATTAGTGTAAGATATTTGCTGGGAAAATTGGTATTTTTAATGTTTTGAATTATTTTTGTACTTTCAAATTGGAATTAGTGTTGCGCCCCCTTGCTGTCAGGAATATGGCCTATTAGAGGCTACTGATACGGCTATGGCTGTTGCTAAGGGTGTTGCTATGGACATCCTGCTTCAGTGCATGATGATGCAGCGATTAAGTTGAATAGCCATAGCCGCCAATTCGGATGTGGCCTTGGAGTGTCTGGCTTATAGCACCGGCCATGTTTCAAAACCCTCTTTTTCACCTTACAGGGTCTAGATGACATCTCAATACACACCGTGGAGCTCGACCACCAAGGTATTGAGATAGAGGTTGAGGAGTAAACCCCAAGAGATTTCAGCACATCGGGCTCTACCCCAAATGAGGATCAAGGTGGTGAGATATGCTCCTACACTGACCTGGCAGTGGACAAGAAAGTACCGTGACGACATAATACGAATGGCATGGAGACGGGAAATATAAAACCAGTGTGTGCTACCAACTATGACATATGCTGCAGAAACATGGACAACAAGAAAACACCTAGAAAAACAATACATCACAAACAACACAAAGGGCAATGGAGAGAAAGCAACGCCTCAAAATGAAGCAGATATCTTTGATCTATGGTCACCAAGATCAGTAGTTTTCAGTAACCTTTCCTGGCTTCCAACAAACAACATTGTAGTTGAATCAGAAAGGAAATTGTCAAGTAACATCAGACTTTGGACAATAGTTTGTAGTTTTCTGTGAAAATAAGAAAACAGAAAACAAAATATAAAAAAAAATGGAAATCCTGTTAATAGCGGAAAGTTGTAGCTCCGTTTTGCAATTGCTTTTATAATTTATAGTTTTTACAAAACGCTGACACTGTGTGCAGACACAACTTGACACATTGTGATTTTTTTTTCGGGTCCATAAAACAAGACAGTATTTTGTACAGGTACTGATAATTGAATCAAATTTGGTTGTTTTCTGTTGTGCTTTTACTGAAATCTTCAAGTAATCTATCAATGATTAAGTTAAATTAAAACTGAAATTCGATTTAAGTTTGTTTGTTTTTTTGACCCACCCACGTCCACCCACAAATTGGGGAAATTTGTTTAAATCCTTTAACATAGACTATTCTGAATGGCACCTTAGCATACTGTATTTTTTCTATAAATCTATGCATCACAGGGTATAACGACCTCATTTCATTTTGCATATAATATATAATATTTATCATACATGTCTTCTTAGATCAAATACACAGTGTTTCATTTTCATTCACCATCGTGCTTTAAACTGACAACAAAACAATGGGGCTTTAAAGAATTTAATTTTGTTCGTATTTTAATAAGAAGTTTGACGCAAAAATTCAGGTTTACTGAGCTTTAAACTGCTAATAATAGTATGATATTTTCAATAATATAACTTTAAATACTTTAATAATTTATCATTTTCAACAATAGTCAGGGTTTTACATCATTGCCGTTAAAAAGGTAGGCCCTATGCAACTTTTCCCTATTTTGTTTAAATTAATTTAAACTTTAACTGCTGCTAATATTTTGATATTTTCAATAATATTAGCACTAATATATTATAGTTCTTTAATAGTTTAGTTTTCAATAATAAGAGTTATAGTTAAATACTATTTATAATAAAGATGAATTTGAATAACTGCAAAATGACTAATTGTTAAATTTTCTCGTTTTCTTGGCATTGCTAAGTGCCACATATACCTCGCTATAGAACCACAGCAGTCTGCACACTACGATCATCCATTTAAAAATTGAGTAGAGGTTTTTTTTTTTTTTTAGATAAATAGATATGCTTGGTTACAGTTTTTGTTCAGAGGCTGCTGTGAACATCAAAAAGTATAGAGTTTACTCTTTACAAATCTTGTACAGAAAAACAGTAGGTACTTGTAATTATTCTACATGTACTGTACATATCATTTTGAAATTACTTGTACTTAAAATTTTGAAATAACTTGTACATCAATCTTTTTGTTCACAAAGGTCAATGTGAGATGTGTATTAGTACACATTATATGGAGTAAGCCTAGAGTTGAATGTGACAAGAAACACACACAAACACAATTTTTTAATTTTATAATTTAATAACCCTAACTCCCTTGAGTGATTTACTAGGATCCTTCCCCAACACCATATGGGTAACTCAACACCCAAACTGTGGTACTCTGATTATGGTGGTACATGCCTGAACCCATGTAAAGCATGATCAGTTTACTCATGCAGTCTTCCAATCCAACTAAATCCAACAAAACCTGCTGTTAGAGTTTGATGGAATAGGGACTGTTAGGGTTAATGTTTATTGGGAAAAACTGTTTTCCCAGGTGCAAAGTGCTCCCCTCATTGTGTTTCTTGTCATATACATGATTGATTTCACTTCAGTTGCAGGTTGCCAGCAGTGTATTCAAGTATTTACATTCAAACAGCCCATGGCCTAACTAGATCAACTTTTGATCCTATACTCATGGAGGGCTACCTCAGTACTAATCTTTTTTTTAAGGCCCTCATGTACAGCTTGAGAGCTTTTCAATAGATAGACAGGTGAATGGTTTATGGCATTCTACTTCTACATCACTAGAGGCAGATTTGTTGGACTAGTTTTATTGTATTTGATTACACATCCAACAGCACAATTAGCGCCAATAACAGGATGAATAGGAAACGAGAAGAAATGTTCAGTTTTAAGATGTGGGAGGAAAACCCCAAATGGGGAAAACCCACGCAATCAGGTAGGGACTGAAAACCCAATCCACATGCAAGACTCCGGTCTCCAGTCTCAGATATAATTATATAACAAATATAATTAAGATAATGTAGAACTATGGTGCAGTTTCTCATTCTATAAAAATAAACACGTTTATCCGCAAGGATAAAGACAAACCCACTGGTTTCATTTGAAAGCCATTATTTGATAGACATTATCACGCATAACTACCAGACCAATAATGATATAATGCACACTGAGCAGGTGTAATGTGTGTATACACACACAGTATAGACTTTATGCGTAGGACATCACTATTGAGGGCCAAAGTCAACAGCTACAACGCCAGCCTCGCCACCATGGACAGCCCGCTGTATCGATACTTCTCCTCACTAAACCCCTGGTAGGGATGTACTGAAAAAACAACGCGGATTGGCTCCAAAAGTGACTGCTTTGCACACACACTTGCTAAAAACTTCTGACCACTTGTATGGCGATCAGTACGTGCATGTCAAAAGTATTTCGACACGATTCCATTTCAACTGAATCATGTTTTTACACGGTCACCCTAAACTGCAGAGAGTTATACATGTCCAGAATGAATGAGGAATGAGAGGGGACCAGCCGCTCTATAACTTGATGCCTCTTTTGCAGGCAACCATACTTGATCGCACACGTAGAGTGCATCGGCCACAAGCCTAATTCAAATGAAAAACATCAAAACAAAGATTCTCAAAATGTAACCACCAAAAACATTTGAGCACATTACATGTTTCACCACCTGCCCTGAATATGTTTAGTTTTCGCCAGCCTTCAAAACAAACTGATACAGAAAAACACAGACACAAGAACATTTTAAGATTTGTTACTTGTTTATTTAATAAGTTATTCACAATATTAAGGCAAAAATTAATTTAAAAAACAAACATATAAAATAAAAATCTCAAAGGAACAGTGTTCACAAGTCGAAACTCACAACACATCAGACTTCATAGTTCAAAGTGTTTCATAATCAGGCCAAGTCTTTAACCTCTGCTTAGTAGAAATGTGCTACCAGCCAAAATGCAATGAAGTCAACACATTGTGACTGGCTCCCCACCAAATTTTTGCTTAGCAACTAGTTATTCTGCTTAACGGTAAAATATAGGATTGGTAAAGCTGATAGTACAGTGTTCTTACTTTGTGTGATTCAATAAATACATGAAAAAAACAAACCTTTGACAATTTGGGCTCAATCCGTCATCTGAGTCAGGAGAAAATAGTGAAAAACCGTGCACACTTTTCAGCATGAGGCTAAGTCTTTAGCGTTTGCTCAGTAGAAACGTGTTACCAGCCAAAATGCAGTGAGGTAAACACATTGTGACTGGCTCCCCACCAAGTTTTTGCTAAGCAAGTAGTTATTCTGCTTAACGGTAAAATTAAAATTGGGGTCTTCAAATTGTATTTTGTTGACTTTGACAGTATTTCAGACAGAAATGTTGCTATGGAAGATTGGTACTGGTATTGAACTTCATAATCAGTAAGCTTTCAGACTGATACTAATAAACAACAATTTGGAGGCATACCAATCCTGTATTCTACCTTCAACAGTCGTTATTGGCAAAAGTTTATAAAACAAATTTTCAATAACACTTTTTTTTTTTATCCATTTTAAAAAAAATGTAAGGGTGAACAACTTAAAACCCCCAAAACTAAAAAAATTATGTTAGAAAACTTGATACAGTAAAAAGTTTGTTCACCTTTGTCATGTTCCTTTTACACATACATGTTTATAGTAACAAGGGCTGCACATACCAGCTAAAAAATGCAGCCAACAGTTTTTTCTTTCTTTCGGTCATGGTTGTGGCCAGACAGTTCATTACTCTTTCACATTGCCATCATACGAATTCCCAACTCATTAATTTTGTGTCGCCGACAACATGGTAGTCACCATTATACAAAATGTCAAAGTACTTATTGTGAGTGCAAAATCTAGACAGACTGTCACAGACCTGATTGCTTCGTTCTTGAAAGGGCAAGGGCACCAAGGCATTTTCTTCTTGATAAAGGGTATCTCTATTATGAGGAAATTTCTATTGGAACATTTCAAGGGCACAAGGCAATTGAAACGTTAGGCCTGGGCAAGTTCACGCAAGGACAATTGTCAACTATTGTTCGACTAACTTCACCCAAACGCTGTCTAGTCACCTATGGTTAGTCAACGCTAGTCAACTATTTGGAACCAGCCTACTGACGGTGGTCGCTCAATGGTTGCTTCGCTGGTTATCACAGGATTTGGTCATTCTTAACTGTGACAAATTGCAAGGGAACCACGACAAAATAAAAAACAAAAAGGCGTAATCGGCGAAGGAGAAGAAAATGTGAGTAGACCTATGTTTATAGCAATGCAAACATATTACTGGAGGCTGCCATGTTGACGTTACACAATTTAGCTCACACTAGTTCGATTAGAGTCGTTTGCACTTTAATACTAAAGCGCATGCCAACCATTGGTTGACGATGGTTGTTGCGGCAACTTGCCCCCTGCTGTCAGTATGAAAAGGACAGATGTATGTGCAACAGACCACAATAGACCTTATGCACTGACGTCGTCCCGCCGCAATCTTGGGGGTAAAACGATGATGAAACAACGAAAAATGCATAGATTTATACGCGCGATGCACAGAATTGAACAATGAGCAACGTCCTTTTGACCTCCACATGAGGGCGCCCTACTCCAGTGACGTCATTATGCATAGGGTCTAGAAAGCGGAATACAATCCAGCATTCCAGTGTTGACAATCATGAAATCACCATCATGAAATCAGTTTCTTTACTTCTGTTCTGGCCGGCTACGTTTCTTGTCTGCCAGCACAAAGTGGTTTTTGGCGAGAGAGTGAACATTTCCGAGGTGGTGAGGAAGAGGTAGTGACGTCAGGCCAGTCTTTCCCAATTCCTTGATTCCTTCCAGGACGTTGGGACCTTCAAACTTCACTCGGCAGCGGAAAGGGTCCTTGTGTAGGGCCATGGCAGGAGCGAATTCAGACCCACGAAACCTGGTCTCAAGCTGTTAATTAAAAAATAACGACGCTTTGTTTGTGTCTAGGTTATATTTCCGTATGGTTACAATCAGCAGAGCTCCCAATCTTCATTTCTGAACAATTTGAGATGATAATGATAGTTGATAGAAAGTACAATGTATACTAAATACTAAAAGAGGTGCACACATTTCTAGGGTGGATTTCACAAAGCGCTAGGACTAGTCTTATCTCGAGTTAGGATGAGTAACTAGTCCTAACTTACATAACTTGTCATAAATTAGGACTAGTCCTAAGTTAGTTTTATGAAATCCACCCTTGGTCTTACAAATTACGACACAGGGTCTTTATCTGTAACTACAAAATAAAATTCATGAAATTATGCAAAAGCTTGCCTCAAACCATGTGTAATATAAACACTGTCTTTAGTCCTCAGAATAGACACTATGCATGCAACATTAGGAGCTCAAACACTGCCCTCACTGAGGTCAAAGAAAGACCTCTTACTGGTCTTTAGTTGTGTGTAGCGCCAGCCTTGCTACCAGCCTCTCGTCAATAACACCTGGTAGGGATGTACTAAAAAACATCGCTGAAATGCTGATTGGCTCTCAAAAGTGACTGCTTTGCGCATATGCTTGTTAAAAACTTTGGAGTGCTTCTTGGGCGCTTGTAGGGCGCTCAGTACGCGCGTGTCAAAATTCAAGTATTTTGACACGATTCCTCTTCAAATGAATCTAGATGAAACCGGATGACGTCAATACACGCAAACATTTCCCCTGCCTGAAAACGGAGGTTGTCGTGCGATACCATTTTGTAACTTCAGAACACCGGAACAAAGGTCGACCAGTCATTCAACTGCGGAGCCAGACCACGCACACACCGTGGAACGCTTCGATTCACCCACACTAGGCAAAAAAGGTTGTGCGTTTACTCGTATTTTGTGGCCATTGAGGGGCGGTTTTTGTGTAATCCCCGATTATAGACCTTTGTCCTTTTGTTCCAAGAAGGGGATTACTAGGCACCGAAAAGCTTCTACCATTGTTCATTCATTGTATTTCGGCTGAATGGAGGTAAATCAGTATGAGTCGGCAATCGAGCCATGGTTCCAGGTTTAGTACCAATCCTATGCCAAAGGTAACGGCCGATGTTTTCAATTCACGCTTCATGAATTTGACGTTTTCTTGATCGAGAAACAAAACAGACGATCCAGCAAAGAGGATCTTTCTTCTCTTTGTCAAGTCAGGGTTTCTTTGGGCCAGCGGTATCCTCAAAGAAAAATATTCCGTCAATTCTGCCAAAAGAATCCCACCAGGGGGACAGGACAAAAACAAAAAAATTCCCAGCGACAACCAGTAAAAGAACTTCATTCTGTTTACAAAAAAGGAATCCTGGGACCAAAAAAAGGAATCCCGGCGGCAACTGGTTAAATGACTTGTTCAAACTACACCTCACCTTGTACTCTATCTTTTGTAACTTTGGCTGCTCGTTGGATCCAAAGGAATGGAGGACCTGTTTTTCCCTCAGCTCTTTTTCTTTCTCATTCTCAAAAACGATATCCGAGTCTGGCACATCTGAGGAGGGAGCTGCAAGAAAAAAACACACCCAAGAAATAAAAGAATACGAAACAGTCAAAAAACAAATCATAAACAGGTGACCCCCAGTTAATTTCTTCGAAGAGTCGTAAATTCGTAAATGGGCATCGTGAAAGATTCTTACGTCATGCTCAGGGGGGTGTGGCTTATTTAGAATGACTCTTCAATTTTTTTTTAACGGTCGGGAGTGTGTCACTCACCTTTCCTCTTCCTTGACGGCCTCTTGGCCAGGGGATTGGTGTCCACCTGGTTCAGTCTGAACTGTGAGAACCATCCCTGGCTGTTGCTGTACAAAGCCAAGGAGGCTAGGGAGTCCAGGTTGCGACCGGTCAGCTGGATCTCACGAATCTCACTGCAGCGGAGGCTGTTTAGTAATACCTGAATAAACAGAGAGGTCAAATCATTCAAAACAGGCATGACAATTTAAATACTAGGTCCAATGTAGATGGTAGTGGGCTTTTATAGCAATAATCTTACTGCTACTCTTGAGCTATTGAACTACTGGGATCTTTTCTCACTCCAACAAAAATGCAACATCATATTTTAACTCATCGTCCAAACTGTTGGACCAAGTAGTGCTACACCTGGGCCCAATTTCACAGAGCTGCTTAAGCACAAAAAGTAGCTAAGCACAACATAATTATGCTTATCAAAATAAGGTCACCAGTCAAAGTACTAACACACATGCACAATCTGTGACTGGTATCCTGCTAAACTTTTTAAGCAATATTCTCTGCTTAAGCAGCTCCATGAAATTGGGCCCTGATCCCATGTGATACATAATCAGTTTACTAACTAGTGCAGTCCTCAGTGTAACAGAAGCAGACAAAAACATGCAGTTGGATTTCGATGGACTGCAGTGGGGGGGGGGGATATCATACCTGTAGTTCATAATCTATAGCATGTACGGTGTCTTATTTACATTGCCTCATACTCAAAGTAATTCAGTATTAAAATAGCAAAACATGTCATTTTAGTTACATATACTGGGCAGGTTAAAAAACAAAAAAAAAGATAAATGTTCATGATACATGTTACTGTTACTAAAAAAGCACTTTTAAGTAAAAATATATTTATACAGTACACGCATTTTTTTTAAAAACCAAATAATTCCACATGATCATAATGAGCCCAAGTCAGAGCTTAAGCCGAAGCTGTGGTTTTGAAAAGGACCTTAGTATATGTCAGAAAGGGAGGTTTTTTTTAAGTTGAAAAGTGTTGCAAACTTCTTGTTGATCGCACAGTGGTACAGGGGTCGAGACTCAAGCCAAAGCCATTACCTGCATGACGCAGTCTTTGTGGGAAACTTTGATGGCGGACAGGATGATGAACGGAGATTGTGGCGGATGGACCATGTACACAACGTTGCTAGCCGTCTGCCTTTGGGCTTGCGTTCCCTCCTGTATGCCCAGGCGTACCCACCAAGCGTCGCTCTGTTTCCTAACACATAGATCCTGGATAGGGGTAAACTAGCATTAGTAACCAGGGATCTCTCCGGACATTTAGGAGCTCTATTGTATTTTCATTGTCTTACAAAACAAAACCAAAAACCAAACATGGCCAGAGGGCCACTCGAGGTCAGGGCTACAAGGCAAAATTATAAGGAAGAGAAGATGTCTGTTCAGAGTTCTCTTAAACTGGAGTAGATTGTAAGACGGTGGTAAACAAGATACAGGTAGGGAGTTCCAAAGTGCAGCAGTATGGGGGAAAAAGCTAGCAGAATATCTCACGGTACTGGCCTTTGGAACAGATAGAGTGAAGGGATGAGAGGATGCAGCAAAGCGTGTGCTGCGAGTGAAGGTGCGTACAGAAGGGACGATAAGTGAGAGACCTTCTGCGCACATACCATGCAAGTACATGTAGAAGAGGCTTAACCCTAACCCCCTAAGCATTTTTACTAGGAGATCTCCTCAACCCATCATACTCCAACAGTGCACTTGTGGGGCCAGTACACAACCCATCATACTCCAACGTGCACTTGTGGGGACAGTACACGACCCATCATACTCCAACAGGTCTTGTGCTGTTTGATTTTGGCTGACTGGGTATGTTATGACATGGGTATAGCTTGATTTTTTGAGAAGTACAGTACCAAGCCCATCAATATCCAACAATACACTTTGCATATCATAGTACTTTCCACACTCAGCCAAAGTCCAACACTAGTCCACTGAACCATTGGTACTCATCCAGCTCCAGTCATAGTCCAACAGCAGAGACAAGATTCACAGAACTCAACCATCCAAAGTCCAACACCCCCTGTTGGATTTCGACTGACCTGGGGTGATTAGGGTTAAAGGACTTAGGGCGTCTAACAAAAAGAGATTCAAGAGACAATGCCAGGGCCTAATTTCATAAAACTGCTTTAGGTGCATACTCCAATATGCCTCAAAATCTCGCTTATGCTCTGCACGTAATGCTTAAACAGTGATACACACTTTCATATCATTGTATTTGTATGTGTGACTAATCAGTGCCACAGGCTTCCACTGCAGAAACTGACTAAGGTTGAGAACCTTACAGGTATCTCTTTCCAACAGTGGCCCCAAATTCCACTGCAATTGGGCACAGCTGGTGGCTTCTTCAGTTGACCACTCTCTCACTGAAGCACCTTGGCAGTGGCCCTACTCTCTGCATCAGCTTGTGAGTGCCTCAAAATGCCACTGGTGTGGCATAGTGAGGTATGGGCAGGTCGTCTCAAGAAACACTCAGATAGTAGGAGGGTTAACCAAAAGTCCATTAATACTATCAGCATTTGTATTGCTTCTCACAATTTCAGCGATTGTGTATATTTACATTTCTGAAGTAAAAAGAGAGTTGCTTGTTGAGTCGTTCCTTGAACTCCTCCAGTGTGGTGATGTGGTGTTTCTCTTTCGATTCTGGAATGATTAAAATAAAAAGACATTGCAGTGGGTGATTATGAATTAAGGCAATGTCAGTTTGACACTCTTATAAGGATAAAATGTTACGTTCTGGCTCTTTTTGATGGCATGTATAACATCTAAGACAGAAACAGAGGTTCAACCAGATTGCAATGAGTTACCTGCTTGTTTGGTGAGTTGAAAAACGCTCCATTTCCTGCTGTTGGGGTGATGTTGATGATCTGAAAAGACAAGGATTATTAGAGATCAATAGGCTGCCACCATTGTTTGTCACCGTATTCGGTATATGGGAGGCAAGTTCCAAGATTCCAGCAGAGCATACTATGGCCAATTATCAGCCGTGGCTTACGGTCAAGGCTTCGCCGATTCAAGCTGATCACATTCCACATTTTTTCGAAAGAGAACCAAAAAATTAGGTGCATTTATGAGAGCATTTGTTATTTTTACTTAGTTTCGTCATATGATTGCATTGTTTGAGTTTTTTGAGAAAAAAATATTCTACAAAAAAAAAAATTATCCCAAAAGTTAGGAAAGATGAATTCCATGTGTGAGCACAGACAAATTCTGGCAATCGTTGGGCTAAGTGGTTAAATCAAAACAGGGTTGGTGTCCCAAAACACAATTATAAATACTACTGTACATAAACAGTACCCTGCATTGAGGAATGTTGCCCAATGTACGTGTACACAGAGTGAGACAGTTTAAATGTTCACACAGCGCAGTGAGGCACCAGAGAATATTACGTAGTTTATAATGGCTATAGTTACTTTGTAATGAAACTTACAAATTAGCTCAAGCTCTGCAACTGCATGTTTAGAAAGATGTTTCAGCTGCAATTAAACAAAATAATATTATAATCTATTATTTGGGGTAGATCCAAAATATTCAGCTCTGAGGATCTCTTCTTGTTTTGACCTTATTAATACTACTAAAAAATAAAAACCAGCACAGAACTTTGGGGAAGGGAAGGGGAGAGGGACCGGGGTGGGATGGGGGGGACTTTGATACACCTTGAATCAGTGGAGCAAATCTATCATTCATCAGGATATATTTCAAGTGTCCTTTTCGCAGAATTGGCCGATTTTGCCTTTGGGACCGGGGATGTGACGGCAATGAAACACTGCGGGTACTAGGCCTAGTCCTATATGATTTGTTACATCCTGTAATTTTTATTTTTTTTCCCGTAGTTACGCGTTTCATATTTTAGAAGCGAACCGCGATTTCATTTTCCTCTAATTTTGGGAGGATAAAAAAAAAATGAAAAAGGCAACTTGTGATGCGATGCAATAGATCGCGGAAAGTTGCATGTGTCAGAGGCTGTAGCATAGTCAGACTGCTCAGCTACGAGGACGTGGTTAAAATAACCGGTAATTTAATAGTATGTTATATAATGTCAGATAAGCGTGTATACATCAAAGAGGGCACTATAGGAAATATACTTTTGCATTATTTTACCGTCACAGACGCTGGTTAAATACCCGCTGTTAGACCCAGCCCCACTAGTGTGGCAAGGATTTTTGACATCGGTTGAATCCTTAGCCACACGTCCAAGCCTATCTTTTGTGCAGCTCGTCCCCCAATCCACCACACCGAAACCTAACGGGTGCGGCGCTGGATTTTAACCAACTAAATGTGTCCACGTACCTCTTAGCTTCCCTCCGGTACTTTGGCTGTTGAAATTACTAACCTTATTAAAGGCAAATAATCATTTGAATTTTTGCGCATAATTACTCCACACAAATAGATATCAGCTAGTGATCGGGGCCATTTTGATTACCCAGAATGCAATGCCATCACGAAGTCACAGGTGGCACGTGAGTGCAAAAACAATTTCAGAATGGAGTCATAAAAAGTGCAAGTACCAAACTATGCGCGCATGCAACCGATGCCATGCATAGATTTGGTGCATGCACTTTTTCTGACTCCATGCATTTTGTATTCTAAGCTGTTTCATTAGCTGTAGCTGTCACGTAAACAGCCGCTGAATTGTTTTTGCACTCTCGCGCCACCCGAGACTTCGTGATGGCATTGCATTCTGGGTAATCAAAATGGCCCGATCGCTAGCCGATATCTATTTGTGTGGAGTGAATTTGCGCAAAATTCAAATGAATATTTGCCCTTAATAAGGTTAGTAACTTCAACAGCCGAAGTACCGGAGGGAAGCTAAGACTAAGAGGTACGTGGACACATTTAGTTGGTTAAAATCCAGCGCCGCACCCGTTAGGTTTCGGTGCGGCGGATTGGGGGACGAGCTGCACAAAAGATAGGCTTGGACGTGTGGCTAAGGATTCAACCAATGTCAAAAATCCTTGCCATACTAATGGGGCTACTGTTAGACCCAGTGACTGGGGCGCTGAACTCCTTTTTTGTTGTTGAGATTTTGACACAATCGGTCGTACTACTACTAGCGCCCCAGGGAAACCTTTGAAAGTTTGAGATGAAAAAACAATCGACAATTGTGCGGAAAATCGTCGCAAATCGCTGATTGTTTTTTCATATCAAAAGGTTTCCCTGGGGCGCTAGTACGACCAATAATGTCAAAATCTCAACAAAAGGAGTACAGCGCCCCAGTCACTGGGTCTAATCCACTGCCCTTTTATTTTCAACGTCCTACAATCTGACAATAAGGTCTATTGTCGATCGGTTGATTTCAACAGAGGTTGCATCCTGCGCTGAGGCATGATGGGATAGGAAAGGGATCATGTTTCTTGCTGCACAGTTGCCACTGCCCCCTTTGTCTTCCCATCATGCTTTGCGCTATTTCGTCGTAGCGCGATCAGCAATAAACCTTATGACAATACATTCTTGAATCATGACAATTACTTTTGTTTAAAACTATAATGACAATGCATTAATTACAAAAGAAGGCACAATATTATAATTAATAATAATATTAATAATAATTTATAAATGTTATTCATGGTTCAGTCAATGAATCAAGACTCACGCTGCAGAGTTGTATGACGTGTTGAACCAATGCTTTTTTCGTGGTTCTTTTCATTGAAGCCGCATTTTCAACATCACTCAAACGGTCTGCTGGAAATGATCCCCACTGCTTCAATAGTGTTACATATTCCTCTCTCCTAAAACTCCCAAGAACCTTTCTTAAACTGCTCTCGGTGCTAGTGTTGATCATTGTTAATCTTGTTACTTTTTTTAAATACCACTTTCTATTCTAGTAATTTAGTTTAAAAAAAATAGTAAATACAAAGTAGACTAGTCGACTCGTAGTTTGAATGTTGTTATGAGACCGCGCCCGTGTGTGAAAAGATCACCTCTAGTCGGCTAGCATTTGTCGATATCATTTAATTATTATGAAACAACGTCTGGGTGCAAACGTATTTTTGCAATTTAGGCCGAAGAATCAATAGAGGGCGCCACAACTCAACGGCGGTCGTATGTCTGTGGTCGTGACCAACAAATTCCCCTGCTGAGCCCCTCCTCAACGTACCCCCTCCAAGTTTTAAGCCCTTCCCTCAATCTCACAGTAATTCCCCACCCCGGTTTGAAGCCCTTCCCTCCACCGAGCCCCTCAAGGTATCCCACCCCTCCAAAGAAATTCCCCTCCGCCGAGACACCCAATTATCACCTAATTAGTCACCCCTCCCTGAACCGCCTTAAAAACTTTATCAGAACTTTAATTAATTTTACTGGTTTTATTATTCGCAATAAATTAGCAAATCGTTTTTCAAGGGTTTACGTCATTGCGATCTCTCCATTTGCACAACCATTATTTTACCAGGTAAAATTATAAACTTTAAGGACAGTCAATGGGTTTTAAAAAACGTGTAGCTGATTTGTTCATAAAGCTTTGTTTTAGACGACAATCATAAAAGTGTGATACAGAGAAAGGTTCTCTCTGCAAAAAAAAAATGATCCAAAAAAGAAGACGTTTCAACAATATATGTACATTAGGCCTACTTGTGTACACCCACCATCTTTAACTGAAACAGATTTTTTATTTTATTTATTTACAGGACACCACAGAGTCCGAGGAGGATGCCGTTATGCAAAAGTTGAACAAATGGAGCTCTTGAATTTAGTCAATCATGCGTTGAGAAGAGTTCTACAGAAATGAAACAAAACTTACGAAGTTTGATAGTGAAGTTAAACTAAAGTTCAACTTCACTAAACTAAAGTTTAACTTCAACTATCAAACTCTAATAGCCGTCTGCAAGGTTCATTGTTTAATTAAGTCTTTTGAATTAATTAAACTGAGCATAGTGGTCTACAATAATCAAGCAAATTCAACTTTGTGGGTTTAAGTCAAATTAACTCGTTCCATCTGATTTATCCATACATGAATTTATAAGTTAAGCTGACTTCACAAATGAATTTCAACTTAAAATACCAGGTTTACTCAACTGATAATACTTCTATCCAGCGGCAAAATAAAACCAAGCAATGGTTAATTAAACACTTAACGAGAATGACTCAATAATATTCAGAATTAAGGCAACACACTTGCCTTATTTTAAAAAGTCCGAAAGTTTTGTGGTTATCGGATGCAGCGTTAAAAATAACCCAACGTGACCTTTTGACACAAGCCCGCCCTTACGTGTTGACCAATCACAGCCTGTGTTTAAGGGCGGGGCTTAATGGCAGTAGCATCAGCTACAACAACAAGACTCTTTATTAATTTATGGCATTGGTTTAATAGAGGTAACCATTTTGCGTGAACAGTCAGGTTTTAAAGTAACTTCAACTGTTTTAAAGGATATTTTCAGCCTCGTTGTTTGGCATCAGTGTCAGTGGACTGTGTCTTTGACATTCGAAAGGTTCTAGGCCTGTGCAGCTAGTCAATAAATTTAAGAGGTTTGTAACCCTAGGCCTAGATCTAATACTAGTTCTCCCTTCTCGTGCGCAATGAGCTGCTGCCACCTAAACACTTTGGTTGGTCTTTGAATGTGCTGTCATGTTGTATACATAAATATTATGCTTGCCGGTAGTGGTAAGGGTTCAATCAGAGCTACTGGGTCACATTAGGTCCGTTTGCACATGTTTACGCAACCGACAAACCAGTCTTTGACAGAAAATGTAGTCTATAAGTAACCCAATGCACCGATAAGGAGAGTTGAAAATCCCGCAATGCGCGCATGCCATGTTTAAAAATGTCATTATTTCTATGGTGTTGATAGCCCTTTTTTAAAACATTTTTTGCCCGTGCAGCGTTCTATTATGAATTGGCGGTTGTTTCAAAATGGCGGCGCCCAACAGGAATTATCAGAATACCGCCGTTCAGGGTAAATACTTTCGATTAGACCCAGTAACTGGGGCGCTGTACTCCTTTTTTTGAGATTTTGACATTATCTGTCGTATCAGCTTGTACGACAGATATGTCAAAATCTTAAAAAAGGAGTACAGCGCCCCAGTTACTGGGTCTACCTAGCCCCTTACATTGTCTGATTGTGCCAAGCAATACGCTGGACTCCCTCAGCGGAGGGAGTCCAGCGTATTGGCACAATGTATGGGGCTATGAGTATGAGTAGCCTTGCCTAACTTTAGTTGAACGTTACCTAGCCAAAAGGGTTTAAACCAAAAAACAAAACAAAAAGTTACCTGGCCGTCGACAGTAGTGTATTCACTGCCCTACGTCACTTCACTCTTGCTTTAATTTGGTGTACTGTAAGGCTATTTAAGGCTGTAAGGCTGTGAAATTACACAAAATCGTTTTCCACAGATAATAAAATCAGTAGTCTGTTACCCCACTGCCAAAGCAAATGGCGTAGTCATAACACACAGATGCTCATGTTTCTTCAACACAGCTGGGTGGCGTGTTCAAATCGTCCTCTCTCACAACAGTTCACAATTCAAATTGTCGTTGCTTATATTTATAGCCGTTCAATTCGCAAAGAACATCAGTGGGCATCCTCTGTCTGAGTCAGGTAGTGGTAGTGACTCGAAACTTTGGAAATGGGACGTCACTATGGCTGACACTCAGTCTGGATTAAAAACTGAATTAGTGGTGAAAACCACTGTTTTCTATGAAAAAGTCTTGTCTTGAGGTCCAGTCCTCAGCAGCGGACTCCAATTCTCCAACCAGTTGCCCTGATATAGCAGTCTGTAAATATCTGCTCGCAATATATAGCAATGGCGGCTCAACAAACTCTAGGAAATTTCACGCTGCCTTTCACAAATTCTCAAAACTCCTCTCTCTCTATCATGCCTGTCCAAGTCACAGCGAGACAGCTAGGAAAATGAAAAACCACACCCCAAAGTTTCCTACATCCCAACTAGCTGACTAGAAAATTCTTATGCAAATCAAACACCTTCTGGTCACTCATTCACAACTACACACTTGGCCAGAGCACAATAGCCTCAGGAATCCGGAGGGAATACTTACCTGTATTAAACTAAATAGGTCGAATACATTTACCCGTCCACAAAAGGAAATCAAGATACTGAATATTTACCTGTGGAAGTGCTGGAAGGATGAATATTTATGAGACAGAGCAAAGGTTTCAGCAATTTACATAATGCAAAGAGTGAGCATTCTGACAGGCACAATTTATTGGGCTACAAAACCAAAGTAAAGTAGTAAAGGAGTCAGACTGGTCTATTTATATTTGTTGAACAGACATGATGACACTATTCAGCTCACCAGCTGGTTTTCTCCTTGTTTTCTTTAATTATTACTACTTACCTAGTAATTAGGAATAACCTTTTTTATGTTGGTGTCTTGATTCTCCACCCTTTTGCTTAATTGATGTTCAGAAATGCAACTACAAAATAAAAAGAAAATGGCAAACCACACTTTAAATTTGTATTTGCACAGATTTTTTTCAACTTGCTAGTGCCATCATAGCAAGTTGAAAAAAAATGTACAAATTTAAAGTGTGGCTTGCCGTTTTCTCTTTTTATTTTGCAATTACAAAGTTACTAGGTAGGTAGTAATAATTAAAGAAGAAAAACAGTTATTCCTAATTACTAGGTAGGTAAGTACTTCTAGTTCTTGTAGTAGTAGTTTGCAGTATTTTTTCAACTTGGAAACGGATGCCAAATTCGATTGCCAATTTTTCACTATCAGTATCATCAGTCATTATGATTGATGATCAAAGACGGCATGTCTGGTTGAACACAAATACTTTCACAGGATTGTTATTTCATGTATATGTTGAGTCACACAAAGTGTAGATATACTGGTCTTTGACACTGGCTGCGTGCTTCATTTAAACAGTCTGCCCATTGTTCTGATAACTATTGTTAAAACTCATGTGTAATGGTTAGTTTACAATTTATTTATTCAGACTTTTTATGCAGAAACAAAAATTAAAGAACAATAAAACATTGAAATTTCCAATGGATTTTTTGTCTCCGATCAGTAAATATGAGCTTGCCAGTGCACCTCACAGCAAGAGACAGTGAACAATATCCAGAGCTAGTCGAGCTCCTTGGCAGCCTCTCCGAGCACATCACAGAGAATGGAGTCAGTGTGCCACTTCAGAAGGACCTCAGTCAGGTACGATGGGCAGAGTCTTCCCAAACTCTGACAAACCTTTCAGAGCCATCTTGGTTTTCTCTCATTCAGTGCAATGGCACCGAAGTGAGGCTGATAAAGTGATAGGGCCAAATATTCTGGACCCCCTTAAGAGCAGTGGCGTAACCAGAGGGGTGGGGTGAGGGCAGGGGGACAGGTGCTCCCCTTTCCCCCACTCAGAACCCTTACCCCCCTCTTGTCCCCCTCTTGCCCCCCCCCCCAAATAAGATCGAAAAAATGCACAAATGAATGGTTTGATACATTAATTACAAACACCTCCCCCAAAAATGTTTTTAATAATTATGTCTTTGCCCCTGCTTGCCCCCTCTCCCCCCCCCTTAAATGAAAATGTCTGGTTCTGCCACTGCTTCAGGGATGAGTTCCCTTCATTGCTTCATACTAAAGATTATAGAGCACCGTAGGCGCAAGATGGGGAACTCTGGCTGAAATGTGAAATCTCACTGGACGCCATTTCGGCAAGTGACTCTACTGATACAACACTGATACGTGCGGACCAGTGTAGACAATGATAATTGCTATCAATGGGAAACACAGGCATTCACTTGCCAAAATGGCGCCCATGCGTATTTCACTTTCCAACAGTAGATAAAGGCCCAGTTCCCCATCTTGCGCCTACGGCGCTCTATAATCATACACAAAGGGAACTGACATGATAAAAGTCTACATGGCCGTTTTTTCAAAACCAAGGCGTAGACTTTGGCACCATCTAAAGCACCGTCCATTTGTTTGAAGTTCCGCAGCGAAAAGCGTACGTTTTCAAAACGACTGCAGAACCCAAGCTGGAGCCAATGCCCAAGCCATAGTTTAAAAAAAAAGGACTTTAAAGTTGGCAGTTTGCAATCTATTGCTTACCCAAGTGTTACACTGTTGGTTCATCATGAGTATAATTGTTCTGCCCCCAACTTCAAAATTGGCCTAACTAAAGTTAGAATCGGCCAAGTTTGCATAAGGACCATTTGTCAACTAGTGGCTGATATTAACTGGTACTCATGCTCAAAAACATTTGTAGGGTACCGTGCAATATCGACCTCATGGTCGACACATGGTCTTTGTGCGAAATTGGCCCTAACTATAGTTGGAATCGGCACAAAGCTGGGATCGGCCCAACTATGGTTAGTCAAAGCCCAACTATAGTTAGGCCATGCCCAACTATAGTTAGGCCAATTCTATAGTTGGGGCACAACAGAAATGCTCACAAGATAGACACACTTGCTGCACACAACCTTAGCAAACTCAGTGTGTGACACCTTCAACAATCTTTCATCAACCATGAAACATTTGGACTTCCTTCTTTCCCAATCAATGCTCATTCCCCTATTATTGATTACAGGCCGAGGAATCACTGAAACGAGAGAAGCAGTCTTATCTACAGTTCCACATCCTGCATCATGAGCTCAAGGAATTCATCATGGATCATGATATCAGCAGCCATGATGTGGCGCCGAGCTCTGCTTCGTCGCAGGTCTGGGCCGATCCATTTAAATAATATTTGGATCATTTAACAGTGACCAACTCAGATTTTCTTGACATACTGTTTTAAACAACCCTCTATGGGTGTATTGAATAATTTAGCCCCACCCCCATCAATGAGTTTGGGGCAATTTCAGAGAGTCACAAAAATCTGAGCTGGTCACTGTCAATACCCGGAGCGTTCCATTTCCCTCAGCTTCGCCTTGGGAAAATAGAACGCTCCACCAATCACGGGAGTCATAGTTTCAACCATAGCACTCAATACTATTGTATTCCAGCATGCCAAGGCAAAACAAAAGTACAAGTTGTTAACAAATAGACCCGTCTATTAAGCCCCGCCTACTTTAGCAACTGCCTAGCAACAGCACATGATTTGACTTTCTTGTCACGATCACAGCAGCAGTGGTTTTGTGGCCTTTTGAGCAGTGCCTTGAGTCCAAAGAATAATGCAGACAGGAACACTGTTAAACCACTTTTACACGACTGTACGGGGACCACTGCTGAGGGATTTGCACTGCCAGAAATACAAGAAGATTAAAACAAAACATGTTAGTACAGTCGTGTGTGCTGCTGTGTGTCAGAACAATGGCAGCGGTTTGTTTACTTTTCTAATGGGATTTTAACGTGTCGGACTTCTGTCGGACTTTCAGTGGCGTTGTCAAGGCTGTGATTGGTCAATACTTGAGTAGGTGGGGCTTAATGGAACAGTCTATTGAGCCATGGTTAAGCCATGTGTATTCCCTTGGTGCATGTAGAGTTATGAAAATTGTTTCCAATAGTGTTAAGGCACACACTTGTCTAAAGGTCACTCCGGGTGCACTCCAACCGAAAGGCCCATACTCTGGCTGCAGTTTGAATGAGGTCAAATGTAAGAAACTCATCGAATAAACAAGGTTCTTGGTTTGACATTCAAGAATAACAGTACACACTCTCCCTCCTACGAGGGTTGTAATGGGCCACAATGTTCAAATATGCATACAGACTTGCATAGTCCTCTGTGAGTTTGGAAACCTGTTTTATTGGTCATTCACGTGTAATGAAAGTGTTCAAATTGGAAACCCCTTTTTTTTCCAGACCCGGTATTAGGCCTGGTTGGGGAGTCTATTAGGTCTGTCACGTGTACTGCCAACTTACTATACAAACCATATTTAATTAAAAGAGAATGTGTTTTTTTATTACCCTTAGTTCCAAGAGGCAGTAAAACACTGTCTGTACACAGCCGAAGCAGCAGACTATGTACATCCAAACCCCAGCGCCTCTCCAGGTACAGAACAACCCTGCACATTGCTCGGTCTAACCGAGGAGCAACTCAACAGAGCAAACCCACACAACAAGGTAGTCCTTTTAAAAAAAAAAGACAACTTATATATATATAAAAATGAATTAATAGTACATGTTTTCAATCATCAATTTGCTAAGTGGATTCTTAAGACTGTTTAGTGTGCATCATCAAAACAAATGAAAAGTCTTATTCTGCTTGTAATCTACAGCGATTGAAAGCCCTTCAGCAGCAGTTAATCCCTAAAATTGAGGACAGACTCAGACGGAAATGTGAGGAGCTGGTCAGTTTCCATCACTCCCAACCCGATAATGGTAAGTCTTATTCAACAAGGGACACATTTCATGAAATGTTTAAGTCAGAAAAAAAAAGTTACTTATTAGCTTCCAGTACCCGCAAATCCTCCAATCAGATTGCTTGAATGGGAGTGTGTTAATAAACCAGTAAAACATATTGCACTCTGCATATTGTGAGTATCATGCATCATGCTCCGTATACGGACAGTGCAAATTACTTTCTGAAATTTTGCTCGTTGGACGTACTGCTCGTTATGAAATAACGCTAAAAGATGTATTTCTTCCAGTTGGCTGGAAGATAAATTCCTTATCACATGCGCGCTCATGGAATACGGAAAAATCTAGTGCATCTGCTTCCCATATTACACAAGGTATTGATTTGTGTTATAACCCCACACAGAGACCATTGTTATCGTTGGTTTTCCATTGTTTTTATAGAGGGTGGTCCTGACAGAGACCGTTATAGCCCCTTTCACACGAGACAAATTCCCTGGGAAACTTCCCAGGAAAATTTGATGACCTTTTCACACTTGAGTTGCTAACCCTGGCAAACTCCCAGGAGATTTCCAGATGGCCATTTCCTTGAGAGAGGGCTAAGCAAGACAACCCCAGGTTTAGCATACTGAGTGTTTAGTGTCCCCAGGAAAATTGCATCTCGTGTGAAACGAACATACATTTAGGATGGTGGTGGGGTTAAAACTCCCCAGGAATCTCCCAGGGTTTTATTTCCTGACAATTGGCTCAGTTGTATGTGAAAAGGGCTCCTTGATATCCTTAATATCGTTTTTCCGCTGTTTACAGAGGGTGGTCAGATGGCATTTGCCAAGGCAACCAGACTACCTGATCTACTGCAGAGTGATTGCACCAAGCTGGACGAGGAGAAACACAAACTGAAGCTGGACAGAGCCCAAAGGGACAAGAATTTCTGGCAGTACTATCAGGTATTAGGCACAGAGCCCAAAGGGACAAGCATTTCTGGCAGTACTATCAGGTATTAGGCACAGAGCCCAAAGGGACAAGCATTTCTGGCAGTACTATCAGGTATTAGGCACAGAGCCCAAAGGGACAAGCATTTCTGGCAGTACTATCAGGTATTAGGCACAGAGCCCAAAGGGACAAGCATTTCTGGCAGTACTATCAGGTATTAGGCACAGAGCCCAAAGGGACAAGCATTTCTGGCAGTACTATCAGGTATTAGGCACAGAGCCCAAAGGGACAAGCATTTCTGGCAGTACTATCAGGTATAAGCCACAGAGCCCAAAGGGACAAGCATTTCTGGCAGTACTATCAGGTATTAGGCACAGAGCCCAAAGGGACAAGCATTTCTGGCAGTACTATCAGGTATTAGGCACAGAGCCCAAAGGGACAAGCATTTCTGGCAGTACTATCAGGTATAAGCCACAGAGCCCAAAGGGACAAGCATTTCTGGCAGTACTATCAGGTATTAGGCACAGAGCCCAAAGGGACAAGCATTTCTGGCAGTACTATCAGGTATAAGCCACAGAGCCCAAAGGGACAAGCATTTCTGGCAGTACTATCAGGTATTAGGCACAGAGCCCAAAGGGACAAGCATTTCTGGCAGTACTATCAGGTATTAGGCACAGAGCCCAAAGGGACAAGCATTTCTGGCAGTACTATCAGGTATTAGCCACAGAGCCCAAAGGGACAAGCATTTCTGGCAGTACTATCAGGTATTAGGCACAGAGCCCAAAGGGACAAGCATTTCTGGCAGTACTATCAGGTATTAGGCACAGAGCCCAAAGGGTTGTACAAGCATTTCTGGCAGTACTATCATACTGCCCTAAACTTTCCTGAGTCCTTCAAAGGCACATTTGCGATTTACCCAAATGAAGGTATCGTACACAACTCATATTGGTTGATTTTTGAGGATTGAGGCAGAAGGCATCCTACATAACTCATATCGGTTAATTTCGGAGGATTGAGGCTGTATAAGATGTGCCAACAAATTTGGGCACAAATTTTGGGAAAATCCACAAGACGGCAGGGCATATAACACAAAACTTTTACGAGACCAGAATTTGTTTTACAAGAACATAATCAAATTTTAACCTACAAACTGTTTTTATTTGAACAAGCACTAAGAGAAGATTTGTCTTTATGAGTAGTTTGTTTACTTCGACACACTTTACAAAATTGACAGTAATTTATCAGACTCGAAGTCAACACTTGAACGTCAATTTTGTTTTTAAAGTTATTCATTCAATTGAAAAACAGAAGACAAGACTGGAGTTGTTTGGTCATTAGTTTGCTGGCCCAACGCTAAAATCACTTGCCTAGGGCCTGTGATCCCGTGTTATTTTCAAGCCCTGTTTAGGTGTCCAGTTGACAGTCCTCCAAACCAGGCTAAGGATTTGGTTTAAATTAAATGTTTGATTAATTTTTATTGGAAATGATATCCCGCAGGCCCTAATGGATTCTCTCAGTGTATTAGAGCTGCTCATAACGAAACATCGCCTGCGTCTACAAGCAGACAGTGACACCATCACCAGCAACTGGCTGGGAGCAAGATGCCACGCCATGTGTCTTAAACTAAGGTAAATATGAACAATTTTGCAAAAACGTATTTCGCACAGAGCAGGCTCCACGCATAAACGTTGTACATGTGTCTGTTTTTTTTTAATAATGTCGTTTTTCACAGGAATGGCTCTGTACAGAAACGTCAGATTTTGGTGCCATTTGGATCTTGATTTAGCAAGACACATTTCTTAACACACATTGTATGCTCAGTGCTATTTTTGAGACATATGTTCGCATTGCCACAACTACGTCATAGGATTCGGAGCATTCTGTTACAGGGGGGTAATTTTACAATATGAAATATAAGCTTTATGAATTACGCTACATTACATCACCGTTACTTCACTTTTCAGTTTGAAATGTACTTTGCTGGTTTCCCTAAATCGCTTCTACCCTCCGCTGATTGACCATTTGAAACCATTCCTCACACTTGCCCATAGCTTTGTAAACACTCATGAAGTTGTGCAAATACTCTAGTTCTGTTTTATCCATCTGGCTGGGTTTTCTTTTAAGATCTAGTCTTGCTTGTTGTTGCTTTGGACTTTGTTTATCTTGTGACTAAATTATTTATTTTACCTTGTATATTGTTCAAAATTTCAGATGTTTTTATGCCACACACAGCCCCTTGAAAAACAACCTTGGTTGAATGGGTTTCCGTGTATAAACAAGTTGAAATAAATAAAATAAATAAATAAATAGCTTTACCATGTTTACCCCTGGATCAAAGTGTACACAACCGTGCATGGTCAATGGAGCCTGTAAGTGGTGTTGGATGGTGACCAGTGGGCTCCACAATCTACCACGTAGTAGAATGGTTAAATTAGACATTCTAATGTAATTGCACAATAAGCCTTATTTTTGACTGCAAGAGGGCGCCCTTTGAGGTACATTGGGGGTCAAACCATAGAAACAGCGTGGTAAACCAGATGCAATTAGACTTGTAATAAAGCAGTTAATATACAACTTTTGAGGGTTTTTTTTATTGACAGTATTACAGTGTAATCAGTGTAAGATATTTACTTGGCAAATTTGTATTTTTAATGTTTTGAAATATTTGTGTACTTTCAAAATGGAATAAGTATTGCGCACGCTTGCTGTCAAAAATACGGCCTATTCTTCAAGATTTGTCCTGAATGCTTTTTTCTTTTTTGTTACCAGGGTGTTTGAGGCCAGACTTCTGTGTGACACATACACACCTGAGGTAGTCACTGCTCTTAAACAAATCAAGTAAGTTACAAGGATACAAACAGGTTTTGAATTGATTTTTGATTTTAGATTAATTTTCTTTAAGTTTCTTCTCAAAGGGAAAGTTTGTTTGTTTGTTTGTTTGTATGTTTTTTTTGGGGGGGTGGGGGAGTAAATTAATTTCCATCTAGTTTTCAATAACTAATGTTTATGTTTTAGTGATAATTTATGTTTTGTAAGGGATTTTCTGCTTTTCTTGTTGAGCTTATTTTAATTGCTACCATCAAATAAGCAGCAGTCATTTGAAGGGTCATCAAATGCTATTTTGTCGACCTTGACAGCATTTCAAGCAGAAGTATTTCTCAAGAATACATATTGGTACTGGTGTTTCCTAAGGTTGTTATAAAATGGGCAATCTGACAGAAAGTGGATTTCTGTTCATCATGTGGTGAAATGCGGGCAAATTCTCTGGCTGTAGTCTAGGTCAACGTATCTTCTTGGTGTAATGAGAAGATTGTTAGAAGAGTATCTGAAACAGGCCAAACTACACATCTATTATCAATCAATTGATCGATCGATCGATCAATCGATCAATCAATCAATCAATCAATCAATCAATCAATCAATCAATCAATCAATCAATCAATCAATCAATCAATCAATCAATCAATCAATCAATCAATCAATCAATCAATCAATCAATCAATCAATCAATCAATCGTTAAATATATAAGGTGCCAATTCAACAGTCGTTGCTCATAGTGCCGTACAATAAGCTCTCAAAAAAGGTCAGTTTTAAGTGAAGTTTTGAAAATGGCTATTGAGGGAGATTGTTTGATGTTCTCAGGAAGATGATTCCACATCCTAGGTGCAGCAATAGAAAAGGCACGCCCCCCCCCCCCCCAACTGTGTTTGCTCCTTGGAATGCGAAGGACTGAAGTTTGTGAGCAGGAACGCAGATTTCGAACAGGTTCTTTGATGGATAATATGTCTGTGAGATCTGTTGGAGCTGAGGCATTCAGGCAACGAAAAACAAGCAGCAAGATCTTAAACTGACCTTGCCTGTTTTTCTCAACATGAGCATCTGCTTTAATGATATTTTCACAGTTTAGTTTTTCAAACGTGTGTTTTTAGGACGGGGCTTCAAGCAAGCAGACGTGGTTTCAAAAATGGCCCTTAAAGATTGCTTTAATGAACGTACATGTCAAAACAGCATCCCCTTTCATGAGGGGGTCCCAGTTCAATTCAAATCCTAGTCACATCAAAACAACAAGAATTACAAGTTTTTTTCACAACATCTATTGAACACTTTGTCCTACCAGACATCATCTGAACAGAGCCATCCAGGAGAAAGACAAGGACGTCACTAGACTGGGTCAGGCCCTGCAGGCGTATCAGAGCATTGGCATGGGATTTGATCAACTCGTTAAGGAGTACGAACAGCTACAGGCTGCGATCGACAACAAGAAATGGGCGCTGACTGAGCTGAAGCAGAGTCTGGTATCGGACTCCACTGCCGAGTGGAAGACATACTGATTATTAGTCCCAACCCTCTTCAGGAAGTTGTCTGTTTGTGGAGGATTGAGGACATTTAGGCCCAAATAACAATTTGCTTTGCATAGGGCCAGGCATACCAATCTTATTAAAGTCCAAATATGTTGGTGTGGAGTGACATGAGTAGAGGATTGAGGTCACCTGTGGGCAAGTCGGCCTAGGGAGGAAGGGGTAAGCCTCAGCCCCAGGGGCATCATGCCGTATCAATCTTTCTCCTCACTGACCCATAGAAGGGAAACTGCTGATTGGCTCCTGGAAAGTACTGCTTTGTGCGCACGCTTGTTAAAAAAATTTGAGTGCTTGTAGTGTGCTTGTAGTGTGCTTCAGCGCGTACGTATACGCGTCAAATTACAATATTTTCGACATGATTGCACTTTTAAGTAAATCTTAATGGGTCACCCTAAAATACATACAGTTAAACATGGAGCAAGATTACAGTCTGTAAATCTTGTAAATCCACAACCAATGCATGTTGCATTGAACAGAGAGCTCCTTGGTTAAACAAGTTTTGCTAAAAGCAACACAAAGAGAGGAAATTTTTAACCCTCTTACTCCTAGACCATTAAAAACCATTCAAAATTCCAATTCTCACGTTTCCCCATTTCCAATGTACACACATGGTGTTATAATTTGAACAGTGTTGATATTGAGCTGTACTGCTGTACTACCATTCAAAACCATTCATAGCATAGAGGGTCCATTGATTCACCACAGCTGTGCTACCATTTGGAACGATCCTCACAAGGCTTTGTATCAGCTTACCTACCATTCAAACCCACTTAGGGAATCAACACTGTACACAGTTATCTCACCATTCAAAACCACAATAGTGAACTGTTTCAAATAGTGTATCAACTTATTCAAAAATGGCACCAAGAATAGGACGGTTAAAGGAAGAACATGGCCACCACATACACCATTCTAACATCCAAAGTAATGTCAGCCAAATATCAGATAATGATGTCCCTTTTTTATTTGCGCTGAAGAGATTTGGTTTTAAATCGAGACTCGGGCCTGATTGCTTCAATCTTAAAAGGGCAAGGGCACCAAGGCATTTTCTTCTTGATAAAGGGCAATTGTAAACTTCCATTGGAACATTTCAAGGGCACCAAGGCAATGACCAGGGGCAACGGAGGCAAATGCCTCTGTTGCCTCTGTGAAGTATCATGCCTGGAGACTTCATGATTATATGATTAACGACACCTGGATTGGACAGTTGGAGAGTTATAGAATGAAATAAACATTTATTACAGATTCGTAAATATGTACATTTTATACAAAATATTTTCACAAGGAAAGTGACTGCTTAATATTTGAAATTAAAAAGTCGCATCCCCTTAGGGTGATGCCTGTCCTGCCATTTCCCAGGTTACATCCATGTTGAGCTATATATTATACCTCTATGGCTGTATCGTATACTTGGTGTGTGATCCCTGGCTACACGGCCGTTTCATGTTGAATGGCTTCTGAATGTCACCCCCGAACAAAAATATTGACAAAATAGGGAGACCGCCAACATTAGGGCTGAATAGCTCAGTTGGTAGAGTGCCGGTATGTTAATCCAGGGATCGCTGGTTCAAATCCCGCTCCAGTCAATCTTTCTTTGCTCGCTCCAAAAATTATAATGTTTTCACATAATACTTGCATTAAAAAAAAGCAGAATTCATGGGTTTGCATGATTCGATAGTTGTTAGAGACAAATGCTGCTGAAGGGGCGAGGCAAATTTCACTTTGCAAAAGGCACCTCCACTGGAAAATCTGAAAGTCTATATAGGAATAAAAATATAGTTTTCATACACATGGATGCCCCCACACAACTTCAAAACAAAGAGCAAGTTGGCACTCTAATCAGTATGTGTAACTCTTTGGTTCAAGCTCACCATCACTTCACCACTATCTGAAATCACCCAGATGCTTGTCATTAAGCAAGCAGTTATAATGTTCATTTCGGATATTTTGTGGTGTCGGTGCAAGAAGGTCGTAACTTGATTCTGCGACAAAGTCAGACTTCGTGCGAACATGCTCCGTGCACCAACGTCGTGACTCAGCGTCCATTGACTTTGTGTGTACATCCGGGTTATTTTAAGCACGATACAAACTTTTGACATTCTAGAACTCACATTTTTTTTATGGAAATGCTAATATAGGAGATACGACCTTGTTGCACCAACACGATGATTTGATTCGTTCTGGATCATTTCGTTGACCACTTCCCATATCCAGGCCTGATTCCTTTGGCGTTGATGACATCGACGACGACGCCGTGCTTGAACTGGTTCCATTCACGCTTCAGCTCTTGGTCAATGTACTCGTTGTGGATGTCATCCTGATGTTTTTGAAAAACACAAGAAATACGTAAATAAAAGAAGCTTTAGTATTTAAAGGTCGTATTATTGGTACTGTGGGTAGCATGATTTGTGAGTAGTGATTGTCCTTCCCATGGTCTCCCAAAGTCAATTGCACAGACCATGTCACCTTTGATACAAAAAGAGTAACCTTGTACATTCCAGGGTATTTCCCGGCAGGCAAAATTCTACACTGCTCATATGAGAAATGTTCCTTTCGTTTTATCATAGTAAGCACATAAAAACAAGAATCGTAAACAAATAACAGTAGCAGTTGATTTCACAAAGCACTAAGATCAATCTTCAGATGAGTTAATTGCTGAGGAAAGTGTGAAAGTGGGATCGGTCTGTTGTAAACCCTCACAAGGTGCTATATCAATGGGTCTCATAGTATAAACATCTTATATGCTTTGAGACGCATAGATAAAACGCTATGTAAAAACACTGATAATAAGGGAATAAAAGAGTGGTGACCGAAGGCGAGGTCCTTTATCACACAGCCACGACCCTGCAAGGTCTTAAACGGCTGTGTAAGACTGAGTCACTACTCTTTTATTCCTATTCATAAATGCCCTTTTTGTTAAAAAGCGTAATAATGTAGACAAATCCGTGAAACTTTTCTGGGTTTTTTTTTTTTCTAAGTTATTTTTCTTGCGGCATTATTTCGGGAAGGGTCAATGCTCATACGGTTGCGCGTACGCGCGCGCATTATTAGACTTTACATTGAGTACCGCTATGTATTGATTGCGCTACGCATAAATTAGCACCCGCATAAGCTAGTGCGCCAACACGCGGATGGCTATAATGAGCGCATAACGCGCCTTCACAGCTCCAGCTATGTCTTTATCATCCGTTTAAAACCGGTCTTAAACAGTCATGTGACCACCTTTCAACCAATAGGAATGCCCAAATTTTCCCAAACTGACTGGGGTATTTATGAATTATCATTCAAAAACTTACCCTCGTCAGGTTACCATACAGTCTTTCGTTTGACTGTCTCAAGAGGGCTTTTGTTGTTTCGTCAAGTTCTGGGGAAAAAAATACATGTAAGGGACTTTTTTGTAAGAACATTAAACATGACAAAGTATGTATCCTATTTGGCGAACGTTTTTTCAGTCAGTTTTTTAATGTATCTGTAAAAATTAGACGATGGAATTTAATAGACTTTCTAAATTATTAATGGTGTGGCTTCCCTTTAATAAAAAACCATCCCTTGGAAATACTGGGGTTTTTGGGTTGTTTTTTTTTAATGTGGCTTCTGTATTTGTTTTAATAAAAATAATATTTTGATTTATTGAACGCCTAATGCTGATCGAGCCCTGAGGCACTTCAAAACGTTGTAAAAGAATATATAAATTAAATTGACTAGCATATCACAGAAGAAAAATAATACATGTACGTATACTTGTAATAAAACATTAAAACATTAAAAAAACATTAAAACCCTGGTGTCAGCGGGGAGGTTAAAAAATAATCCACATTTTACCAAATATGGTCATAATTTTTTTTCAATGGGCCAATAAGGCCAAGATTCCATGTAGTCCTCACCCCTGGTATACCCCACAAGCCTGTAGACTCCCATTGGCCAGACCCTAACCACTGCGGAGTAAGGAGTGTTGAAAGACAGCAGCCACCTGTCTCAGTGCAGTAATTGATTGACCCCTGTGCCAAGTATTCCCTTGGCACAGGGCGGTATGCACTTTGTGAAAACAACTTGCGCCCGCACACTGGTCGTAAATAACACAAGTCTAAGTCTTGACTGGCACTCCAATTCACCCCACAGTGATTTATAATGGTTTTGGGCTTGCAGGGTGGGTTATTGACCTTAAAGACAGGGTGGACGAAATTTTAACCTGGATCCAACGAAGTTGTTGATTAATGTGGTTGCTCCGAGGGTTAAGTTAAAATCAGCAGTGAGTTTTTAAAACACCTTTAATACAATAGACTTTATGCATCGACGTCATAACGCTGCCATCTTAGAGGTAAAATGATGACGCAACAATGGAAAACCAATGTTTGTATGCGCGGCTCAGATGATGGCCCAATGAGCAACCTTCTTTTGACCTCTAGCTGAGGGCGCCCTACTCAAATGACATCATGTGCATAAGGTCTATACCATCAGTTAATACAAAAACGTGATCAGCCTGGACCACAACAGTAAGAAATATTGAAATCTCAAAGCAAGATATTTATAATTAATCAATGCAAGTTTCAGCAGAGTTAAAAACAAAATTGCAAAAGGTAAAGATCAAAGAAATTGGCAATACAATTAAGCGAGGAGCAGAATTTTTGTGTGAGATTTTTTTTTTCAGTGCATCTTGATATGTTTGGTTGTTTATCGAGTTGGCAAGCGTGATGTAATTCCACTTGAAGCCACGCACACTTCACACAAACCGGCTCCACTGATTACCAGAAGCCCATAGGAATTGCATTGAGCTAGGAATTCTTTGATAATTTATCAAGAAAAGTTTAATAATTTGACTTGGCTTTTACAAACGTTCTTCAAAGACTAGTGTCTTCTCAGAATTAAAAGTTTCTGTCATAAGAAATGCCTTTGAACGATGAAATGGAAGATTTTGGTAAAATTACACACAAAACGTATGCCAACTTTGGAGCCGAAAGCTTTATGGTGCAGCATGTGAAATAGTGACTTAACAACATACCAAATTTCTGATAGCGACTTGTAAAAAGACTAATTATAATAATGTTGGTATAGTACCTTGTAGTCTCTCTGGTGTGATGATACCCAGTTTGATGTCTGATGCAGTTACAATGGAACATGTGATAGCCTCTGCATCCAGCACACTAATCTCACCAAATGACTCCGCTTCCTTCAGTTGCCCCATCACCACTTGTTTCAGACGTTTTTCCTGGAAAGAAAACCAAAAAAAACACCTTAACTACCAATCTTCACTTTTTTTATTCAAAACCTGAGAAAAAAAAACTAGACAAGACAATGGGAGACTTTTGAGGACGCTACATGGCAGCAGAATTAACAGGTATATCCATTATTCTCGGAAATGTACGCATGTTTAAACTACGTAAACAATGACAATTTACCTGGTAAGTCTGCTGCCACCTATCATTCCAAAGTCTCCCACTGGTTGACAATACAACGCATCAGTGAAAGATAATCTCAATTTTTGTATTACTATTATTAGCGCTATTTACTTGACCACATCAATACAGCATGAACAAGTCATGTCAAACAACAATAAATAAGAAAGGATGAAAACCAATGAAATACAAAAACTAGATAAACATTAGAGAAAATGTAAATGAAAGAGGATGCCACAAATATCATACTTGTATTACGAGCATGTAAACATACTAAGACAATATAAAAAGATGATATCTGTGGGGTCAGTGGTCACAAAAGTAAAATTATATTAAAACATATTAAGCAAACGAAAGAAAGAAACAGGACTGAAAACAATGTAAAACTTAGAAACACTAAACAGCGACAAAGAAATTTAAATTGACCCCTGCTTTACAGGGAAAACACACGCGAGATGACAAATGCAAATAAGCCCACATCATGTGAAGACTCGCCAATGGAAAGTGACATGCAGTGGCAAAAGTAAGGTAAAGTTTTAGAGGGGGGAGGCACATGGGGATGCACCGTTTATTGGGGGTGGGGGCACTTCTGGCCAATTAAAACCGTAGTTTGCATTTGCAATTTTCTTACACAAATACAATGTCTGTGTGTTAATGGAAAATAAATATTGAGTATCTCAAAAGAAGCAAATAAAATGTAACAGTTTGTTCCGGTAGTTTTTAATGTCAAATGTCCATATTGCAAGGGAGCCTGGGGGAGGGGGGAGGGTGTGCAAATACATGCTGTAAGGTTTGTGCGTCAGACCATGGTTTTTGGGTAAGTTTATGCATTTCTGCACATGATTGCTGTGCTATTTTTGCACTAACACATCAAATTATGGCTGGTATAAACATGAAACTTCATGTACGGGACAACAACAAAAAACATATTGTAGATTATTTATTACCCGACTTCCAGTGGGCATTTCCACAAATGGATTTTGCTATTTTTGCACTAACACAAAAAAACTACGGCTGGTATAAATGAGAAACTTCATCTTCAAAGTAACCATCTTGTCGATTCTTTTTTCTACCCGACTTCCATTTGGCATTTCCACACATGATTGTGCTATATTCGTACAAACACGTAAAACTATGGCTGGTAAATATGTAGATTCTTTATTACCTGACTTCCATTGGGCATTTTCTGAAGGACATCTACTTGTCTCAAGACGTGACAATCTCCGGACTTGATGAAAGCTATGAAGGGACACAGGTAGCCCTCGCTCACCAATACTGCAAGGAAGAAAATATCAATACATCATTTGCTTAACTGTAACAAGGTCTTGTAGGTATACTAGATCATTGGTTTTTGGAAGAGTGAATTCATTCCCATCCTCTCGTTTGCAATAAACGCATCTGGTACCGATTTCACAACGGGCTACGATAGATTATAAAAGTGTGTATCATTTTTAATTGCTATCCTGTTGATAAGTCATTGCATCACACACGCCCATCTGCTGTACACCCAAAGTTTTTGTTACTTCTAGCTCCAAAGCTGGCATTCGTTTGCGTGTCATTTTACCCAAAATCACCCGTTTTATCGCTCAAAGGCATTTCTTATGACAGAAACTTTGAACTCCGAGAAGACCAGGGGTGGATTTCACAAAACTAGTCCTAACTTAGAACTAGTCCTATAAGTTAGGACTAGTTACTTGTCTTAATTCGAGATAAGACTAGTCCTAGCGCTTTGTGAAATCCACCTCTGGAGTCTTTAAAGAACATGTGAAAGCCAAGTCCATCGATTAAACTTTTCTTACATAAATCCTCATACAAAAGCTAGCTCAATGTAATTCCTATGGACTGCTTGAAATTGTTGGAACCAGTTTGAGTGAAGTGGGCGTGGCTAACAGTGAAATTATGACACACTTATGAACAGGGAAAGTGTGATGTCACAATACAAATCACTATGGTGATGTTAACAACTCTTCTTAAGATGAATCTAACAGTGCTTTGTGAATTCAAGCCCCTGGTTGTCTGCATAACTAACCCCGTACATTGTTTACAAGTTAGTTTTGGAAAAGAATGTGTCCTGCACACCGTGAAAATGCTCAATTTGCCGTGAAAAAAAAAGAAGTGATTTCAACCAACCAGTGTTCTCTGGGAATTTTGTCCATCTGATGAGTTCAGCCAGTTTGTGTAGTGACTGCCTCGGCCACAGCTGATAGCGTTTACAGGCCTGAATTAGATTGATTTTCTCGGATATGTGTCGTTCTCTTATTTGCTGAGGAAGAGAAATAACAACAACAAAAATTAATTATATTCATATGGATTTGATTCATTCATTCATCTTTTATTTAAAAACAAAAAATAAAACATGCATCCACAGGAGCCAAGAATAGTGGCAGAAATTTGACCATGTCCCAATCGTTCCAAAAAGGTCACAGTTACTGTTATAATGTGCTTAAAATAAAATATACTATTATAACATCCATAATATAAAAAACCAACATCAAAACGAGAAAGTAAAGTTCACCACGTTCAAGAAAAATTTCAATCTAAAAAGCAGACATAAAAGTCACAACAGGGAATTTCTGCTTTACAAAATAAATAAAACATCCAATCAAACATTTTTGTAGACCTCAACGTTTGGTTTTAAGGTCGAACAAACTGATCTTGGTAGTAGTTGAAATTAAATTAAATAATTCACAATTCAAATTTACAAGGGAGAATGAAAAATACTTAATATTAGGCAATGGTCTGATGAACAATGGCAAATGGACAGACTAATCATAACACAGGCTTTGCTACCTGTGTAGAGAAGATGATGAAGAAATGTCAGTTTTAGATGTGGGAGGAAAAACCCAAATAGGAGAAAACCTACGTAATTAGGTAGGGACTGAAAACCCAATCCACATGCAAGGCATCTGAACCGGGGTCCACGAGGTGAAAGGCAGGGAAAGAAACCACTGAGCCAACCTGAATGCCCTCTGAAAAACCTGAAACACTCACCTCTGTTATTCTCTTGTAATCGTTGCTTGAGATCTTCAAAAACTCACAAGGAACCGTTTTGGTAAGAACTGTCAACACTCTGCAAGACAAGGGACAAGAATGTAGATATATGAATGGTATTACAGCAACCACGCAGAATCAAATTCTCGACATCCCAACTTGAGACCTAGTGGTCTGACCTGAAGAATGGAGGTAAGATGCAAGTCAACCAAGTGACTCCGGAAAGTACTGAGTATACAGTGCTTAACACACATCAGTGTACGGGTAAACATTACAAATAATATTCTTTATCCTCAATGCAAAATTAACATCTATCACAAGTGAACATTACAAACAACTTTTTTTTAATGCAACTAACATCAACTTATTAACAATAGGATTCTAGTAAGGTTTGCCATTACACCATGTACATAAAATCTCTCTTCATGAGTTGTAGTAGTTCTGAAAAGAACCAATGGTGTAGCAACTTGATGTTTCAATCAGTATGCTCTGATTGTTTTCAGGAGAAAGTATACTGATTGAAACGTCGAGTTGTTAAAACTCAAAGAGAGATTTCATGTATATGATGATACCGCAAAACTTACTAGGGAATGTATCTCCACCATGCAAAGTTTCAACGCCTACTCATGTACATGGTGTTACCACAAACCTTACTAGATTGTATCTCCACCATTAGTGTCAAATCCTACTCATGTAAATGGTGTTACCGCCAACCTTACTAGATTGTTTTTCCACCATGCAAAGTTTCAAATCCCACTATTTTAGTTATTTTAACAATAAACCAATGCATAATTAAAACACTGATTAGTTAGAATCCTCCTGTAAGATATTCCACACTCAGAGCAGTTTCTCGGTTGAAACCAATATCATACTTATATCGACACTGTACAAGTAAATTAACCTCATCTTTTTTCCATGTATCTTTCAGTAAACTCACTTGCTATTAGGTTCTTTCCCTTCAAGTCTCTCCAGTGTTCCAAAGCAGTCACCAACTGTAAGCTACATTAGACAAAAGAACAAACACACTTTAAAGGATGAGCACAGTATTAATGGTCTGACAAAAATAAATGTTCACAGATTTGCACGTAACTTACATGGTATAATGATAGTCATGGTGGAAAAGTTCCCTTGAAATGGTTTTGCCTAAAATGCTATAGTTTTTGAGAAATGAGTAGAACAATAAGATTTGATCTCGCGAGTCCAAAACTCGATTCTTAAAAAACAGTGAAAACATATAATGGGTTTTTTCACTATTTTCTTGGACTCCGATAACCGGTTGAGCTCTAAAAAAAAATTATAACAATTACCAACTTCATACTTTGTCTTTAAAGCAAAAGTAGTCCTGGTGTTGCCCACCTGGATAGTAAAGTCCCTCTCTAGCCCCTTGCCAAGATCTCAAGGCCACCAAAGATCAGCTCTTGATAGATCAACTGAGATGGTCTAGTGAAATTTACAGTATGGGTTTATTGGGGAACCAGGCTGTACAACTTCAACACAGATGATCAGCGTGACAGAGGCTGCCCGTGCGGATTTATTCATTTATTTATTGCAAAAATTGTTTAATGGCCTCACGTTTCGACCCTAGCAGAGTCTTTCTCATTTAGCACTTGTTCAGCCGTTGAGAAAGACACTGCAAGGGTCGAAACGTGAGGCCGTTAACAATTGATGGCATTTATACAACAGGTCCTTGTGGTTGGTAAGCAGTTTGCAACAGCTAATTTTTCTTCTTCTATTTTTTTATTGATTTTCAAGGATTGATGACTGATTGATGGACAGATGGATGGATTTTTCTGATTGATGAATACAAACCTCAGGAACGTCTTTATCCGTGTGAACTGTAGTCGTCAGGATGGGGGTTGGGGAACGGAATTCCCCAGGGTCTTCTCTGGTCCTTAGCCATGGCTCCGTCTGTGGTACGACTGCACCCCGTAGTATGATGTGAAACCCATTATTACCAAACACTGTGGTGTGGTAGATAATGAAAAAAGTTAAACTGGTCATAAATCAAAAACACATTTCAGCTCTCCCAATTCACTTGACGTCATCATCACAATAATCTTTGTTGCGCCATTTTGGAAGTCAAATGTCCCTGTGTGTTATCTAGTGTGGAGCGCGTCTATGTATACCTATAGGCCTTGTGCAGTGGCGTAACTAGCTGTAATTACGCCCGCCATTTTGGACAGTAAGCACCGCGATCGCCTGTGCCACATCGTGCGGTATATCATAGCCTGGTGCATATGTAGCTGGCGTTATTGCTCAAATATAATTCAAAGGAGAACTTCTACGTCGAATCATAACAGATCAAAGTAGGCCCTTTACTGAGTGAAATTAGAGAGTTTTGTCACGGATCGATATTTGTCGAAATTAGTAATGTTGTGGTGAAAATGTATGCGTGCATATATTATGCGTGCCGTCCAAAATGGCTGATAAACGTTTGTAATTGTCAATGAAGTGACATCACGTGCACGATCTCTATAGACCTTTCTATTCTTGAAAACAACCCACATTCGTTGGCATGGACGGCCAAATGTAGCAAAACATTCAAGTCTTGTTGACAGACGTTGTGATAAAATTCAACATTTTTTTAAAACATTCTATTTGAAGAAAATGTGCGGCCAGTCTTAAAGCACCAGCGAACATCTCATCAATTTGTTCACTGTATGTTGCTAACGTTCGCCAATGTTGGTGGTGCACAACTCATTTCACTATAAATTGTTTGCAAAAATTGGCGAGCATTTGCAACCTTCACTCAATAAGCCGTTTGCGAATTAAATTAAAATAATGTCTGGTACAAAGACATGCTCAGCCACAAGTTACCTCTTGAACCTAAATTCCTCAGACTAAGGAGACAGTTGCTATGTCACTTGATTTGGGGCAAGCTTTTGAGTAGTTACGTAAGGTACAGCGAACACCCATATATAATTTTGAATGAATGTGTATGGCACAATGGTACCAGGGTTTGCTCATCTGGAGGTTGCGATACAAAAGCTTGCATCAAACCATGTGACACAGCAACTGTCTCCATAGTCTGAGGAACTTAAATTTTCAAGTGACAACTTGTGACTAAGCCAATCATTGTCCCAGACATGATTCAAATCTAACACCCGTTTCAGACTGGCGCTCCAGAGTGGCGCCAAACCAAACAGATTAGGAGCGATTCTAGATTTCGGTTTCAGACAGGCAAACTTATTTAACAAATCCACAATGGGTTCGGCTCATGACAAGATCGACGTCTGAACCCAAGATGCTCAAGAGTCGTTCTGACCGACTGCAACAGTCGATTTTTCGACTTCTAGCGCGTCTTTTCACTCCTGTTTCAGTTTCCTGGAGCGCCAGTCTGAAATGGGTGTTACTTGTGGATTGCTATACAAAAGCTTTCCCCGAACCATTTGACATCGCAACTGTTTCCACAGTCTGAGGAATTCAAACTTAAGCTGTAACTTGTGACTAAGCAAGTCAGTGTACCAGATATCGTTCAAATCTTACTCGCAGATGGCTTTTCAGAGTGCAACCCTGGTTAGTAATATTTTCTACTTGATGGGTTCATGACGTTGTGTCCAGGTTTAACAAGGCATCCAGCCTGGCTCTCAGGAGGTATCCAACTCACCAGTGTAGTCTTCATCTTTCCAGACGTCCAGCTGAGCCATTGTGCAGAGCTCCTTCAGTTCCTTATTGGATAACTGATCAGACAGGAGAGGGAACTCTTTAAGGTGCGCGTAGATGATGTCATTATCTTCGGCAGTCCTCTCATAGGGTCTGAGAAAAACATGAATAATATTAGTGTACATTTATGGCCAAGTTCGCATAAGGACCATTTGGTCGATGTTGCCTGGTACCAAATACATGTTTTTGAGCATGAGTACCAGTTAATATCAGCCACTTGTTGACAAATTGGATTTTAATGACACCATGTCTGTCAATTGACACTCCTGGTGCCGAATTATCAAATCTGGTGAAGCTTGTTACGAATGACTTCATGAGACGAATAATATTAGTAAGAAAAATTTATAGACCGCCGAAATCTGCAAAAACAAAAGATGCTTAATGTTCATCAAACAACAAACAGAGTAAAATAAACTGCACGAAATAAGTAACCAAGTAAGAAGCAGTGAATGTTAAATAAAGTAACAGTGGACTAGTAAGTAAGGCCAGACCGTTATAAGCGACTTTAGCTCTTGCTATGGCTGTGGCTGCAGTGACAGTGTTGAAGAATAAGCCTTTTTGTTGTTCAGACATGGCCATTATGAAAAGGTTCAAAAATGATTGATTTTTCGAGGTTCAAACACTTTGGTCAGAGTCAAATTGCAATACACAGTGGCGTGTCATGGCCGAGCCGTCAAGGGCACCGGACTCAAGCTCTGGTGTTTCTGATCAGCAGAGTGTGGGTCCAAGTCCCGGTCGTGACACTTGTGTCCTTAAGCAAGACACTTTAAACCATTATTGATGCGTCCTTCAGAAGGGACATAAAGCCATAGGTCCTGTGTGTTATATTAAGATCTATTATAATGCAGTACGTAAAAGAACCCAGAACATTTATCGCTAAGAGAAAGGGGTTCGCCCCGGTGTTTCTGGCATGGTTGGCGGCAATTTGCCCCCTCATTGAGTTGCTGAACAGGCTTTGATGAGAACCGGCATAGAAATAGAAATAGGTTAAAAACCATTCAAATAGCACACATGTTGACTGTTACAATACAATAGCACGTATCGTCACCGTTTTCTCCTAGTTACAAATCAACCCTCCAGCCGAAGGTTCACATAATATTTCTGCACTAACTTGACGCACATAAAATGCTGATAAAGTATATTTCACAAATGTGCATCTCCAACAAGACAAAAGAGCTAGAAAATAACAGCTTGTCTGGGGCAATCTTTGTTGCAGCGGCAGCTTTAAAAGAAGCATCAACTCAGATCTTCAATCCTTCTCTGCTGGCTGTCACCCCATATCAATAGTTCCTGGGGTCAGCGGGCTTTCTCTCATGCCGTTCCCACCCTTTGGAATACTCTGCCACAAGAATTACGTAGCAAATCCTCCACTTCTTTCGGCAGATTCTGGCGCTCTGTAAATGTCCCGTATTATTATTAATATTTTATCAAGCATTTTCTAAAAGCCAAGATGAACTTTTTCGACTCACAGTTTCTTGAGGAGTGTCCTGAGTTCTTTGATTCTCTTGGCAGCAATAATGACCGGGTCTACAATCTTCCTCTCCTTGTGCAGTTTGGCCATGTGGTCCGCTACGTCATGACTCCATGTCTCAGGTATCTCAATGTCAGATTGATTCTTGGTACACGGTACAGCAGTTGCCGACCCTGGTGCATGAAGAACATTCAATTATTAGTTGGGCAAAAATAAACTGAGCTTACAATACAGGTTGCGTGTCGTGACCGAGTGTTTTTAATGCATGGGACTCAAGTTCTGGTGGCTGAGTCATCAGGATGTGGGTTCGAATCCCGGTCATGAGGCTTGTGTCATTGAGCTAGACACTTAACCATAATTACTTCAAAAGGGGAAGAGGCAGTTATGTTTGTCTCGCAATGGATTCATTTACCCTTTGCCTGCTCTTAGCTATGCTGTGAAGAGACTTGTGTTTGTATCTTGCTGTGTCTTTTTTCTGCGCATTGGGGCAGGTTTCTATCGAGTGGCCTTTGGGCCTTGTGATGGGCAACGCATAAACAAAAAGTATGCAACCAATGCAGGCAATTCACAATACTATGTGCCCTCTACATATTGCCCAAACAGAGGCTATTTTACAAAGTGCATCATGGGAAATGGTTGACAAAGTTTTAGTCGTCTTGCAGCACCCGCCGCGTGACCCCGATTGTTTAACTTGGTTCATGGTTTGCAAAGCAGAAAAATTGTATTTGTCTATGCTTCGTCGTCGTGGGTTGAGCCGTCGTAATCGATGGATCTCAGGCATTTCTGCCACCAGGATGGTTTGCTCTCTCCCTGCTCTGTCTCCTCTGCTCAACAAGCGTCTTGATCCATGTCTATGTTTAATTAAGGCACACTATGAAAATTTTTGTGAGGCCAGTGAATATTTTTCACAATCATGTCATCTATATGAAAAGTCCTGAACTGCCGGTGTGCTGCTGAGTTGCGAGTGTGACTGTTTTTAGTCAACCAGTTTTGGGGAAAATGGCTGCTCTGGGGTAAACAGTAGAGGGCGCACTGCATAATAATATTCTTATCCTTCAAACAGATTTTGTGCACAACCGACTTCCAACACTCTTACCTGTAGCCGCATTGGAAATGCTTTTCATTGGTTGATCCCGCTTTCCAGTAGGAATGCTGGGTAACGGTTTAGTGTTTGCAAACATCCGCTGGTAATTCTCCATGAAAAAATGATGCCCATCTTCTGTAGATTCAGTGACTGCCCTAAAAAATGAAGGAAAAAAAACACAAAGTGTGTAAATTAAACAAAAACACAAATTCAAATATTGAGTTTGCTTTGGCTTAGATTTTAAGTCATATGAGGGCGCTGTTTAAGCTTGTGACATCATATGCAAGGGTCTATTACACTGTATTTTGGGTGCGTTTAACTAGCTTCCCCGGTCCCAGGTGGCTTTGACAGCATTGTCGTGGCTCACCCGAGTCAGTCCCCAGTAACCCAACCTCGTCCCCATGGTTTACTATGTAAACCCTGGGATGGAAACTCTTTACTTGGACCCTGATTGGACAACGACTTTACAATATTAGCATATGTTCCATATTCATAGTATATAGAAGAATTACACATACAGTTGGTGGCTTTATAAGCTTGTACCTCTTGTTAAAGTTTGATCGCAGTATCTCAATATTTATACTCGTTGCGTTTGTTTTAACACCAACAACCAAATGTTTACCTTTGTTTGATTTCAATTTAGAAGTCAAAACAGCCGGCGCCGGCAAAACAAACGTTAAACAAGCTATTAAATCTGGTACCGGGCAACGAAACTATGACGAAGATGTGAATTTCGAAAAGCAGCCAGACTATTCTAATTTGCATACATATCCAAAAATTTTGGATATGCAAATGATCAAATACCAGGGTGAGAGAGCGGTCAACCCCGTACTGCTCGACACACCCCGGGGACGAGGTTGCCAGTAACCTGCTTGTGGAGCAGGGTAACTTGGGTCTCCCCTGAGCGCATGACGTTACAATGAAAATCTTCCTCAATGGGCACCAAATTTTTAGTCACTTTGATTTCTCGCATGAAGACTATCGCATCTGCAAATTATAAAGTCATCATAATTTGGTGAACTTCCTTGACCAATTAAGAACCCACAAACGAGCACTGACAAGAGTCCTCCATCAGCCACAGCAAGCATGTGAAAAGGTCTTCTGAAGCAACTTCACAACTAAGACAACATTTTACAGCCAGTGTATACACTAATCTGAGCAGCCCGTTCACATGGTGGTTTACACCACCGAAACTACAGCCGCCGCTTATCCAACCAGCATGGAGGATTCACAGTGCGTGTGTGTCGACGCGCTTGTGCGGCAGCCATAGCTGCGGCGGTGTAAACAGCCATGAACGAGCTGCTCGGATTAGTCTATACATTTTATTCATACCCTACTTTGTTTGCGGGAATTTGCCAGTTGTGAGAATTCAAAAAAAGGTAGATTCAAAAGATGTTTGTACTCAAAAGATGTGGAAATCAAAAGATAGTGGAAAGCAAAAGATGCAATGCATGCGTGAATATCCAACTTATAATTATAGATCTCAGAGCACGATAACCTAGACAGAGATTCACTGCATAAGGTGAAACGATAATCTAGACAGAGATTCACTGCATAAGGTGAACTTTTCCCTATACTAAGTCACCTCCACAGAGAGATGCACCAGGGGTGGATTTCACAAAGCACTAGGACTAATCTTATCTCGAGTTAGGACGAATAACTAGTCCTAACTTATAGGACATAACATAAGTTGGGACCAGTCCTAAGTTGGGACTAGTTTTGTGAAATCCACCCCAGGAATGCTTATCTTAAATCGGATAAAATAGGCTCCAAATGTGACAATGCTGGTGCTCTATCAATGAACTATTCCTCAGGTAAAGAAATGAACTTGCACCTTATGTGCAATCACAAAAGGAGATTTCAAAAGATTTTGAAACACACAGTAATAATAAGTCTTACTGTCTCACTGTCTTAGTTTCCAAATCTTTAGTTATTTTTATATGACTTACCATTAGAGTGAAAACAAAATGAACATTTAGAAAGCAGCCACGTTCATTTTGGATTTAGTCATTGCCTTTACAATGTAAATCTCAGACCAGTCTACCTACCTCCCTTTAAGACCCTCATGATTGTTAATTAAGTCCAAATTGGTGTAGTCGATGATAGGTTTCGGCTCCTGCCCTGGAACTGAAAATAAAAATCAAGAAAAATCATCTTAAGTTTTAATTTTGACAACTTAAAAGGGGAACAAACAAAAAATAAATAAAAAAATAACAGTTATTGTTCTTTACAACATAATTATAATGTTCAGTGAGATTTTTTTTATCGAGTTCATGAACCAGTGCAGTGGTTTAAACTTCTCCTATATCTCCACTGTAGGCCTACTCGGCAGAGTCCAAGTGGTTAGTGCGTTGGACTCAAGCTCTGGTGGCTGAGTGAGTGTGGGTGGTCATCGGAGTGCTGGCGCGAAGTTGACAATTCAGCGGCTGTTTCACGTGACAGTTACAGCTAATGAAACAGCTTAGAATACAAAATGCATGGAGTCAGAAAAAAGTGCATGGCATCGGTTGCATGCACGCATAGTTTGGTAAGTGCACTTTTTCTGACTCCATTCTGAAATTGTTTTTGCACTTGCACGCCAGCCGTGACTTCGTGATGGCATTGCATTCTGGGTTATCAAAATGGCCCAGATCGCTAGCCGATATCTATTTGTGTGGAGTAATTTTGAGCAAAATTCAAATGATTATTTGCCCTTAATAAGGTTAGTAACTTCAACAGCCAAAATACCGGAGGGAAGCTAAGAGGTACGTTGACACATTTAGTTGGTTAAAATCCAGCGCCACACCCGTTAGGTTTCGGTGCGGCGGATTGGGGGACGAGCTGCACAAAAGATAGGCTTGGACGTGTGGCTAAGGATTCAACCGATGTCAAAAATCCTTGCCACACTAGTGCCAGTGGGGCTATCCACTCTCCAGCACGCCCTCAACCTGCATTTAATTAAAAAAAATTGAAACCAAATCATTTAGTTGTGTTATGTTTGTGTAATGCAAAGTTACTCAACAGAAAAAAAGTGTTTGTCTTGTTGGGAAGCGAGCCAAGCAACTTGCCGGGCGGGCGTCAGGGAGGAAGACCCGTTTGCATTGCCCACAACTTGCGGCAAATCTTTGGCTGGCTGGCTGCGACCTGTGTGTGCGAATGCTGGTCATCTCGCCCCCAAACATACTCGCCCCCAACAATCTCGCCCCCAACAATCTCGCCCCCAAACAATCTCGCCCCCAGCCTTTGACAATCTCGCCCCCTGACAATCTCGCCCCCAAACAAAGTCGCCCCCTGACAATCTCGCCCCCAAACAAAGTCGCCCCCTGACAATCTCGCCCCCAAACAAAGTCGCCCCCATACGATATTTTTTTTCTGCAGACCGAAATTGCCAAAGGAAAATTTTTTGTCAATTTTGTTTTAATTTTTAAAAATTTTGAAATTTTTGAGGATGGCAATTTCGTATCTACCGCAGAAAAAGAGCCCTCCCCCGGATATAACTAAAATAATATTACAATTTTATTTAATGATGGTAACCATGACACCTAAAAAGATTATTTTCAATATCTTCTTTTGCAAGGGTATCTTTTTCTGTTTGTATATCTACCTGTATCTTCTTTAAAGATCGGAAAGGATGGTGATTTGGGTAAAACAAAATTGTTAAAAGTATGAAACTATATTTAGTCTTAGGGTAAATATATTATTATCTTAGTTTATGTTTCCCCCATATAGAGTATTGTTAAGGCCTACAGAAAAATAACGTACAACAAAATTGAATTATAGTCATGAGATTTATTCATGCATCAGCAATTTGCAAACTAAAAAACAAAACATCCATTTAAAAATATTATTAAAGAAAACAAATATATACACATATACATTATTTAGACCCATTATTTACAATACCCCAAAACATCCTCTCAAAAAGTAACTTTAACTGATAAAAAAAAATTACAAAGATATCAATGAAGTTTTTACAGCGCTATTATTATTTATACTATTTACCAACTATCAAATACAGTCACAATTCAGAATGTACAGACGAATTTACAAATTTAGGATGCATTGTCTTAATAAAAAATTGTCTATAGGAGTTTTGGGATTTGTTGTGGTCTAAAATGGTCGCCAGGACGTGTCATATTAACTGTCAGATGAAAAAAAAGCTAATTTAAATAAAAAAAATATATTTAAAAAATGTAAACCATTACAAAGTTAATATAAAACCATTTTACATTCCAAAAATATACAAAAAAGAACAAAATCCATTAACTTAGTTTTTATAAAAAGCAAAAATTTACTGTTTCATTCATTTTGAAAATAACCCGAAAGGAACCCGTTAGTAGACCATATTGACTGTTAATCTGCTCAGTGACCGTCTGGAGCGTTACCATATATATTCGCGCAGGCTCTAAGAAGTCTCCCTGTGCCCATATCCCCTGACCCGAATCTGTCCCAAAGCTTAAATATTCTGCCCTGGCATGTGGTGTAAGCCTTCTTCTGGCGCTTGGTGAGTTTCCTCTCACTCACCAGTCTGACTTGAAGATTTACGTACTTGGACTCTGTTCCAAGCAGCTCAACCAACCGGTACATATTTAGCCCTGCCCCACTCCCATCTTTCTTGTTGAGCCTGTTGTGCCAACCTGTTGCGAAATAATAATAAATAAAAAAAAACATACATGTATATAATTATAAAATTGTTTTTACCAGTGAAGCTGTCCCTGTGAGATGTTTGTTTTAAACTGAGACATTTTGTTTAAATAAAACTATTATACCACGGTACCTATTGCGTTTACGTGCAGAATAAAATAATAACAAACGCGCCAACAAGTTACCGTTGTTCAATGGCTGTAAAATCGAGAATTTTAATTTTTCTGTACACAGCAGTCCTCAAAAATAACTTTAGACTTGCTTTAGCTAGTTGAAATTTCTCAATTTTGGAAACTGTTTAAAGTCAGTAATTTTGTTGCGTGAAAAGTTCATTTCAGTTTCATGTTCACAAATATTAATGACCGTCCGGAGCGTTCCTATATGTATCATTAGTGATGGTGATGCTTTCTGGTAGACATGAGTCTAATTTAGTCTAAAAACATGAGTCTTATTACCTTCAAGATCATTGTTAGTCCTGATGCTTTGCATGAAGCACGTCCACTTCTCAGGAGCCCAGGACCCGCTCACCCATGTATTGTCCACGTACTCGAACAACTGGAGCGACAATACAAATAATAACACTTATCAAATTTCAACGCAAGACTTAGAATGAACGCACCAGCAAGCTGCTAGAAAAGAATGGGAGTCATGATTGAATAATAATGTCAGTTTACCCATGAACCAATCTGCGGTAACACAGCATACTTGGTGCATTTCATTGTGGTCATCGATACAATTTTAACTTCATTTACATGTCTAACTTACCTCACGAAGCATTGGCGTTGTTGCCCGCTCCCTCAGAGACAGAAACATTCCCGGAATCCTTTCCGCAGGCAGGAATGGCAATGCCAGCAGCTCCTTCAGCAGCTGGTGGGTTTCCCTCTTCTCTCCATAAGCTCTGGACAGCCCAACTGCCTGGATATGCCGCCAGACTGCTTGCTTCCAATGGAATGAACAACCAAGTCGCTTGACCTGTTGGAAAAAATAACAACTCTGTAAATAAAGTCATATCTGTTCTCCATAAGCTCTGGACAGCCCAACTGGGATTGCTGTGTAAGCGAGGAATTCTTAGTAACGTGAACTAAGGTGCACATGCCGTGTTTCCAAGTCGTGTAACTTGAAAAAAGATTTAACAACTTTTTTGAAAAATAGTTATGTTCTACTTACATCTGGAAATACACCCTCCATCGCCTTCCAGAGCCCTGCCTCGAAGTCCATCATGGTTTCTTCGACACGCAGCTCCGGTAGAGCCTCCTTCACCGCCGTGAAGACAGCCTTGTAGTCTCCGGACTTCTTCCCGGACATGAGGGCGTAGCAAAGCGGGACCTGCTTAGTGACGTCATCCTTCACGATGAAAGCATGTATAGACAGGAGCTGGTAGAACGGCTTCCTAACCACCTTGAAAGTTCCGTCTACATACCATCTCTTTGCCCTGCCGAGCAGGGAAAGTTGCTCCTCCCGGGCAAAGAGAAGATGCCGCTTGCCACTCCGCCTCACAACGTCCTTCAACAGAAATCCTATCAATTAAAAAATTAAAGCATTGCACATTCATAAGTATCGTCTGCAAATGTTACTTTACGCACAGCAAACTTTGTCCGACTCATCACTTGGAAATATTTTTCGGTGCAATCATTATTATTATTATTTTTTAAGTTTCCTTTTTAAAGTTTCTCCAGACAATCAAAAGATTGTAAATTTACCAAAGTTCGGAGAAAAAATTTACAATATTGTTTACGTCGTTTGTTTACGTTGTTGTTTACGTCTTAGTCACTTCGACTCATCACTTCGAAATATTTTGTTTTACTTGTTTCTTCTTTCATTATTTTTCAAAGTTTCTTTCAACAGACAGGCCTTATCGTGGATGAATGGCTTAAAAATTTACGGAATTTCGGAGAAAAATGTACCCATATTGGTTTTTTCGTCTCAGTCACTGGACATTTGAATAATATCGCCTTACCTTCTGGGATGTATTGATGCATTACGTCAAACTCTAAGTCGGTGGGGTGATGGGGACGCTGTGCCTCCCTTACTCGGTTCGCAGTCCTCACCAGGTTTGAGGGCTTAGGAAGGGACGGCACAAGGTTGTCTTGGACTCCCTCCACAAGGACGTCTTCTACAATAGAAGATGCAGACGAAAACTGGTTTGCTAACGCTCGTCGCTTGATGTCCTTCACCAGCTGAAGAACGACATCATCTCCTGGGTTCCCTGGGTGACAATGAGGTGTCGTTCCGGGTTCGAACCTGTGTTGACCTCGCTGCATTACCATCGCCCCACAAGAAAGACGCTGGTTCCTCACGGAACACCTGTAATCAATAAGTACGTATAATCACAGATTATTAGAAGAGTCTTGGTAAACCCCATCAATCTAAAAAGACAAAAAACAAAACGACAAAACAAAAAACATCTGACACGACGCGTTTTAAATTTGTACCTATACGGAAGTTATCAAATTGCTTTTTTCTTGATTTTGACAGTGTAAAAACTAGCATGTTTTAAATATATATGGCCCGATGTTTGGCTTGGAAAAACTCTAAACAAAAAATGTTTTGAGGAGTTGAGGGGCGAATTTTTTAATTGTATTACCCACCATAAAAAATAACAGTGTTACTCATGATGAGAAATCATGACCCCAAATTTTTTTGCTACTTTCACTATTGGCGGATTTCTTTTCGTTTTAATCTTTAATTAAAAGTTTTGGGTAAAAACGGCAAGAGGTGGGTTAGGCCATCCAATTACAGTATGTTTTAATGTTCTATTTTTTACACTAACCTCCAGTATGTTGTTTCTCCAGATTCTTTTTTCCAGACATATGAATAGCCTAGGCTATCCACAAGCTTTGGGCGGCGTCTCTGTGTAGCGGCTCGAATCACCTTGTACTCAGTAGCTGCGGGCTCCCCGACCACGTCGGCATTCACAGCTTCATCCTGCAGTGGCTCCTCATCGATGGCCTGGTGGATGGCGAAAGGGGCTCGGTCTGCTTCATCCGCCAGCAGCAGATCCTCCTCGACGGCCTGGTCGGCGACGGCCAACGGGGCTTGGCCTGCAGCGTCCTCCGCCAGTGGCCGGTCCTCCTCAACGGTATGGTTGACGACGACCAACGGGGTTTGGCCTGCAGCTTCCTCGCAAGCGGCTAACCCTTCTCGACTGTCTGGTTGACGACATTGGTTCTTCTTGAACGACGGAGGGAACAGATGTCACGGCTGCCGAGGGGCTATAAACCTATAAACAAAAAGTATTAACGGAGTCGTTATTTGAAAACAAACTTTTTTTGCACTAAGCACACATGATTTTCCAACTTTGCCTTGGATGGCATCACATAATTTGCAATTTTTAATTTTTCAAAAAAACACGACATTCAGGGGGGGGGGGGTGTCAAAGCACCCAAAATTCGGAAATGAAAAAAGGGACACCCTGGTGGACTCATTTCAGCAAAAAATCTAAGTTGTACTCAATGTCACGGTTCATGTCCTGTTCTCCTGGACTAGTTAGGCGAAAATGGAGGGTGACGGCACCCTGCTAGTTTTGAAAGAAAGTGAAACTTACCAACTGTGGGCAACCACCAGCCAACTTCCACAGCGACGCAGTGGAAGAAATCGGCATGGCCACGATGCAAGCCGTACACTTCCACGAGAAGGGTTCCCCGCTCTTTACTGCCGCTTTGTAGAAAGCCTGTGTTATCCCTGTTAAACAAACAAAAACATAAATATATTAATAAATATATTAATAAAAAATAAACAAAACTTATATCGGAAAATGATAATCGGAAAATACCTGAAGTGAATAAATTCATCAGGATTCAAAGTGCGAATTTTCTTATATCAAATTCTTAAGATTTTGATGGTACATGAAATTTGTAAGTTCCTACCACGAACCTTCCTGATAGGATCTGAAATATTTCTACGTAAGTACCATCAAAATCTGAAGGATTTGATATCAGAAAATTCCCACTTTGGATGGCAATACCTAGACAAACAGAATAAAAAGGTGATGACTCGGTCTTAAACGGCTATTTAAGACCGGGCAGGCTCTTGCCCACGGGAAGACCCTGCCCGGTCCTAAACAGCCGTTAGGAACGAGTCATCACCCTGTTATTCCCATTCATAAATGTTTGTTTTATTTTTAAAAACATGCCGAAAGAACTTTACTAAAAAATGATCTAATTGCAGTCCTAACATTGGAATTGATTTAAATGTGGTGTACTATATTCATTTCAGTATTCTTTAAGTCCGTGCATTATTTATCAAAATGACATAATTTTGCTTCCAGTTCTGAAAAGAACTTGAGTAAACTAAAGACATTCTAACTCTCTAAAAGTACACGGAACCTCAAATTACGGGTGGAATTAGGCCTTGTCTGGTAATCCTATTCGTGACTTGCTATAAAGTTTGACATTTCGTGGCAATGAAGTGAGTTCACACATATGTGTGGTTCTGAGAAGAAACAAAATTAAGAGCTTACCACTGGTAGGGATACACGTTCTATGCTGCCACTTCTTGCACCCATCGCATTCCAGTGCTTGGTGTCTTGACGAAACTTCCGTCTTGCATCTTATGCAAGGGTTCAGTGCTGTAGAAACTCGTTGGCCGCCCTTTCTGGTGTTCATGATGGCTGGAAGTTCTGATGACTTACGGTGTAAACTTAGAATTTAATTAATGGGAGATGTTGTCGCAATGCTGTCACAAACTTGTGTGATATTTTGTCAGAAAAGTATCGGCTTATAAACATCCACTGAACGAAGTTTGTGAAGGGTATTGAAAAATCACAACAAAGAAGTGTGAAATGCTCTGCAACTAATAACAACCCTTTCGCAGGACCACCGTCCCATTGATCTCTTCCACGGCGGCGGACTATAGTTTGTGATTGATCGATTTCGGTAATCAGTGAATCAAATCAAAGCGGCATTTTTCAATGTGCACCCCAGCTTGTCAGGTGACACGTTCAATGACTGACAGTTCGATTTTGTCTCCACGAAAGGCCCCTGAGTGCATTAAAAAATTTATTTTTATTCAAGAGTGAGAGACAATTTTCAATAAGAAATCACAGAACATCTTAACAACATGTACCATTCCTTACTACGAGGGAGATCATTCACATATTCTTTGTTTTTTAATTTACGCATTTTCCTTTATTTTCGAAATCGACTTTAAGTGAGGATCTGAAAAAATATCCTCGCGGTCTCACCCCATCCACAATTTTCAGACGCATTCTATCAAAATGGCTCCTTCAGTCACCTACTTTGTTTGCCACACATACCCCAGCAGTCAATACGACAAAAATTGCGAACAAAGTTATACAGACATGGACCCCACCCATAAAACATGTGAAATTCTATTTTACATTTTTATGCATTACAAGTCAACAGTCATAAAACGTCACTGAATTGGACAGCGCCATCATTTCTTTACGATATATCCACTGAACGAAGTTTGAGAAGGGTATTGAAAAATCACAACAAAGAAGTGTGAAATGCTCTGCAACTAATAACAACCCTTTCGCAGGACCACCGTCCCATTGATCTCTTCCACGGCGGCGGACTATAGTTTGCGATTGATCGATTTCGGTAATCAGTGAATCAAATCAAAGCGGCATTTTTCAATGTGCACCCCAGCTTGTCAGGTGACACGTTCAATGACTGACAGTTCGATTTTGTCTCCACGAAAGGCCCCTGAGTGCATTAAAAAATTTATTTTTATTCAAGAGTGAGAGACAATTTCCAATAAGAAATCACAAAACATCTTAACAACATGTACCATTCCTTACTACGAGGGAGATCGTTCACATATTCTTTGTTTTTTAATTTACGCATTTTCCTTTATTTTCGAAATCGACTTTAAGTGAACACTTTATTAACTTCATCATGGTTAAAAAGGCGGATTGATTTGTGCAAAATAAATGTTTTCACGTAGAACAACTTTAATGTCACAACATTTTATATACAATTGAAATGTTTTAATTCCATGAACAATTTTGAGATTTGAAGAAAACCTGAACATGATATCGGACCATATTGTTGAATCATGTCTGACAATTTCAATATCATAGGTTAAACCAAACTAAAAATTACAAGCAAAATTGAAGACGACTTTTCCTATTTTGCATTTTCTCCTTAAGATGTTCTCTTTCGTTCCAAGAGATTCAATTCAATTCAATGTTTTATTCATCATGTAAAAAGCACATGAGATTCCTTCTCCTGGTGTGAACAATAAAAATGTTAAATTCATAACAAAATACAAGCAGATAAAAACTTAAAATAAAATAAAACAATCACTAATCGACACACCTGTCCACCTGTCTTAAAATTACAAATACACAGCTGCACAATTAACCCCGCACTGAATCTACAATGAAAACAATGAAAAATACTAAAATGCTAAAATACAGTAGACATGCACTAACATTAACATGTTTCTTTGAATCAACCCATAAGCAACTGATAACGAAGCGTAACGACTTCCAAAATGATCTGAAACAAATATCATTTATCTCGATTCCCGTGTTCTGTGGACCCACACGGTCCCGAAAACTCTATCCTTATCGCGTACAAATATAAAAGTGGCAGTGGCAATTTCAGACTGCAGAAAAAAAATATCGTATGGGGGCGACTTTGTTTGGGGGCGAGATTGTCAGGGGGCGACTTTGTTTGGGGGCGAGATTGTCAGGGGGCGACTTTGTTTGGGGGCGAGATTGTCAGGGGGCGAGATTGTCAAAGGCTGGGGGCGAGATTGTTTGGGGGCGAGATTGTTGGGGGCGAGTTTGTTGGGGGCGAGAGTGTTTGGGGGCGAGATGACCGGCTCCCAAACCCGTGTGTGCTGGGCAAATTTCGGCGAATTGCAAGTTCACTTCAGACTGTTTTTTACCTTTATGGCGTATTTTCTGAGGGTCTCTTTCACTCCACTTGACAATTTTATTATCGCCTTTCCCGTGAACATTCGTAGATGATGCCATTTGAATAAAAAAAAAAAACACTTTCACATGTGAGGAGAAAACAAATCAACACTATCTTTCCCGTACACGTCCAACCTCCATGGCCTGCTTCTGAATAAACTGGAGCATAAACTGTGCTAGGCAACAATAAACAGTCCGCTTGAGGGCGCTGTTCCAATATTTATAATTAATTGGCTGTGTTTTGTGCATGCATACACACAGCAGCAGTTATGTGATTGGATAAGACGCCCGGATCGTTGACCATGAGAGCATCTCATTTACTCCTACATTGCGCCTGCAATCTCCGCATCTTCAAACGTATGTTGCCATGTCGTCATGATAATGATGGCCATCTTGTCTTGTGATGCTGTTGTTGTTTTTTTTTCACCGCGATGATGACAGCCGGCCGTGAAGAATTGATTGAAATCAATAATGTGATTGTGAGCACTGAAATAATCGGTAAGTCTGTTGTCTGTCAGACTGTGGTACCATAGCTATGCGCTGATATTTATTTGATTCGGTCACGATCGAGTTGACTGTTGAGATTTTTATGAGGTAAATTTCACAGACTTCTGATCCTGGATTAATAACCATCACGGCCTGCACGTAGTCTAGGCATTTTTTGTGTTTCTATCGAAATTTGCAAATAAATTATGATGCATTTTCCACCCGTTTGTATTTGTTTACTCTTATTTATTGTTTTTTTAATAGGCCAAGGTCCTATCATATCAAGTTCTTGGAGGTAGAAATAGATCTCAGTGTTTGTTTGTGGTTTTTTTAGTTGCATTTTTTTTTTATATTCCAACCAACCTGACCAACTCAGATATGGTGTCTGGGTCTGTCTTGTGATTGATTGCATTTTTATGAGAATGGCAGGGACCCCTCCCCCCCCCCCCATCCCCCGCCCCTGCCCCTCCACAGCTTAAGTTTTGTCATCGATGTAAAAAAAAACATATACATAATTTTTTTGTCTGCATCCCAAATGGATGGAGCTGTATTGATCTTATGACATCAGGAAACATACAATCTTACATTCTATGGAAAATACAAATATGATTTATATATCATTTTTTGACATGAAGAAAACTTGTTCTGCTGTAATTTTTACAATGTTTTGGTTTTGTACGGTAGGAAATGCCAGGAAATGCTGCAGAGTGAACAATGTCACACTTTTGTTAAACGAGGTGACAGGGTTTTAATTGCTTACTCGTAAAATACATTGAACATTGTTTTGTTGTGCTCTGATGATGGTTTAAATATTGTCATTGTTTAAATATTGTCATTTTATTTCTTACAAAATAATTACAAATTTTAACCCAAGACAATTTTTTTTTAATTTCCCCATCGATTGACAGTTGTGTGAATGTCGCAACCAAGCGAGACCGCCAAGCTCCCAGCCAAACTCAAACCCCTCAAAGTCATGGCCCAGAAACTGGAGACGATGGAGTTACATAACCTCCAACCCCTGGGCAGTACAACCTTACTGCCACCGGTACCCTCAACCACCCCGACCATCTGCCTGTCCGTGCCGACTACCAGTCACCAGATATCCCATGAGTCCCCTCATCATCATGAAGTCAGTCTTATTCCAGTGCCCGGGACGACTAACACAGACCTGGGCGGCATCTCAAATGCAGGCTATGTCTCAGACGGGAGTGTGACACCAGTGAACAGAATGGAAAGTGCTCAGAGTGGAAGTATGTCAGAGTTTTAAAGTTTTACTCATCTTAAATACCATCAAGATATTTTGCGAGCTTTTCCTCTCTGGTCCCGTCATTTAAATTATTTTAACCAGATGATGTGCAAGACAACTGATGGTCACTATTGGGTGCGATTGTCCTGTTAACAAATGCATCAAAGGATTTAGTTTTAGAAAGTTTCTTAATGTGAGACTAGGTAGGTGTCAGCAGACGAAGACCAGGGGGTATTTCTATTGAGTGTACACAGATTTCCGAGAACAATGGAATGTCCTAGTAAGTCTGCTGCCAACACCTAGTGTCCCCAAAAGACTGCCATAGCAAAGTACACCCTGCAACTCTCAGCGCCACTACTGTTGCTAGTGTGACAAGTATCACGCTTGGTTGGTTTACCTCCACAACTAATACAAACAATGGGGGGGGCCTTGTTATTATTATGAAAAACTTCTGATAATGAAACCAAGGATGCCTCAAAAGCGAACTTAATTACTGTAGCTCTCAAGCCTGAGGAAACCTGTAGCTAAGGATGCTTGCTATCTGAACCAGAAACACCGGGGTAAACCCCTACTCTTCCACGATAAGTGTTCTGGGTTCTTTTACGTGCACTACCCATCCTAGTAAACGGGACCTACGGCTTAACGTCTCATCCGAAGGATAAAGCAATTATGGTAAAGTGTCTTGCTCAAGGACACAAGTGTGGCGACTGACCAGGCCGGGATTCAAATCCACATTCTGTAAACTACAGAACTTAAGTTAAGGGGACTAGACCGCTCGGCCACCACACTCCACTCTTGTTTGAGTTCATTATGCAAAGTATATAAGTTACACATAAAACTTTGCTGTATAATACCATGATAAAGGAAGGAGGGATACAGTGAATTATTTGTCATTTTGACTTTGATTGACAGAGCTGAGTAGGGGGGAGGGCCTTGTTGGAGTCCATTATGCAAATTATAGGAATTAAACATAAACTTTGCTTTATTATACCTTGATGGAGAAAGGAATATGCACTGACTTATTGTCATTTTGTCTTTGATTGACAGAGCTGAGTAGGGGGGCGGGCCTTGTTGGAGTCCAGATATGCAAATTATACGAATTAAACAAAAACTTTGCTTTATAATACCTTGATGGAGAAAGGAGGGATACAGTGAATTTTTTGTCATTTTGACTTTGATTGACAGAGCTGAGTAGGGGGAGGGGCCTTGTTGGAATCCATTATGAAAATTATACGAATTACACAAAAACTTTACTATATAATACCTTGATGGAGAAAGGAATATACAATGATTTATTTGTCATTTTGTCTTTGATTGACAGAGTTGAGCAGCTTGAGTCATGTGTCCACAGACAGGGAAGGTTTCCAGAGCTCCAGGGTCTTGTCCAGCAGCCAGTCTGCCGCTGATTCTGTCTTCAGTTCCAATGGGGAGCTGAACCAACTTCCCCTAAATAATAGCAAAAGGTACATCATGATCAGGGGCCAATTTCATAGCACTGCTTAACAGTAAGCAAAATTTTTGTGCTAACTCTAGCAGAAAAATTTGCTCAAGCGTAAGCGTATTTCACAGGTTAGCAAGAAAGTTAGGCGGGCAGCTTGCGCGTTCACCATGGAGTTGCATTGTTACGTCATTCATTTTCCAACAGTAAGCACAGGAAGGTTAGCATGCCTTTTCAGGTGCTTACGGTTAGCAGCGCTATGAAATGGAAATCGCACAGTAAGCACAAAATCGGCCGTTAAGCAGCTCTATGAAATTGCGTCCAAGCCTGCAACTGGTCCGTTGATAGGCTAACCTTTCAAATATGAGGGGTTTTGTGTTATGGTTTAATTAAAACCCTTTGTTATCTTGTTGGTAAGTTATTGCGTCACACACATGTGTTTCCGCGCAAAGTTTTTTTTGCTCTTTTCTGCTCCAAAGCCGGCACGCGTTTGTGTGTAATTTCACCACAAATCACCCATTTCATTGTTCAAAAGAATTTCGTATGACAGAAACTTTTAATTCTGAGAAGACGTCAGTCTTTGAAGAACATATGTAAAAGGCAAACCCACTTATCTAACTTTTCTTGCGTAAATCATCAAAGAAAAAGTAGCTCAATGCAACTCCTGCGGACTTTTGGTAAATCAGTGGAGCCGGGTTGTGTGAAGTGGGCGTGGCTAACAGTGGAATTACGTCACACTTTAAGGATAGACCGTTCAAGTTTTGCGCATATTTGAATGTTTAAGGAACCTTGGGTTCTCTCATATGTTTTTTAAAATATGAAGTAAATAAAATCTCACCGTTAATACACTGGAGAATTGCACAGTATATTCATATTCCCAACAGTGACGATCAAACTTTAATTGTAAAGTTTGTCTTGGTGAACCCCTCCTATACACTGGTACCACAGACTGCCACAAAGTACCATACCTTCCAGGCTAGCATTGGGTGCATGGGTTTCTTAGCTGTTTGTTCAGCTGGTATTATCAGGAAACCCCATGGCTTGTGTACTGTGGACTTAGTCTCCACAGTCTCCTGTAGAATTTTGTGGCAAGAGCCAGTTGGGCAGGAGAGTGTACCGATAGGTTAATTTTAATCTGCAATGATGAACACACTGTGCTGACTCCTTTTTGTCTTTTTTTTTTCCACTCGAAAAGAGGTTTAGCCCTATCAGATTCCCTTGGTCTTCCATACACCTTGGAGTCGATGATGGCCAAACGATTCAGCCTGCCCAACGCCGGCACCATCGAGCACCTCAGCCCCAGCTCGGCCAAAATGGCGAGCTTCAAGTCCTCGGACCCGCTGACCAGCAGTAACAGCCACCTCCTGGTCAGTAGGTCAGCCTCGTCACACAACGGAGATCTCTTGAATTCCCAGACGAGCTCCACTGGGAGCAGGTCGTCCTGGGGGATGGGGCGGTGGTTCCAGAAGAGACCCTCGGCTGTCAGCTCAATGAGCAGCATGAGTGATGTCAGCTGCATGAGCAACAGGTCTGGAGACAATTTCATTTAGTTCATGAACCTTAAAGCCCCAGCGCAGCATTGGCAAGAAAGAAAAACATTAATGTTTACAGATTTACATACATATCTTACATAGTATAAAGATATGGATGGTAGAAAACTTTCCTTGAAATATTTCTGCCTGAAGTGTTTATCGTTTTTAAATAATAAATGAAATAAGATCCAAAATTAGTTTTCGTCTCACTGAGACGAAAACTCTGCCTGCAGGAATACGAACAAAAGTGCTGAATGCATTTTTATTGTTTTCTCGCAAATGAAACAACAAAAGGAGCTGACATTTTGACAGGTTGGTTTGATTACAAATATACTGATTTGTGTAAAGAATGGAAGCATTTACAGTCAGTTTACCAGTGTTAAGCTGGGGCTTTAAGGGGCCCATGAAACGTTATTTTTGTAATGCATTCCTTTGAAATGCACCTTTGTGTCCCATTTGAGTAACAAACATCGAATCACAGCCCCAAGTCCAAGTCCAGATGGTCGAGTTGGAGTCTGAGTCATGATTGGTCATCATGGCTTGAGTATGACTCAAATCTGTCACGAGTTATACAACACTGCATACTGATATTGGGCTTTGACCTTATGCACTGCCGCCCTCAATGTTCTATTTCAAGCTCAAATTGCATCCTCGAAGCAAACGCCAAATAAAATCTGATTAATCAATTGAACCATGGACTTATCTTCCATCAATCAGTCTGGATGAGGACAACGGAGCTGCCAATACTCGACAGAAACTCCAGGATCTGGTGAAGTCGGTCGCTCAGCGGGCCAAGAAGGTGGGCCGCAACGAGGTGGCACCAATCTCAACTGTCTCGGCCACTCTTGCTCCTCCCCCAAGTAAGTATAAACAAATACCAATAGTGATAATAATACACAAATTTTAGGTAGCTGTTTTGAATTATGAGACCCAGTTATAAAGCACCTTGGCTTACAATGAGGCTCATGGGAGGTACAGTCATTCTCATGGCAAAACGTTTCAAAAGTTGAGAAGAATCAATTTTTTCTCCATCTCGTACACCCAACTGAATTTACCCTCACCACCTGACCACCAACGCTGCAGCCGTCTAGTGTTGCGACCATTCGATTCAATGTATAACAGCCGCTGGTTCCCGGCATGGTGACAGATTTCTGGATCTCAGCTGTAGTTGGGCTGTCCCAACTGTGACACTCAAGCTGGGACCGGTTCCAACTTTAGTTGGGACAATTCTGAAGTTGGGACGGAACAATGTTACTTTCCATTTGATGGAATATTGAGCAGTAAATACTTGAGGGGATAGGTCCACCACAGTAAAAGTTGTTACTGGTCATATCTCAATGTTTGTACAGCATACAAATTTAAATAACTGGTTTTAAAAAGTTCTTCTAATCTTGCATCACCTTTTATAGTCGTCCACAATGTCCGGAAGCGGCTTGATTCATTTGCTCCGAGTAGTGTGACAGACACCACGGAAGAAGTCCAAGTGAAAAAGTTCAGATGTTGTGGGATGCGCACAGTCCAAAACTTCCTGCTCAAGTACACCTTCCCTGATGCCATCGATCCTACAGGTCAGTAAAGTTCGATCTTTCGAATATTTACTTTAGAAAAACTATTTTGAGTGCCTAAATTGCTCAATTTGTAGGAATTATGGATTCGTTACAAGCAAGTGGGTTTTCACCAACAGGATATGCTGTTGAAGCTTAAGGCTGTACTTAGCGACAGCCACTGCCACAAATTCGGACACAGCCTAAACACAGGTCATCGATCAGTTCACACTGCCAACATTTTGGACATTCATTTGTAATTTACCTGTAGGTATTAGTGGGTTTCAGTGGTGGGGTTAAATGTGTTCTTATCTAGTTCTGTTTTACTATACCTCATGCATATTCATGAACGCATGTTATATTTGTACAATGTAACTCGACTCAAAAAGTTCAATCATTTTAGTCGCCCCATTGTACATCTGTTGTTTTTACCAGGGGGGGGTGTAAATGTGTTATCAAGTGCTCTTTCTAGTTCTGTTTTTACTATACCTCATGCATATCCATGAATGACAGTCGAATTCTCACTGGTCCATTCGCCATCACGTGCCAGATACAATTTTTGCTGTTTATCTAGCACGTGTGCCAGTCTTCACGCACAGGGTAAATACGCATGCCTTGTAGACTATTGCATGGGTCACCTGTGCGCTTCTAACGCACAGGGTAAATGAGCATGCGCAGTAGACTATCACATGTGTAACAGTCTACTACGCATGCGCTTTACAAAGCATTCACAGAACTGTCGCACGGGTATGTAGTGCTCACGCGAAAAACATCGCGTCTAGCTAGCTAGCCAATACACTATGAAAATATTGCGGCTTACCTGTAAATGTCAATCCGTGTTTTTTCAAGCTCAATGATGCCGAACTAGAGAAGTTATGAGGTACAGTCAAACAAATATAACATGGTTTATTTCAGGTGGACAGTCGATATTAGCTCCGTGAGGTTTAGGAAGTTGACAAACAAGTTCCCTTGGCTTCGCCGAGAGAACTACTTTGTCAACTTCCACAACCTCGGGGAGCTAATATTGACTGTCCACCATCAAACCATCTTATACTTGTATAATGTAACTCTACTCAAAAATGTAACATTTTAGTCGCCCCATTATTGATCCCTCTGTTGTCTTTATCAAGGGGGTATGTGGCTTGCTTGGCTCTCCATCGTGGCTCTGTTCTACATCTACAATGCGGTCTCAATCTTCCTCCGTGCATCGTTCAATGAAGACACTTATGGCTCCTCAGGAACCTGGTTGATTCTGGACTACGTCGGTGACTGCGTGTTCCTCTTGGATATCTGTCTGCGCACTCGGATGCTGTACTTCGACAATGGCCAAGTCGTGGTGAGTGTTAGGGCCATTCAGAATAATAAATGTGGCGTGTCGAGGCGGAGCGATCAAGTGCACTGGACTGAAGCTCTGGTGTTTCTGATCAGCAGAATGTGGGTTCGAGTCCCGGTCGTGACACTTGTGTCCTTAAGCACGACACTTAAACCATTATTGCTTCGTCCTTCGGATGGGACGTAAAGCCCCAAAAGAGCCCAGCATGGGGAGATGGACTTCCTCACAGTTGCATTTTAGAAGCCAGGAAAAGTCATTGAAAATTCCTGAGCTAGGAGAGCATTGATCTTTATTATTAGTTATTATTGTTATTATTATATATTTCTGGTAATGAAACCAAGGATGCCTCATAAGTGAACTTAATCAGTGTAGCTCTCAAGCCTGAGGAAACCTGTAGATAAGGGTGCTTGCCATGTGAACCAGAAACACCGGGGTAAACCCTACTCTTCCACAATAAGTGTTCTGGGTTCTTTTACGTGCACTACCTATCCTAGCACACGGGACCTACGGCTTAATGTCCCATCCAAAGGACAAAGCAATTATGGTAAAGTATCTTGCTCAAGGACACAAGTGCCACGACCGGGATTCGAACCCACACTCTGCTGCCAACAACACCAGAACTTGAGTCCGGTGATCTTAACCGCTCGGCCACGACATTCCACTTGTCTGCTTCATTTGAGGCATCACTTTGTTCTTTGTTGCTGTAGGGTTTATTAAATAGGGTATAATTATTTAAGAAAAACCAATGTATGATACTGTTTGTAGAAACAATCCAGAATTTAGTATTTTATCAAAAAGAGACAATTTTTTTTAAATGACCGCTCAGGGAAAAAGGTATTGTGTATTGTTTAGCCAAGTATATTTACACGTCTGCTAAGTTGAAGGAAATTAATTCTACAAATACTTAAAAATTAATGTTCTTTGCTAACTCTTCCGTCATGATGTAAACTTGTTTTATTTAATGTTATGTTGTAATCCTTCCCCAGGGTGATGGGGTATGTTCCTTTTGGAATGAAACATGAAATCAAATCATTAAACAGGCAATATTTAGAAATCCAAATCTGGGGTGGGTAGGTGGGTCGAGAGTGATGATAACAAGTTTTTCATTACTTTGGTTTTCAGCGTGACAAGGTGTTACTAAGGAAACATTACACCAAGACCTTACAGTTCAAGGTACGTGCAAAGATTATTTTTTTAGTTTACCTGAATATTGAAATAAAAAATCTTTATGAACCATAAGGAATTTTGCAAGAGAGTGAGAAGCTAAACATGTACAGCCGTAGGATTGATTTTGGGATGAATAAAGAATTATTGACCAGAGCAGGACTTGAACCTGTGACCTCCGGGTTTACGTGCTGGTGTGCTACTAACTGAGCTAACTGGCCTTGTAGTAGCAGTCTTTCTGTTCAGTAAATATCTTGGCCCCCGAACAAAGATATTGACAAAATAGTGAGGCCACCAACATCGAGCTGCTAGTTAGTTCAGTTGTTAGAGCACTGGCTCATAAACCTGGATGGCACAGGTTCAAATCCTGCTCTAGTCAGTTTTTCCTTTGTTCATCCAATATTGATTTATAGTTACTCGGTTACCTTGTGGTTGATTATGCCCCGTGGTTGGTGAAGCCACTGAAGGGGCATACTGTTTCCGGCATGGCCTTCCATGAGTGGGTGGGTGCATGTGTATATGTGGGTGTGGGCATGCTTGACCATATTTATGCTCCGAGGACATTTTACAATAGGGACAAAAGGTCCTCACTAGTCAGTTCTTTGTTTTCATGGGTCCTTGGACGCCATTTGTGTACAAAACCAATGGAGATTGCTTCAGTACATGAACAATAGAATTAACAATAGAAGTCCTCGGACAAAATGGTGATTCACGACTGTGTCTGCGTGCATGTGTGCAGTGAACGTGTCTGCAGCAGTCGAAAAGAAGGATATTATGAACGCTGACAAAATTGCTGAAAAACATAAACAGCTTTTTTCGTTGTTTTCACTCAAACAGAACCAAACAAGTTAATGACTTTTTTAATAGGTTGGTTGTATGGTATGTTTATTGAAAATTTGAGAATTAAAATGAATTTACTCATTCAAAAACCACCAATGTATCATTTTTACAGTTTGACATTGTGTGCTTATTGCCGTTGGATTTCCTGTATTTTGCAATTGGTATTAATCCGATTGTAAGGTTGCCACGCCTTCTCAAAGGACACAGCTACAACGAGTTTGTGGAGAAGTTTGAGAACAAGTCCAAGTCAGCGAACAGCTTCAGGTTTGTAGGATTTAAGTCACCGTTGTAGTCCAGCGTCATTTCCTACCGAGGTCACACTCACTAATTCCTTGACACTGGTTCAGGCCACTTCCATAACAACACATTCGACCGTACACTCAACACAGAGCACAAACTTTCACTTTTTAACGTCGCGATAGTATCAACATCCAGCAAAAATAACTGTAAAATATGGTGAACTGCTTTGCAGCAGGTTGTAATTATACTAGTGAAAAATCATAAGTGCAATTATTTTCAATTCTCAAAGGAGAAAGATGCAGAACCCTAAGAACTGCTTTCAGATATTCCTGAAAAGATAGCAGTATGCCCTACATTAAGATCACAGCCGTGGTTCGTCGCTGTTTATGTGTACCAGACGGCGGGAACCAGTTGCTGTGGTCACGGTTCAAAGAGCTGGGGATGACGTCATGACTACGCTGGCGAATGACCCCCCACTCAATCTGAGTGCACTGTGTTGTAACAAGAATTCCCTTGCTCTTTAACCAGTTACCGCCGGGATTCTTTTTTTTTTTTGTCCCATCCCCCTGGCGGGATTCTTTTGGCGGAATTGCTGGAATATTTTTTCTTTGAGGGTACCACTGGCACAAAGAAACCCTGACTTGACAATGCCAAGAGAACAAAGATTCTCTCTGTTGAATCGTCCGTTTTGATGCTCAGCCGAGAAAATGTCAAATTCAAAAACATTGCAAAACATCAGCTGTTACCTACGGCATAGGAGTGGCACTAAACACCATGGCTCGATTGCCAGCTCACTCTGACTTGCCTCCATTCAGCCGAAATACAATGAATGAACAATGGTGGAAGCCTCTCGATGCCTCGTAATCCCCTTCTTGGAACAAAAGGACGAAGATCTATAATTGGGGATTACACAAAAAACGCCTCTTAATGGCCGCAAAATACAAGTAAACGCACAACCTTTTTTTTGTCCTTGCGTGTGAATCGAAGCGTAACACGGCGTGTGCGTGGTCTGCTCACACTCTGCAGGGCAACCTTTGCTCTGGTGGTCAGAAATTACAAAATGCCATCACAAGACGACCTACATTTCCAGGCAGGGGAAACATTTGCGTGTATTTGACAACATCTGGTTTCAACTGCTTAAATCACATTTCAACACAATGATTTGCCAAGAATAAGTCGAGATACCGTTAGAAAAACATCTCTAATTTGTAAACGCAGTGTTCCTTTCAGCTTTCAATGCAACCATTACCTCCAAGTTGCAAGTAAAAATTGGCTCATGGTGCAACCCAAAAAACAAGTTTCTTTATTTAATAACTTCGTTACAGGATTGTGAAGACCATAGGTTACATGCTGTACATGATACACCTGAACACTTGCTGTTACTTCGTCATATCTGAAGTGGAGGGCATTGGCACCAACCGCTGGGTGTACAATGGAGAAGGCAATGCGTAAGTATCATCGCATACATTGGTATTTCTATCACCCCAAAAAACACCACAATTTTTTCCACAGGCCACTCGGATGGGATTCAAACCCACGACCACCCCTGCATTTTAGAGCAGCTGTCTGAACCATGAGACCGTCGAGAGGCCAGGTTCGAATCCAGTAATTTAGCAGTGGGCACAGCAAAACATTTAATGTGATAATGGGAGACTAAGGAGTGGTAGGTGGCAGCAGACTTACCAGGTAAATTTCCATTGTTTGCATAGTTGTGAGCAAGCTCACATTTCCAAAAATAATGGATTTACCTGGTAAGTCTGCGGCCACCTAGTGTCCTCAAAATTCTCCCAAAAGTCTTGAGGACAAACAATATGGTTTTGGTTTTACTCTTCCACAGATATGTGATAAGCACTGTATTATCAGTGCTTTCAGAGTCCTATGCAGGAAAAAAAAACGCAGTCTTCATGGATGAGATTTGAACCTGCGATCCATGCATTCTAGATCAGATTTCCTAATACCACCAGCCAATTACTAGCATTCTTTTCACTTTCTTGTCTATCTCTTTTAGCTACGTGCGGTGCCTGTTCCGAGCAACCAAGACCCTCATAACCATCGGCAACCTCCCGGCTCCAAAAACCACGTTTGAGATCTTCTTCATGAATATGGACTTCATGATTGGCGTCTTCGTCTTTGCCACCATTATCGGACAGGTGAACTTAGATACCTTATTTTTCATTCAACAGCTGGGCCCAATTTCATAGAGCTGCTTAACGGCCGATTTTGTGCTTACTGTGTGATTTCCATTTCATAGCGCTGCTTACTGTAAGCACAGGAAAAGGCATGCTAACCTTCCGGTGCTTACTGTAGGAAAACGAATGACGTAACAATGCAAATCTAGGTTGAACGCACAAGTTGGCCGCCTAAATTTTTAGCAGCCTTCCTATTCAAATTGGTCCCTGAATGGTCTCTGCTTATTATTTGTTTGTGTTCTGTAGATGCAAGACACTGTCGCAGGGGGCCACCAAGGAGGCATATTAACCATGCAATGACAAAAGTCATCATAGTTTGGATTGTCTTGATTCTGCTTTCAAACTAAAGTCAGTTGGTGTAAGGAATGGCCAGACAGATTAAAATGCTCAGCCATTGGTTTCTGCATTAGGTCGACCCTATTTTCTTCCAATCTCCCCTCCTCTATAAATAACACTTTAAATGCGACTTTGGGTAACAAGATTTTCAAGGAGAATTTTGCTGGCCCTTTGGGTCGTGAAGGTCGGGAGGGGGTTGGAGAGGTTGTTTTGATGAGGGCTGAAGCCTCCCAACAACCTTGGGTATGCCACCAAGCCAGTGGTGTTATACACTGCTTTCCCTTTTTCAGAACCACCACACCTCTCAAAAGATATTTACATGGAGCTGTGTACTGCAAAACTCTCGTCTTGGTCCTGCATATTATCTATGCAACGAGAAAACTCATCATAGTTTGGATTGTCTTGATTCTGCTTTCAAACTAAAGTCAGCTTCGAGGATTGTTTCATTTTCCGTCAAAGTTGATCACCTTGTTTCCCTTTCATCTGTTGGCTTCATATATAAATCATTCTGAATAGTCCACGAATGTTTGTAACACAGCGCCTTGTATTACTTTGCGATTTGGCGCAACACAAATCCAACTGTTATTGATGTTTTGTGTTCTGTAGATGCGAGACATTGTCGGCGCTGCAGGGGCCACCAAGGGGGCCTTCCGCCGCCGTATGGACAACACCATGGCGCTGCTGCAGAACTGGAAGATACCAGAGGATGTTCAGAGGAGGGTGCGACTGTGGTTCATGTATTCTTGGGATAGGAGAGAACTTTTGGGTACAGAGCTTGTTTTGGACTCCTTCATTTTATTCCGTTTCATTTCATTTTATTCGGCAAATTTTTTTAAAGATACAAAGAGATACTGCACATTAAAACAATAAACTGATTGGAAAGCCTATGATAGCCCAAATAAGCTGTTTAACACGGCTTATTCCCATCAGATTCCTTAACCACTTGGCGCCGGATGTCCTGTTTACACACAAATGTTTTCCATGTCTGGAAACGAAAGCCATGTAAAGACACCATTATGTAATTTAGGACCAATGCAGCAAGGGTCGTCTGGTCATTCAGCTGCGGAGCGTGCACAGACCACACACATGCCGTCTAACGCTTCGTTTCACCCACACAAGGACAAAAAAAGGTCTTTAATATAATGGCATTTTGTGGCCATTGAGAGGCAGTAACTGGTTAACTATTCTCGGGGAAATTATGTGAAAATTGAAATTGCTTTTCATAAACTACACAAAAGTCATATCTGGTCTTTGAAATTCCTTTGTGTATACACAAATCCAATCACATGAAATACAAGCTAGGTTTACTGGATTTGCGTGTTTGCAAAAGCCCAAGATCTGACCTTGATTCAGAGAAATGTTGGGTTTCATGGCCGAGCGGTCTAGTGCACCAGACTCAAGTTCTGTCGTTGTCAGAGTGAGGTGTTCTCTATAGTCCTCGTCAGGAGATGGGGTTTATTGAAGTTTTGTTCGTCTGTTTATTCTTGTCGCAGATGAGCAGGAGATCATGAAGAATGTCCCAATCAAGATGCAGACTGATATTGCCATCCACGTCCACATGGACACACTGAGTAAAGTCTCGCTGTTTCAGGTATGCCAGTTAATTATGATAATGTTGACGCTCGTTACACAAACATAATTCACCCATGTCACTGGGCCATTCATTTCATTTCCTAAACCACCTCAGCTCCCTGGGGAGTATGCAGCCTGTGCTGCCGAGGATGTGGCGCACCAAGCTAAATCAATCACCAGAACCATCTCTGCCCCCCATGGGTGGCATGTGCGTAAAGTGCTCGCCTCTCACCAATGTGTCCCTGGTTCGATTCCTGACTAGGGCCATATGTGAGTAGAGTTGTGCGGTGGTTCTCTTCTGCGCCACAAGGGTTTTTTCTTCAGGCCATCCGGTTTTCCTCCCTCCAGAAAAAAACAAACACTTTCAATCTCAGACTGTGCTCCGTGGTCATATATGGGTTGATGTGGCTGGCTGCCAAAGGCGCCCTTGAATGCCTGCAAATCCTTCGCCTGCAAATCCTTCTCAATTCAGCTTCTCAAGTGCCGGTAAGGATGATTAGCCTCCCAAAGTATTATTATCATATTGATATTATAGGTACCAATTCCCTCCTGAGACAGGTACCCATAAGAGACCTTCAACTCCAGAGAAGCAATGTGCAGCATTCTTTCCATGCCTCTGATCCTTGCCTTGTGCCCTCTGAAAAGCTCCAGTAAAATAATTTACTTTGTTTCAAAAGATTTTTCTGCATAATACAGATAGTTGTATTATATCGGTGTTTAAAAGCGCTTCATGACGACATTTCAAGGTGCTTTAACACAAGATTTTACAAAGAGGTACACTGAAGAATTGAAGGCGAGGTGAGATGAATTCTCCTGAAGGACAGAGAACACTGTTTGAATTGTCAAGACACGCGTCCTTCATACACTTTCATTACTTGCTCTCTTCCAGGACTGTGATAAGATGTTGCTTCGGGATCTTGTGTTGAAACTCAGACCAGTTCTCTTCCTTCCTGGTGACTACATATGCCGCAAGGTAAACTTTATGTGTTGCTTGGTAGAGTTTCGTAAGCTCTGTGCCATGGACTGTGTAAAAAGCTACCCTGTTAGTAGTCCCTGAGTCCCCTCCGTACACGTCTGCTGCACGCCCAAAGTGATCGCTACTTCCAGTCGGTTCCAAAGCCGGCCTACCTTTGTGTGTAATTTTACCAAAAAACACACATTTCATTGTTCAAGGGCATTTCTTATGACAGAAAATTATAACGCTGAGAAGAGCTGGAGTCTGTGAAGAACATAAGTCACAAGCCAAGTCCAATTACTCAACTTTACTTACATAACTCCTCATACAAAAACTAACTCAATGCAATTATTATGGGCTGCTCGCAATCGGTTGGAGCCAGTTTGAGTGAAGTGGGCGTGGCTTACAGTGGAACTACGTCACACTTTACCAACAGGATTGTGCGTGGTCAGCAAAAGACGGGGGGTGACTCCTCAATGGTTGAGGTGGTTTTACTGCGTGTGTGATTGTTGCGTTGATTTTTTTTGTGTAAAGAACTCTTTGTACTGACCATCTACTGATGTCACATGCCGGCTACCATCTGCCTAGGGTCTACCATTTTGGGAGTCAAGTTACATGTCAAAGATATGGTTGAGGGTGCAGTTAATGGCACAGGCATCGCCTGAAATATGCACTGCACGGTAACACATGGGGAATCTGACCCCAAAACGAATTAATTGTGGGTGATGACGCCGCATAAATTGGGTCAAGAGTTATGTTTTGGGGAAGAAATACAATTCTTTCTTACTTTTTTTTTTTTTTACTTCTGTTTACCTGTATTATACAGCAGTATAATTTATGTCAAAACCAAATGCTTAGAGACCGGGCAGTCCAAGCTAAACTCAAACACCAAAAGTCTCTGAAAAAAAAAAAGAGAGAGAGAAAAGCTAACAGTTACGAGACCAAAACCTGGAGGACTGAGACCCAAGACAACAGAATCTTACAAACATGGCATGTCTTGTTTGTATAACGTCTTTGTAACAAACAAATAAGGGCTTTGTGCACCAGGTGTTTTGTTTTTAATTGATGTTTGAAAAATAACTGATTCCCATTGACTTTTTCTTCTAAATACTTCTACCTTACTAGAAAAATGATCAGATCTCAGTATGATGTATCTGAGACCAGGAAACTGTCAAGTTCTTAACGGTCAAAGACCAAGACTGAAACTTAGGCCTCAACACTTTGGCAATGTCCGAACTGGCAGCTGCGGTTGCCACTGCGGCTTGGTTGTCCCTTGAGAAAGCGTTGAAGAATTGCAGCAAGCCCTTCGCAACAGCCGCAGCCGCCAATAGACCTTATGCATCTGACGTCATGAGTCCCATTGAGAAATGTACAAGAGCGCCCTCAATGAGGTCAAAACGGCCGTAAGTTTACTGTAGGAAAACGGCTGTGCATACCCTCTATTCGGACCTGGTCTTATTTAGAGCTCAATTTGTTGGCATTTATGCAAGTTGGGGAAAACTGTTTTCATTTGTTTGTTTATTTTTTTTCAGGGTGAAGTTGGGAAGGAGATGTACATCATAAAGAATGGTTTGGTTCAAGTACTTGGGGGACAGAACAACCGAACAGTGCTGGCCACACTGCATCCTGGCAGCTACTTTGGAGAAATCAGGTATAAGTCCACTTTGGCTTCCATTAAATCCAGATTGGAATCCTGGAATTCCACTGTAAATCTTGGTCCTGCCTCATCACACACCACCATCAGTGAAGTAACCAGACACTTTTATTTGGGGGTGGGGAGGCGGTGGCAAAGAAATATTAGGGGGGGGGGGGCTTTACACTTAACAATGGGAGACTTTTGGAGACGGTAGGTGGCAGCAGACTTAACAGGTAAATCCATTGTTCTTGGAATTGTGTGCATGTTCAGAATTATGTAAGCACTAATTACAACATATATTAGTTGATGTACTGAGTCATACATTTATGCATTATGGAGTTGATGAACATGTTATATTTAAAAGTGAGCATTCATTGCTTAATCACAGCATTCACAAACAGGAGATTTGTGAAACTCCGGTCGCGTGCGCATTTCCTTCCATTGATTGTGATTTGGATATAAAGTTCAAGCAATTAACCACAAGGGTTATTAAGTTCACAGACTGATTGGAGTAAAAGTAATTGCCACAGGATTTCATACAGTACTGATGGATATTTGTAGTTTTTCTTTGATTTCATGTGGGGTGGGTGGATTTGGGCAAGGGGTTCTGATCAGGGGGGCCCCCTCTGCCCTCACTAAACACCAAGTTTCCCTCTTTTTGCAACCTCTGTAGCTTGCTAAGTGTCGGAGTTGGTAACCGCCGTACGGCCGATGTGTGCTCCCCCGGATACTCCAACCTGTTTGTTCTGGACAAGAAGGTGCTTCAGGAGGTGGTGGTCAATTACCCTAATGCCCAGGAGAGCCTCAAACGAAAGGCCAGGTGAGTTAACAACTTAGGGACCTTGTCAAAATAAGTCCAGGACAACCACTGGATAAAAACAGTCCAGGATGAGTTTTATCACCCACTGTTGATTGATCTTGTTTGCAATTGTGTTATTGGAGAAACCATGGGAGAAGTTAGCAGCGTCTGGCTTCCTCCAGAGATCAATTGCTTACAAGCCCCAGAGACTTAGATTACTGTCTACTGGAAAACAAGCAGGGGGTCTCCACAGGGCTGACTTGCAGTTTCAGAATGGGTGTAGGTACACCACACGCCAATGACCTCCAAACCTTCCAGCTCACTCCAAACGGCATATTTGTTTTGTACTACAATTAATCAGCCAGTCAAACTGAAGAGTCCTCAGCTGGGTGCATCAGAGAATTGTGCACACTCTGCAGCAGAATGTCAGAGTGATCTTTGTTCCAGACTTTGAATTTCACACAAAAATACAAAATACACGTCATTTGTAAGCTGGCTTAAAAAAAAGCGTGTATACACTTCATCCGGCATTAACTGATTAAAGGGAAAGTTCTTCTTAAATTTTTTGGGGGAGAAATTAATTGCCACCCTCTCAGTTTCAATCCAGGTGCCTCCAGGTTCTATTTCTATGATTAGCACAGAGTCATGATGTAGATGTTAGAGTTGTTATAATAATAATAATAATAATAATAGTGTACATTTATAATGCGCCATGTCTGTCATAAATGACACTCCTGGCACCGAATTATCAAATCTGGTGGAGATTGTTAATGTTATGAATGATTTTATGAGACGAAGCGACCATAATACAACACCTTGAAAGGAATACAAGGTGAGGTGGCAGACCATGCCAGAAACACCGGGGCAAACCCCCTTCTCTTTTTGATAAGTGTACTGGGTTCTTTTACGTGCATTACACAACACACGGGACCAACGGCTTTACGTCCCATCCGAAGGACTAAGCAATAATGGTTAAGTGTCTTGCTTAAGGACACAAGTGTCACGACCGGGACTCGAACCAACACTCTGCTGATCAGAAACACAAGAGCTTGAGTCCGGTGCTCTTAACTGCTCGGTTAAGGTCATATGTTAGTAAAGTTGTGCGCTGGTTCTCTCCTGTGCCATGAGGGTTTTTCTCCGGGCCCTCTGATTTTCCTCCTTCCGGAAAAAAAACAACACTTTCGATCCCTGGCTGTGCTCCTCGGTCATAAATGGGTTGATGTTTCTGGCGACCACAAGGCGCCTTTACATGCCTACGGCTTGACCACGTTGTAGCCGCGTCCTTCGCAATTTAGCTTCTCAGCTGCGAGTAAGGATGATTAGCGTCCCAAATTGATATTATTATTATTATATCTTTATAAATTAGGGAGATCCTGAAGAAGAACCAGGCGAATGAGAGCAAATCCAAGAAGCGTCGAGGCAAGTCACTCATCGCCGAGTCCATCCTCCTGAAGGACACAAACTCGGACAGCAAGTTCTTTAACGCCGTCCTGGAAGTGGCCCGTACCTCCAAGATTGCCAGCACCATCTTGCGAGCATCCTATCGGAGTGGGTTGAACGACATCGAGGACGAGGTGGTTCACTTCTCCAACTCGGACATCTCTTCGGATGAGGTGATCTTCGGTACTCGCGAGCAACGAAAGAAGAAGAAGAGATGTGAGTCCATATTTGCTGGCCTTTGTCTTGTGGGGTGTGATTGATTTTTCCTCAGGGTGGAGTCGGAGGGGTGGGGTTTTGGAGCAAGGAGGGTAAAATTATTGGATAAGTACCTTTGGGAATGAGAGCTGTAAAAGAAGAAGCAAAATGAGTTCTGTGTAGGGAAAACTGGGAGGATAATATTTTTAAGTTGAAGGCGTAGCTGTTGACGTTGCAGTAAGACTCCCAAGGTGTTCTGGCTAGGCGCTGTCGCTAATCTATCAAAGCACTTCACTCTATGGTAACTCAACATCCAAATGTTTTGAGTCTGATAATAACATAGTTATCTAAGTATCAGGTTGGCTCAGTGGTCTTTTTTTCCTGCCTTTCGCCTCTGTGGTCCCCGGTTCGACTCCCACCTCAGACTGGAGCCTAATTGCATGTGGATTGGGTTTTCAGTCCCTACCTCATAGGTGGGTTTTCCCCATTTGGGGTTTTCCTCCCACATCTTCAAACTGCATTTCTTCTTGTTTATTCATCCTGTTATTGGCGCTAATTGTGCTGTTGGATGTGTAATAAAATAAGTAAAAAAGAAAGAATTATTTAACAAAACACCAAGTCATGACACAAAAAAGTTTCAATCTTTGAAACTTTTTCTTTTAAAACTCAGTGGTGAAGAGAGCAAAGAAACAGCAGCATGAGCACACCTCTAATGAGGACTCAGAGTCCCAGAACGAGCAGGGACACTCAGACAGCGACCTCCAGGAGCATCTCAGGCCCAAGCGCATCCTGCGTAGGGCAGCCAGCGTGCTGTCCCCCAACCTGAGCGATCTTCACTTACCCAGCAGCGGCTCCCGCACCCCTAGGGAGAGTATGGGTAACATGAACCTGCTATGGGACAAGGACGAGGACAAGGAAATGATGGGAAGGACCAGTATCACCGGAAATGTACCACTCGAAGAAGATGAAGAAGATGGAACGATGAAGGAGCATGAGCAAGTGCGGTCGGCACCAAGAAAAGCTACCTCCAAGTCAAGCTTCTCTGGGATAAGTAAGTTTGGCGGTCAGAGATTTTTAACAAGTTTTGAAGGTTATGCAGTTGCGTAGAGAAAGTTGATGATTAACTGCCAGCGATTGTGAACCAAAAAAATGAAAGTATTGAAAATGATGTAACTCTTGCATCAGGGATAAACAACAACATGAGAATATATTCTGCCCTGCACCGATGTACGATGAAACATTTTCATGGGTGCTGTCCGAGTTCTACGGACAAAAAATCCAACGGCATTTTAGGGGGGGGGGGATTCAAACCCCCAACCTTGGTCATTCCAGAGTGGATGTCTTGATCACAAGACCACCAGATCATCTGGCAATGAGAGGCAATTTCCTATTCTGTAATTAGCATTTAATCAGGAATGGATTCTAGGCTTCCCCTTGATGTCTTCGGGCAGCCTTCAGAGGAAAGGGTTCTGTGTTTTAAGGAGGCTTTGCGCCATTTTTTGTTGGACCATACATAGTCCCCGGCTTCATGTATAAAAGTTAAGATTAGCCCATTAATACATTTCAAGGATTGTTTTTCTTAAAAGTCCTACAAATGTTGCTGTGCATGCTCCGAGCGAGTTTTTTTTTATGAGATTTTTGATTGCCCACCAGAGCTGTTTGTTGTGTTTGACCGTAGCGGGATTGGGTTATGGAAAAAAAATAAATAAATAAAGTAATTCTTGCAGCTGAGAAAGAAAACAAAATGATGTAAGTTTGTGCACAACATCGATGTGTGGGGGGGGGGCGATGGGGGAAAAAGATAATAACTCCACAATTGTTATGTCTTATGAATTTCTTAAACAAAAACTGATCAGCAGAGTGTGGGTTCGAGTTGTGGCCAAGCGGATAAGAACACTGGACTCAAGCTGTGGTGTTTGTGATCAGCAGAGTGTGGGTTCCAGTCCCGGTCGTGACACCTGTGTCCTTAAGCAAGACACGTAACTATTATTGCTGCGTCCTTCGGATGGGACATACAGCAGTAGGTCCCATGTGTTGTGTAATGCATGTAAAAGAACCCAGTGCACTTATCGCAAAGAGAAGGGGTTCGCCCCGGTGTTCCTGGTTTGATCGGCTGCACAGATTGCACCACAGCACTTTGTAAAACTGTTACATGGTGCTATGTAAAGGAACAGGTCTCATACTTCAAAACATAACTCCGCATACCTTGCAGGAAAAATACTGAGCGCTTCGTGATGCCCATGATAAAGCGCTATATAAGAACTGCGTATTATTATTATTATTATTATTATTATTATTATTATTATTATTATTATTATTATTATTATTATTATTATTATTATTATTATTATTATTATTATTATTATTAAGAGAATCTTAAGGTACAAGCATTCAGAGGATTTCTGATGCTAACCAGGCTGTAAGTACTCTACAGGCATTCATGTGTTTGATGGTTGTGTATATTATTGTAGAGGAACGACACCGCATGGCACGCAGCATCAGTGATGTCGAACGTGAGGAGAAACGAGCACGGAAGAAGCCTTCCCAGCATCACTCACCAGAGGTCACACAAAGGTCATCATCTGCCCTGTCTGTACACATGGAGGATAGGTAAGTAAAGCATGAGAAAAAGAGCAGACCCGGCAGCCCAGACGGCAATTTTTTATTTTATTTTTTAATCACCCATACACAAGGCCACTCCAGGTGAGGGCTACATGTACAAGGGAAAATTTAAAGGGAGGGAAGGGGCGTGTCGTGGCCGAGCGGATAAGAACACCGGAGTCAAGCTCTGGTGTCTTTGATCAGCAGAGTGTGGGTTCGAGTCCCGGTCGTGACACTTGTGTCCTTAAGCAAGACACTTAACCATTATTGCTTCGTCCTTCGGATGGGACGTAAAGCCGTGTGTTGTGTAATGCACGTAAAAGAATCCAGTGACACTTATCACAAAGAGAAGGGGTTCGCCCCGGTGTTCCTGGTTTGATCGGCTGCAGATTGCGCCACAGCACCTTGTGAACCATTACATGGTGCTATGTAAAGGAACAGGTCTTATACTTCAAAAACGTAACTCATCATAACTCGCAGGAAAAAAATACTGAGCACTCTGAGATGCCCATAGGGTGTGATAAAGCACTATATAAAAACTGCGTATTATTATTATTGTATTATAAGATGTCTGTTTACATTTCTCATGAACTAGAATGGATTGTAAAGCCGTATCCGAATTGGCGGCTACGGCTACAGCTATGACTGTTGCTAAGGGTGTTGCTAAGGACGTCCTATACTTAATGTATGATACAGCGATCCAGCCGTAGCCAGAGCCGTAGCCTCCAATTCGGACACGGCCTAAGAATGTCGAAAACAAGATACAGAAAGGGAGTTCCAAAGTTCAGCAGATCGGGGAAAAAAATAGCAGAATATCTCAGTATTAGCATTTTGAACAGATAGAATGAAGGGATGAGAAAATGAAGCAAAGTGTGTGCTGCGAAAAAGGTGCGTACAGAAGAGACAAGTGAGAGATCTTCTGGGCACATACCATGAAAGTACCAGTGGAAGAGGCTTAGAGAGTAGACCAAATGTCTAACAGAAAGAGGTGCATGAGGCCATGCCAGGTCTTGCTACAGCGCCACCTTGTGGTGCCATGATTTCATTTTGCCTGCTTCATGCTGTTTGCCCTGCCGATCAAACTACCAAAGAAGAACCAAATTCATACTGACATATTTACCTTTAAAGGCAAACATGGGAGTCAAAAGGTTATGTCAACAATTTGGTTGTTGAATGACAAAGAAATTAACTAGTAGTGAGTATGACTCAAGCTTCAGTCGCTTGATTTATTGTGCGCTAGACTTTGACTCTTGCGTGGCCATTTCACTTGAAAGACAATTGTTTTCAAAGCAACTAATATAACTATGTCTAGCTGTAAACAAAAGATGAAATGCATGGAGGCAAGGTTCAAAAACTTGTAGGACCTTTGTACCCTTTGGCAAATGCCAGAGATGGATTTGTTATGGACAAGAAATAAAACCGACGTTTCCGATTTCCTCCAAACATGCAGCGATAGCGATAAAAGCAAACACCCAACCGTGGACAACAACAACGACAATGCCTTCTCCGATGAACATTCCGAAGAAGACATCGATAAGGGCCTGTCATCGGACAGTAGCGCGCCCTCGCTCTCCGGTGAGGACGACCAAGGGAGCAAGGCTTCCACTCTGCAAGGGGAGGGTTACGACTCAAGTAGCGAAGCCTCGCCTGAATCCAGAAGAGACGACGTCCAGTAAAGGGAGAAACTTATTCTGAAAAATCTGGTTTGCATTCATCGGAAGTCCTGTATAGTCAGTTCAGTACTACATGTAAATGATCCATATTACAATTTATATGCATTTAATCATAACTCTGCTTATGTTAAGACCAGGGCCCAATTTCATAGAACTAACCAGAAAATATTGCTTACATGTTTTCTTCTAAGCAAAAATGAGCAGAAGACCAGTCACAGATGGTACATGTGACATAGTATTTTGGCCGGTAACCTTATTCTGGTTAAGCATAATTCTATTGTGCTTAGCTACTTTTTGTGCTTAAGCAGCTTTATAAAATTAGGCCCAGGGCCCCAACTTAACAGAGCTACTTACTATATTGCTTACCAATTTTCTGATGAGCAAAAATCAGCAGGATACCAGTCACAGATGGTACACGTGGCATGGTATTTTGGCTGGTAACCTTATTCTGGTTAAGCATAATTCTATTGTGCTTAGCTACTTTTGTGTTTAAACAGCTCTATAAAACTAGGCCCAGGGCCCCAACTTCACAGAACTACTTTAAGCAGAAAATATTGCTTACCAATTTTCTGCTGAGCAAAAATGAGCAGGATACCGGTCACAAATGGTACATTTGACATTGTTCTTTGGCTGGTTACCTTGTTCTGGTGAGTTTATTTTTGTTGTGCTTAGCTACTTTTTGTGCTTGAGCAGCTTTACGAAATTTGGCCCAGTATCTCATACACTCTTCAGTCTCCAGACGATGACTTAAGAAGGCAAAACATTGAGACCAATATGTCGTACCAGGTTTTAGTTATCACATGATGTTACACAATGATATATAAATTTCACAGTTATATGAATGTCCATTAGTGTTATTATTATTACTAATATTATTATTGCCATGTGTTCCAAAATTCCATTTGTTCCCTCACAAAAAGTAAAGTCTTGTGCAATGTGTGTAGATAACAAAAGAACTAAATTATTTATTTATTTAACAATGCAAAGTTCCGTGCAATTGTGTTTGAAATGGTACAGTAAAGTGTTTATATTATTCCACAACTTTTTAAATTTTTAGAGAAATGTTTATTCCAGTGTCGCAAATTCAGGGCACTGTATTTTTAATATGAAGATGATTCCAGTGTGCAATATTTAAATGTTAGTTTGAAGGAGGGGATTGACTACAAAGATGAGTTATTTTGATTTCAATTTACTGGGCATTCAAATAAGTTCAAATTATAAGTATGTTAGTGTTGGTTTACAATTAGCTATACTCAGAAATAATATTGTTCACATTTTTAGTTAAATGTGCTGTTTACATTACTGTTTTTGAGACAAATATAAGTTTTGGGCAAACATTTAGTGAATTATTCATTATCCCGTGATGCAAGATCTTATTTGACGTGTCGTGGCTGAGCAGTTTAGGGCATCAGACTCAAGTTCTGACGGCCCAGTCATGGGGGTGTGGGTTCAAATCCCGGTCATGACGATTGTGATCTTAAGTGAGATATTAAACTATAACTGCTTCCCATCACCCTGGAATAAATGGGTAACCGGTGAGGGTAGAGATTGTTGATGGGAATGATGAGCAACCTGTGCGCTCTTTTGGCTGCCGGTGCTGCATACTCCTAAGGAGCTGAGATAGTTTCAGGAATGCTTAGGGCCTGGTGAACAGGGGTTACAATATTGTACATACACGTAGGAACCGGGAGCAGGGGGTTGGGGGCAGTGGCAAATGGTGTAATCAAAATAACGGTTTAAAATTTAATTCGAGAATCACTTTCAAAAACACTTCTAAAAATTTACCAAATGATCAAATATTTGAGCGGTAAATGGTTTGTATAGAATATTTGTATTCCAAATGAAATTGTTAGGATCCTTGAAGTTTTGAGAAACAAATTTAAAGAAGGGCTTCAAAGTCGAATTCAGTTTTGTGGTGCTTTCATATTCCAATAGATAGAGTCCTTATGGAAGTGGGAAAAATTACAAGTTTCTAACCTCACGTGAAAACTGTGTAAAATGCCTTCGTATTTGACACCCTTCCAGTGCAAATTTTGTCAACTTCCAAAAACATCCAATGACGTCACATTTCAAATATTATGGGTCTGTACATATTTGTACAGAATATTGTTTAGTTTGTTCTTGAATGTCGATGATATTCAATCAAAAATGCATTGAATTTGACTGCCGCACAAACTCCTCTCTGGCATGTACAGACACATTTGTTGTTGATACTCAATGATGTAATTTTTTAAATTTCGCTCCAAAAGAGTACAAAATAAAATGAAATTTTAGACAATTTTAACGCAAGATTAGACATCTTTTTTTTTCATTTCCACAAAGACTTCATCTATTGGAATATGAATGCATCACAGAACTTAACTTGACCTCGGAGACTATCTTTTAATTAGGAAAATGTTGGTATATGATAACTGGAATAAATCTACTTAACGAACGGTAGTTGTGTTGGATTTATAATGTAAAAGTTTGACCACTGTTTTTAGGAAACAAGATGGGCAAAATGGGCAATAGGCTATACCAATGTTTAACATGAAGAAAACATTGACAGCTTAAATAGCTATTGCAACATTTAATTTCGAGGGTTCTGTAACTTTACAAATCAAACTGAATTATTATCATTACTTATTCGGCCAATATTCAAACAATCAAAACAATAGGAATGAACATACAAGCATTTCTACAGTTAAGTCTTACGAAAGATAAACGATGTAAACAAATATTTCTTGTTAAATTTGTGCAATATTTTCATCGTGGTTATAAGCGATTTATGTTGAATTTGGTGTGACATTGCGTGTTTATTGCACAACAATATTGCCCACAGAGTTGTGCCAAAGAACGGATAAATATAATTATTCACAATAGTTTATGTTAACAAGTTCACTTGTAATGAAGCATTGGACTTAAAGATTGTGTACGACATTGACATGAGTGAACAATAAACATTCACAGATTTGCAAATAAAACTAACATGGCATCCATACAGATGGTCATGGTGGAAAACTTCATTTCAAATATTGTTGTTTGAAATGCTCTAGTTTTTTTTTTAGAAAATGGGTAAAACATTTAGTTTTGATCTCGCAAGTCCAAAACCCGTTATTTGAAGACTTCAATTATATCAGGTTTTTTTCCCCTCTTTTACCCCCAATGTTTTCTCACGTCTCGGCCGATGACCAATAAAGCTGAAACTTTCACAGGTTAGTTATTTCATGGATGTTGGGTCACATAAAATGCGGAGAGACTTACTGGTTTATTTATGACTGATCCGTTAATCCCCGCCTCTAATATTGTTGGCCAACGTAATGGGGCGGGGCTTAATTGATCGGTCTGTTCTGTTATGGGCGGGTGCTTAACGTAAATATTAAGTTGAAGTCTTGTAATTGTAGGGAGGTTAGGCTTGACGTTTTCATGTAACGGGTAGGCCTACATGCAAGGCATTAGTTTCTTTTTCTGTTTCTGTGCAGTAGTAAGTTTCTTTTTCTGACATCACAGTGTGTGGATTCGTAAAAACGCAAATCCCTGAAGCACTACAACCATTCGCCGTTTTTGCTTCTTTTTTTTATTAAACTATATGCTTTCAAGACTATTTGCAGAAATGTTGATGACACCAAATACGTTTAGACAATTTGGAAACAATATATAGCAATAAAACTTATTTTTGGACGGAGTTTTGGTGAACGTGTTCTTATAACGAAAGGAGGTCACTGTGGTGTATCTGAGCTGTACGCTACTGCCAAAGGGACACACCACAGTGAAGAAAAACTAAAAGTTAAAGATATATAAAATATTCATGTTGAGGAAACTAAAGCTAAAGATATATAAGATACTCAAGTGTCCTGCGAAGTGGCTGAACTGGCTGCTGAAGGCAAACCGAAGGACCGACAAAAGATTCAGCCAGCCTTTATATAGTATAGGCTCCACAGTCATGCTTGATCGCACCTAGATGCTGTAAAGAATGTACCTTCGCTGATTTCAATATAAAGAAACTCTGGGCTATTACATCATTTTTTTTTCGGTTCGTGAAAACGGCGACGAAGTATTTCAACTGTGAAATTTATCAATTGTCCGTCCTTCATATTGAGAAAATACTCTGCAAAACAGACGGATCAGGAATTTCAATGTCAAAAGACGTTGAAATGTGGACAAAGTTTATAGTTTTGGTTTACGAGAAAGTGTTTTGTTTGGTTTATTGACAAAGTAATACTTTGAAGGAAGCTCATATTACTTTTCACACGTAGGCCTATTTGCCATGTTGGTTCATTTTGTAATGTTATTCGACGTATATAAAAGGTACATAAAATCACTAAGAGTGAATGTCAGCTCTGCCGGAACGCCCTTTCAGAAAGAAATAAACCACACTCCGGGAAAAACTTTAGGCTATGTTACTCTTGGTGGAAAGATTATTAGATGCCAAGTCCGAATTTTGGCCGATTTTACCCGAAAATTTAGATTTAATTTTAAATACAAAGCTATTTTCATAGATGCGAGAAAGTTACATGTTTTCATTTAAGGTATTGCGTGAAAAAAAATAAAAATAAAAATCTGCCAATGATAAGTGGTAGTTCAGTAAAAACTAAAAAGGAATTATGGTTGGGATCCCTACATTAAATCACTCGTCCATCAGTCACAAGCAATTTTGTATGTTACATGTATTTTGATTTTGGGGTAAACGAAGAAAAATTGACTGGAGCGGGATTTGAACCATTGACACCCCGATTAACATACCAGCACTCTACCAATCCAGCCCTAATGTTGGCGGTATCCCTATCTTGTCAATATCTTTGTTCAGGGGGTGCCAGTCAGAAGCCATTCAACCTGAAACTGCCGTGTGGCCAGGGATCATGCACACACCATTGAATGATACAACTATAGAGCTTCTATGGATTTTACATGTATTTTGTGCGTGGTCCTCGGCATATGCGAACAGTTTGTACTTTTTTCGTTTTGAAACAACATCAGGTGTCGAAATTCCTTCAAAAAACAAAACAAAAGCAAAACCCAAAAACATATAATTATGTTTTCCGGCATAAATCGGGCCATACACCTTAAAACAACGCCCGGTCGGCCAAAAATATTTTATGGTTAAGGGTGAAGTATAGTGGTATGTATAGCCACACAAAAGTCACGGCATAAATATGGCGAATGGTTGACATCAATGCCTTTGTTTCAAGCCTCCATTCTGATAGGCTTAAATTACGGATGATAATTATCGTATTTAAACATTGGCTTGTTTTGGATACGAGATAGTGTTCGCGTTCAATTCGATTTGAGAAAAAAGTTTTATTTTCTTGTAAGTCCACTTACGTCACTAAAATTATTATTTCTTTTTTGGAAACCAACCGTATATTACTATAATAATTTAATTTATTCAAGAATATAGCACACTGAGATTATGTGTTATGAGATCAATTAGAATTCTATAAAAAAATATAAACAATAATAGTGAGTCTGGTATACATATTTCAATAAATAATAATTAATAAACACTAAAAACCCTGTTATTAAAACAATCACCGTTTTTGTAACATGATATGAAATACATATAATTATGTTTATCTATTAACGCCCCGGGGCCCCAGTGAAAAATCCTGACTACGCTGCTGGACGGGACGTATTCTAATAACATATTAAAACGTAAAAACACATAAGTTTGTTAAATGGAATGTCTGTTATCCTAGTTTTTTACATTGGAAAGAAGACAGACGGCTTCACTCGAGTAAGTATAGGAAACTTTGCATTGCACATGAAACACTAGTTCTGTGTGTAAAATAAAAGGGTTTATAACTTTGCATGGTGGGAATGAATACAATGATTAGGGAGGTAATGTCAATGTGTGCTCAGATCATCTTCGGCAGAACGTTGTGGAGAAACTTGTTTTCAGCGGCGTAGCCGGTTGTGTGCCTTGGGGCAGTGCCCCCAGGCGCCCCCAATACAAAAATGTTGATACATGTAATTCATTTAAAAAAAAACATGGTACCTGACCCCCCCCCCCCCCCCCCCCCCACTGAAAAGCAATGCCCCCCGTGCCCAAAGTGAATAAATCCTGGTTACGCCGCTGCTTGTTCATCGCTTGTTTTGTGTGTCAATAGTTTTGTATCAAAAGTAGTGTGTGAAAGTATTTTCTCATACCATCCGGAAAATGGCCGTCGCCAGTGAGACGCACTTTAATGTGAAGATGAGATTTCGTGACAGCGTATCTGCATCACTTACGAGCGGAGATCCACAAGGTAGATCTGCATTGGCAACCACACAGACCGGCCTCTCAAAGGTACAGTTGTAGTCGTAATTCCTGAAACCGCCGTACGCCACAAAGCGGCACATGTATTGGTCGTCGGCATAACCATCGGTCACCACCACGGCGTGCGTCAGACTGTACTGAACTTTGGATTGAAGTTCCTGTTTGTTCTCGACAACTCCGTCCAGTTGGGTACCGTCTTTCCAAAGCGTCAGAGACCCGTTCGTCCGCACCATTCCATCGGCGTCACTGGCCGAGCATTGGTACGCTACCGACTCGCCCTTCTTGGCTTTTCGAGCTACGTCTGCCGAACACTGAGGGGAGGGAGCGACCCAGCTTACCCGGAGCATTTTCGAAGGGACGAAGGAAATAAATTCAGCGTCCGACGACTGTTCCAGTCTGCAGAAAAAGACGTAACCATCGGAGTCGTAGCGGTCAATTTCGTTGATTGTGATCCGGTAGTCCATGGTATTTGAATTGATTTTGGTGAGGCTGAGTTGGGAGAAACGACCCCGGTCGTCGCCCGTGTATACAAGCCGTTCACCTTGCGAGATGATCGCTCTCTCCCCGCTTGGACTGTTGTGTTTCTTCCACTCAAAGGAGAAGGAGTTGATAGGGGGCCCCGACCGAGTCGTCACCCGGCAGCTAGCGATGGCCGTTTCCCCCTCCTGGAACACATATGATGTAGCGGATGTCCCGTCAGCACGCAGCCACTCTAGCTCGTAGAAGTATGAGCCCGCGTGGACACAAGGAGTCAGGCTTACCCGGAACAGAAGAGGGACCAAAAACCACGGCGTCTGTTTTCCCGTCATCGCCCTGGTTGAGATTTAGAACTAGCTTTGTGTTATCCAATGTTTTCAAAGTCTGACGCTTGAAAGGGCTTACTTCAACGGTAGTTTTGACAATTATCTTGACTCACCATCAGGGGGAGAGCTGTCAGTACCCAAAGTTGATGAGAAAAAATGAGGAATGTGCTTTTTTTTTAAATTTACATGCAGTTTGAGCTTCTGTGGTCCTTGTTCTACGATGCAACCTACGCCCGTATACTAAATCACCCAACATTCATCTATATCAGCCAGATAGCACAAGAAATACAGTAGAAGCATCATTTGAATCTTATCCTCATCTAGCACAGCCCAACAATACAGTATAATGGTTGAAAGATTGTGCTTAAAAAGGGTGGACTGACAATACCTATTGTAAGAAGCAACATTTAAAGGACCTTTAAGAACAGATTGCCGTTAATAACTTCATTCACTGAGTTCCATTTGACCATACCTAGCATGCGGTCTCATTGGCTTGTGTAATGCTAGCTGTATAAACAGTCATGTATCTCTTATTGGCATCTTGAAGCTCCAGCGATGTTTCACCCGCTGTAGTTATAAAAATAAGAGTGCAGTCATCTTGCTTTTTGAAAACTCATTCCATTCAAAATTTCAAAGCAGATCAATATTGTTAATGCCCTCACCTTTCGACCTTAGCAGAGTCTTTCTCATGAAATTTTGAATAAAAAGATGTTGTTCATCCCCTTCTGCTTCTTGCTTAACCCGAATTTTCTCAAGTTTTCCCGTTTTTGTTTTGTTGTTGTTGTTTGTTTGTTTGTTTGTTTGTTTGTTTGTTTGTTTGTTTGTTTGTTTTTTTTGGGGGGGAGGAGGCAACTGCCCCTCCGCTCCCGGCTCGTACGCCCATGATCAACACTACGTTGGCCAATTTTGCTGTCGAGAGACAACCGTTATTTTCCCCCAAGACCCCCTTTGTCTCCCTCTTCATAGTTCATCCCTTGCATCTTCTGACTGCTTTCTGCCTCTCTCTCTTTTCACTTCTTTCTACTTGACTGCTTCTGTTACTCCAGTATACTTGTATGTATGTGTTGTGTTGTCATTTAGCCTTTAAGAAAGACTCTGCTAGGGTCGAAACGTGAGGCCATTAAAAAATATTGTGTAACAAACACACCCACACACAGAAATGATAGATGAACGTGTTCGTAATTATGGATGAAACCCCATTTTCGCATTGAGGTACATCTTGTCTGGTTTACTAATAAAGTGCACTTTGCATTTTTGGAAATTATTATGAGGTTGAATGTTTCATCAGTAAAAGTTGTTGTTTTTTTTTTCCTTATGTGGGACGATGAAAATTAATGTCTAAGTTTTCAATATGAGCACAATGTCATTGTCCTCCAACCATTCGGACATTCATGACATCATTATGACATCATAAAAACCGATGAGCATTTCAGACTAGTAGAAACTGAGAGAAAACTGCAATATTGATCCCTTGTACTGACGTCACATGCAGCTACTATCTGCTCTTTTTTTTTGAGGGGGGGGGGGGAAGCACGTAAAGGCCCTCGCGCCGCCAATAAAGAGCGCTACACTAGTATAGTGTGTCGTGGCCGGGCGGTCTAGCGCACCGAATTCAAGTTCTGTGGCCAAGCCACCGCAATGTGGGTCGAGTCTTGGTCTATGATTGCTCCTGGGCATTTATGTCCCAACTTCAGGATCCCTGCCGAGTGACGAAGTAGAAGTAGAAGTACACTGCATAACACACCGACCAAGGAATTTCAAAGTGAAGCAGTGCGTGGGAAGAATCTTGTTGAATACATCTTGGAACTGCATTTGGGAACCGTGATTGTATGACGATGTGAATGGACAGAGGCCTGTAGTGCGTACAAAGGGACGGTTTAGAGGGACAGCCCGGGATAATAATCTGTAAAAGGGGCACAGTGAAGACACATTACGACGATGTGAGAGGGGTGCCAATGGGGTTGCTTATTCGTTGCCCAACAAGTTTAACAACTTGCCACTGTATACATGTAGACTTTTATCATGGTGCAGCCATCTTGATTTTCTCCCATTCAAACCAATGTAATCAAACCGAGGCTGGAAGGGCAAATAGTCTGGTTCCTTTTTGTACAATGAATATTAGCATATCTTACTGTTATTGGATACAGGGAACATGACTAAGATGGTGGCAGCATGATAAAGGTCTATTCTATGTAACAGGTACAGGCCTGATACTTCACAGAGGCAATTGCCCTGGTCATTGCCTTGGTGCCCTTGAAATGTTCCATTAGAAATGTACAATTTCCTCATAGAGGTGCCCTTTATCAAGAAGAAAATGTCTTGGTGCCCTTGCCCTTTCAAGAACGAAGCAATCGGGCCTGCAGGTAAAATCTGACTTGACCTGACCTGACCTGACCTTTTTTCAATATTCCATTCTTCGTCTTATCACATAACCAAACGTTAAAAACACTATCTTGGTATCTCATCAATCGCTCTTTCAATTTATTTTATCAAAATATAATTTATCATTTTACAATTACAAATTTGGATAGACCATATTTCAGCACAATAAAATAATTTTTACCATGAAAAATGCTATATCTTCCAAAACCGAACTTCACCGATCATAAAAATATTCTATATTAATTTACACATTCAAAAACTACCCCCACTTTTCTCATACACTCTCAAATAACACCAAAACAAATTATTGTCAAAAAGCATGTAAGAATTTGTTTCCATTATAATTTACATGTGGAAAATTCCTGTAAGTTATGTAACAGACTTCTGCACTTCTCCAAACAATGAATTCCGAAAAGTTTACTTTAAATTATGTCAAATTTAAAAAATGGCTTTGGGGGCACCCTCTTTAGAAAATAATGAGGTCACAATTACATGTCCGTGCATATATTTTTGGAATTTTCAGATCCTTGATCTTTGAACTTGAAACAAAATTGCAGGAAAGAGTCACACACATTTGCAAGTTTGTTTTTGCAAAAAGAAAATATATATATAATACCAAATTTGAAACTGCCTTGCACACAAAATTGTGTACAGCGTTTCTGATTTTCTTTGGCACAAGAACACAGAGGAAACTCAGCTGATCGCTTGGAAAAATGCATGCCTGGTTATAAAAGAAATAGATGGCAGTATACAGAAAACCCACTTTGTTCCAAATTCTTCTCTCTTTTTTTTATTATTATTATTATATATTTTTGTTAATGAAACCAAGGATGCCTCATAAGTGAACTTAATCACTGTAGCTCTCAAGCCTGAGGAAACCTGTAGATAAGGGTGCTTGCCATGTGAACCAGAAACACCGGGGTAATTCCCCTACTATTCCACGATAAGTGTTCTGGGTTCTTTTACGTGCACTACCCATCCTAGTAAACGGGACCTACGGCTGAATGTCCCATCCGAAGGACAAAGCAATTATGGTAAAGTATCTTGCTCAAGGACACAAGTGCCGCGACCGGGATTCAAACCCACACTCTGCTGCCAACAACACCAGAACTAGAGTCTGGTGATCTTAACCGCTCGGCCACGACACTCCACTTTACTTCTCTTGGTCTCACATCTTACTCGGCGGTGGTGGGTTTGGTTTGAATCTCTGGAAGTCAATGCCCCGCTCATGGGTGACTCTCATGACCTTATCGTGGAGGTCATCGCCCTCAACTAACCTCATGAAGCCCTCGGCTACTACAGACACCCTGCAATGGAGTAAGATCAATGAAAGGTCAAAGGTCAAATCCAAGCTTTCAAGGAATGACTTCAATGAAAAGGACAGTAATTATACTCAGAAAAAAATAGTTTCCTAAATTAGCCTAAAAAGTACATGTTCAATTAATTATACAAATCATTCAAAAACATCAAAATTAATTATATATGACTAAAAATAAATACATGTAGAGTTGTGCAAAAGTTCCGAGCAAACAACCCAACCAACAATATAAAAATTTGTTATTGTTTTTGATGCTGTTGTTTTAAAGTATTTAAGTTAACAAACAATAACTGTTACTGGCCGCTGTAGATTTTCTTGTTTTCCTCTGGGTGCCAAAAACACAGAGTGTATAACACCTTATAAAAAATACTGCCCGTTAAAGCCCCAGCTCAACATTGGTAAACTGATTGTAAATACTTCCATTCTTTACACAAATCAAGATACTTAGAATAAAATCAACCTGTGAAAATGTCAGCTCATGTTCGTTGTTTCATTTGCGAGAAAACGGTAAAAATGCATTCAGAATTTTTTGTCTGCATTCCTTTAGGCAGAGCTTTCATCTCACTGAGACGAAAACTAATTTTGAATCTTGTTTTTGAGTATTTCAAGGACAGTTTTTTACCATTACTATCTTTATACCATGTAAGGTATATGTAAATCTGTGAACATTCATGGGTTTTTCTTTTTACCAATGTTGAGCTTAGGCTTTAAAGGGGCAGCAATACAAATTAATTGGTTTAACACAGTTAGCAACGTTCAAAAACTTTTTTGTTCTCGTCTCTCAAAGAGAAAGGCCATGTCCAAATTGATGACTTCGGCTGTGGCTACGCCCAGGGCCCAATGTCATAGAGCTGCTAAGCAGAAATATTGTTTGAACATTTTCCGCTAAGCAGAAATGAGCAGGATACCAGTCACAAATTGTACATGTGACATGGTAGTTTGGCCGGTAACCTTAATCTTATAAGCATAATTTTGTTGTGCTTAACTGCTTTTTTGTGCTTGAGCAGCTCTATGAAATTGGCCCCACATCGCTAAAAGGGCCTATTCTAAACTGTTGTGGCTGCAGCCAATGGCTAGTCAGAGCCAAAGACTCTGGTCCCCCTCATTACCAAACTATTTCGACCGCTGGTGACCAAATTGACCACTCAGGCGTGAAGCACATTTTCGATACACACCAGCATGCCTGTGACATCATTTAACCATTATGTCTAGATACAACGGTTACCCGTCATGTCTAACTGGCAGAATAAATGTGACATTTTGCACTTACGGTAGCAACTTAACAGTTCCCGAGACCTGTTTCATGACATCACCATCCATGAAATCTGGAACGTCCGTCTTGTTGATAATTGAAGTATCGGAAAAAGACGGACATATAGTGTTTATACGGATGTCTTCTTTGCTGAAAGCTGGATCAAAAGACTACAAGAAAAAAAAGACCCATACAATGTCATTCATCCCAGGGCAGCCTGATTGCATCATACTTATTTTCATTAATTTATCCTCGTTGTGAAGCCAAGGATTCTCAGAAAGTGAACTCAATCACTATACTAGCCAAGAACCCCATGGAGAGAGGACAAGGAAGGAAGTTCCAGTCTTTAGATGTGGAAGGAAAACCACAGAGATTTAAACCAGGGAAAACCCACGCAATCAGGTAGGGACTGAAGACCCAATCCACATAGTGCCCCCGGCGGGATTCGAACTGGGGTCCTAGAGGTGGAAGGCACAGAATTACAGCACTACGCCAACCGGGCCGCCATTATAATTCTAACAACAGGATTCTTTAGGAAACCCTTTCTTGATAAAATAATAACACAAAAAGTAATATACAAGTATTTATAAAGCGCTTTCACAGGAGAAAAATATACCGGTGTAGAAAAGAAATGTAAAGACTTGGGTGTCGTGAATAACAAGAGTCCTAATGTACAGAATAACATTTAGTCCCCATGGGACCAATATTACTTAGAGCCGTTAAACATCAACTTCTCCTTAACAATTTTGTTTGCCACGCCACATTAGCAGGGAACCAGTTCCAGACAATACACATGTGAGGTATCTTGGCCGGTAACCGGTTTCTGCGCTTTGTAAATATCTCTTTATGAAATAAAGCCCTCGTCAGATCTTAGGCACCCTCGTCAGATCTTAGGCAACCCAAGGGTTGCATGGGTAGGTGGGTCCAACATTTAAAAGCTTCATTAACCCTAAACCCTAAGCATTTTTACTAGGAGACCTCCTCAACCCATCATACTCCCACAGTACACTTGTGGGGCCAGTACACAACCCATCACACTCCAACAGTACACTTGTGGGGACAGTACACAACCCATCATACTCCCACAGGTCTTGTGCTGTTTGATTTTGGCTGACTGGGTATAGCTTGATTATTTGAGAAGTACAGTACCAAGCCCATCAATATCCAACAACACAGTTTGCATATCATAGTACTTTCTACACTCAGCCAAAGTCCAACAGGGTTGCATATCATAGTACTACTTTCCACACTCAGCCAAAGTCCAACACTAGTCCCCTGAACCATTGGTACTCATCCAGCTCCAGCCATAGTCCAACAGCAGAGACAAGATTCACAGAACTCAACCATTCACAGTCTAACAATACCCCTTGTTGGATTTTGACTGACCTGGGGTGGTTAGGGTTAAGATGTCTGTCCCCCAATTCAGCCGCCATCGTCTTTGACATTACCTTTGATAAATCTTGGTTGTGCCGTTTTGTGCGTCCGATTCCCTGTGTGTTACTTTGCACCGAACTTTATAGGAGATGAGACGGGCAGCATGGAGCAAGTTCGATCAAGGACCGATGGTTAACTAGTGAATGGTTAGTGACGTACGTAGTGCATGTGCACTGAAGTTTAAGCGCGAACGACTCTAGTCATGTCATGTTAAACCGACCATGAGAAAACGGTCAAAACAATGTTATCCCTTTTCTGATGACTGGTCCCCTCTGCACTGTGCTTATGAAGCGGCTACTGGTAACCGGCGATGCGACCAACCTCAATACACCAATCCCAGCAGAGCTCCTTTATGGTATTTTTACACCACTGCAGCCATGGCCTCCGCATGCGCGCGTGACACGACACACGCGTCAGTGCGCACATGTACCAATCAGCATGGAGAATTCATAGATGCGATGGTGCAAACGCCCATGAACAAGCTGCTCGGATTAGTCTATAGGCTGGTCGCGAATAGTCAACTAGTCTAGTCCAAACATTGTTGACTAGCGTGGGTTCAATCACAGTTAGTCGAACTATGGTCAACTCTGGTCCTTGATCGAACTTGCTCATGGTTTATAGACACACAACACATATTTCCATGCTATTTGACCCCCACAGTGGCAGACCATGGGAAGACCAGTAGCTGTGTGTGGTGTCAGTACGAGGGAGCCTTAGCGATTGTTGTCAATCCGAACACCCTGTGTCTAGCTTTACGTTCTATCAAAGGAGTGAGGGGGCGTGGTAAAAGGCGTTTCTACCTAACGATACTTACAGCCATTGTTCTTGTGAAACCCACCACGCCATGTTTCGTTGCTGTGTAAACTGGAGTCAAACCCAGTATCAATCCTTCAAAGAAAACAATAATAAAAATGGATAATGAAAGTAATGTAAATTTGTATTAATGATGATGTCCGTCAACATAATGCTCAGGGTGCTTTGCAAGTATAACAACTACATTGGAAAGAAGTAAATGCAAAGCAAGATAAGAGTTTTAAAGCCCCAGCTCAACATTGGTAAACTGACTGTAAATGCTTCCATTCTTTACACAAATCAAGATATATTTGTAATAAAACCAACCTGTGAAAATGTCAGCTCATTTCACTGTTACATTTGCGAGAAAAGTAAAAATGCATTCAGCATTTTTGTACACATTCTTATAGGGAGAGTTTTTGTCTCACTAAGACGAAAACTAATTTTGGATCTTGTTTCATTATTTAAAAATGAAGACCAGACAGTTGCAAGACTGCAGGCTGAGGAGATTCCAAGGAACCCCAGACGAACTACAAGAAATCACTGACGAAGCTGTCAAGTGGCTTAGGGATTTGGACTTAAATTTATAACCGGATTTAGATTTATTGTCTTTTCTATTGTGTCACGAAGGAGAAGAAGTAATTTTAGTTAAGTGTTTAGCTCAAGTGTCATGACCAGGATTCAAACCCACATTCTGATGACGTTGTTGCCGCAACTTGAGTCTGGTGCACTAAACCACAGCTTGTGGAGTTGTGGAATAAAGAGCCGGTGGTGCAACAACTCCACATTTCCATCAGACAGGCTCTACTGTTTCATGTGACCACAAACCTTAGCTTCTAGCTTGTCATGTTGACCTGCTCATTGGGCAAAGAAGCCCGAAGCATTTCAAACCCTTATACATGATGACAACAAGGTCTAATTTCACAAAGCTGTCAAGCAGAAAAATGGTGCTAAGCAAAAATTAGCAGGAAACCAGTCACAAACACTCTACTACATTACACACTGTTTTGGTTGGTGACTTGTTTCTGCTAAGCAAAATTTGTCTGTGCCGGCCTTTTTTTTTGCTAACAGCTTGATGCAATTTGGGTTTTGGTTGATGACAGCGAGGGTTGCTTTCTTACCAGCCATAGAGGCAACGTTCACCACCAGGCCTCCTGAACCGCCATTCAGTTTACTCATGTACTTTCTGGCTAGGTACGTCCCCTGAACAACAGCAGTCTGTTTCAAATGAAAAAAAGGGAAAACAAAGACCTGAAACAACCACACTTGTTGAATTCTGGGGATAAAGAACATCATTTTCTGTTTTGCCATACACTAATACACAAATATAACATGGTTTGAGGATGGACAGTCGATATTAGCTCCCCTCGGTATTTGAAGTTGACAAACTAGTTTGTCAACTTCCAATACCCAGGGGAGCTATATCGACTGGCCAACCGAAATATAACGTGTTACATTTGTTTCACTATACCTCAAAACTTCTCTAGTTCGGCGTCATTGAGCTTGAGAAAATGTGGATCGACATTTACGTGTAAGCCACTATCTTTTCAAAGTGTGTCAGCTAGCTAGCTAGATGCGATGTTCATGCGTGAGCACAACATACCCGTGTGGCAGTTCTGTGAATGCTTTGTAAAGCGCGTGCGTAGTAGACTATTACACATGCAATACTCTACTACGCATGCGTATTTACCACGTGCGTTAGAGGCGCACAGGTGACTAATGAAACAGTCTACAACGCATGCGTATTTACAGTTGGCGTGAATACTGGCACGCGCACTAGGTAAACAGCAAACATAGCATCTGGCACGTGATTGCGAATGGACCAGTAAGAATTTGGTTCTTGCTCATGAATATGCAAGAGGTATAATAATGTGTAATAAGTTTCCCCCCCCCTTCTCCCGCCCCCCTCCCTCCACCTCCAAGTCTTGTGGGGAAAAATCCACAGTCATACTACTCGGGCGGGCTCAAAATCCACGACCCCAGCATTCTAGAGCAGATGTCTTAACCATAACAGATATATACACATTGGTGTAGGGTAAAAAACAATTGCAATAATCCTAAGCTGAAACTCTAGATATGATGTGGCTATGAATGATGCAACAAATCGTTTCAAGTTAGAGTTTCTGACAACAAGTTCCCATTTCTGTTCCTCTGTAGCACACGATTTGGGGAAGGCTTGAGAACAAAAACTCTTCAAGCGTGCTGGGGAGATGGCCTTTTCTTCCTATGTTCTAAATGCAGTGGACTGATCTTCCATGACTTTTCAGAAACACAGGCCTGGAATTTTATCTTTTAGAGGTCTCTAAAGGGTTAAAACAACTATTGATTATCGTCAACTGTAAAGAAATAATTACCAAGTTAACGTCGATCATAAACCTCCATTTCTTCTCATCCCCGATGCCTGCATTGTTACAAACGATGTCCAGCTGACCATATTCCTCTTTCGTTTTCTTGAATGCATCTGACGAGGGAACATATTAAGCCAAAGAAAAATGAATTTTTTCGTGATCAAGGATTTAACTTTCTGGCCATCGACATATCAAGAGTGTAGAAAAATGGGTCCGAAATTTCACAAGGTTTTTGTTTGGTATCAGCAAGGTTATTCCACATTGTACTGGGCCCAATTTCATGGCTCTGCTTACCGTGGAATTCTGTGCTTACACCCTGCTGGATGGGGCTGGGAGTGGGGGGGGGGGGGCGGAAGGGGACTGGGAGTAGCGGGAGGGGCCGGGAGTGGGAGAACACTTAAGGTTTAGGGTGAGGGGTTACAGAGGAGCTTTGAAGAAGATGGGCTGCCTTGACAGAACCTTCTCCTCTTACCTTCAAGCTGTTTTTCCGATGTCACATCACACTGAAGAAACAAAGCTTTTTTATGGCCATACTTGGACAAGAAATGGCTCGCTGTTTCTTTACCCTTGAATGCATTGACATCTGCAATACCAACTCCCTGTGGTAAGAATAAGTTTAAAAATCAGGCTAATCAGAGTTGAGATAATCGTTACCCTCGATAATTCGGGGCTAAGGGAAAGTGCAAAGACAGCCTTGATCAAGGCTATCGCAAATGTCAAGCACAATTATCTTTGACGCGCAAATTTGAAAGCCAAGCACGAGCCAAAACAGCGTGCATTTTTGTGCATGTTCAGCTTGCGCACTATTCAAGTAAATGAACTACACTGCATACTTGAATATTGAGCGGGTGCGCATAGTTTTCAAACATGTAGTTGGCACAGAATGTTTTACCGGAGGCATCAATTTTCTAAAATATCACCCAAGGACAAATTAACAATTCTGAACCCAGTTATCTTGGAATTCCGAACATACACTGACATATGGTAGACTTGTGCATATATGCTTGAGGGCGCTCTTCATTTGCAAGTCAAATTGTTTTAATTAGAGAACTTAATGGAAACTTTTGTATTGCAATAAAAATTTGGCCTTTTATAGTTTACTTTAATTATTCTACCTGACCTCCATGGTTTAATTTCACGAACACTCTTCAGCTACCATACCAGAATGATTAACAAACATACTTCATTTCACGTTGTTAATCAGTACTTTCTCTTGACGCATAACAATGAGAATCAAGACCAAAACGTTAAACATGTTCTAGTCAAAATCCACACAGCAAATAGTGCGTGGCATATGATCACAATTCAGTCCAATGATTACAAAAGTGTATTGACGTTTACAACACGTACCTTTGCACCCTTCTTCAATAACTCCTCAGCAAAAGCTCTACCAAGGCCCTCAGCAGCACCAGTAATTAAAGCAACTTTTCCCTGAACCCTCATTTCTCCTTCAAAAGAGCTGTGGTCCTTACGAAAATCTGAAGAACACCTGGTTGGCTATGGCCATTTGACATTGGTGCCTTATTGTGGGTGGGTGGGTCTGGGTCACAGGCGCGCATGACAGGGGTGAGAGTGCGTGCGCTTGGATTACTGAAGAGGGCGCTATATAGTTTGTCCATGTTCGGCTAAAGAATGAAAAAAAATGGTTGCGTGCCATTCGGTGGCAATTACCCAAACTTTTACCAAGTTTTATAAAATCAAAAGTGAGATATTTTCGTTAATGTGATGTTGCTCAAAAGGAAGAAACTGCATTTCACACGTTTGTGCAAAGCAAAGTAGCATTATAACGTGAGTGTAACCGCCCGTGGCGCCTAGTGGTGAACCTTTGCAGTAAAATTTGAGGGGAAAAAAGTACAATGGATCGAGGCCGCTTTTCTCCCTTCTTTTCAACCTGAAGACTAATCAATCGTGAAAGAGTAAAGATTGAGGGCTACGAAGAGTTCTTCGAGCTGTAGGTGGAAAGATGAACATCAGCCTCCCTCTCCGCTCCCCTTCCCATCCGTCTACTTTGAATGCCTTCAACAACAGGACAAATCGAAAAGAACCACTATTACCTCGTAAAATCATACCCCAAGGACATGGGTGTTACTCTGAAAAATAACACAGACATTCAACAGAAGCTTGGATTGTAAACCACCACAAAATACTTATTATATTTCATTTTTATTTGTGTCCATTGAACAAAACAATCAGAGAGAAGTTTATGATTTGAGTGAACGAACAAAAAAGACCATGTGACCATTTCAGTCTAAATATTATTATTCCATTGTTGTGGGTCATCTCGGCACCTAGAAAAGAAAATCAGCACAAAAAAGTATCATGTGCCGAAGTGATCTAAATGTACTCCGTAAACCGAACCACCTCCTTATATAGGTCCCATTCTTTTTTACATGATTGACACCATTGGGTCTTGCATAGACATCCATTTCGTTATTGTTTTATTATACATTATGAGTGACATAGGCCTACCCTTTTCTGTCCCTTGTTGTGTGGGCCGCCTGCATGCTCGTGTACTTTAGAGAAATTAGACACTCGGTCATAGGACTGAAATTTCATGCATCTCTGTTTGACTCTTTAAACAATTAACTTTAAAGAACCATTTGATTTTTTGCGTGTTTGATATGAGAACGGCTGCAGACAATGCACTCTATTTGTGTATGCGCGTTTGCATGGAAATGAAACGGCATCACTAAACTCAAAAGGAAATAACACAAGCCGTACACACAACAGTTTCCCTTCGCTTTCCAACCAAATGTTATTATTTTACTTTTTATGGACATGTACTTATTGTGTGGTCATTGGTATCGTTTGCTAGAGATTCAGGTTTACACATCAGCTCAGAATTGCTGGTATTATTTATGATTTAATAACAATAATTACAAAGTGGATTTTTATTATGAATTGTTAATAATTACAAAGTGGATTTCCCAAAGTTTCCTAATGTTTAATGTAGTCGGTTTTTTTTAGGGGGGGGGAGGGGGTAATGCTTCAAGTTATATTTGTGAAAAACACAGCCAAGCTTGTTTACAAAAATATAAAGTAAAAACTAACTGTAGTGGCTTAGTAAGTAAAACTATCATTTTACTGGATGTGAATTGTCATACTCATATCAAAAGAAAAACTTAAAACGTTTTAAAACTTCTTTCTCTTTTTTTCAAAGTGAAAATTATTTTTTTCAGTAAAAAGAGCTATTAATAATTATTAACAATTAACTATTAACAGTCCTGCATTTCTTCTGAGAAAAAAAATACACCAACAACAAAGATGGTCATTTATATCAGATTATGCGCTTTCCAATCTATTATATGCTTGGCACACAAAACAGTTGGTGGAAAATAATTTACAAAACAATTACAGCAAAAGCTTCAAACAACATTTTTAAAAGAAGGTACAACATAACTGATGAAAAAAAACGAAATGCAGCGATTCTTTGAATCCTTTTATTTTCTAAAGGGATGAAAGTAACCAATGAATAAGTTTTTTGAGTAAGAATATAATTATTTTATTTCTAGTTTTCCATTTTCTCCTTCCCCCCAAAATAATACACAATTCAATGTTAAGAAGGCACACAAACAAAACTTTTCGGACAGTGTGGAATTTTTAGACACCTACTAGGGGCAATTTTCCTGAACTTATTTCAAAACAATTTTGCTTACCGGAATAAGGTTACCAGCCAAAATACCATTGCATCATGTACAATTTGTGTCTGGGTTCCTGCTTATTTGTGCTTAGCAGAAAGTTGTTAAGCATGATAGTCTTGCTCAAGCAACCCTATGAAATTGGGCCCAGTTGTTGACAATGTTGTACCTTCCGAATTGCAAATGACCAAAATCACTTTACAGAAAATCACACAAAATCACAAAGGTACTACACAAAATGTGAATCTTCATAGACCCCATGCAAGATGTTACCAGCAAGTACTGCCCTTTTTGGGGGGTCAAAATTACCATAAGATCGTATCAACTGTGCTGGCAGTTCAAGCAGCACACATGCAGTTTGACACTACAACATATTACTTATTCACTGCCGAAATGGTGGGTAAGAAAGCAGTGAATGTTACATGCAAGGGGGTCTATGCCATAGAGTTATATAAAAGAACTAGAGGGCGTACAAACCCAATGTGACACAGCCCGACAAGAAGCATTTTCTGACCAGTGAGAAAATGGCCGCTGACCAATCATATTACACTGGGCTCGAATTCACAAAGAGCTGAGATAGCTCTGCACTGTGAATCACTCTTAGTTGCTAAGGAAAGTGTCATGTCCCAATGCAAATTACTATGGTAATACTTACAATTCATCTTAAGATGAATCTTGATGCTTTGTGAAACAGACCCCTGGTCACTCATCAGCTTACACAGTAAACATTTTCTAAGTTGATGTTCGTATGCGATTGACCCATAGGGATTTTCGCCCATAGTGGGTCAGTGGAGTTCCGTGCATGACATAGTGAGTGCTCCAGCTAGTTCTCTATGGTCTATGCCCAAAGACTTGGGGACAGTGCAGGACAGGGCTTGAACTTGTAAGGTTGCTATTGACCCATCTCACGACACGCAGCGCACTTACACGTGCCTACCCTCTCCGCCAACTTGGGAGTCAAAATGTACACAAAGGAGTTGACTTCCAAATGGTAGGCGCGCATTATGCGAAGGTGCCTTCCCCGTCATGCAAGGGGTCAAAAGAGAAAATTGTGTCAAAATACTTTGCAGAAATCAAAAGTCCACATTTGTGAAGGTATTTTGCAATTAATTTTGTGTGCCCAGCTTATTTGGTATTGTGTGCTTTAATATCTTGCTCAGCAGAATTGAATAATACACCAGCCCAATTTCACTGAATGATGTACAAATAATTAGTGGCAAGTCCCTCCCCAGCCATGCTTGCTTTGCAAATAGATCAAAGCAATACTTATTGTAGGATTTGAAACTTTGCATGGTGGAGATACAATTTAAGGTTTGCGGTAACACACTTTTTACATTGTACTTGAGATATGCATTGTAGTGGTTCTGAAAAAACGCTGGTGTTACAGCTCGACGTTTCGATCAGTATGCTCTGATCATCTTCAGGAGAAAGCTGAAAGTCTCCTTTCAGAGTCACCATTACTTATTAAAGAGAGATATTTCATGCACATGGCGTTGCCGCAAACCTTACTACAATATTTACTGGTAACACTGCAGTGAAATTTCCTACCTGTGTCTCAAGGTTATCTGTGTCAGATTTCAATGCTGATTTAATTATCTAATTACTAAGTAAAAATGAGCGTGCAGCCACAAGCAAGAAACACCACATGGTATTTTAACTTGTAAACCTGTTTTCCCTAAAGCATGACTTTTCTCTGCTTAGTAACTTTGTGTGCAGCATGAACTTTGTCCAGGGGGTCGATTTCACGAAGCACTAAGATTTATCTTGAGAGGAGTTGTTAGTATTCCCATGGGGATTTGTATTGTGACATCACACTTTGCTTAGCAATTAAGACTGATTTACACTTAGGATCAGTTTTAACTCTTTGTGAAATCGACTCCAAGTTGTGTAATGAACATTTCCAATATTTGAAATAGCACGGTACTCCTTCACATTTATCAATTTACATCAACTGTTTCCAAATGCATACTTTACAATGTAAGAGTTCAATTTTATTTCAGTAGTTTTTGACGATTCCTTAAACTTAGAGCAATAAAACTTGAATATCTAAGCCCAAAAGTCAGTTCTCGTGATAAAAGACGGCAACACAAAAGAGAAAATGACATGAATAAAAATTTGTTGACATGAGAAAAATAAAACATGTAGGGAAAAATTACACAAAATATTATCCACTTGAATGAATGCAACTTGATTATTCAATTACAGACATGCAACTTTGCAGTTGAAAAAAGAGAGAGAGGGAAATGGCAATATTCCACAGGAATTTTGTAGAGTATTTTTCAGACAAATATATGGCACTCTTATATTTTTGTTAAAAAGGGGGAGGAATCAACTGATCAGATGCATGCCTGCAGTTGGATAATTTACAAGTGGTTTCCATACATGAACAGGCCTTGATCTTAACCGAGGCCACTGGCCTCATGCCCTGTCGAGTTGGCCAGCATGCCCTTCAGAAAAATTGCACTGTGACTACCAACTTGGTCACCATGCCCTTGTCCAATTTCTCTAATTTGGCCAGCTAAGGCCTGCCCCCGTTTTTCTTAAGATGGAGGCCTGCATGTATAATAGATTTTCATGAGCATGGCATGTGTTTATGCATAATTATTATTGCCTCACATGCAAGAATGAAGTTGAATTTAACATCAACAGACGTTTAGTTACACTGCATCTGTCCAAGTCTGGGTTTCCTGTTGATTACACAAGGCTTTTCAGTCCAATTTGATAAAATAAAGGTTCAGACTTTGTTTGCCTTCTGGTCTCAATTTGGAATCATTGCGTTGAACTAACTAAAAAATATATATAAAAAGTGACTGCACAACCAAACAGTTGAGAGGGATTCTTTATTAATTTGGAACGCTGGGGAGCAGCAGATAAACCTAGAAAGTTTCCATTGTTTACGCATCGGAGCATGCGCACATTTCCGAGAACAATGGATTTACCTGGTGAGTCTGCTGCCACCTAGTGTCCCCCTAAGTCTCCCATTACCATGCACCAGCTGCAAGATATCCTGGTGACACTGTTCAAATAAGCCATTTTATCATCAAATTTGAACAATGTCTAGTACACTGACTTGTCTGATGACAAGTGGACACCCAATTTCGCATCCCTCAGACCAAAGACGCCGTTGCCGTGCAACAGCATTTGGGCAAGCGAATGCACAGTTGCGTCATGGCACAAAAGGTGCCAGGCTTAACCAATCTGGGCCCACTTTTCTAAAGCTGTTTACCATAGAAGAAAAAATGTGCGTAAAGCAAAAGTGTAATTCATAAACGCTCAAGAAGTTTTCACAGCGTGTTCAAATTGGATTTGCATTGTAGCGTTACTCATATCTGCTTACTAGAATCGCTGGCAAGCTAGCATGCATTTTGCTTTGTTTGTGGTTAGCAGTGTTTATGAAATAAAAACTGCGCTAAGCAGAAAACGTATGCTTGCAGACTTTATGAAATTGGCTCCTGGAGATTGCCATGCAAAAAATTGGACACGAGCCACGTGCAGATATACATGTCACAACACTGCCTTTAGTCTGAGAGTCTGAGGGATTCAACACTGAGCTTGACCGACGGAAAAATTGTACTGAAAATTATTCAAATTTAGCACACAAAATGACTTATTGCCCAACAGAGAAACGTTTGTTTTGGTTAAAAATAATAATAATAATAATAATAATAATAATAATAAGGCTGATGCCAAACTGATGTGAATGGCAGCAGATGGAAAATTAAAGCTGGATATCCAGTGATAGGTACTGTACAGAAAGGAACATGCTCACGAATAAACATTTGGTCACAGTGTAATAACGTAATTGTGGTCATCTCCAAGAGAGTTCAACACTAGTATTAGAAAATGGCGGATACTTTCAACTGTCCAGTTCCAAAGAAATCCATAATGCTGACCAGTGAAAGAAGGCTCAACACAAACATAAAAAAAAATTGTTTTCTTGATGTAAAGCTTTAAATTTTAAACAGCTGACATGTTTGCCACAGGGCTTTTCAAGTCGATGCATTTGTTTCTATTTGATATCAACAGTTGTGTTGGTTTTTTGGCCGTTTTTGGAGAAATCATTCAATGGTAAAAATGCAGCTTCAAGCGTTTTTTGAGTATTCATATTTTGTACTTCTTTTTAGGGGGGGGGGATGGGATTTCATGGGCAACCACTGTTCAAATGGTAATGACCTCTTTTGACCCAAATCACGTGACGTCACCAAAACAATAACCTTGGTTGCGCCATTTTGGTAGTCAATATCCCTCTGTGTTCTACAGTGCAGAGCGCATTTCAGTTAATTTTGTCGCGTTTGTGCACTGTCGGCGTATCTCCATTGTGCATCAACGTTGAATCTCGCATGGAAAATGCTGTGTAAAAGCAACGGATCTCGGCGCCCACTGCTTTTGTGCGATTGTCCAGGTTATTTTATGCGAGGTATAACGTTTCAAAACTTTCAAACTCACGTAACTGTACTAGCATAAATGCTATTTCAGGACTGTTGCACTGACTAGACGATTTGTACTCGCAATTTGACTCGCAAAATGGCGAGCGTGGCAGACAGCAGCCGCAGGAGACGCCTGTGCAAGGGCTCAATAAACACCTTGCATATTAATGCTACCGTAGTGAAGATCAGAAGTCAGTGCATGTGCACTGCCAACACAACTGTTTTTAACCAACAAGGCGCCTCGGTGAGTGAAGAGGGCGCTGTGTAAGCGTAAGACATCAAATGCAAGGCACCTATTGCCTCCAGGAAAGGCCAAGGAAACCTACATCTTGAACAGGAACCGTGATGTTAATTGCATTTGTAGTTCATATACTATGTTTAACAATCATCATCCAAAAATAACATTCATCATAAAGAAATAGGCCTATTTATCTTTGAGCTAATATACACAACTACAATATACAGTTGATTTTAACACAGGTTAAACTCAAACTACGGTATTTTTGACATTATTATATGGTACCGATTCTTTTCGGGATTGAAACTCGAAAGACATGACAGCTATCTATAAAAAGGACATGATATCAGTGGCAATGCACAGTGGCTGTATGTTTGACGATTACATAGTCTGTACCCAATACAAATTACAACTTCACACGTACATGTACAATCCAATCTGTTGTATGGTCAAGGTACTTACCAACACAAGAATATAATGAATACACATAAATTGTAGCTATTAATATATTCACCTGCCCGAATACACAAATTTCAAATGCAATAATTTAATGAACCCCTTCACTACTGGCTATTCATGGATGTGTCCTTGTGCGACAAAACAAAAGTAAAATCAGGTTGTCCTCAACTGATGCATTTTCTGAACCAAGCTCTAGAAAGAGTCACAAATTAATGCATTTTGGACACTCTCCTTCGGTAACTTGGTGCAACAGATTTGACTGTACATGTACCTGCATATATCTATATATACATTATGCCTCCAAAATACATCAGAGACAATTGCCTTGGATCATGCCTCCGTTTGGACTTCTTCCTGGTTAACGGACACAACGTAAGTGTGATCCGAGGATGTTGGATCCGATGGGTGATCAGCTGCCGCGGAGACCTGCTCCTCCAACTGCCCTTCTTGGCTCTGCAGGCGGCTGGTAACGTCAGGCGAGGACGTGTACAACTCCAAGGTGGTACTTGGATCAGGCACCTCCCGAGCGTGGGCCAGAAACAGATCCTTCAGGAGGCTCAGCTCCTTGGACAGGAGCATCACCTTGTTCTCCAACTGCTGGTTCTCCTCTTTCAGTTCTCGGACCCGCACCTGCGTTTCCTGAGCTTTCTGCCGACTGCGGTCGCGACTCTTGCGCACGGCCACATTGTTGCGCTGACGACGCTGTTTGTACTCGTCGCTCTCCTTGTCATGCAGATACTTCTTCAAGGAGCGTCCAGAATTGTTGAGTTTCCCACCTCCAGGTTTGCGGGAGTCGGGTGACATCTCTTTGTTGTTGTTGTCACCGTTTTCCATAGTTTGCCCTGTAAAAAATAATAAAATCATAAAAACAGCATTCAAAGATATGTTTCATAACATCTTCTTAACCAGTTGAAAAACTGACGTGAATACGAGCAAATATTTCCCCTGCCTGAAAACGGAAGTTGTGTAAAGATGTCAATATGTAATTTCGGACCACCAGAGCAAAGGTCGCCCGGTCATTCAACTACTGAGCATGCACAGACCACACACATGATGTCTAATGCTTCGTTTCATCCACACAAGGACAAAAAAGTCTTATAAATACTGGCATTTTGTGGCTATTCAGAGGCAATTTCTGTGTAATCCTCTATTACAGACCCAGATCCTTTTGTTCCAAGAGGAGGACTACGAGACATTGAGAGGCTTCCACCATTGCTCATTCATTGTATTTTGGCTGAATGGAAGTAAGTCAGAGTGAGCCGGCAAACAAGCTATGGTTCCGTGTTTAGTACCACTCCTATGCCGTAGGTAACGGCCGATGTTTTGCAATTCACGGTGCGAGGATTTAACACTTTTTCGGTCGAGAAACAAAATGAATGATCCAATAAAGTGAATCTTTGTTCTCTTGGTATTGTCAAGTCAGGGTATTCTTTGTGCCAGCGGTACCCTCAAAGAAAAAATGATTCTAGCAATTCCGACAAAAGAATCCCGCCACAGTGGATGATACTGAACTGGTCAGACAGCTTAACATTTAAGGATTCACAAATGTTTAGCTTAAAGCCCCAGCTCAACATTGGTAAACTGACTGTAAATGCTTCCAGTCTTTGAAAAAATCAAGATATTTGTAACAAAACCAACCTGTGAAAATGTCAGCTTATTTCATTGTTCATTTGTTCATTTATTTCATTTGCGAGAAAACGGTTAAAATGCACTCAGCATTTTTGTCCGCATTCCTGCAGGCAAAGTTTTCGTCTCACTGAGATAAAAACTAATTTTGAATCTTATTTCATGTTTTATTTAAAAACGATAATACTTCAGGCAGAAATATTTCAAGGAAAGTTTTCTACCATCGTTATCTGTATATCATGTAGTTTAAATCTGTGAACATTTACGTTTTTCTTCTTACCAATGTTGGGCTGGGTCAGTCATTAACAAAAGTATATAAAAAAAATACTAAAAGTTTAGTAATCTGCTAGTAAATGACTTCTTTTAACAGACGATAAATTTCCCAATTTATTTGTACAGTATAAGCTTACAGTAGTTTTTCAGTTTTTAAATGTTTTAGCCTTACCACTGAACTACTAGTACTACTAAGCTACTGACAGTGTATAAAGTCAATGAATTACAGAGCTAGACCCAGTAACTGGGGCGCTGTACTCCTTTTTTGAGATTTTGACATTATCTGTACAGATAATCTAAAAAAAAAGGAGTACAGCGCCCCAGTTACTGGGTCTATTACAGAGCTCTTTACAATTCAATATAGGCCTACCTTCTTCAGTACTCCCTTTCCTCCGACTTAAAAAACTTCACTTGGTATGAAAAATTGTATCTTGCTAGTATTTTAAACTTGTATTGTTTTTATAACTGAATTATATAACCATTCAAGAATCATGATGTACTACGTACTACTAGTATTAAGTAGTATAGTGACTATGATAGTCATGATTCAGTTGACTAAATATTTTTTTTTTTTTTTCTTTTTTTATACCAACAAACATGACCAAGGTGAACTTCAAATAGCTCAGACGTTCCTCATTGGCTGAATAAGTATCCTTTTCCTCTTTAATTCTTGGATTCAATGATGTAATTAAATCAAGAGTTGATCATGGCATCCACGTTTTGCACAGTAACTACACACAATCCATTGACTGTATATCTGATTACGCAATCACGCTATTGCAACATCACAGAACGTACAGTTCGGCCCGAACGCCATTGACGTAAACAAAACACCCAAAATGGGCTGGGTTGCCCTACAATATCGATGAATTTCAGCCAAAATATTCACCCTTACCGTTAGTTTATGAATCCGGAATGTGCTATGCTTTTCGGAGGAGAATCCCTTTCTTGAACTCACTTCACAGAGCTAAAAAATATGACGTTTTTACTCGCTGAGCGCAGCGAAAACGAACCAAGCCGTCACCTAAGCGCCTCCATTATTATTTTTCTGATGTGAAAATGGCTGGTAATCGTCAGCGGCAACGGCCACTATTTTAAAATGTCTGCTAGGTACCAGTTGTTATTTAGGCCCAGCTTGTCTGGTAACTTTTGTGTTTATGATATGTTTGCGTTCGTGCAGATGCATCGTAAAACGTAAATTTGGATGGTACCTGTCTATTTGACGTAAACTGACAAGGGGAATTTTTTACCTGGGAAATAACATCTCGAGTTGAGAGCATGAGAACATTAATTTCTGATGCTCAGCTCAGGACCACAAAATGTCCAAAAAGAAATCAAAATTATACATTTGCAGCATATTTTGGTGCTATTGGAAGCTAATGTATCTCAAATATTAAGGCCTATTCGCATACATGCAGTGGTGTCAATGTTGCTATTTTGCGGAAGTTTGGGTGGCTTCAGTCCCCAAATTCAGCCCCCACCCCAACCACGCCCTGAGTGACTACAATATGCATTCCACTATTTCGGTGTCTAGATGGGAAAAGTTACAATTTATATGATTATATAAATTTATAATTTGTAAATAACAGTTGTACAACTTTCTAAACTTTGAGATGTAACCCCCCCCCCCCCCCCACTAAAGAGTTTTAAACCAAAGTGCAGTGTACTAGGCATACGTGTTTAAAATGGATGGTAGGTTTATTATGCACCAAAAGGGCACGGCGGGTGCAAGAAGGTGAAGAAATTACAATGCTTGCAAAAGTTAAGAACACTACAAAAGTTCATTAAGTGTCAATGTACAAAAAACAGATGATAAAATACACTAAAATTTAAGGAAAATACCGGGAATCACCGTACAAAATAACGAAGAAAAAAACCCACTAGAGCAACATTGCTCAAGAAGCACAACATCTTGTATCTCGCATCAGTGGAGGTTGGAGTCAGCTGATCGGCCTGGTAGTCACCCTGTCTTTGTCCTCTAACTGGGAGTTGATTATTTTAACGCCGGAAAACTCGTTCGATAAAGTTGTGATAATACACAAAGTTGTAAGCATTTTTTATTTTGTCGTTTCAATAATATTAATATTATTATATTTGTCTCACTACACAGCATCTCAATCGGCAAAATGAAGTGGCAACAAATCAACTAAAACAAGAACCCGCCCCTCACGGTCGGCGAGCCGACTTCTTAGATTCTTTTCAACCTTATCCTTTCCGACAAAATCTCAAATTTGTCGAAATGTTTGTTGATTGGTCTTTGCTCTATTGTTTTTACCAAGTTCCATAGTACGGCCTGAATCTAGCACTAGTATACAACAGTTGCGCCCGAGGCCTTTCGATGCTCCTAAAGAAATTCGTGACCTCCGAGAACTTGTTTATAATAAATAATTAGAAGAAAATGCTCCTGCTACGTCGCTGATTTGGCCATTTTTTAGTGTAAAAGATCTTCTTCTTTTTAAACAGAGCACCTCAGTGAAGTTTATTTATTAAAAAGACTCAAAAAGCAAAAAAGGAAATAGAGAATGGACCTCCCAACGCAACTGAAAAAAAAACCAGAAACACATTACTGTCGAATAAAAAAACATACGTTGAGTGGCACATATTTTGTGAGTCACGTTAAAAAAACCACTTTTACAAAATAAAGCATTAAATGGAAAAGCGACGTTTTTTTTTAGTCTTCCTTCCAAGACCCTGGATCTTGCAATACTTTGCAGAATAGGTCCAGGCTGACACAATATTGCGCAATGCCATGACTATTTTTGGATATGTCATGGATGGTGGCGAATATTGCCACGTGAACAAAACAGCCAATCAGCTTCATAGATAACGTCATCTCTAAATTTAGTGTCGGGCGTATAACAATCTAAAATTTGCACATTAATATAGTTCTAACAGCTGGTGCAGTATAAAAGCAGTTATTTGATATGATTTGACCCAGATGTTTTTCTACAATGATAACAACGCTCATCAAATGTACGACTGTTTTAAAATTCAGGCTCTGAAAGGATTTTTCATAATACAAAGCATTGGGGATTACCTCGCGCATAAATATTTGATAGTAAATCGCCTTCAACGTCATAGGCTGGGACATTGAGCGCACATCGCCATATTACTGACACTGGTACAACGTGACGAGAACGACGTAGAGAGGGGTTGTTAATCGTGAACAAATATCGTCAATTCCATCCAAGTTCTTCATTTTACGATTTGACACTGTCAAAGAAACTCCTTGCTGATAACTGCTACTTAACAGCATCAAGACTGTTGAATTGAACACTTGAAAGGTTGTCTGTTTCACTCGGCAGTACAACTTTTAGTTTAACATTTGTTGGAAGTTCTCAACCATGTGGCAGTATTGCAACACTAGCCATGGATTCAGCGGGTAACTTCTGTATGTACAACGACTCTGAATATTTCGTCGACAAAAGCCTCCAGAAACCGGACGAGGTATTTCTTTTTGGAGGTGAGGACAGTTCTTTGAATTTTGGTGGACTTGCCGACTACACCGGCCTCTTTGAGAACGAGAATTCCATTGACTTAAACGCTTACATCAACCCGTCAGGCTCTACAGACAACTTCATGCAGTTGTCTGAGTTAATGCCGCCATCGTCTCCACCAAAGTCAACAATTCCAAGTGAGTTACCCCCACCCTTGATCCGCCCCGAAGAGGCAGTGTTATCACACTCGCAGTCTTTCTTGCAGAGTACAGTACCATCTGACACGGTGGCTGATTTGTCGGACTCAATGCCCTCATCTCGCCCCCAATTCATGCCTCAACATCAAGTCCTGAAGGAGGAAGCGGCTGCCTTGCAGGTGAAGGCCGAGCCCCAGGAGCAAGTTGAGCCTGCTTCTAGCTATCTCGACTACGGAGAGGAAGACTTAGACGAGTACGACGACGACTCAAGCACATACACAAGTGGGCCATCCAGACCGGTGACACCTGTTCTGCCAAGCCCTTCTCAACGAGGCCGAAAACCAACACCAGGAAGTAAGAGCAGTACCAAGTCCAGTGCAAGCAAGAGAGTACGCCTGATTCCAGATAAAGAATCGGATGAGTACAGACAAAAGAGGTACAAGAACAACATTGCAGTTCGCCGTAGCAGGGAGAAGAGCAAGGAGAAATCAGCTCAGCTTCAGAGCAAGGTTACTGAACTCACGACTGAAAACGATCGACTCAACAAGCGTGTGGAACTGTTGACTAAAGAACTGACTGTTCTGAAAAGCCTGTTCACGAATGTGGGCAAGTCGGCCCCCCACAGCCTCTCCATGGTTACCAACATGTGAATATAACAGTAGCTGTCTAAGTACGGAAAACCAAGAACTCGGGCATAACTTAAAGCCCAATGTTCAGTTGAATGTTTGTGGGTATATCATAAGCACTGTTATTATAGGATGTTGGTTTCTTGCTGGGTGGAGCTGCAGTTACTTTGCCACAGGGTGTTTGTACAGACAAACGCTTGCTAGTCATGATGTTAACAATGCTGCACCTAGATTAGCAGCAATATGTAAAAATGACAAGTGTAATGACTCTGTACAAGTGCCATGTACTTGTAGTACTAGTAGTAAAACATGTTGCATTAGAAAAACCACAAAACCTAAATTCAGGGTAAAAGCAAGATCAAGTCATGTAGCATCACTATATTTATTGAACCTCAATTTCGGTCACAGCTTTGGTTTGCGTAGATTTGCATCATTGGGGAAAATGTTTTTGTTTGAATTTTGTCGACACAGTTTCCACCTTTCTAGGTTTCTTCTAAAGTATTTTAAGTATTTCAAAGGAAGTGGTGTTAGGATATGAAGGTGATATTTAGGTAACCTAAATACTAGTGTATGAATCTACTATATTGCCAAACTAATGCCTGTATGTTCCAATGGTCTGTGGATATTTTCCCACACAATTACCTGTTAATGTGTTTTAAAAATTTTATTCTGAATGTAAATTGCAAATATACAGATATTTATTGGTTTGTATGACTCATGCATATTGTATTACTATTAGCTTCTAAAGATTTTCAAAAACAAAACAAAAAGTGTAAAAACAAAAATCATACCTTTGACTTGTAAATGAATTTCTCATGAATTTTAATTCATTTATCAGACAAAACAAATTACATAATGGTTCCCTTTTTCTTCACTCTAATCTGGTATGCTAAAAAATACATAAACTGTAAAAGTTATTCTGTACAAAATAACAGTTTCTTACATTACCAACCATTTTTTTTTTCAATTGCATATGGTAAGAGCAGGCTTGAGATTGGTCATTTTTTTCCTCGAGATTTCAGGATTTTCTTGCAAGATGCAAAACTGCCATCAACGAGACAAAAGACTGTTCTTTTGATTAAACCTTAAAGTGTAACATCTGGTTAAATCTAGAGGGATTCTTCTCAACGCCAAGAGGAACTGTTACCAAGTTTTCAGGATTGTACATTTTCAAACAAACTTATCCCTGTAAAGAGTTATTGCAGTACACTAAACTATAAGGCGAAAAATACAAAAAGAAAAGGTGAATCTCTTGTAAAGGACTTCAGTCAATTTGTGAAGTTGTATGAAAGTCTAATTTACAGTCATCACAAGCAAGATGTATTGGTTGCCACTTCAACTTAACATAATTGTATGGTAGAAACAATTGTCATTGTTACTTTCAAAATGATAGTAGGCCGAATCATTATTCTATACAAACGATTGTAATAAATATCTTTTTGAAATGTCTGGACAAGTAATAATACAGTGAATTCGCATAACAAACTCAATTGTTTGATTTTTCAGTCAAGTTCACATTCCCTGTGAACACAGTAGAGCAAGCATGTTCTCAGAACTGCATTTATTATATCAAGAATGGTACAATTCATATTACCTTAATATGACAATACCCCCAAGCATGAGTCACTGACGGGGATAAAGTTCCACTTCATATTGATAATGAAACCAGCTAGCTGGAACAAGTTCAAACCAGTTCCAATCTCCAATGTAGGTGAGAGGGCACGTGCTCATCGTGTTGCCCATAAAAGGTGTTTCTATGACGCCATTATTGACTTTACTTATTTTATCAAAGGAAAAGAAAGATTGAACTTGAACTTTGGAGTTTGTTTTGGCCTACTTTAACTGTGTGATTGGAGGAAAGTATTTAAATCACAACGTCTGAGTGACACTGTTAACTTGGGTTTATTTTTTAAAGACAATTGGGTTGAATTGTAAAACATGGACACTGTAGTATGTGAAAATCACTTCTATGTCGATGAGTTTTTGATGAGGATCACTGTGTGAAATAAATGAGGGAAAATTGCAGATTACATGTAAAAAAAAAAAAGGTTGTCAAGTCTGTGCTTTATTTGAAATCAATGACCCGGAAAAGTCTCCATTGATGTGCCGAGTCATTCTTTTTACAGCTGCCATGTTGGATAATAATATTATCCTGGTCTGAAATTAGGGTTTTATTTAGGCTGTATACGAATTGGCGGCTACGGCTGTTGCTAAGGGTGTTGCCATGGACGTCATATACTTCAATGGGTGGTGACGTGGCGATCCAGCCGTAGCCACCAATTTGGGCATTCCCCTGCAATGTTGGCGTAGTGTTGCATCATGGGTGGGGGGATTTTTCTAATGAGTAACAACATGGTGGACTGTGTTCCACGAAATGGTGACCTCGATCCGGGACTCGTTTTTATTTTCCGGGGAAACGTAAAGTTTTAAAAAAAAATTTAAAGATTATATAGACTGTTTGAAATCTTTTTATTTATTGCCTTTTTTTGGGGGGGTGGCTGGGGACTGGCGCTTTATGGTCGCTTCATTAATTAAAGAAAAATTACGTCATTCGCATACATGAAAAAAAGGTGCGTCCAAGTTACAACAAAATAACTCACTTGACTGAAAGTACATTATCATTAAAAAAATCTAGTGAAATCGTTTCGCTATCAGGTGTTATTTCATTTCTTTTGTTTCATTTTGAAGCGATGGTCGCCGACCATCGGTTGCCAAAAACAAAAGTTATGTTTGAAAAAGGAGTCTTCAGATTTTCGCGAAAAAAAATCTCATAAATGCTACCTACAACTTTTATGAAGTTTTCAAAGGTTAATTTTACGGTATAAAATCTACATGTACATTTATATTGGAATGAAAGAAAAGCGTACGGTTCCAAATGCCAACGATGTAATATCTTGAAACCCAATCGATTAACACACAGAATAACATTACTAACTAAAGGTGAAGGTTATTGAAAATGAAATACTAATATTTATATCCCTTTTATAATTTTTTTTTTTTAAATCAGATGGACGGCAAACGAACACGAAAGGACAAAATCTTGGGTTTTCATTTTCTCTTTCAAAATTTCATGAAATCATAAAACGAAACGAAAACATATTTTGTTTGTTAAAGTTTGACGGGATAAAGAGACTGATTTGTCACACCTATTTTTAGTTATTCAATGCATAATAATAGAGAAATATGTAAAAAAGAAAAAGAATGAAAAAAAAATAACTGATCGCTTTATACGCAGGTAAAACGAAATGGAAGTACGTCGCACTACATCACCGAACATGTCACAGTTTAAAACATGTATGACGTAATGCTAGTGAAAGTCACATTTTCCACTTATTTAATACTGAACAGACCCTGATGTGTGTTTTTAAGTGGAAAATTTGCTACACTATACAGCGTTAATGGACAATCCAAGGCCAATGCGAAAATGATAGGGGTGGGGTCTGGAAGGAATGGGTGGAGTTTCGTAAATGGTAATTCCATGATATTTTTGCGGCCCCGTTTAATAAAATTTATTTTGTATCCATAAAGCTATTATACGGCTGCCTTTCCAAATTGCATGCTGCTTGAGATTTTTTTGATAAATCTATATATTGAAATGCTAGTTACATATTTCACACATACGTACATTCACAAATGCGTATATTATACAGACACTACCGGTATTGGTTTGGCAAACGCCATAGAGTTGTGCACATAGGCTGACGCACCAACGCGTATGCGTCATGCCACCAAAAATTTATAAGAAATTTTGTCAAATTTGAATCCCGATATACACGACTGAAAGGTAAAAATTAATGAGGAAATTATCTCCTATAACACTTGCCTTCCACATGCCATCGTCTTCCTCTTCAACATCTCACCCGGCCCACGCATAGGTGGAAGGAAGTATTATAATGGAAACCTGCATCCGCACTGGGCTCATCGCTCACCCATCCGGGACTGATCTGTCATCCTGATGGGTCATCTAAAGTTCTAATACCATGGCGTCCCAGCATGATTGGAAGTTTGGTTGACGGCCAATAGATGTTACTTAGCATTTTTACCCCACGTAAACAATGTCTTAAGCCCTTCCTGGATGGGTTTATTTTTAATTCGCTGAAGGTTGTCCCTGTGTTTACCTCTTGACGTATCGGGGAGGGGGATGTGAGCTAGGTTAATGGTTTACTCACAATATATTTCAGCAACAAAATTGTGACGGGAAAAAAATCAACTCCTTTTGTTCACTAACTTGTTCGCTTATTTTCTACATTATATTGTGGTGTTGGGGACATCGGACGGTGGGGTCCGTGATTGGTTGTTTTGGTGGTGTCAATATATTTTTTTTCATTGAGAAACCCCTGCTTGTATTCTCTTGATGAAGAGTGCAAGGACGGACACCACCTGTCCGGTAGTAGACGTTTCCTTGGAAGACGGACGGAGCGACTGAACATTAAAAAAAAAGATCGATTCAATAATAAAAAACAACAACATACACACATAATTCATTTTTCAAGTGTTCCAATAATTTGTGGAGAACCAATGTCCAACTAAATCACCTTGGACGCAACCCCCCCCAAAAAAACAACCCCCAAAAAACAAAAAAAACACACAATCGGTAGAAAAATGCAAGCATTTTGCATATAAACATTGTTGGTGACACATTTTTTGAGGCATGTCTCCACCGTGGAATCAATTGTCACACTCACAGAACGTGGTAAGTATAAAGTTCAACAACTTTGTTTTGGGGACTTTGTATCGCCCACCATATGCCCAGAGAAGACTCCACGGAGCCACTTTCATTCCGAATCGAACTTAACTATACAATGTGTATTGTTTATTAAACCCTTTGTTCACTGGCGCCGTCACCATTGCAAATATCTCATACGTCAAAAACAGTTGTATGCAAATGTTCTATAGCTCCGGCAGGCCTTGCCTCTATTAATCCCCCAAATTTACAGTTGGTTTTATTTATTTATTTATTTAATTTGCCCTTTTCTTCAGGGATTTATCAACAGTAATGTCTGTGAGCGACTTATTGTATTGAGCAGCCGGTTTTTATCTTGTTCAGTAATAAGATAGTCCAACAAGATTAAAGGTCCAAAGGTTATGCCCTTCATCGTGAAGGAAATTCCTTGCCTACGTGATATAATACACGAGAGTACACGGATCACAATCAGGTTCCCCATAATACAGTTCATTTAGTATGCATGGAGACAGGAAAATGATAAGCCCAACTTCTTTTCCCCAGGAAACTGTGGACACAACTTGAGTCAAAAGTCGGTGTTTTTTGTTGCAATATTGGTTCACCAAGAAGCAAGACGTCAAATTTAATAATGTGCTTTACTCGTGACCGGCTAAGTTGGTTTACAGAAAAAAAAGTTTGTAAGCATTTTAATTATATTTTATTTATTTATTTATTTATTTGGTTTGTAGCGGATTGTCACCTTTAAAAAGAAGAAGGTCATCCCTATAAGGTCATCCTTAAGGGGAAGGACCTTCTCTTGAAGTCATCAGAGCGTTTGAGGACCACAATGGTCCACTATCCCATTATTATCTCGGTAACGAGTGTACAGTGTACGGACCCCACCCCTGCCGCCCTGTCTTTGGTTAAATATATAATTAAGTATAAAAGTTCTCTTTTTATGTTATGGGAGAACGGTATTCAGACATTATAGTATTAAACAAATAATCATAATAATCAGATGTGTTTATTTGTAATTCATAACCTGTAGCTATAGAAGACTGACCATGTGCAACCCAACCGCTCAATATTTGTCATTTTGGTGCTCGATTTGTGGCAGGGTGTACCCCACCCCCCTCCTATTGTGTTTCCATTGCGCTCTGGAAATCTCTGGAATTCTTTTGAGGATTGTATGGGGGTAGGCCTACTTCTGTACAAAAGGGGAACAGTGTGTTTAGAGTACAGGAACTTTTTTTTGTGGGGGATTGGGGGTTGGGGTGGGGGGAAGCCCTCTGCCACATATCAGGCTCGGTATAGGTATAATAACATATGTTTCTTGTCGACCTCCATGTTGTTCAGGGCCTACTATGTAGGTATGGCCAACTTGAAGGGTCGCAGTGCCCGTCAAAGCTCGAAGGTGAAAAAGGTGCAGCATAAACCTTATTAATCACTGAACACTTCATAATTTTGTTTTAATATAAATCATGTTTGAAACAACGAATTGAATAGTGACTGATTTTTAATTATTATTATTTGGGCTTCGGCTATTTGTATTTTACTGTAAATGGACCTACAGCATAATTCTGACACTGGGGCCTGTATACTTCCCAAAGTATGGCAGGTAGCAACCACTGTAACATATTCAACGTTGTTTACGATTAGTTTGTCCATAACTCTAAACGTTAACAAATTATGATTAAAAAATCCAGGGTATTTTTAAAATGTCATACTAGTACATTTTTTTCATTGGATCCAACACAATTCCCGATTTGCGGCAAATCAACCAGCGCTGAGCAGATGGCAATTTCCACGTAAGCCAACCACGGAACACGTGTAGCTACACGTCGCATGGAAGGGTATCCCCGCACATCATGTGACATGCCAATACATGCCCATAATACTAATCACATCCATCAATGGCTTGCCTTGCCTACAATAATTGATTGGAAGCATGTGACCAGTGGCTAGCACCGTAGATTGTTCTTTCGTTTTCCATTTCGCCTACGTACCATCGCCCCCCTCCTATTGAGCACCTTTGACCCCCACGCTCATCACATGACTCGCTTACCTTTGTGTGGCATGCAAAGAAAAATAGTCCCGGCAGCGCTTTGCATAGTTACAGCGGCACCCCTCTGAAAAGCGGGAATTCCCTCTGTGTGGTTGAGTATAAGCTCTGCGCCATCAACAGTCATGTGACACTCAACGCCCCCGCGATTTCCTTTTGTCACACTTGTTTGTTCCTTTCTGAGAGTTGACCTTGCCCACTCTGATGGCAGGAGAGAAAACAATATCGGTTTGCTCAGTTTTTTCAACAATGTTGGTCACGGGATGCTTTTTGAACACAGAGCCCTTGGAAAACGAAAGCGTTTACGGAAACATGGGCAAGGCGTATAGCCTATATATAAAAATGTCGTAGGCCTATCTCATTTATAGAGGTAAAACTATAGTGACACAGTTAAAGGCAAGGGGCTTTTTTCTAGACGTTGGAAAGGCATGCCCTAGTTATTTCTTCACAAACCACCCCACTATAGTTTTATCCAAAATTTGTTCACATGGGCCTAATGTACTTTTTTGTTTTTGTACAATTTGTACTTATGGATGTGTTCTTGAACATTATTCCATGTGTTTTCTATTTGAAATTGAGGAACAGATGTGAAACTTGGGAAAAATTTTTAGGGGCACAAGGGGGTGCACCATTTTTATTTTCTAGGGGGCACTTTTGGCCATTATTAAAAATGTTCATTTTTCCTAAACAAGCTCCTTTTTAACGCCCTTGTTATGCCACTTACTATTTTTTATAAGATAATCTGACGTGGAGGTAAAAACATACTTGTCTGCGTGTTAATCCAAACACATTAAAAAAAAAACCAAAAAAAAAACCCACTGATTACATTTTACTCTAGTAATGTTTAATCTCAAAAGTCCAGATTTCAAATGGAGGCATCCGGGGGAACGGACATCAATGGGGGTCACGTGCCCCCCCCCCCTTAGTTACGCCACTGTTGAGGAAAGCCTATAATAAATCAGCAGACCACAGATGGAGGGCCCGGACCTAAATACAACAACGGTAAAACCCTGTAGCGACATAGTATTCAGGGGAAAACTTTGCCTTTGGAAAATTGCCGCATAAAAAGTTTTATACAAAGGTGGTCGCCAAGAGCTTCAGTATCAAGGCCAAACGACCCATTTTTAGAAATTGAGCCCCCCCCCCCCCCCAAAAAAAAGGGGGGGGGGGGAGAAAGAAAAACAAAATTAAAAGCCATAAAAAACCATAAAACTAGCCAAGGACTACTACGTCTCCAGATTAAATTGACGGGCTTGGCCACTGTTCTGCCAGCGCCCACCACAGCAAGATTTGTGTTTGTACTAAGCAAATTTGTATGTAAGCAATTCTTGGCCCTGGATGGATGGATGGGGCGTTGCACAATTGCATTGATGTTTTTGCATGTTGGCTTTGTGAAGCTATACGGTCCTTGCAGAGCTCTGTATGCACACTACAGCACTGACAGCACGAGATGCAATATTTTAATGCATATTATTTTTTTCCAGTGACCTTTTTCCTGTATCCAGAGTGGCCCAAAGCCTTGACAATCGCTCGTATACCATCCGGTGCCAACAAACTATAAAGTTACATAGAATTAATTTACCATCTCTTTTATCAGCATGACTTGTATACAATATTGTGGTCATCTGAATTGTCAAGCGTATCCTTACACAAATACAGTAAAATATATGATTAAAAGACAAGTAATACAATTGTGTTTTTTATGGTCTTTTTAAAGATTATTTTGCCCTTTGATGATATTGTGTTGCATTGGAGCTATTTCGGTTGCAAACGTGGTTACAGACAAATGTACAATACTTGGCCACATGCATTGTAATCCATACCATTAGGCCTGTGGTCAAACAAATGTAAAATGGCCCCTCTGAGCTAATTCAACACTTTATTTTTGTAACACCAGCTACGTCAAAGGAATTATTAACCTCACCTCGACTAGAGGAAATGATGGTAACTATCTATTATCTTTAATAACTACTGTCCGTCTCGGCCTAACAGTTATTGAAAATGTAAATGACGTGTGAGAGTACTTTTCACTTTCGTATCGAGGGCTAGGTGAAAACAAGGGTCCGTCACATGCTGGCTAAACTACCGGTGAAACCGGGAGTACGTCACCTCTCCTTTTGACACTGGCCCGAAATACTCGGTATTATTGATATGTCAGTGATATTAATAACTATTCTTAATATTATAACATATACTAAGCGATTGGAGTTTGATAAATCTTTATTCCCAATTTGATTATAACTACATCTGCCGCATGATAACTAGATAAACATAAGCGTATGGTTAAGGGGGGCAGAGGGGTTGTTTCGAACCCTTGCTTTTCCCGAATCTTCCCCACTGTTTGCCAGATTTTTATTTAATTTATTTATTTATTTAGTTATTTTTTTGGGGGGTGGCGTACAGTTACAAAATTAAGACCTGTAATAACGCAAGTTCGCGCTCGAGTGTCCTTACTGCGATGAGGTTTTCTCTGGACGAGTGCACCTTTGTCTTAATATGATGCACCATATTGATTGAAAACACAATTATTGGAATGAATGAATGTATACACAAAACAGAATTGATATAATTCACGATTTTTAATTCAAGAATTTAAATACTGTGAAAGTTTACTTTTGAAGCAAACACTTGTTAATATCCGAGGAAAATAACAATACCGTCAACTTGGAAAATGGGAAAACTGTTTTAGCCAAACTCTGCAAGGTGAAATTGAGGCCGTATCCGATCTGGCGGCTACGGTTGGATCGCCGCGTCATCATGCGTTGAAGTATATAGGACGTCCTTCGCAACACTCGTAGCCGTAGCTGTCAACTCGGGAACTGCCTAACTTTCATTTTTTTCCCCAAATTCAACATTATGCCTATACAAGTATTATAAAATTCAAATCCAAAATGATAGCACTGTTCTGCCAAAGTGCAGGACAAATGTTCAACAATTATGAAGGAATGGGGGATAACATTTCTCTAATCTTCCAAAACATCAATAATTTGTTTTCTCTTTTTGTCTATTCAATATGGTCCTTAGTGTCAATTATTTTAATTTCATCTCTTCTTGCGCATGTTGGAGTTGTATGTTTATTGTTTTATCTTTCTCAAAAAGGGTACAGTGCTTACCAACCAAACAACTTTTGGCATAAATGGGAACAAATAAATTACTGGACGTTTCGACCCTAGCAGAGGTCTTTCTCAAAAGCAGTTTCCCACCAAATGCTCAGTAATTGTTTTCTGACTAAGCAGCTCTGTGAAACTTATCCCTGGGGGAGGACAAGAATGTTACCAAGGCCCAATGTCATAAAGCTGTTATGCAGAAAATACTGCTTAGCAAATTTCTTCACTGAGCAAACTATAATGAGCGGGGAACCAGTCGCAACAATGTAAATTTTATGTAATTTTTGGCTGGTTACCTGTTTGTGCTGAGCAAATTTGAGTGCATTTTGAAATGCACTCCAGGGATTAAACAAGTTAAGAATGCAATTGATATACATATTAAGTATGTAGGGAAGAGTACCACACTGGTAACAGCCAGTGGAGTAACTACACATAGATTTTACTTACTTTTTGGGGGGAGGCTGGGCAAAGAAATAATTGGTTCGAGGCTTTAATTGATTACTAATTAATTACAATGACTATTAGTTAATGTACTGAGCCAAACATCTATGCATAAACGGAGCTTATGGTCTGGGTTAGAACAAGTTACTTTTATGGGCATGCACTGCCTAACCGCAGCGCTCACGAACAGGAAATATTGGAAACAATTCTGGGGCCAGTTGGTACCAGCGCAAGCTTTTACGCTCTGTTAATTTTAGTCAGCCTGGTTATAGATGACGTCACAGTGTTTACAACAACAGAGCATTTCCTTGTAGGTTTACTTGGGATATTTCAACACAACATTTCGTTTTTACTGGAGTAAAAAAAAAAATTAAAAATCCCCCAAACTTTAAATTAGGTGACTGTGCCACATGCACCATTGTTGGGAGTTAGCAGGTAAGCGTGTAAATGCTGCATCACCTAAAAATTCACACTGCACTCTATAAAACACAGGGACTGCCAAAATGGCGCAACCAAGATTATTGTGATGATGATGCGGGTGAATTGGGTCAATATAGAGACTTGTGTATGCTTGCGTTCTGTTTACCAAATGTAGCTCTTAGTTAGTCATCAGATTCAACATGATTACTAAGTATGGTGTTAAAAAACTTTCAAAGACTCGTAGTATTTCATAAGACTGCGTCAATCTTTTCCTCGATGACAGTAGAGTTACATTTCTAAAGGTTGTCACACGACTTCCAAATGTGTTTCCTGAAACCAGGAACAGCAAAGGTCAAAGTGATACCGATTCTAAAGTATCACAACCAGGAGGTATTCTTCTAGAAAACTACCATCAGAAATGAGTGTTAACCCCACACTGCTCTGGTGGATTTAAAAATAGGATAGACTTATAAATAGCGCCGCAGATGGTTTTTGGGGGAAAGATTCAATGTCACAAACCTCGGAAAAGACTTTTTTTGTTTTCAGTTTGGAACCTCTTACTCTTCACTTTCTGATGAGTGAGAAAAACGGCCGCAATTTTGTAGCATACCATACTTTCGTTGAGGTTTTGATGGCTTTTCTGAAATCAGCGATAAGGTTGTGTGAACGAACAACCATTGAATTTAGACTCCATGTTTGGTATTTGCTAAATGGGCATAAATAATGTTTTTTTTAGTATCTACCCTGGCACATTACATTGAAACTCCATTAAAAAAAAACAATTTATTTTCTTAGAAAATGCACTTTCACTTCTCGTTTACCTTCAGGTACTACGATCAAATTTAAGGTAATTTTGAAAGGTATTTGGTACTCATTATGTGGCATGGTGTACCCCCTCCCATTCTGTCTTCATTGCGCTCATTGGGAATCTCGTGAATTCTTTGGAAGATTTTCGGGGATGGGGGATGGTACTTCTGTACATGAGGGGAAAGTGTGTAAGAAAATAGGAACGGAACATTATTATCTTTTTTTTTTTTTTTTTTTTTTTTTTTTTTTAGGGGGGGGGGGACTCCTTCTGCCACTAAATGGGCATGGTATGTTGAAAGGAATGAGGGCCACTGATCCTTATGATACTGGCTGGGTTAAATGACCAAGCTCTTTAAACTGTAGCCACTGGATGACATGTTGCCACTCCAAGTATTGATTTGCAGGTGGTGGGGGAAGACCTGTCATTGGAAGACCTTGGAACACTAGGTGGCAGCAGACTTACCAGGTAACTTTCCATTGTCTACGTAGTTCTGAGCATGTGCACATATCCGAGAACAATGGATTTGGCTGGTAAGTCTGCTGCCACCCAGTGTCCTGAAAAGTCAACCGTTGTTGATACATTCTTGGTGCATTCCCTTCGCATATCTTGGGTGTTCTGTTTGCGTTCCTTTATGAATCATTGTTGTGTTCATTCTGAATGGGGGAGTTGTGAAATAGACCTTTATGTTTGGAGGTAAGGCACTAATGAAGCAGTCATCTATCCATTCATTATAAACAAGACAAATAGAAGTATTGGCTGAAAATAAATGGTTGAAACTGAAAGTGATGAAATTGAGAAGGGGGGGTGAAAGGAATGTTTGACGACAGAGAAAAGAAACAGCTATAAAAAGTAACCTTTCAGTAACTCTATCAGGGTATATCACATGCATGGTTCAAGAGATACTTCCTCCAGGTCAAAGCTCACTGCTTCCCCTGGCTGCCTGGAAACAGTCCTCAGGAAGCAGCTGATTGGTCCAATGTTGATTCCCATGATGCACTGCATGTCGTACCCGTCTTCCTGGCTGTTGAGAGGAGGAAGTACCTGCTCGATACTGGACTGCAGTAGCTGTTGAAAAATGAATTGTCAGGAGGGCTGATGAAATCATGGTTGAAGTACAAATTTATCAATTTATTTTATTTGTTTATTTTTGGTTTTTGGGGGGAAGGTCAGATTCTTGTTTTGTGTCTTACTCTTATTAGTGTATAAGTAAAATGAAAGTATGGAAGAAATTGCATTTTAAACGATTACATATCTGATGAACTGTTTTCGGATATTCACCAAAATGATCAATAAAACTCACTGGATTATCTCAAAGCTGACTTTGTAATACATAACATTGATATAGCGCCTTCTGCGAACATTTCAGACCTAATTAGGTGTAATTTGAAAAGATCTTACACTCATCTATTTAATGAGCAAATAAACCCAGTTTTAAGTTTTGGCAGTAAGTGCCTGGATTTGGCATGGACAGTGGCGTAACCCTTCCCCCCCCCCCAACTCCCCGCTTGCCCCTCCCAAATGAGATTGAAAAAATGCACAAATGAATGCTTGGATACATTAAACAGCACCCACACAAAAATTATGTCTGTGGCCCAGGTTGCCCCCCAAAATGAAAATGTCTGGTTTCACCACTGGGCATGGAGCATCACGTACGTTTGAAAAAAGAGCACAGAGAACTTTGAAAATAAACAAGAGTTCAGTTAAATCGAGAAATAAATTTCAGCCGGAAATGAAATCAGTACTTTTTTTCCCTTAAAACTGAGGATTGACTGAGAAACTAGTAAAATCTTTCCGTGGGTTTTTAGTTGATTTTATAAACACTACTGTGCAATTTTACCAATCCAATGCTTTTTCAGTAACAACGACAGAATACACTAAGCCTTTTTTCTTGTGAAGAGATGGCCGTCAGTTGTTTTTCATTATTTTATTTATGACACATCCAACAGCGCAAGTGCCATTCACCGGATGCGTAGGAATCGATGAAGTATTGTTCAGTTTTAGATGTGGGAGGAAAACCCCAAATGGGGAAAACCCACGCGATCGGGTAGGAACTGAAAAAAACAACAAAAAAACAATCCACATGTGAGGCTCTGGTCTGAGGTGGGATTTGAAAAGAGGAGAAAGGCAGAGAAAGAAAACAACTGAGCCAATCTGATTCCCCACAAATTAAACAATTGATATACAAAAAGTTCCTTTACCTGAACTTTGACCTTTGCATCTCCGTGACTTAATGCTGGAGTATCAAGGGTTATCTCAAGATGCATTCTGGTCGAGGGGGAGGTCACCGACCTTTGACACGCCTTGCAGTGCAACTTGGAGCCACTGTTTCATAACATAAATGATTCATATAAATGAGTCATACAATACAATTTACTGGTACAAAAATTACACTTGTTAAACACAGCTCAACAATTCAGTAAAGAAACAATATTCTAATATCAAATTTATATCCTTAAACTAACAGCTAAACTCGTAGTGATCTCCTAAATTATACATGACTGTTTTTCAATATTTTTTATAATAATAGTATAAATATATTTGCTATCAAATAAATAATGGGCAATAAATCATTAAAAAGCACATATAACAGCAGTTGAAATAATTTCCTTAAATCGGTTCTACAAAAACTGGGACGCTTACAAAAATTATTTGATATTCATTACATGTAGTTTAAAAATTAAACAAAGACAAAATACACACTGTGATGAAAAACAAACAAACAAACAAATGAATCATTACGAATAAACAACAAATATTGTGACACTTTCTTCATAGGAAATGTTGATTTGGTAAAGTTCGATAAGGGAGATTCCCAAACAGAACGTGCAAGCTTCCTACATATTCAAATATCAGGATCTGTGAAAGTATGATTTTGTTTCCTTTACACGTTAAACCGATGTAAGTGGGCGAAGGCGCAAGATGGGGAACTCAGATGTGAAATCCCACTGGATGCCATTTCAGCAAATAACTCTTTTGATACAACAATATAGATCAGTGCAGATCATTGCAGACAATGACTATTGTTATAAATGGTATAACAAAATATTTGCTTGCTGAAATGGCCCCCCAAGCGTATTTCACGTTCCAACAATAGATAAAGCTCCAGTTCCCCATCTTGTGCCTTCGGTGCTCTATAATCTTTGGTGGGAAGCCAAAGTCCTCCCCAAAATTTTGAAATGTGCGACACTTGCACAGTCTATACGCACTTTTGAGCTCATCCAGCTCAAAAAGTTAACTGGGATCAAATTGTAAGGTTACATTTTACAAGAGATTTCTTTGACAAAAGACCTTTTCCGTGGGGCAGCCATCTTGTTATTTTTCTCATTCAATTCAATGTACAGAGAGGCAAGGGCTGTAGACCTTTATCATGCTGCCACCATCTTGGTCATGTGCCCTGCATCCAATAACAGTAATGGATGCTGATGTTCGTTGTTCAAAAACGAATCTGACTATTTGCCCTTCCAGCCTCGGTATGGTTACACTGATTTGAATGGGAGAAAAACAAGATAGCTGCACCATGATAAAGGTCTATAAGCCAGCCACACAAAGCTTGACGTAACAACATTGCAAACGGTGCCCAGATAAGAGTGTATTCACCAAATGCATACTGAACTAGACAACTGATTGTATTTTAATTGAGACAAACATGCTCAAATTTGAATTGCACTCACAAATACCTTGACTTCTTGTATGAAAACTAACACGTCTTGAGCATGACTTAAAAAGTTATCATAATGTCGGGTTTTCTTGAGGAATTAGGAATCCGTAAATGGGCATCGAATTAGGAGTCCGTAAATGGGCATAGTGAAAGAGTCTTGTGTCATGCACTGAGTGATTGGCTTAAAGCCTCAGCTCAATGAGGATGTGGGAAATTAGTCTGGCGCCATTTGGGTCTAATAAAAGTCAGTATTCATGACTGCTATAACACAAAGGGTACATGACAAAGATGGTGGCATTATAATAAAAGACAAATAAAAAAGTGAAGACAATAAGTTTCAAAACATAAAATTGCTCGACCATATTTCAACCATCGCTTCATAAAAGATGATCACTACTAAAACATGTGGAAGTAATTTACCTGTTGGGATCAACTACGAGTCTGTCGTTACCGCAAGTGTCACACGCTGGCCAGCTGTAGGCTGTTGCCTCATCCACTCCAGTCACCACACCTAATAATAACAATAATAATAATACCAGAGTCTTTTACAGTGCACGTATCTACCAACAATCAGGTACTCAATGCACTTATTATATTACTTTTAAGACAGTTTTTTGAAGATTTTGAACTAAGAGACCAATGTATGTAGCACCTTATAAGGGTTTACAAGGTACTGCGGCACATGCAGCAGCCACTGCCAGAAACACCGGGGCAAACCCCTTCTCTTTGCGAATGCAGCCAAACCTCTGGCCAAAAACAGAGGAAACTGAAGGGAGTGCCTTATGGGCCACTCAGCCTGAAGAGGATCAGTGAGGTGAGGTGAGGTGTTTGCGTACGTTGCTGTAAAGCATAATAATAGACCAGGCAAGTCTCGGACATACTCAAACAATTTTGGGAACTTGGGTTCCCATAGACAACTTCGCAAATACTTTTTACACGCGAGTTAGCACGCGGGTCTACTTGTCGACAAATTTTGTCACAAAGGAGACCAGCATGCACCTCAATTCTACGGTTAATGTACAATTGATTGTATTGTAGACTCCTTTGCAAAAACAGCACAATTGACCCAATTCACAAGACGTCATCATCACAATAATCTTAGTTGCGCCATTTTGGTGGTCAGTGTATTACTGTGTTGTTCAGAGAAGTGCGCATTTTAGGCAATGCGGCGTTTACACGTAAACCTATTGACGTGGGTGGGCACAGTCGGCGCGTGTGACGTGCGTGCAAGGGGTCAATATGAGGGGATTGGACTAAACCTAAAATCTACTGAATTTTTTTTCAGGGTTCTAATGCCTTCAGGTTTTTTGTTGTACTTTACTCTTTTGATTATGTAATCTTTTGTGCATTGGAGAATAATTTTCCACTATTTACCTGTAAACTGTGTTTTAATGAATAAACTGAATTAAATTGAATTTGTGTGGACCCCCCCCCACCCCATGCCCCCCCTCCCATCAACCGAGTTCCTGAATAAAATTCTTTGATTACTTTGCTCTCACCTGAGATAGAGACTAGAGTATGTTGGTCACTATGGAGCCCAAGATCTGGTAACCGAGGAATAGGGATGGTTGATAATCTACTGATGATGGGTCCATCTTGAGGGCTGCATTTCCTCCCTGTCTCTTTCATAGTCTGATCCTCAGTGAGATTGTCAATGGTTGTGTACGTATCAGCAAACAGATGACCTGTAATAGACCGATCCATTAAGCCACACCCACTAAACACATTGACCAATCAAAGCATTGGCTGCATCATCGCTGTACACATGGGCAGCACAATGTGCATCTCTTCAATGAACGACATGAACGCGCGTGCTGTAAGTGCGCCCACACATGTTTACATTTTCCAATAGCTTTTTTATCGTGTCAGACTTTTGTCAGACTTTTGGTGGCGGACCCAAGGCTGTGATTGGTCAACACGTTAGGGGGCGGAGCTTAATGGATTGGTCTATTTAAACATAGAACAATTTTGGTGGTTATCTGAAAAAATAACTTGTTGATTTTCTACTATTGTATCGATAACAATAATACTACACAATTTTTCAGGGATGAGAATGGATGACAATAAAAAATCCACGAAACATCTGTGGAGGGTTTAGTGGCTACCAACCACACCATAACCCATACCAATGGCAGCATTCTGTGCTTAAATGTAGATGGGGCAAGTACCTTGGTGTAGTCAAGATATAGTAGTGTGTTATTAGGCTTTACAAGGGCCTGGATGTATGTAAATGACATTTAAAAAAAACAAAAAAAAAACAATAATTTTCCGAAGGAATCGCATCCCTGATTTTTATAGAACATTTTATCTATGGGCGCCTCAAAATTCTTTATATTTTACGACAGGTATGCAGAGCCATTTTGAATTATGAGACGCAGTTATATAGGACCTTATCAAGGTTTGCAAGGTGCTTCAAAGCAATCTGCAGTCAACCATGCCAGTAACACAGGGGCGAGCCCCCACTCTTCAACACCAAGACAAATCTTCTAACCATTACACGCTGTTTTCTTAAAAACAAGAGTGCAACAGTACTAGTGCAACTAAGACAGACATCGAACGTGGGCTAAGCACCCACTATCTTGATGCACTTTGCTCAGTATAGTTTCTCTGAGATATATTTCTTTAAAACTAGACAGATTTCATGGAAACTTCAGAGAATTCCGGTTTGAGAGACACTACTGCAGCAGTAATATTGAGTCTTTGCAGATGCAGTAATTCTGGCCTTTTTTCAATGGGTTACCCACTTAAGTCTGGTTATCCAACACAGCCTTATAGTCATGTCACACGGGGCAATTTACAGGCGACCAGTTCCAGGCAATCTCTACAAGAAGAAAAGGCATTCACTTTCAATGTTCACCTAATTTTCTTGAGGATTGTAAGACATCGCTAGAAAAATACCTCCTGTGCTAACAAAGTGTTCCTTTTGCATGCAATGCAGTTGAGGGCCTCTAACTTGCCAGTAAAAATTGCCCTGTGTGACAAGCAACTTATACAGCAACTGACTTGTCAGCTGTGGCAGCAGCTATGGCTAGCTCAATGGAAAGACCCATCCTTCCAAGTTGCATCTGTAGCCATAGCCGTGGCTGAAGCCACTTCATTTGGACGCAGCCTTACCTTGTTCACAGCATAAATCCCTTAGGAGAACCAGACTACCCGGAACTCCCAAGCAGTCCTCTGCACACTCCACTGCACTGCAGGATCTCCTCACGTAGACATACACGAGTCTGGTACCCGGACCCTCACTGCAACACTCATCGCCAACCATTGCAGCCATGTTCCCTGACTTCTTTTCGGTCTCTGTTGCTAACTCTTTTATTGGATTAAGCGAGTGGTCTGTGAGGAAGAGGTGCCAGTCTGTTTTGACTGTTTGGGACTGAGGTTGTTGAGATGCAGTGTGGGGGTCGGTAGCAGGATGAGCATATACTAGTTTAGCATAACAGGCTACTCGCTGATTGCAAATATCTGACATCTGTCAAAAATGAAATAAAAATAGATGTCTTGAAAGACATAAGATTTTATATAATTTTGAGGCATTGCATAGTGAAGTATCAATGTATACTTTTGGATTGCGGTAACACCATGTGATTATATCTACTTTGCTGTATACAGTAGATTGTTCTTGTGAGAACTTGTCCTGTTATTATTCTATTACCGCGGAATAAAATTTCTCCACGGCAGTGAAGTTATCCGAGAAGTCCCCTCGATCCACTAAGCTAAAGTAGTAGTAGTCCTGGCCGATTTCCTACCTCCCCAGGTAGTACTTAATAAGCAGGACAGTTCTTTTCAGAACTAAGTTGTCTCCCCGAATTGCGGAATCTACTCCGCGGTAGTAGAATAATAGCAAGACAAGTTCTCACAAGAACAATCTACTGTATATAGCGAAGTAGATATAATCACATGGTGTTACTTGCAAACCAAATATACACAGTTATGTCTTTAATGTCCTCCTAACCCTAGGCATACAAAACAGTTTCATTATCTTGAAGGTCTAAAAAAAAAAAAACATTTTCAAAACAATTCTGAACACGTCAGATTTATTTAAAACATGGGAGTGTGTTAGAACAATATAATGGTACATCCTGTCATATGACTGCAACGATTGCTTTGTTTTATACAAGCTATAGTTTGCCCAGAGGGGCCATTTTTCGCAGTTGGATCATGGAAAAAAGGTCAACAAGTTTTTGGTCCTGGTCTGCATGCAGTCAGTGGCAAGACAATACAGGAAATTACATGCTTGATGTTTCCTTTATACAGCAGCAAGGTCATATCTCTCTGCTGTGTTTGAAGGTATTTTTTTGTGAGGGCGGTGATTGTTTTTCACAATCATGTGAGCCATTTCAAGGTCCTAAACTGCCCGTGCAGTGCCGAGTTGCAAGTGTGTTTTTTGTTGTTGTCCACCCCTTAGGAAAACAGTAGAGGGCGCTCTGTATTGTCAATGGCTCGTACTGTTGTCTCATCAAAATAAATAAAACTATGCGCATGTGTTACCTGCGCTGTCATAAAGAAAAAGCTAGAACACAGTTTGAAAAATGGACAAGGGTTGTATCCCTCACAAAGTATGTTAACCAGTTGGCACCCGGTTGACCTGTTTAAACGCAAATGTTTCCCCTGCCCGGAAACGGAAGTGGTGTACAGATGCCGTTGTGTAAAATTGGAATACTGAAGCAAAGGTCGCCCGGACATTCCACTGCTGAGCGTGCACAGACCACACACACGCCGTCTAAAGCTTCGTTTCACCCACACAAAGACAAAACATAGTCTTGAATATTTTGCCGCTTTCTGGCAATTGAGAGGTGGTTTTTGTGTAGTTCCCGATAACAAGACATTAAGAGGCTTGCAACCTTGTTCATTCATTGTATTTCGGCCCATTGGAGGTAAGTCAGAGTGAGCTGGGAATCAAGTCATGGTTCCGTGTTTAGTTCCACTCCTATGCCGTAGCTAACGGCCGATGTTTCGCAATTCACAATGCATGAATTCGACATTTTCTTGGTCGAGAAAACAAAACGCACAATGCAATGAATGGAATCTTTGTTCTCTTGGCTTTGTCAAGTCAGATTTATTTTGTGCCAGTGGTACTCTCAAAGAAAAATGCTTCCACAATTCCGACAAAATAATCCAGCCAGTAGGACGGGAAAAAATAAAAGAATCCCAGCGGCAACTGGTTAAGCAAAGGAAGTCATGCAAAATCTAGTATCTTCATTTTACATACAAATTTGAACCATCAGTGTTTTATCTCCTGATTACCTCATTACACTTTGTGCTGCTCTTCTACCGTCAACGCATCCAGAACCTGACAAATTAAAACTTTCACTAAAAATGTTTGCTAAAAAAAAACCCACACACACCAAAAAACAACAACAGAGCAACTTGAAGCTACCTTTTCAATCTCCCCCAGGGTGTGTATCACAGGTTCTCTGTAGGGTATTCTCACTCTGTGTGTCACATCCTCTCTGATGGAATTCTTCAGTGTCTGTACTCCCAAGATGTAGCAGAAGCTCTGAGGAGACACAAGTCCCTGTGACGTGGAATCCTGGGTGTTTCAAATATTAAATTGATAATTTTATCATTTAGCAAGCGCCTTTTCTTATTCTTGTGCACAGAGACCAAATAGTGTCCTTGCAGACGTGTCTAGTGGAAAACATGTAAACCTTGAAAGGAACACAAAAAGCGGAACCCTGCTTATCAATGAGGCGTCGTTTCTTTCCAAACTTTCAACAAACTCTGAAAAGCAAGCTTACTTATACTTTCTTCCCCTCTTTGGTGCCTCAGTGTATTGATTGATTGATTGATTGATTGATTGATTGATTGGTTGATTGATTGGTTGATCGATTATTAATTGATATTTGTGATTTAGTAATTGCATTTTTGTTTGGTGATTAAAAACTGAAATGAAATAAACTTTCAAGGGGTTAAAGGTTACCTGTGATTCGGTATCTATTTGACCGGTTGTTCCTTCGCAAGGGGACCACAAGGAATCAATCAGCGAGAACAATCCTGGCGATCTGACACACAAAGAAACAAAATACAGCAGAGATAAACATTTTACTTCAGCAACATTACCAGCATGATGCATCATTGGTTTTCCAGGAGAGCAAAATCATTTCCATCAACTAAGTTTTAATAAACACATACAACTAACCTTTGAAAATTTCTTCACACAAGGTGATATAGTTCTTGAGAAACAATGGCCCTCTTCTTTGGGGAGTTACTGGTTTGACCTACATGCACAGGCAAAGTTCTGGTGCTTGTGTTTTATGAACAAATACTTGAGTTAACCTCCTTTAGACATTCCCAGACCCACCCTTGGACCTCACCTTGTTCTGTTTACTCGTCTCATCACTTTGAGTCCAGAGAAGACGAACGTCTTCCCTTCTCCATGTCTCAGAGACCGCCTCCATTCTTCCTCCTCCTCCTCCCCCGTGCCTCCCAAAGTCAACTGAAGCTCACAGAAGACCCCCTGACTGTCTTGGATAAGAAGGGTCAACTGTGTTGATGGATTGGCTGGCACTGCATGGGAGTAACTTGGAAACTTTCTGTACAAAGAAAAAGATATCAGATTTAGGCGTGTTGTGACCGAGTGGCTGAGTGCACCGGACTCAAGTTCTGGTGGCCAAGACATTGGGGTGTGGGGTTCGAATTCCAGCTATGACACTTGTGTCCTTGGGTAAGACACTTCACTATATGATTGCTTCTCTTCACCCAGGAGTAAATGGGTACCTGTGAGGGCAGGGATGGTTCTTGTGATTGATTTAGCTTGGTGCGCTACATACTTGGCAGCACACAGGCTGTATACTCCCCAGGGAGCTAAGATGGTTTAAGTGCTATTGTCTTCACTTCGACAGTATTTCAGACTAGAGGATATATTTCTCTGGAGGATTGGCACTGGTATAATTTTAATAACTACCTTTCAGATTGAAAGTAACCAATCTGTTTATGATTATCAATCCCACATTTTAACTTAATCTAATCTGAGCAGCGATCATTCGTGGTGGTTTACACTACCGCAGCTATGGCCGCCGCACGAGCGCGATGCCACAATAGTGCATAGCCGCACATACGTACCAATCAGCATGGAGCTATCACAGTGCGTGCGTCGGCGTGCTCTTGGCGGCCATAGCTACAGGTGGTGTAAACGCTCATGAACGAGCTGCTCAGATTAGTCTATACAGGTCAATTCCCACTTGACTTTTTTTTTAAAGAAGTACGAGTGAATATAATTATAGTATTAAAACAATTTTTATATAGCCCAAATTACAGTGAAGTCCCAGAGTGCTTTAGGACAAGGGACTAGAGATAAAAAAATGTAAAGTGTGGAATACAATGAGCAAGAATATAACAAACCAAGTATATTTTCCAACATAAACTACAAAAAGAACCATGTAATACGTACAATGAAATAAGCAGTTATTTGACAAAGAGAATTGAAGAGTCAAATTCTCTAACCTGCTTGTTAAGGTAGCCTCCGTATGACATCTCCTGTAGTACACTCTGTGAACGGTGGCCTGGACACACATGCCTGCTGCTGAATACATACCAGTCTGTGCTATGCTATCCAAGAAGGAATCTGATACATGGCCTTTTGGGGCCTCTGTAGATTGTGGCGGTACTGACTGCAGAGTTGACTCGGTTGTTGTTTGGGCTGGAATTGGCCTCGGCTGGAAGAGTTGAAGTGGCTTCAGTTGCTATGGGAGACATGAGATGTTGATAAAAAATGGAAAATGAAAGCAAAAAAAATTAAAAATTCATTGAAGAAAAAATTGTTTTAATGAGATTTAGAACTACCTGTGAAAAATTGAACAAGAAGAAAATATTTCAGTGCTGGGAAAGTACTGAGTATATAGTGCTTAAAGGGCCCATGAAGAGGTTTTTTGTCTCGGAACATTTTTGTGACTTAATATATGGTTTGAAATTAACAAAACATAATATTGACTATTTTGATGTGTCTGTTATGCGTTAATACACTTTAATTGAGCCCCGAAAATGTGTGTCATTTGATTGCGCAATGATCCATGACGTAGGCTGTGGTAAAACATTTCGAAGACGGCTCTGGTGCCGAGTGGTCAACAATGCATTGTATGTTATTTTCACACACATGGCCCTGGTCAGCCATTCCACTGTCTACGTCACAGATTTTATGTTAATGAGGAAGGGTGGGCGGAGCACGGCAACCCCCTAATTTTAGAAATCGTTATTTCTACGATTAACACGCATGTAAAAAATGTGAAAAAAGTAAAGATATACTATAACATGCATACTTTATTTTTTTAATCAATAAAAAAAAAAATTCCTGGGACCTTTAACACACATCTGTAACTTGTAAAGGTAAAACATAAATAATATTCTTTATTTCTGATGCAAACTTAACATCTACTAAAGTAGAATATGCTGGGACAAACCTCTCCTAGGGAGGGACCACTCATCATGTTTGGGAATGACGAGGATTGATTCCCTGCTTGTACATCGCCTTCTGTGCCATCATCCATTAAATGACAGAAGTATGTGCAAAGAATCACTGGCTGCTTGTAGTTCGGCAGAGTCAACTTCTGCCTAAAAAGAAATGAGAGAACAACGTGTAAGGGGCACGGCGCCCTCTGCAGTCACATCAGTCAGTGACCCTTAACCCTTATTGCATTGTATAAAACTACTACCTTTGCAATGACATGACATGCCTGTGCCATGATGTCAACGGCCAGAAAGCACTACAAATAAATGATATAATGAACCCAAAGACATGTGTCAGTCTCACTCATAGTTAAGGATCATAGGTTATGACACAAAGGAGAGAAAGACATGGGACTAAAAATTCAAACTTTATGTTATAAAAAATATTAATTATAAATCACTGAAATCTGGTAAAAGAGACTCAAAGCACTTATCATTATGATATTCGTTTTTTAAAAATTAACCACACTTGATTGTGTTGCATTCAGAAAGGATACTTCAGTTGAAATTTGAATTTTCCTAACTGAGGTACCCTTTACAAAGGCAGAGACTGCCTTGTCCCTTCAAACAACAAAATATTAGAGCTGTACATTTACTTGAAAAGGATAGAAGATATATTATACAAATATTGAATGAAAGTGAGTGCATTGTTGCAGAATATAATCACTGTATGAAATCTGGACTATTCCATTTCACGAGGCGAAGCTGAGTGAAATGGAAAAGCCAGATTTCACCGATCGATTATATTTTGGGGTAACGCACAATATTCAATATTTGTTATAACATATTAACAAGATGATGACATACATATCAAAATGAATAACAGTTTATTTTAATTGAACTGAGACTGCAAGCATGGTGCACTAAACACAAAACCTCTACAAGTCAAATCCTCAAAGCTGCCATACCCCCCAAAAAATCTCCTGACTACGATTGATTCAATTTGTTCCATACCATGGAGGATGAACTCTGACCCTTGACCCCGATCCAAGCTTCAACTGTCTCCCATTGGCTTGAGAAAACAACACAAACACTTCTTCGTTGACCTCCGAGGTCACAGGTTGCATCTGGCATTGGGTTATGAACAATCCCCTGACCTCCTCGCAAGATAGAACAAGAAGGTCAAGTGCTGAACTCTCTAAAAAAATGAAGGAATCAAATTCAAAAAGTGTTAACCAGTAAGCGCCGGATGACGTGTGAACATGCAAATGTTTTCCCCGCCTGGAAACGGGATCCGTGTAAAGACGCCATTATGTAATTTTGAACCACCGGAACAAAGGTTGCCCGGACATTCTACTGTATAGCATGCACAGACCACACACGCTGTCTAATGCTTCGTTTCACCCACACAATGACCATAAGGTCTTATATATATAGAGAGATTGCGCAACCCCGGGAAGAGTTCGTTTCGCAGCCATGTTGGGTAATGCCATGTACAAACTCAATGGCTGGCGCGTCGTCTGCTGAATGATTTCCAGTGTCGGTTTGTGCACACAGCATTAGAAAAAGGTCTCGGGTGGCGTCACGTGAAACCCCTCTATTGCCGAAAGGTAGTTATTGTGTAATCCCCGATTTCAGACCTTTGTCCTTTTGTACCAAGAAGAGAACTACGAGACATCAAGAGGCTTCCACCATTGTTCATTCATTGTATTTTGGCTTAATGGAGGTAAGTCAGAGTGAGCTGGCAATCGAGACATGGTTCTGTGTTTAATACCACTCCTACGCCGTAGGTAACGGCCGATGTTTTGCAATTCACGATGCGAGAATTTGACATTTTCTTGTTCGAGAAAACAAAACTTGGCTTTGTCAAGTGAGGGTTTGTGCCTGCGGCCGATGTTTTGCAATTCACGATGCGAGAATTTGACATTTTCTTGTTCGAGAAAACAAAACTTGGCTTTGTCAAGTGAGGGTTTGTGCCTGCGGTACCCTCAAAGGACAAAAGATTCTGGCAATTCCACCAAAAGAATCCCGCCCGGGGGACAACAAAAAATTAAACAAAAGAATCCCCCCGTAAACTGGTTAGAAAATATTGTGATCTTACGGGTTGTTGCTGTGGTGTCAGCCGTACGGTGAGACCAAAAGGCCATGGAGGATTTCTCCCTATTCATCACTCTCTGTAAATCTTCAGCTAAACCGCCCCTGGATATTATTTATAAATCAATAAAAAAAAACCTAAATAATCAATAATATCAAAGACAATGATTAACTGGTTAAACACAATTATTATCAGGCATTCTCTCTCTGCATTCCTAGATCCATCGAATCATCCCGTTATATTAGTTACTCAATCTTTTTCAAATGCAATTCACAATTTATTTTTGTCGCCAACCCTTTCACCTACAACTTAGTTTCGAGACGAGGACCTTATTAAACAAATCCTTAGTTTTCAAACGATATTATGTTCAGAATACCTGACAAACTTTTTCTTTTTCTTAGCCGAGTCCCCACCCCCGCTAGGTCCCCCTGTGGCGCCCTCTTTGTCAGGGGTCCTCTCTGGTAATTTGAGTCGTTTTAGTAGTTCGGTTCCAGTTCGAGGACTCTCTCTGGAGGGGCTCTGGACTGGTGTTGGTTGAGGGGTGGGGGAGTGGTCGGAGATTTGCAGGGTGCTGGATCCCTGTAAGAAGCAATCAATGAATAATTTATATAAATCTATTGTATATCCACTCGAGTCGTTTCGAACAATGGGAAACTTTGGAATGCATGCATGCAACTGCAGTTTGAGCTATCTAATGTTCACGCCAAAATTGAATTAAAATTTACCCAGTCAGTTTCCCTTGTGGTTTCTTTACTTGAAATATTTAAGTTTAATAAAATTGTAACCAAAGCTCTGAGGAACAATATAAAAGAGAACCTTTTGTTGTTTTTTTGTCTGAGCATTTTTCACGTCTTACCTGTTGAGAGCTTGATGTCAGGTTGTTCTGCTCCTCTGACGGAGAATCATAATCAGAAATGTGAATCTGCGAGGACTGCGTGAAAATAAACACTGCGAGATTACAAGTTGACAATATAAAGGTATGAATATCAACGAGGGTCAAACACGATAGAAGGAAGGCTGATGGGTGAAAGATCTTGTATATGGAAGAAGCAGTCCTCAGAGAACTCCATCAGGGAAGTGGGAGTCAGATGTTACACCATGAAACACCTGGCCTAAGACATACAAAACTTGGAGACATTTGTCAACAGGTTGACATGCACACACCCCTCTTGCATGCATAAGTCTAGAAGACCCTCTTACTGTCTGACCATTCAATATCGTCCACTTTTGTTTTAAATGATAAACACACTAATGCAAGCCTTCAATAATGGTATCATGTGGTGAATGCAAAGCTGTAGTACAGTAGCCTACCATACAGCCGTTGGTTTTAAATGGTTGGTGAATTCACTAAAAAAAACATGTAACCAAGAGTCCAAAGAACAATGCAGACAGGAACACTGTTAAACCACTTTTTGACACGACTGTTACATGACTGTACAGGGACCACTACTGTGGGATTTGCACCACCAGAAATACCGGAAAAAAAATTAAAACAAAACAAAAACGAAACAAAAAAGACCAACAGTTGTGTGTTGTTGTGTGTCAGCGTTTTGTGTACTTTTCTAACAGGATTTTAACATGTCTGAGTTTTATCGGACTTTCAGTGGCGTTGTCAAGGCTGTGATTGGTCAATACGTTAGTAGGCGTGGCTTAATGGATCAGTCTATAACAAAGGCTCCTTCCTCACTTTCTTCTCCTCCAATGCGGACTGGCCCTGCTTGGTCATCAAGGTTGTTTGACCACCCTCTCCTCGAGACGCTGTTCTTTTGACTAGTTCCTCCTCCTCCTCATCCGTTATATCAACATCATCCTCTTCATCGGCAGATATCTCAAGCCTCCCAGGCCGAAGTTTAGCTCCCTGATGAAGTCTGGTCTTGCATCTTGACTTCCGGATAGTTCTCTTTTTGTGCGAGGCCCTCTTGGCGTTTTCCCCACTTGGTGGTTCCTGTGGGAGGGGTTCAACATCTGATAGGCTATCACTGCTGGAGCTCCAGTCAATTTCCAAGGACGTACCTTCTTGGGCTGTAAATGGATATTCAAACCAAGTATAAGAACTAAACAAATAGAGGATTTTGCTAATTCAAAAGCAACAGATAGTTCTCAATAGACGCCATCTTTATGGGCAAATTGCATTTTGGCTTGCAGGCGCATCAAGCGCTCAATTTATTAATGCAGCCGCGTTGTTCATTAACCAAGCATGTAATGAGTTTTATGAAATGCACGCGTGCTGCCCGCCGTTCTTACGCGAAACGCACGACCGTGTGCTCCAAATTGCCCATAAAGATGGACGCTTAACGTCATTTGAACTATCTATTTTGCATGACCACTTTCTGCATGAACCACATTTAATGAAAACACAAAAGTCAAGTATTGGACACTGGTTAAACTTACTGCACAGTTTATGAAGTACTGTTTCAAACAGCAAGCCCTTGCTATAGAAAGGCTACATGACCCTGGGAAAAATCAATTTCGCAGCCATGTTGGGTCCAGCCATGTAAAAACTCAATGGCCGAGGCGCCGTCTGCAGAATGATTTCCAGCATCTGTTTGTGCACGCAGCCTTAAAAAAAGGTCTCGGGTGACGTCATGTGAAACCTCTCTATAGAGAGGTTGCGTGACCCCAGGAAAAGTTCATTTCACAGCCATTTTGGGTACAGCCATGTACAAACTCAACAGCTGAAGTGTCGTCTGCCGAATGGTTTTCAGCATCTGTTTGTGCACGCAGCATTAGAAAAAGGTCTCGTGTGACGTCATGTGAAACCTCTCTATATGTTTCTTTTGACAGGCATTGTCCATGCTTTTTTTTCTGATTCTACTTTGTGTTTCATTTCATTTTCAGCAGGTTTCATTTGAACATCCCATACTTTCCAGTTATTCTAAATCACTGATTTTATCACTCCTAAGTGCCCAACTTTCATAGAGCTGCTTTAAAAGCACAAAAAGTAGCTTTGCGCAAAAACAATTATGCTAACCCGAATAAGGTTACCAACCAAAACATCATATCACACATAACACCTGTGACTGGTTTCCCGTTAAAATTTAGCTTAGCTAAACTGTTAAGCAAATATGCTTCAAAACAGCCTTATGACATTGGGCCCAGTCCTACCAGGTTTGGTTGAGCTGAGACTTAGCCTCTTCGCTCCTCTACTCTTCAACTGATGCAGCCTGCTTCTCTCTTCCTCAATCTCTGTACTCGCCCCATCAAACCCTGCCTGGCAACGCTGCCACCCTTGCTCAGGGAGAGGTTGCCCCGTCATATACCTTATCCTCTTGGACTTTGATTCATCATCACTCAGAGGATGTTCAGCTTTAACCGACTCTACGTCAAATCGGTCGTTTCTTTTCAAGGGACGCTGAATCAAACAGTAAAAAAACAAAAACAAAAATTTAACTGTGAAGTTTTCAATGTCTCCTGAACCGTAATAGACCACTCCATTAAGCCCCACCTATCTTCTTAGCAACTACCTGCACATGACTTTCTTGCCCTGACCGCAGCCATGGTTCAGTTGAAGCCACACACACGTATCATGTACATGGTTTTCAAGTACAGTATGGATTTAGTTTCGTGGCCTTTTGAGCGGTGCCTGGAGTCCAAAGAACGGGTAAAAAAAAAATGCAGACAGGATACTGGAAAAGTTTCCATATCCAACTGCCGCTTTCTAAGGGATTTTTTGACTTTTTAATTGATGTTGGGCTTTAATTTCCATTTTTTAATATTCCTCTCCAGGAATTGGTAGCTAAAACGCTAATTAGTGAACTTTTAAAAGGAAAAACCAAGCTGACATTTCAGCGCGCGGCCGGAACGTTTGCGCATTCATGCCCAAAGGAACTGAAATGGCGTTTAGCGAGTAGCATTATCAAGCCCTAACGTACACGTGAAAATGGAGTATTTTTCATAATTTCAACACTTTGTAATCGTTCAAAGTGCTTGTTCCTCTCCGTATATATTCTGTCAACCTTTCAGGACAGGTAAGGATATATTTTGACCTAAATTAGGGGAGATAAAGTGGCAGCCACATATGGCACTTTTGCCAGGATACTTGGTTGATTAGTCTTCTCCTTTGGGAAGGACTTTCAGATTATTCTTGAAAAACTGTAGTGTTACTGTTTACAATGTTAGTTAGTGTTAAAAATGTACACAACTGTACAGAGACCACTGCTGTGGGAATTGCACCACCAGAAATACCAGCAAATTAAAACAAGACAAAAGTTTGTACAGTTGTGTCTGTCTGTAACTAGACCCAGTAACTGGGGCGCTGTACTCCTTTTTCAAAAATTTTGACATTGTCGGTTGTACTAGCTAGTACAACCGACAATGTAAAACTTTTTGAAAAAGGAGTACAGGGGGACTACAGCGCCCCAGTTACTGAATACTGGGTCTATAGACTAGTCTGTCACACGAACATCTTCTTCAGACACGTCAGATTAGGCCATATGATGTGGATTGCCTGTGGATCTCGCCCCTTCTCACGGTAAACGAGAAACAAAATTGGTGATCTGAAATAGGTGTCGATTGGAAAGGGGTGACGGCACGGTACACCATGCATGCCATTGACTGACACCAGTGACAGTGACACGGGAAGAAATATAGCAAAATAAAAATACTGTTATTTACCTTATTATTAGTTGTGCGGTTCATGTTGGATTCCTAAAATAGATTGAGTAGTGTATCAGTTATTACACAGATTACAAAGCATATTATCATTATTAAATCTAAAGAAAACAACAGCGATGAAGTTTTTCTAGTTTTACCACAGTGTGCAACGTTAGTCATGGGCGCTGCCATCTTTGTTTCTAAGGAATTCTGGGAATTCCGGACTTTCCCTTTGCGCCGCACGTAATCATGGTAATGTCGCAACATTGTTATTCTTACATTTTTAGATGATCAAACGAAAACATCAAAGAAAATTTACACAAGGTAGGTTTTCCATTTATATTACTTGTAAATATTACAATTTTTCAAATCTTCTTGTGTTTTTTTCCAAACTTGTTGAAAATAAAGTGCCCGCCTGGGTGCATGCGCAGTATCACTTCCACACATGCTGTCTTCTGTGTGAGGAGAGACGAATATTATAGAGAGTTTAGTCGGCATAAATTTTGCTTAACACTTCCCCCAAATTAAGGATATATGGAGCGATCTTTCAATAGTTCCAGTGGCTCATTGGGTGGGAACCACCAACGTGAACACGGTGATGCCTCCCAAATATTAAAAGACCTTCTAAATGTGGGGAAATCTTCCCCGATGAAACAAGGTAATTCAAGTTTTTTATATTTTTTATTTGTGCGTTGAATCTCCATTCAATTCGAAACACAGTGCATTGCACAAGACATCGCAGACTCAGACATGTCATTGTCATAAGACAATCCAATTACTTTCTCCTCAGGTCATGTCAGACAAGATTTACTTATTTTATTTGCCATATAATATTTGAGAAAATGGCTGTTATATCCCACTCTCTGTCCATTTTTGAGTGAGTTTGCTAATGAATTTTTACACACTGGTGACAGATTTTACTTACACCCACGCCATGGGTCTAAGTAAAACATTAACTGCAAGTGCAATTTATCATGTTTGATTTAATTTTTTTGAAGGAAAGTTAATGGTTTTGATATTTTTGTTCTAAATATCACAAGATGTGCAGTTCCGGGAAAGATACTTATCCTGATCCTAGCCTACTGCCTACTGCCACTTTTTGTTTCCATTTATCACAATAAATTTTATCTTATTTTGGTCGCACTATACAGCGTCAGCTCAACGATTTCACAACAACGTTAAAAACTCAAGACTAAAAAAATCTTCAAATGTGATGTTTTTTGACTGAGTGTATCTTGAAATACGTCTAAAACTTATAACTTTCATGCACACTTATTTTTTTAGGGATTTTTTGTTTCTCGTAAAAACAACTGATTTTCTCCGTCACCCGTAGAGATGGCAGGTGTGATGCTATTGCGCTTGCCCAATGAAATCAGACTGTACCATTATACTATGGGTGAGAGGTTTTTGTAGAGGTTACATGGAGATGAATGTCATACCTTTTTTGTATTGTTTTTTAATTTCCCTTTTTTTCCGTATTTCTTTATTTCATTTTCCCCATTTCTTTATCTCAGTTTAATTTATTTCTATACTGTTTTATAATTTTTATTCATTTCACTAATTTTGATAATAATTTGACAAGCTTGGTCAATGACATAGAAAAATTTGAATGCATAAACTAAATGTAAATATTGTTACTGTTTTTTCACCACTAGATCAAGTAAAGCAGATTTAATTTATTTTACACAGTGCACATTCAATTATTTTACCACCAGCTGCACACAAGGGTCGTTCCCGACCCCTATAAAGAACATTCACCCCTATTAAACTGGTGCGGTCCAGAGTTATTGCACAATCACGTTTTTTTATTGAAAAAAATAACTGATTTTTTTCAATAAAAAATGTTTTTCCTTGAAAAATAAGTATGATTAAAGGTGCCAATCATGTTTAGACATGTTTCCAAAAATACAGGTGTAGGTCTGCTCAGATAATGAAGATTTGAAGGTGTTTTTAACTTGTTGTCTTGAGTTGTCGTGAAATCATCAGGTTGACGCTAAATAGTGCGACCCTCTTATTTACCCAAAGAAATAAACTTTTTGTTCAGAAACTCAGAATAGATGTATCGTAGTACTATTATAGTTACAAGAGCAAGGACCATCTATGGATGTATGCTGCAGTTTGTCCCATTGAAAATAAAATCTTAGTCCAACCTGAGATGCCTGTGTATGTGTAGTTTCTACCTCCATTGATAAACTTAGCTGTCCAAATCATGGCTTCCTTTCATTTACAGGAAGTGTGTACATGTACAGGAACTTTGAAATATTACCCCCAAAAAGAGGATTCGAAGTGATAGTCATGCAGTCGAGAGAGGTGGCGATGGATAGCATTTCCTAACCAAACCCATTCTTTATTGGATAGTATCTTTTGTTTGCCAAGGCAGACAACATTTCCTCAATAGAGTGTGACACTTTACCTGCAGGAAGAATCCTGCCCACAAGAAAGGCACGAATGTCTGGGAGACTGTCTGGGGAACAAACAAACTTTAATTGAGATCATAATTAGGCATTCAGAGATGTAGCATGTTGTTTCCTGACAGGCTTATTGCATCAAATCAAAGTTCTGGTGGCTGAGTCATTGCAGTGTGGGTTTGAATCTCGTTTGTGATACTTTTGTCCTTGAGCTAGACAGTTGACTTCAATTGCTCCTTGGCGTTGAATATCCTGGCCTACTGGCATTGCCAAGGTACTTGTGATGTAGTACAACAAAAGTAGAAGTTGTTGAACTTCATTTTATACTCAATTGGCTTGGGTGGCGTGTGCGTAAAGTGCTCGCCTCTCACCAATGTGTCCCTGATTCCCGGCTAAGGCCATATATATGAGTAGAGTTGTGCGTTGGTTCTCTCCTGCGCCACAAGGGTTTTTCTCCAGGCTCACTTGTTTTTTATCTCTTTGGAAAAATCAAACACTTTCGATCTCTGGCTCTGCTTTGTGATCATATGGATTGATGTGGCTGGCTGCCAAAGGCACCCTTGCATGCCTGCAGTTCGAACACGTTGCAGCCGCGTCCTTCGCAACCCAGCTTCTCAGCTGCCAGTAAGGATGATCAGCCTCCCAAATTATTGTATTATAATTCGCCAGAAGTAAGAAATAAATTGGTTCCTGTTTAGATATTTCTGGTCCGGTGAAAAGTCTTGGCTGGAGGCGATTGCCTTTATTTGTTGCCTCAGTGAAGTATCAGGCCTGAATTTCTAGTTGTGTGCTTTGAATTAAACTCTTTTCTAAATGCTTCCACAATGTTTTGACTTTCCAGCCTATGGTTCACCTGACAGTGCAGTAACTCATCATAGCATAGACATGAACACTGGGAAGTAAGTATTCTGCGAATTATTGGCTTTTGGATTCATTTAACCCTCTCGTTACCGAAATGTGTCAAAATAAACAACCACAGGTACTCAAGCATAAAGCAGACATTTTCAAACAACAGAAAGCTTTTGTTTAACCCTAACCCCCTGAGCATTTTACTAGGAGACCTCCTCAACCCATCATACTCCAAAAGTACACTTGTGGGGCCAGTTCACACCATTCATACTCCCATCCAGTACAAATATGGGGACAATACACAACCAACAGGTCTAATAAGCAGTCTTAACCCTAACCATGCTAAATGCAGCAATATGCACCAATGGAAAAAAGTTGTTGCAATCTGTTGCATTTGGCAGTCAACTTGGATGTCACATTTTGACTGAATTTGTTGCATTTAGCAGTCAAGTGATTTTATATTGGGGTTGCATTTTGTTGTATTTGGCAGTCAACTCAAATTAATACCATGATGGCATTTGTTTCAACTTGTTGCCAAGTCAACACTGCAATTATGTGCATACTGTTGCATTTAGCAGGGCAAACACCCTTGCTCATTCCCAACACAAACAACATGCCTGCACAATGCAACAGAATCCCTTTTTGCATTTTGTTGCATTTGGCATGGTTCTCATTTCTACTGTGTTGCATTCTGTTGTATTTGGCAGGGCACTTGGGAGGACCCTGATGGGGTTAAAGAGTGCATACTCTGTGCACGCTCCGAAACAAAATATCCAGGCCACCTTTGTTCGGGTATTCCTATTTTACACGGTGCCCAGGTATTCTGATTTTACACGGTGCCCGTAACTTGGTAGCTTGGAAAATATTGGCGTGTATACAGGTCATCCGGCCATAGTGCCGTAGAAAACTGAAAAACACTACACAGTTGTCTGTTAGCCTATTTATTTATTTATTTATTTACTGATTTATTTATTTTTTATTTATTCATTTATTCAATTTCCTCTTTTCACAGGACTTCTGGTGCACAAGTTGGACCACAACAGGTAGGAAACAATGTTTCTAGGGCTGGAATTTTGATACTATATTGTATACATTTTGTGCAGAGTTTACTTTTCTGGAAACAGGAAAATTGTTAGTGTGAAGCTTCCTGAGACTTATTGATATTACCCCTCCGAGTTGACCATTCAAAAATCCACTCCTCATGTACATGCCTTACACTTGCCAGTAGCTTTGTAATACACTCTGTAACTTTTGTTTACAAAAAAGAGTTACCTTAGCGTTCCAAAGTCTCCCATTGGTCCCCACAAGGGAATTCTAAAGAGAGGGATGCTCCACAAGGAAATTTGTGTCCAGTGACAAAGGAAAGAACAATAGAGGTCTCCACAAGGATGAGAATGTGTGGACTTCTCTACACCTGTGCATGTACAACACTGGTTCTTAGGTAGTATCCGAATTAGCGGCTACAGCTGTGACTGTCGTGTTGCTAAGGACGCCCTATACTTCAATAGATGATGATGTGGCAATCCAGCCGCAGCCATAGCTGTAGCCGCCAATTGGGTCACATCATCAGTTGGTTTTGTTGTGGAAATATTGTGTCAGTTTGAGTTTGGACTTGGAGGGTTTTTTTTTTCAGAAGGCTGTGCCTGTTGGGATGTTGTAATAAAACACTTCAAAATGTTGAAATGTATACAATTGTTTCTTCAGGACATGATCCAGGATGGCAGTGAGTCTGGAGCCCCACGGAGTCTAGAGAGTAAAGTCAGACAGACTATGTGAGTTTGAACTTTAGAAACAAGTCCACCCACTTCTGTGGGTACAATTAGGGACCAGAATTTCAGACAGTACACAATTGCCAAGATTGTCAATGAGAAAATGTCATTGACTTGGTGTAAAACAAACAATATGCAACAACATTGTTTTTTTCAAAGGAATGCGTAATAACATGTAGAGAATATTTTTAGTTGTAAAAATTGGATTATGTTCCATTCAGATCATGAAAACATTCTCACCATTGCTCGCATAAGCATTCATTATTTGTGTACCGCTTTCCTTCATGGCAATGTTTGAACAACTTTTTGAGGATATTTTAGAGACGAATTCCAATGGTTAATGTACCCTTTAAAAATAATTCATACCATTGATTGATCGCTTAGTGCCCTGGAAGGAGATGACAGTAAAGGCTCGGTGGCAGTGTATGGCCGTGACGTCAGTGTCATACCAAGTGACGCCTCAAAGAGGGACAGCTCTGCACCAGGCAGTAATAAGGTAAGTGTAAGGCTACACCCTTGACCCTAACCAACCCCCCCCCCACCACTGACCCTTCAAAATCCAACAACATGTGTTGTTTTATTCTGTTGGACTGAGGACTGCACTGGTAAACTGATTGTGCTTTTCATGGGATCAGGAATACCACCATTATCAGAGTCCAACTGTTTGAGTGTTGAGTTAAAACATGGTGCTGGATTCTGTTAGAGTGAGGAAGGATGCTTGTCTTAATCAAACACTCAACTTGACAAAGCCAAGAGAGCAACGATTCTCTTTGAAGCACCAGGGTTTTTGAGGAAATTTCAATTTCACGCACCGTGAATTGCAAAACCTCGGCCGTGAGCTACGGCTGAGAATTGTTCTTCAATCCGAAACCAACTCTGACTTGCCTCCATCGGGCCGAAATACAATAAGTAAACAATGGTTGAAGAATTCCGATGTCTGGTAATCCTCTTCTTCAAACAAAAAGACAAAGGTCTGGAATCTGGGATCAGGCAATCACCCAACATAATGGGCAAAAATCTGCAAATTTATTTAAGACCATCTGTCTTCTTTGAGTGGGTGAACACAAAGTGTTGCACAGTGAGTGCATACTTTGATCATGCTCCGAAACAAAATGTCTGGGCGACCTTTGTTTTGTTAGTTCGATTTTGCACAATGGCGTGTTTATGCAAGTCATCTGGCATCAACTGGTTAAACCCAACTACCAAAATCTGTCCACTAGTTATCTCTTAGTTTGAGTTAGTGCTGCATGGCCAAGCCACCGATGACTGCAACAAGGTTTTGATTTTAAATTGACATATTTTAGTGGATTCTGAAAATTTCCAAGAGGGTTTGAATTACATAAATATACCTTCTATCTCTTTTGAGTATTTACTAAAACTGGTTCCTTTATTCATAAATCATTCTTGTCGGGGTTCTCCAAATTTTACATGCCACCTGACAGGATTAAATTCTGTGAACGGCTAGAATATCGCTGGCACAAAGAAACCCTGACTAAACAAAGCCAAGAGGACATTAATTCTCATTAACCCTAACTGTCCCAAGTCCATCAAAATCAATCGGCTGAATATGCTTGATTCCTATTGATTCAGTACACTACCAGATTGAAACATTGGTTGATTTTGATTGAGTTGGTCTTTCAGCAATTTAAAACCACTGGTTGGTTTCTGTAGAATTGGTTGAATTGGAAGCCTACTGTACCAAACCAGTCAAAATACTCCAAATGTTAGTGATTGATTCTGGTTGGTTCAGTACTTCAGCAAAAAAGGCACTAGTTGATTATGATTGATTCAGTACTGTTGCATACTTACTGTCTCTCAGTTGATTGATTTTGGCGGATTTGGTATGGTTTCTAGCAAAAACTGCACTAGGATATTTTTCATTTCTCTTTCGAGAAAATGCCAGATTTATTCAGGATGAATCGCAAAACCTCGGCCGTGTCTTGTCCCACGGGCAGAACCGAGGATGCAGCTGTCTTTTGTTCATCATTTGTCCAAATGTTAAATTCCAGCCAAGTTTGAATAAAATCGAATTTTGTTTTCTTGTTTTTTTTTTTATATTTTAGGTCAAGATCACACCAGTAGTGAAGTATGACTGGGAACATAAGTACTACATTGGAAACTTGGTGGCTGTCAACCAAACATACCTGGTCTATGTCCTAAAGAGTAAGTACCCTCTTCATTCCTTGGCCCAATTTCACAGAGCTGCTTAACTAATTATTTGCGATATTTCAAACATTTTTCTGTGCTCACCCGCGGGATTAGTTTTTGGAAAGTTCCTGGAATGATTTTTTCTGTCTTCTTCAAAATACGGTTGTCACAATGAAACCATGACTAGAAGTGAAGACAATAAACGCTCTCATAGAATGCACTTGGATTTTTTTTTCTCATTTGAATGTGTTCACTGGAATCGGCCGAACCCTGGCTGTAGGCCACTACTGATCACTGGCCATGGCATGCTGGAATCTCGGACTTAACCTCCCATGCCGAATAAATTGGTAAAAAATCGTGGCAGTCTATTGATCTCTCTCATGTCCAGCAAAGGTCAAAAGTCTAGAATTGGAGATAACTCAATAATCCCAAGTAAAAGGGAGTTTTCATGCACGAGTTCCAGACCCTTTGTCCCTCTTTGTACTATGGGGCAAACAAATGGTAACACGGTGAGTGCATACCTGTGCATACTACGTAATGGAATGTCCAGGACATGCTCCAGCGTGTTTACACATCTGCAAAAGGCATCCCTGGACATTTAAAAAAAGCAGGTTTATCAAACTTTTTGTGTGTATACATGTCTTCGGGCGTTAACCGGTTAAGCAGAAGATATTGCTTAACGATTTTCTGTTAAGCAAAAATGAGCAGGATACCAATCACAGACGGTACATTTGACATAGTAATGCAGCTGATACCCTTATTGTGGTAAGCATCATTTTTTTGTGCTTAGCTACTTTTTTGTGCAGCTCTATGAAATTGGGCTCTTCAGGATTGGGCTTACAGGAAAGAGCAAACTAGGTTTATTTTATAGAGAAGGTAGTCAATTTTATCTCTGCTAGCGGAGGCTACATTTGAAATTTAGAAATTTTCCAGATGATTTTAGAAAATGCCTTTCCTCTTTTACCCCCCCCCCCCTGCACAATCAGTCCAGAGTGGGTACGGCCTTCGCATCCTGGACAGGCGCACATCTGTGAGGGCGCTTTTGAAGGGTTTCGATAACATCATCACCGACGTCGCCTTTGCCCATCATCAGTCAAACACGCTCGGATGCATCGACAGGATGGGCAACATCACTGTTTGGAACATTTGTGAAACAGAAGGAATGATTTTGTATCCTTTTTCAAATTTTGCGTCATATTTTTTACAATTAATTAGCCCTCCTACCATTTGATCATTCAACACCATCCACTGTGGTTTTCATGTGGTAAATGCATCTACACAGTACATGGTCAACCCTAATACTGTCTGACCATTCAATATTATCCACCATGGTTCTGAATGATAGATAAACTATGAATATTATTTGTGGGTTTTTTTACCCGTACACCAATGTGTGTTAAACACTGTATACTCAGTACTTTCCCGAGTCCTGTGAAAAAAATCCACCGGCATATTCCTAAGGTGGGATTCGAACCCATGACCCCCACCATTCTAGAGCAGATGTCTTACAAACTAGACTACCGAGATTGCCCGGCAGCTGAAGGCAGTTCAAATCCTATTAGCAGGGGGTACCACAACCATTATAATAGATGTTAATATTTGCATTGGGGATAAAGAACATAATTTTTTTTTTTAATTATGCCTGCTTGTGATATGGTATAACGTGGACTTTTCTTTGTTTTCCCATTATTTGGACTTAATTAATGTAGCGATGTCCCCATTAGTTTTGAACACTAATTCAAACTGAGGACCTCTTCAGTCTGTCAAAACAGCGGGGTCCCTTTTGTTAAAGTTCTCGGTTTCATTGGGTAGACGCTCTGTGCACATTTCATCACCGTTTTCATGAACAGCCACTTATCTTTATGTGCGCGAGAAAATAACGTTTTTGAGATAATCAACATTGAAGTTTTGTTTGCGTTTAAAACGTCATTCCACAGGTAAAATAAGTACTATTTTTCATCAATGCGATGTTGAATGATACTCAAGTACATAATCGTACCCATAGAATTGTATTTTTTACATGGAGAAATGCTAAAATAAGTGGCTGTTCGTGAAAAAGAAAAATCGCCTCTTTGAACATGGATTTAAAGACGTGAAAACGGTGATGAGTTGTGCCACCATACACAACCCCCTGCAGTTGAATGGGTTTTAAGATAGTTGGCAGATTCGCTGGAAAGTGTTACTATTAAGAGTAAGTGGGCTCATGGACTCTTCAGTTTACTATCACTGCATTTTCAATACCCTTGACGATGCCTCACATAGGCCCACTCCAAAGCTGAAAGTTAACCGTCCGCGCAACAGCCACCCCAGTGATTATCACCGCCTTGTATGGTGCCCGTACCTCTCTGATGACCCCTCGACCAGCGAAAGCAGCTCCTTCATGGAAGAAAACAGTCGTCTCTTGGCCGTCACTCATAATGAAAAGGTAGAAGTAGAACCAGAATGTAGAATATGAGGCTGTCAGTGGTCAAGCCTCATCTCTTCAGGCATGCAACTTGTCAGTGGATCAGCTGATTTCCTCTTTTTTTCTTTCACTTTTAGTGTCATTAGAAAACTGAAAAACACTGCACAAAATTATGTGTGTTTAGATATTTTCTTGGTTTTTTTTTGCAAATTCAAAGTTGCATGCCTGTCCAGGTCTTATCGCTTCCTTCTTGAAAGGGCAAGGCACCAAGGTATTTTCTTCTTGATAAAGGGCACCTCTGTGAGGAAATTGTAAATTTCTACAGACCGATTGCACGACCCGCGTCACGTGACCTATTGTGAGTATTAAATGTAAACAAACACGACGTCCTCCATAGGAAAGTGTGGTACCGTACACGATAATTGTTGCATTTGTTTATTCGATCGAGACTGTTCTTTCTCGAAATCTGTGAAAAATATTCCAGAGTTTGTACCAGAGATCTTCAAGTGGCTGAATAAAGCCAGTCGGGACTTGAAAATTGAACAAGTCACATATAAATGTGCACGATCGATGTGTACTTGTGCACGATGGAACATTTGGGCCAGACGACCACGATCACACACTTTTGAACAGCAGAATTTCAAAGTTTTGAAGCTGAATCATCCAAAGAAATTGCTTTCCAAAACTGTGTGATTCCTTTGCCTATTTGAAATTTCGCAAGGCTAGGTATAACTGCTCACTTTTCCAACGTTCTTTACCCTTTTTGTACAGCGATTTAGGCCTACATTACAAACCAAATAACAGGCGGGTGGCTATATAGTCATCCGACGCCGATAGTGCACAACCCAAAATAAACCTCTTTTGTAGTAGGATACTTGTAGTTTATGAAACAGTAATGTGATTTATATCAATGACACAACATGCAACTTTAATAAAATGGCTTAGTAACTGTGTTATTATAACCAAAAGCCGACTTTTGGTGTGACTCTGTCGGTCACGGCATTGTTTTTGCACGGAGTCTGCCATCAGCTCAGATGACGTAGTACCAACAATAGGTCATGTGATGACATGTAAACATTGATCGCGCAATTGGTCTATTAGAACGTTTCAAGGGCACCAGGGCAATGTCCAGGCATGTTCTCAATGATTTTTTTTATGTGAGTGCGTAAAGTAGATCCCCAAACAGTATTTGCATCGAAATTACTGGCCTAGACTGGATGCAAGCCAAGCCAGACTCCATTACCAACCCCTTGACACATGTCCATATACACCTCATTAGCCAGCACCAAAGATTACAGAGCGCCGTAGGCGCAAGATGAGGAACTGGGCCTTTATCTACTGATGGAAAGTGAAATACACATGGGCGCCATTTCGGCAAGTGAATGCTTGTGTTTCCCATTGATAGCAATTGTCATTGTCTACACTGGTCCGCACGTATCAGTGTTGTATCAATAGAGTCACTTGCCGAAATGGCATCCAGTGAGATTTCACATTTCAGCCAGAGATCCCCATCTTGCGCCTATGGCGCTCTTATAATCTTTGGCCAGCACACAGGCAAGGTGACTGGTGACAGTATGTCTGGAATGGGAGTTGGATTGGAATTGTCGGCAATACATCCAATAAGAAGCATCTACAGCCCTTGGAAACCAACAGTATCTACTGCTTAAATGTTGCCCTCAGACTTATAGTATTTTGTCAGAAGTGTTTATTTGAAAACTGTGAGGTTTTTTTTATTTTCATTTGAATAGGCAGAGTTCTGGGATCTAGATGTGGTTGTGGAACTATTCGGCAACGTTGTGGAGTCCGTCAACATTACAGAAGGAGTTGTCAGAGTAGAGAATGGACACACAAAGGTGAGATGGTATCGTCGAGTCAGTGAAAATAAAGTCAATGAAAATGACCTTACGAACCCTACTCCTCATTACACTTCCTTGCGAGTTGACCAACCATTTAATAGTGTGGCATGGATTGTGGCACAATGTATGGTGGGACAACTCTGCACAGAACCAACCGTGTGCATGTATGTACTGTGTGGTATGCATTCACCGCATATCAAATCACAGGCTGGCACAGTTTATCTCCCATTTATAAATACCTGGGACAGTTTATCCATTCTGATTAGTCAAGAGGAGGTCACGTGGCCATGTTTAAATGTGCAGTATGGACATGGTAAATGGTGTTCAAATATAGACTAAGTAAATCGAGTTGAAAAAGGGCATGATCAGACGATGGTGCTGAGCGCGCAAATTTCACAACCCACTTTATGTTGGTAGCTCGCAAATTTGGCTCGGGCAGGTTTGAAACTTGCTTGTGTTTGTTTGAAACTTGTGCGCGCAAGTTTGAAACTTCAATGGCGCAAGGAACTTAACATGGATAGAAATTTAACGCAGAATCGAGATGAGCTGAGGCTAAAACTGTCGGAGTTTTCTCAACTTCTAAAGGTTTTTGGATGTTTTGAACAGAATAAGGGAACAAAAGTGTAGTAAGTTTTAAACAATTTGTTTAAACACGGTGAGGTCTTGTTGATAATTTTACCTCAACTTCGTCTCCATAAAATGATTAAAAACCTAGCCTCACTGTGTTTAAACAACTAGCTGAAAAGCTCTTCACCACACTTTTATCACACTATTATCAAAACCACAGTGGATGATATTGAATTGTCAGACAGAAGAAGGGTTTGAAAGTGTAACAATGTAGGATTTCACACAAACTATCCAAGATTTATAAACAAATTAAATTGGGCCAATATGTAACAATTTTGAAGAGAGATACAACCAAAATCTACAGCAAAATCTAGTACAGCAAAATCTGGTAAAAATTACAATTTTCCATTAGATTGCCTAAAACTGCATTTTTTTCACTAAATTATCCAAGACTCTAACGAGTGCACATCTTAAGGGTAAAACCAAAATAATATAGTCAAATCTTGTCAACTGTAATAGCACACCCAAACTTGCTATGTGTCATCTAGCTCTAGTTAATATTGCTTCATCAGATAAGATTAGACTTTGTATTGTTTATGTAACCATTTTTATTTTTAACTAATTTGGACAGCCAATCACAGATCTGTCCGTCGCCCCAGATGGTCAGGTTCTTGCAACGGCTAGTGAAGACGGCACGGTGAAATTCTGGCAGATGGATTTCGCAATGCCAGACCAAGCACCCTCACAGCTTCACCGGTTCACACCCCATGAAGGCAAGCCTCTGTCTGCATTGATCTTTTGTGACAATCACAAGTACCAGGATCCTGAGTGAGTCATTATTTGTTGTCTTGAAAATGCTACTTAACCAGTTGCCGCTGGTATTCTTCCATTTTTTCCCATCAAGCCTGACTGGATTATTTTCTTGGAATTGCCGGAATAATTTTTTTTTGAGAGAGAATACCACTGGCACAAAAAAACCTTGACTTGATAAAGCCAAAAGAACAAAGTTTCTCTTTATTGCACTGTGATTTTTGTTTTCTCTACGGAGAAAATGCCAAATTCACATAGTGTGATTTGCCTACAATTGGGCCTACATCCGGAACCAAGGCTGGAAACTTGGTACACTCAGACTTGCCACCATTGAGCCGAAATACAATGAATGTACAATGTGGTATCTTGTATCAATGTCGTAGTTCTCCTAATTAATAAAATATTATTTTGTCTTTTATCTCTGTATAATGTTGTTAAGCGCCTTGAGCATCTTTTCAGACGGATGCTGGCACTCTAAAAATGTTCATTATTATTATTATTATTATAATGGTGGAAGCCTCTTGAAGCCTCATAATCCTCTTCTTGGAACAAAAGGACAAAGGTCTGGAAACGGTGATTACACAAAAACCACCACACAATAGCCAAAAATCAGCGAAATACTCAAGACCATGTTGTCTCTTTGTGTGAATAAAATGAAGCATTAGACAGCGCAGTGGAATGTCTGGGCGACCTTTGATCCGGCTTTGCAATTTTACACAATTTCAACATCGTCCGTTTGCTGGCTCGGACAATATTTTCACGGATACATGTCAACTGGCGCCAACTGGTTAAAGGGAGAATATAGGCTCGATAATCATCAACAGAAAAGCAAAATTATCAGTATCATTCTGAAAGTTAACTAACCCTCCTATGGTCAATGTGTTTTTCGAGAAAATCAACCCATACCTCACTATGCAACACCAGTGGTATTTGAGGCACACGCAAGCTGATCTAAAGAGTAGAGCCATTGCCCAATGTGCTTCCATGAGAGTGGTAAACTGGAGAAGCCACCAGCTTGTGCTTAAAGCCAGGGTACGCCTTTGGTAATTACTCCATAAATTAATGACCATAAAAGCTTACTTGGTAAGAAGCACTGGAGAGCTGTCGATGGTATAAAACACAGTGAGAAACGATTCACTTGGAAGTAATGTGGTTTTATAGAAAGAAATAATTTGTCAAAAAATTTGAATCTGAGAAACGTAATGAAAAAACATGCAGTTTCAGCATTTTCAGATTCTTCTGCGTGGAAATAACCGCTCCAGATTTTCTTCCATATCTCAGAACTCTACCATCTTTTGAAACAAATTTTTCACAGGTTAGTTTTAGGTATTATATCTACAATTAGATAGGATTGAAATAATCGTATGATCCCAAATACCATAGGTATGCCTTTAAGTGCAGTGTAGATTGGGCTTCTTTTGGATGGAGCCTTTTTTTGCTATTCACAACTCCTGTATTTTTTATTCCAGTCTCCCTTTCTGGCGATTTCTGATCACCGGGGCCAACTCCAACAAGGAGTTGATGATGTGGTGCACAGTCTCGTGGACCTGTCTGCAGAAGATCAGCTTCTCCCAGCCTAGCCTCATCCCCGAACCCTTCCTGAAGATCAAGCTGGATTTATCCGCAAGCTTTCTTATGGTGACTGATATTACGAGAAAGGTGAGCGGTTCAAACACCCACACTCTTTCAAAGATACCTGTAGTCCATTGTAGTGGGAACATTAATCCAAACTATCCCTAACCCATGTAAATTCATTGGTATGTTTTCTGCGCACAGGTCTTTCATTTACTTGAAATCAATGGGAGACGTTTGAGACATTAGTGGGCACTGCAGTAACCGGTCCTTTTCTATTATGAGAGCAATAGAAAAGGACCGGGTACTGGGGCGCCCGCTAACGTCTCAAAAGTCTCCCATTGAGTTCATTTATGTTTTCATGTCTGTCACCTTTTTTCATATTTCTTTCTCTTTCTTTGTTTTACACATATATGTATTTTTCTCTCCTGTCGTTTTTTTCCCCCTTTTTTTTTACTCTGAACTGCAGTGAACCATTTGATTGGCCTATCAGAATGACTTCTTTAGTCAAATACTGATGTGGCTATTGTTCACAGTTGCTTTTATATTAGAATAAAATATAGAGAGGTTGCACGTGACGTCACGCGAGACCTTTTTCTAATGCTGCGTGCACAAACAGGCGCTGGAAATCATTCAGCAGACAATGCGCCAGCCATTGAGTTTGTACATGGCAGTACCCAACATGGCTGCGAAACAAACTATTCCCGGGGTCATGCAACCTCTCTATTAAAGAGCTGATTATGCTTAACATGGGGTCTGGCATACCAACATGCAGTAGTCCACTGATGTGTTTTTTCGTTACAGTAAGGATCGTAGGGGAGTGATTCATGTTGGGTTTGAAAGGGGCTACCTCGAGGCGTGTCGTGGCCGAGTGGTCTCGTGCAAGAACAGGGATAATAATATTGTAAAGCGCCTTGTTGTAGCTAAAAGTATATGTGCGCTATGTAAGACCCAAGTATTATTATTACCTTCAAGCAAACTTGAATCCTCAACTCTGATTGGTCCATCCATAGCAACAAGAGTGTGATATATAGTCATATTGCACGGCCCATATCACACCCTGTTCTCTAATGCGCTGATGTTATTCACTGTTCTAACTCCCATCTGCAGAATCCTGTGATAAATTCACTGTAAATTCAAAAGTGGCCCGTTTGCTTGAAGATAAATTCGTTATCACAGGCGCGCTCATTGAATACGGAAAATATAGCGCGTCTGCGTCCCATATCCAACTCAGCCTGCGGCCGCGTTGGATATGGGATGCAGAAGCGCTATATTTTTCCGTATTCCGGACTAATAATATAACTATCTCATTCATAAACTAGTTGTATACTTAATCACTTCTACAATTAATCCTAAGCAACCAAATTTGAGAAACAAAGATGTCAGTGAACTAAATCATTCAGAGAAAGATTGGGGAGCTATCATTTTTAAGAACTTGTTCTCCATTATTTGAAGACTTCCTAAAACCATGTGCTCTCCATTGGTTAAAGGAAGGTTTACATGTAAAAGGAAATGACATGGCTTCTAGTAGACAAGTAGTAAAGTGTTCCATGTGGAAACCAAAGTTGGGCATTCTCTTTAAGGGTAAATGTTCATCTGAATTTGCCCTTTGGCAGGTGCTGTATGTTCTTCAAGTTCACCAGGACCATGGCGAAGGCCGAGCTCACATTAGCTCCATCTCAGAATTCCTCTTGACCCAGCCCACCCTGAGCTTCGCCATTGTGGATGCTGGCAAGTGTCGCCTAAAGACCCTCGTTGAGGAAGGAGAAGAAGGTGATGAGCTCAATTCAGGTAGGTCTTCTCATTGCCACAGGTCAAATTTGTTTAAAAAGCTGCTTAACCCTTGCCCTATATTAACTACGTGTAATGCCGTGCATTTTAACCAGTTAACACCAGAACGATCAGGTATGAGGTAAAAGCTTAGTAACGTGTTAATATGCCCAGACTTTCCAACACACAGGCATGCAATCACCATGCTATACTTCTCTTTTCCCCATACAAAAAGGGACAAAGGGTACTGGAATTCATGCTCCAAATCTCTCATTTTCTGGGGGTTATTGTGTAATCCTCGATTCCAGACCTTTGTCCTTTGGTTGTACAAACAAGGATTACGAGAGATCTATAGGCTGCCACCATTGTTGATCATTGTATTCGGCATATGGGAGGCAGGTCTAAGATTTCAGCATATCGTGGCCAGTTATCGGCCATGGCTTACTGCCAAGGTTTTGCCAATTCACTGTGAAGACATTCCACATTTTCTCGAAAGAAAACAAGTGCATTTTATGAGAAGGTTTGTTGTCTTTACTTTGTTTAGTCATGGTTTCATTGTGACAATGATATTCTCAAAAACAAATTATTTGAAATTCTTTTTTGAATTCCTGGCGCCAAGTGGTTAAGCTATGAATTACAACTGTGTTCTTGAAATTGCAAGTATAAATTATAGAAACAATGACTGTAGTCAAGATAATCACAAGTTCAAAGCTGACTTCCCAAACTTTATTTTGGTCACAACTTGAACGTTCACAAAGGTCATTTTAAGGTCATGTGCCAAATGTTTGTAATAGCCCATATGATGAAAGCTCATTTTTATCTCTTTAGGTGATTTAATGGAACTAGTGCGAGAAGGCAACGGGGATACAATCCAGAGCAGAAACGCCGGCGTGATCGTCAAAATGTTCTGCATCAATGCAAGGTAAGGAAGCATAATTTAAAAGCATGTTGGAGATACAATCTACAGGAGGGTTTGCGGTTACACCATGTACATGAAATATCTCTCTATGAGTTGTGGTGGTTCTGGAACAAACCTGGGTTGTTACTACTCAACGTAGGAGTGTGGGGAAGGGGACCCCCGCAATCAGGTAGGTACTTAAAACCCAAGCCACATGCAAGGCTCTGGTCCGGGATTCGAACCGGGGTCCTTAGAGGTGAAAGGCAGGGAAAGAAACCACTGAGCCAACCTGAATGCCATTATGTCATTGGTCATTGACTGATGGTAAAGATTATTTTTATTAAGTAAATGCATGATTTGATTTCTTAATCATATAAATATGAGAAAGAGACTATTGTGTTTTGGGTATTCTTTGGGTTTTTTTTTTTTTTTTTTAGATCGGTTCAGGATGTACAGGTTCGTTTTAAGCCTAGCTCTTCCGTGGAGCAGGACAACACAGCGGGGTCTGTTAGCTCAGCCTCAATGGATGACTATGGTAAGCAAATGTTTCAAGGTGGCCTGATTTTAATGCCGACAGACATGTATGCACGCCAGTATTTTCTGTGCCAGAAATCGGATGACGTGTCCACCCACTTTTGTATAAACTCGGAATACCGGAACATTAACACGCCCAGACATTCCATTCTGTAGCGTGCACAGTGTATTCCCCCTGTACAAAGAGGGACAGAGGGTACTGGAATTCATGCTCAAAATCTCTCTTTTTCCGGGCGTTATTGTGTAATCCCTGATTTAGGACCTTTGTTCTTTTGTTGTGCAAACGAGGACTATGATAGATCAATAGGCTGCCACCATTGTTTATTATTGTATTTGGTTTAACGAGAGGTGATCCTAAATTCAAGTATGTCAAGGCTGATTAATGGCCCTGGCTTATTCATGGTGAACGAATCTCATATTTTCTTGAAAGAAAAAAATCCTGGTGCCTTTTATGAGAACCTTTGTCTTTACCTTGTTTCTGACTGATGGTGTTTCTCTACAAAGCGCCATCGCGGCGCAAGTAAAAGTCTGCGCCTAATGTGTTTGTGAGCATCAAAGCATCCCCAGTATTGGCGGAAAACACTGGTATAGGACATGTGAAATTGAACTAAAATAAATTGGTCTTTACGGTTTGTTGGGATTATGCTTATTTACAAGGAAATATATTACACATTTTTGTAATAATAAGGCAGTAAAGCACTGCATGGGCTTAGGCAGTGTTTTTGTGCTACACACTGTGTGTCGAACCTGAGAACAAAAGATGTCCACACTGTGTAGGAACTTGAAAGGCTGTGTGGACTTACACACGTCCACACAGTGTGTTCACGGATTAGTTTTACTCAAAAAGGAAGTATTCTCTGTACATCATTTAACATCTCAAAACAAAGTATTTTATTACGGGGATCACACGTCCAAAAGTCAGCTCTCAAAACACTCTAAAAGAAAGGACGATGGTTTGAAAAATGTCTTGTTGTTGAACTGCACAGCGACAAAAGAATGTGGGTTTATGTGGTGTGACCAGTCACGCAGATATGGGTTTAAACAGAATTTACAAGGAGGATTATCATAGAGAGTGGCAACCACAATCTTGAATTCATATCAGGTACTCATTCATGGTGGATCTGTTTTTATATGGTAGCTTTGCAAGATGGTCTCTCAGACATGAGCATGAACACAACGGACCACTCCACCAGGACAGACGTTGATGCGGCCAGCACCGGTCACCACTCCAGCAACATGACCCCAGGCTCCCTGACGAGTTCCTTCACATCCGAGTCCACCAACCACTCCAATTCTCATCCTTACCTGATGACCCCAGACGCCATCATGTCCAGCAGTGCCAAGACTCTCGCCGAACACCTACGGGAGAGCAACTCCACCAACAGCAGTTTCACCCAGATATCAGGTATGAACGCCTCGGTCGACGAGCTGCTCAGCTCCATTAACTCAACCGACCACACCCGTGTCATCACCCCGGACAGCCCCATGACCATCACCCCAGGTTCCAGTCTCCCTGCCACGCCCAGTTCACCAAAGAAGCCTGAACCCCTTGAAAACATCCCAGTCCCTGAGGACAAACCAAGGAAAGGGGTCTACAACTCGGATGATGAAGGCCCAAAGTCGCCGCCTCCGACCCCCACGGATTTGGGAGCGCCCGAACTGCTCGCCAACTCAAATGCAAGCACGGGTGATTTAGCTGACCTCTTGGAGAATGCCCGCTTGGAAGAGAAGAGGAGGGTGTCGGACTCCAGTGCGGAGGTTGCCCAGATTTTGCAATCTCACCTCGACAATCAAGAAGAGGAGACTGTGCAGGATGCCGAGGAGGAGGAGGATGGGAGAGATGACGATGACGACGACGGAGACGAAGAAGCTATACCTGTTGTGATGGATGCTATGCCCGTCAGCTCTCGAGATGAGACTCAAGCAGTGCAAGAGATCAACGAGGAGGCTGATGTGATGATAGTGGACGACAACGCTGAAGATCAAACGCAGGGTAGGGAGGTCGTTGTGATCGGACCCAAGCAGGCAGAAAACAAGTAAGCCTCTTTCAATTCTTTTTTTTTTTTTGTAAAGAGTGTATTTACTTCAGGGTAAGTCCAAGAAAAGGTCCCCTTGTGATCCCATATCACATTATGAAAATTGAATTTCATAGGCATTCCAATGACTAACAACTAGAGTTGTGCAAACTACGTTTTCTAGATGGTTAAACGGAACTTGTGACTTCCGTTGAACCGCTTAAAGACGCAGGCTCTTCACCATTACCTTACAGCCTTTTTGGGAAAGATCATGTTCATGTGCAACGTGAAACAAGTCGCCTTTCTCACTGTGAGAGATACCCGACGGCTATTTTATTTTCTGACAAGCCTGTATCTATAACTGTTTCTACCGATTTCAATCCAAAATGAGAATTGGAACTATGGTACGGGGCAATCGCGATCGTCAGTTCCAGCTTTCTATTTTCTGTGTGTATTTTGAGCCACCTGTAAAAGAGGAGCAGATGTCAACACACTTTCCAGGATTTCGAAATAGAACACTCTCTGAAATTGGGCCCTGGGCCTAATGGGAGACTTTTGAGGACACTAGGTGGCAGCAGACTTACCAGGTAAATTCATTGTTCTCAGAAATGTGCACATGCTCAGATCTACACTAACAATGGAAATTTACCTGGTAAGTCTGCTGCCACCTAGCGTTCCAAAGTCTCCTATTGCATAGAGCTGCTTAAGAACAAAAAAACTAGCTGAACACAACAAAATTATGCTTACCAGATTAAGGTTACCAGCTAAAACACGATGTCACATGTCACCATCTGTGACTGGTATTGTGCTCATTGTTCAGCATCATTTTCTGCTTAAGCAGCTCTATGAAATTGGGCTTGATCTTTCATCTTGCTGTCCCAAACTAGAGAAATAAGATCAAATTTAAGCAAGATTTCCTTGGAGATTCAGTTTGACTTTTCAGGAAATTCAATCCTTGTACCATGGGCCTTTACCGAACCTTGGCTTGGGCTCCGTCGTCAATTTTTGAACAGTGTACATTTTGCAAGGTGTTTTTATTACAGAGCCGGAACTAGAGACCAAGCCGAGATATGGATAAAGCCCCCAGTAAACTAAAATGGTCACAATCACGAATTAATTTTCCTTATACAATACTTTTTTTTATAATTTTCAGATCCCTTGATGATAATGAAGCTACACACGATCAAGATATGACAACACCCACCCCTGGGGAGGCGGCGATGTCAGCAGCCCCTGACTCTAGGGACGACGGTCGTCAGCAGTCAGTAAAGGGCATCATAGCACCAGCACCACAGCAGCTGCTGGAAGTACAAGAGCAGGAATCACGCAGTGAGCAAAGGTGGGTTTGTAACTAGGGGCTTTCTTGCAATCCTAGGCCTAGGCTGTGACTCTAGCTTGGGCTCCGTCTCTAGCTTGGGCTCCGTCATCAATTTTGGAGCAGTTGGAAGTTGTAAACAGTAGTTCCAGGTCATGGCTAACGCCTTGCCAAACTGTGTCCCTCTATTCTAATATATGCAGATATATTGGCATGTGTTGTAATTCATTGGCACGTATAATCTCCACAATTTGTGTTATTCAAGGTAAGGAATGCACAAGGCCATAAACCATTTAAAGGTCATTGTGCAACTCTTATTTAATCTTGAACATTGAGGGGAAAGCATACCATTGGTCTCTTCTGTGTAATCTGACCCAAACAAACATGTTTCTTTCAGTGTTTTTAATCTGAAACTTTAAGGAATAAACCACATGTGGTTTATTACTTGTTATCTTCCAGTATGTGCTAACCTTCCAATCAGACTGCTCAACGGGAGTGTGATATTAAACCATATCAAACTCCCAGTAGTCTATGGTGCACTCTGAGTATTGTGATTGTCATGCGTCACGCTTTGTATACGGTCTGTGCAAAATAACGTTCTAAACTTTGCAGATTGCACATGCTGCTCGTTATGAAATAGCGCTCAAAATTGTTAAACTTCATGCGAAAAAGTTGCATCCCCTTAAGTTGACCCCTGGCCTGCCATTTCCCAGATTGTATCGTAAACTTGGGATGTGATCCCTAGTTACACGAAAGTTTCAGATTGTACGGCTTCTGACTGGCACCCCGAACAAAGATATTATCTTAATAGGGAGACCACCAACATTAGGGCTGGATAGCTCAGTTGGTTTAGAGTTGGCACGTTAATCCGGAGGTCGCAGGTTCATATCCCGTTCTAGTTATTTTATTTTATTTTTTTCGCCCCAAAATCAATCTGAAACTTGTCAGAACTGCCTCATAAAGTAAAGTTTTCCCCATCAAGGTTGGGTTTATCCATTATACTTTATTTTTCAGAGTCAGAGTTGACTTTTGATGTACTCTTCACTTTTGCCATGATTTCGCAGGTCATTTGCTAACCTTTATAAAGCTGTCATGTAATTAGTTGGCACATGGACGGGAAGTTTGTGAATTTTAGCGTGTGGTTTTTCGGTGTGAGTTGGGACAGAAGTTTTGTCACTATAATCTATTCTGGTAACATGTTGTGACCGAGGGGTTTAAATGCACCGGACTCAAGTTCAGATGACTGGGTTTAAATCCTGGTCATGACACTGATGTCGCTGGGCATTTCACCTAACTTTAATTGCTCCTCATCACCCAGGAGTAAATGGGTACCTGCGAGGGTAGAGAGAATGTTGATGTGAATGATTAGCAACCTGTGCGCAAATAGGCCGTTCCGGCCTGTCAATCAAACTGTGCGCATTGACCAATTGGATCACGCCTTTTGGTCATGTGACCTCGGTCAAACTCGGTCACACGTGCAACGTAAACGTACACAATCTAAGGTGTGTGGGCAGGGCTTGTTGCCAAAGCCGGAACGGTCTATTTGGCTGCCGGTGCTGCATACTCCCAAGGAGTATTTTAGGAGTGCTTAAGGTGCTATGAACAGGGATAGTAACAGTGGTCTAAAAAGCAGCTTGTTAAAGTCTAAACTATCATTTTGTTCCATCATCAGCTCTGACATTGAACCGGCAGACTCCACTTCCCCGTCAGGGGAGAGAAGCAAGACACGAAAGCCGCGGCGAGACAAGTTCAGCCGATCCTCCCCAAGACCCAGGAAATCCTTGGTTGGAGACGGAGAGAGCAGATCAGATATTCCCGAGGTACGTCTACTTCGTTTCTTACATTCCACCTCATTTTCTTTGTATCACCAGTTGGCAATTTCTCATGATTGATTGATTTCAGGATTTTTTTCACGCAGCTCCCCTTGCCTTCAAACTGTTTTAAATGGTATTGTATGATGGTGTGCATCCACACTCACGACCATATCTCATTGGGCCCTCGGTCAATGTTGGCTTTCATAGCGCGGTCTGCGCTCTAGTTGGGGATAACAACTTTGAGCGGGGGAGCAAGGGACAGGGGAGGATAGGTTTATAGGCACGTGGCCAAGCAGTTGGCTAAAGGCGCTCTGCACAGAAACACACAGGGATTCGGACTCAGAAAATGTCACACCAAGAATTATCGTAAGTGAGGACATCAGGGTCTAATTTTATTGAGCTGCGTTAGCACAAAAAGCAGCTGAGCACAAAATAATTGTGCTTAATACCAGAATAGGTTACCAACCAAAATGCAAATCTAAATGTACCATTGGTGACTGGTATCCTACCCATGTTTGCTTAGCAGAAACTTGTTAGCAAAATGTTATGCTTTTTAAGGAGCTCTTTGAAATGTGGTGATTTGGGACAATAGGGTAACTGCCCAGTAATTCTTGTCAAATTGCCACGAAATGAACTTGGAGTTGCCAGTGTACATTCTCTTGATTCTTGTCCACGTCCAGATTAACAACACCCTGCAGCAGGTGTTGGGCCTGCTGCAGTCCCAGCAGCAAGAGATCAAGCAGATGCGGCAGGACATCATCAAGTCACAGCAGGCCAACAGCATCATACAGTCCATGAGGTCACGTATCGACAAGCTGGATAAGAGCATGTGCACCAAGATTGAGTCCACCATGACCAAGCAGTCGGAGCAGGAACGTATCCTCTTGAAATTGCCCCCCAAGTGTACCCCTCCTAGTGCCTTTGGGTAGAGACCCTGCCATAGCCTCCAAAATACTCCACTCTATGGTAACTTGACTCACAAAGGTTTGGAATTGGGTAAGATTGGTATGTATACCTATTGCAATGATAGGCATTTGTTAGTTGGTATTAAATCCTAGAAAGTTAGACAACTTCCAGAGTAGGATTTTGGAGGATTTGGATTTATTTGACTGTTGGAACCCTCTCAAGTCCTCCCAAATACTGCACTCTATGGTAACTCGACAGACAAATGTTTCAACTTTGAATAATATTGGTATGCCTGTTTCTATGTTGGGAAATTGTTTTTGGGGCCGACAGTCCCAAATTCTACAAAGTCAGCCAACTTCTTGACTAGGATTTTGGAGGGTTTTGGACCACTTGGATTAATGTGACTGTTGGAATCCCCCACAACCCCTTAAAAAAAAGGTTGTATTAATCTTCTTAGCATGAACTGTTTCGCTTGACAGCAGAAACTGGTTTCCGATGTACCATACGATTCATGCTCTCTGCGACTGGTTCCCTGCTGGTTCCTGCTTAGCAAGTAAATCTGCTTAAAGCTGCAATGAAATTTGGCCCTTGTCTACATCTGTTGTCCCATTTCAAACTATGCATGTGGTATATTCTTGTTAACAGTTTTCCTATTTGGTGTTCAGCATATTGAAATGAATACTTTATAGTTAGCAGCGTAAATCCAATCCTTTATGCTCCTTAGCGATGAGTTGACCTCCTGTAGGTCAGAGGTTGAATACAGCATTGCAGGAGAGACAGTCCATGGACAAGCAGAAGCAGGAACGTCTCCTGGAGTGCGTATCGCAAAATCTGAATAAGTCAATTACTAGCCGTCTGGACAAGACTGTCCGCTCGGAGATCGATAACAAAGTTGTACCAGGTAAAAAAAATTGTCATTCTGTGTTTTTTTTCTCTCTTTTATTAAAAGGAAATGTATAATCACTACTGTGAAAATCTGGGGAGAGGTCGGGGTGTGAGTTCAATGAGGGTACCACTGATTGCTTTTCAACTAGGTCTTTTTTCATTTTAATGGTAATTTGAATCGTTTCTTACGTAACGCTTTATCTACGGGTTCTCAAAGCGCTTATTGAAACCCTGGCGTCAGCGGGGAGGTTTAAAAATAATCCACATTTTACCAAATATGGTCATATTTTTTTTTCAATGGGCCAATAAGGCCAAGATTCCATGTAATCCTCACCCCTGGTATGCCCCACAAGCCTGTAGACTCCCATTGGCCAGTAAGGAGTGTTGAAAGACAGCAGCCAAATGTCTCGGTGTAGTAATTGATTGACCTTGTGCTAAGGATCCTTGGCACAGGGCGGTATGCAATGTGTGAAAACAGCTTGTGCGGCACGTGGATCTTAAATAACACAAGTCTAAGTCTTCGCTGGCACTCCAATTCACCCCCACACAGTGATTTATAATGGCTTTGGGCTTGCAGGGTGGGTTATTGACCTTAAAGACAGGGTGGACGAAATTTTAACCTCATGGATCCAGCAAAGTTTTTGATTAATGGAGCTGCTCCGAGTGTTTAGACAGATATGCTAAGTTTTGAATTATGAGACCCATTTATATAACATCTTGTAAAGGTTTACAAGGTGCTGCGGCACATTCTGCAGCCAACCATGCCAGAAAACTTTGGGGCGAACCCCTTTTCTAAATGATAAGTGTAACTGGGTTCTTATATGTGCATTACACAACAACACATGGGACCAACGGCTTTACATCCCATTCAAAGGATGAAGCAATAATGGTTAAGTGTCTTGCTTGAGGACACAAGTGCAGTTGACAAAAGTCGCCAGTGGTAAGGAAGAGGGGGTATGAGTGCAGTCGACAAAAGTCGCCAGTGGTAAAGAATGGTTTAAAATACACCATTTCGTTATTACAGAGATACAGAAACTCATCCATCCCATGAGTGAGCAGCTGAGTACCATCGTCGCGCAGAAGCTGACGGCAACAGATCAACTGATGACGGAGAACATCGGCAAGTTGGTCAAGTCAAAGGTAGATGCCCTTTCAGTATGTCAAAATTTCCTATTTGTATGGTTGAAACTTGTGGATGTTTTATTCAACAAGTCTGCCAGGATTAGTTAGCCAGGATGTCAGTGGATTTAATCAACAAGTGGATTGGGTGGTGGAGCATCATCTGTCAAAATTTGTTCTGAGAATTTTTTTTTTTTTTTTTCCCAGTGAAAATCGGCCCGTGCAACTTCAAACAAAAAGTAGTAATTTACAACGAGGTACTGCCAAGGTTAAAGTCGCAGCTCAACATTTGTAAACTGACTGTAAATGCTTCCATTCTTTGCACAAATCAAAATATATGTAATAACACCAACCTGTGAAAATGTCCGCTCATTTCGTTGTTTCTATTACAAGAAAACGGTAACAAATACATTCAGGTAAAAAATGCATTCAGCGTTTTTGTACGCATTCCTACAGGCAGAGTTTTCGTCTCGCTGAGAGGAAAACTAATTTTGGATCTTATTTCATTGATTATTTTAAAACGATAACACTTCAGGCAGAAATATTTCAAGGAAAGTTTTCTACCAACATTATCTTTATACCATCAAAGGTATATGTAGATCTGTGAACATTTATGTTTTTCTTCTTACCAATGTTGAGCTGGGGCTTTAAAAGGAATACAATTAGGAAAAACATGGCACCTTGCACAATAGAGTCTCCATTTAAACTCAGTATATTTTAACACCCTTTTTTCGGTTTACATCAGGAATAGGTAGAGCGAGGGCGTGTGTGCAGTTTCAAATATCAGAGCTGTTGTCGGAGATATGTTTTTGCACTTACACAGTGTTTTAAAAATTGTTTAATTGTTTAATCCCAGGGGATTACTGACGCCATCGGCCAATCAGCAGCAACTGCCCTCAACACTACAATCAAATCAACGTACAGGGATGCGTTCCACAGAAATGTGGTCCCAGCCTTTGATAACTCATGTCAGTCACTCTTCCAGCAAGTCAATGCTGCCTTTGATGCAGGAACGAAGCAATGTAAGTAGTCTAGTGACCCAATTCACCCGACGTCGTCATCACAATAATCTGGGTTGCGCCATTTTGTTAGTCAGTGTCCTTGTGTGTTATCCAGTGTAGTGCTAATTTTAGGTGAGGCGGTGTTTACACGTTTACCTGTGGACTTTCAAAATGATGAGCGTGGCACAGTCGGCAATAGATCATAGCCGGACATCACCAAATGGGAACGAAGGGTTCATGAATCGCGGTATTTGATTGGACACCAGAGTCTACCAAAAATAGTATACAAATATTGGATGCATATCCCAGAGTGCATTGTCCCAGAATATAATCACGAGGTGACATCTGGACTATTTCCAAGCCAAATTGCACCGAGTGATTATATTCTGCAACAATGCACAAACAAAATGCATTCAATATATGTTTTATGTAATTCACACAAAGATCCTTGTTACTTAAATTTGTTTCACAACAAAGACAAAATAGACACGGAAAGTTGTCCACCCAGCACTCTGAAAATTCTATTAAAAAAAACTTCTAAACAATGTGGACGACTCCATGTAGATACCAACCTTGTCCGTCGCAACATGACCTTGTCTCGTTTGGATAAACAGTTGGACTGATTATTTTGGGAATGACACTGTGAATTAAGTGTCGAAAATCTATATTTGACTCCCTAAAACTATCCATATATGGCAGTCTAACGTCGCAGCAGTAAATAAAGCCAAAATAAAGGATGACAGGTGATGCAAGTTCAACCAATCAAGTGACATAAATCTGTGGGCGTGGTGTATGATCAACATTTAACAGACTGATGTTGCACCTCGAAGAAGAAGAAAAAAGTTTGAAAAATTAAGTCAGGTTTTTATTTACAAAATGGTATTAAGTGATCAGTCGAGTGGAGAGTTGATGCATGTCATCCTCGTTGTACCTCTTGCAGACACCAACCAGTTAGAGGCGCACCTCGGCAAGCTGAGGCAGAGGGAGAAGGAATCCAAGGACCCCATCATAGCCGAGCTCATGACCCTCGTGCAGACCTTCCAGGCCAACACAGAAGCCCTTAAGACGAGTATCCTTAACAGTGTGCACACTGAGATCGACAAACAGCTCCAGAAATCCAACAAAAGGTACCGTCTCTTATTTTACTGTTTGATTTCAATATATTTTTTGCGATTGGTGCTGCATATGTGGCATGGTATACCCCCCGCGTCGTTCCTCCTCCCATTGTGTCTTCATTGTGCTCACCCTGCCAGACTACCCTTGACTTTCCAATGACATATAAGAAGGCTGGAGACTGTTCATTCTCTTGTGCTGCTCCTAAACTCTGGAACTCAATATCTCGTGCATTGGCCAATTTGACTTGTACTTCTCAGTTCCAAAAACATCTTAAAATTGACTTATTTGTATAATTTGGTTTTTTTTCTTCAAAGTTTTTTATTTGTTTTTCTTGTAAGCGCTTTGTAACCGCTGGAAAAGGCGCTATATTAAATGATGCTATTATTATTATTAATATTTATTGTGGTCTGGAAATCTCAAGAATTTCTTTGAAGATTTTTGAGGGGGGGTACTTGCGTACAAGAGGGGAAGAGTGTGTTGGAGTATGGGAACATTTGGGGGGGACTCCCTCTGCAACGTATTGGGCATGCCATAGACCATGTGACCTTTGTCTACAAAAATAGTGACCTTGTACATTCCAGGGCTTTTCTGGCAGGCGAGATACTACACTGGTCATTGTTGGAAATTTTACATTTTGTGTCATAATTTCCACATCAATTCAAGAGTTAAGAAAATAACGGTAGAACAAGTTTTGACATGTGCTCCCTTCATATCCAAGCGTGATAAAAAAAACAGGGCAATTTCCACAAAACGTAAGATTTTATGTGTTCTTCCACTGGGCTGCATACAACTCGTGCCTGCAGGAAGTCCACGCACTGTGGCTCTTTTGTAAATGTGATGTCACAGGTTAAAATGGTCTATACATTTTGAATATAATAAATGCTCATACCGCTGGCACAAAGAAACCTTGACTTGACAAAGCCAAGAGAACAAAGATTCTCTTTACAGCAGATCAAGAAAATGTCAAATACAGGCACCGAGAATTGCAAAACCTCGGCTGTGAGCTACGGCTGAGGATTGGTACTAAGTCCGGAACCATGGATCCCCGGTTCACTCTGACTTAGCTCCATTGAGCCGGAATACGATGAATATACAATGGTGGAAGCCTCTCGATGTCTCGTAATCTTCTTCTTAGAAAAGAAGGACAAAGGTCTGGAATCGGGAAAACCCCTGCAATAATGGGAAAAATTTGCAAAATATTCAAGACCATCTGTCCTTTGTGTAGGTGAAACAAAGCATTGCACAGTGAGTGCATACTGTGTGTGCGCTCCGAAACAAAATGTCTGGCGACCTTTGCTCCGGTATTTTTTTACACAATGGCGTGTTTAAACGTCAGCCGTTTGCTGGCTCAAACAATATTTGCATGTATACACGACATCCGGTTTCTACCGGTTGAATGTATTCAGCTCAATTGAGATGCCTTTTTTTTCACATGCTAGACAACAATTTCAAGTACAAAAGGAATATGTGCCATGTGTAAGTCCAGCTACATCTCGTCAACGCTCTTGCCATTTTGCCTTTTTTGGTCAACATGATGTTTGTGGCGGTGCTTTTCAAGGTGGTTCTTAACCGAACCATACCCAATAAATCACACCGTAAAGGAAAATGAGATTACCTACATGATGTACTGAGTGCAAATCAAACTCATTATCAGCCTTCCACCAAGCCACAAATCTTTCTCTAGTATTTCTGCCCCCCTCCTCAAGTCTCAGAGTATACATTTTGTTTTTCTTTTTGAGGTTGCATTTATTTTTCTTCATTGTAGAATGGAAGAGGAGCTTCTCAACAAAGTTCAGAAACTTTTGAAAGATGAGCTGCGTTCAGCGCTACGGGATCACCAGAGTACGGTTGAGAGCAGCATCGCAGCCGTGGTTCGATCCCAGGCCCCTACCCCAGTCCCTCAGGGACCTGACTTCAGACAGGTGCAGAGTCAGATAACCCATCTCCTCCAGCAGGGACAAATCATGTCGGCTTTTCAGACTGTAAGTCACCCGCATAGACGAGTGTTTGTCATTCAACCCTCCAAGCAGTCCCTTATATCCCAGGCCCTTACCCCAAACTCTCCAGGACCTGGCTGGCATGAGACTTATTTATCTCTTTATTTATTTGGTCTTATTTAGCCAGGGTAACCCCATCAGTTATCTAAGAACTGTTCTCCCTGGGGGCCCTGGGGTCTCATGTAAAAAATACAGAATTACAAAGTACAAGCAAACAATTATATATTGACATATATATCTCTTATCCCAAGCCCCTACCTCAGTCCCATACCCTCAGTCCCTCATCCCAAGCCCCTACCCCAGTCCCATATCCCCAATCCCTCATCCCAAGCCCCTACCTCGGTCCCATATCCCCAATCTCTTATCCCAAGCCCCTACCTCAGTCCCATACCCTCAGTCCCTCATCCCAAGCCCCTACCTCAGTCCCATATCCCCGATCTCTTATCCCAAGCCCCTACCTCAGTCCCATACCCTCAGTCCCTCATCCCAAGCCCCTACCTCAGTCCCATATCCTCAGTCCCTCATCCCAAGCCCCTACCTCGGTCCCATATCCCCAATCTCTTATCCCAAGCCCCTACCTCAGTCCCATACCCTCAGTCCCTCATCCCAAGCCCCTACCTCAGTCCCATATCCTCAGTCCCTCATCCCAAGCCCCTACCTCGGTCCCATATCCCCAATCCCTCATCCCAAGCCCCTACCTCGGTCCCATACCCTCAGTCCCTCATCCCAAGCCCCAGTCCCATATCCCCATACCCTCAGTCCCTCACCCTAGCCCTATCTCAGTCCCATATCCTCAATCCCTCATCCCAAGCCCCTACCTCAGTCCCATACCCTCAATCCCTCATCCCAAGCCCCTACCTCAGTCCCATATCCCTGATCTCTTATCCCAAGCCCCTACCTCAGTCCCATACCCTCAGTCCCTCATCCCAAGCCCCTACCTCAGTCCCATATCCTCAGTCCCTCACCCCAAGCCCCTACCTCGGTCCCATATCCCCAATCCCTCATCCCAAGCCCCTACCTCGGTCCCATACCCTCAGTCCCTCATCCCAAGCCCCAGTCCCATATCCCCATACCCTCAGTCCCTCACCCTAGCCCTATCTCAGTCCCATATCCTCAATCCCTCATCCCAAGCCCCTACCTCAGTCCCATACCCTCAATCCCTCATCCCAAGCCCCTACCTCAGTCCCATATCCCCGATCTCTTATCCCAAGCCCCTACCTCAGTCCCATACCCTCAGTCCCTCATCCCAAGCCCCTACCTCAGTCCCATATCCTCAGTCCCTCATCCCAAGCCCCTACCTCGGTCCCATATCCCCAATCTCTTATCCCAAGCCCCTACCTCAGTCCCATACCCTCAGTCCCTCATCCCAAGCCCCTACCTCAGTCCCATATCCTCAGTCCCTCATCCCAAGCCCCTACCTCGGTCCCATATCCCCAATCCCTCATCCCAAGCCCCTACCTCGGTCCCATACCCTCAGTCCCTCATCCCAAGCCCCAGTCCCATATCCCCATACCCTCAGTCCCTCACCCTAGCCCTATCTCAGTCCCATATCCTCAATCCCTCATCCCAAGCCCCTACCTCAGTCCCATACCCTCAATCCCTCATCCCAAGCCCCTACCTCAGTCCCATATCCCTGATCTCTTATCCCAAGCCCCTACCTCAGTCCCATACCCTCAGTCCCTCATCCCAAGCCCCTACCTCAGTCCCATATCCTCAGTCCCTCACCCCAAGCCCCTACCTCGGTCCCATATCCCCAATCCCTCATCCCAAGCCCCTACCTCGGTCCCATACCCTCAGTCCCTCATCCCAAGCCCCAGTCCCATATCCCCATACCCTCAGTCCCTCACCCTAGCCCTATCTCAGTCCCATATCCTCAATCCCTCATCCCAAGCCCCTACCTCAGTCCCATACCCTCAATCCCTCATCCCAAGCCCCTACCTCAGTCCCATATCCCCGATCTCTTATCCCAAGCCCCTACCTCAGTCCCATACCCTCAGTCCCTCATCCCAAGCCCCTACCTCAGTCCCATATCCTCAGTCCCTCATCCCAAGCCCCTACCTCGGTCCCATATCCCCAATCTCTTATCCCAAGCCCCTACCTCAGTCCCATACCCTCAGTCCCTCATCCCAAGCCCCTACCTCAGTCCCATATCCTCAGTCCCTCATCCCAAGCCCCTACCTCGGTCCCATATCCCCAATCCCTCATCCCAAGCCCCTACCTCGGTCCCATACCCTCAGTCCCTCATCCCAAGCCCCAGTCCCATATCCCCATACCCTCAGTCCCTCACCCTAGCCCTATCTCAGTCCCATATCCTCAATCCCTCATCCCAAGCCCCTACCTCAGTCCCATACCCTCAATCCCTCATCCCAAGCCCCTACCTCAGTCCCATATCCCCGATCTCTTATCCCAAGCCCCTACCTCAGTCCCATACCCTCAGTCCCTCATCCCAAGCCCCAGTCCCATATCCCCATACCCTCAGTCCCTCACCCTAGCCCTATCTCAGTCCCATATCCTCAATTCCTCATCCCAAGCCCCTACCTCAGTCCCATATCCCCATCCCTCATTTCAAGCCCCTACCCCAGTCCCGTATCTCCAATCTCTTATCCCAAGACCCTACTTCAGTCCTTTTTTCCACAATCCATTGTCCCAAGCCCTACCTCAGTCCTATATCCCCAATCCATTATCTCAAGCCCCTACCTCAGTCCCATATCCACGATCCCTCATCCCAAGCCCCTACCTCAGTCCCATATCCATGATCCCTCATCCCAAGCCCCTACCTCAGTCCCGTATCTCCGATTCCTTATCCCAAGCCCCTACTCCAGTCCCATGTTCCCAAGCTCTACGGCAGTACAAGTTTGTACGACTTCTGACTGGTGCCCCCCCCCCCCCCAAAAAAAAAAAAATAACACATTGACAAAATAGGAAGTCCGCCAACATGGGGCTAGATGGCTTATCAATCCGGAGGTGGCAGGTTCAAGTCCCGCCCTAGAACAATTTTTTCATTGGTCACCCAACCAAAAATTAGAAAAGATTGTATCACAAAATGTAGCCCTAACACATAATAGTGAGTGTAAAACTCCCACCAAATTCAATTATCACTTTAAAGGTCCCATGAATTAATTTTTTTTTATTGGTTAAAAAAGGAAGTATGCCTATCATAGTGTATTATTATTTTTGTAACATTTTTTACATGCCTATTTAGAGTAGAAATAACAATTTCTAAAATTAGGGGATTGCCGCGCTCCACCCACCCTTCCTCATTAACATAAAATCTGTGACGTAGACAGTGGACCGGCTGACCAGGGCCATGTGTGTGACAATAACACACAATGCATTGTTGACCACTCGGCACCAGAGCCGTCTTTGAAACGTTTGACCACAGTCTACGTCACGAATCATTGCGCAATCAAACGACACACATTTTCAGGGCTCAATTAAAGTGTATTAACGCATAACAGACACATCAAAATAGTCAATGTTATGTTTTGTTAATTTCAAACCGTATATTAAGCCACAAAAATGTAATGTGACAAAATACCTCTTCATGGGCCCTTTAAACTATTCCAGATGTACGGGGTACTGCACACAAAACCAGTGGTGCTAGACACAATAATTTATATTTACAGAATCACATATGCGTGTGTGAATTGTGAGGGACACAAGGTTGTTACAATATGGAGGTACAATGGGCAAGTTCGATCAAGGACCAATGGTCAACTGGTGGATGGTTAGTGACGTACATGGCGCATGCGCACTGAAATTGAAGTGGGAACGTCTGTAGTCATGTCATGTCAACGTGACCATGAGAAATTGCAAAATCGTTGTTATCATTTTTCTGATAACTGGTCCCCTCTGCACGGCACTATTAAAACGGTTATAGGTAGCCAGCGATGCGACCTTGTCCAGTAGACTGGTTCCTAAAAGTCGACTAGTGTAGGCTATCCATCGTCAAACAGACAGAGTTTGGGCTAACCAAGTCCAACTCTAGTCAACAATAGTTCTTGTGTGAACTTGGCCAACATTTTTGCACAGATGGGAAACAGATGGTGCATTGAAACAAATCAAAAAATACTGAGGGTTAAGACTGTTCTTTCCTTTTCTACAGGCCCTCAGCGCAGCAGATCTCCGTGCTGTAATCTTTGTTTGCCAAGCCATCAAGCCTGATGATCTGTTTGGAATGGAACCCTGCCCTCTTGACCAGCCGGTTCTGCTCTCATTGATCCAGCAGCTGTCACATGACCTGGGCACTACCACTCTGCTCAAACTACAGTAAGTAATCAACCACACAGGATGTTCTTCCTATTTCAGTTTGATTTCCGATTCTTCTTTCTTTCTTTTTTTTCCCCCTCTAGTTGCCGGGTAATCTTGGTAGTCTAGTTGGTGGAATGGCGGGGGTTGTGGGTTCGAATCCCACCCGAGGAATATGCCTGTGGATTTTTTTCACAGGACTCTGGGAAAGTACTGAGTATACAGTGCTTAACTAACACACATCGGTGTATGGGTAAAAACACAAATAATATTCTTTATCCTCGATGCAAAAATTAACATCTATTATCAGTAAGCTTGTTAAACAGGCCCCTAAGAATGCTTGAACCATATGTAGGTCAGCCCTTTCATTTAAATTACCCTACTATTTTTTCGGCAGTCAAATATCACAAGCTTTACCTGACTAATAGGTAGGAACTTACTGTAACTGGTAAACGTGCGGGTATAACCATGTAAAAATCTCTTTTGGGAGGAGTGGTGGCTCTGAAAAGAGCCATTGCGGTCTCGACGTTTCAAACAGTATACTCTTGTCTTCAGGACGAGCAGAGCAGAGTATACTTTTCCAAACGTTGAGACCACAGCAGCTCTTTTCAGAGCCAACACTCCTTCCGAAAAGAGAGTTAAACATGCTTGCACATGCAAGTTTACCAGTTATAGTCAAATATGATGTTTGATGACGGTACCACTTTGCATCTGCCCATTTAGCAGTTTTTCCCGATGGGTTTAATTTTTGTTTTAAGCACCTGAAACCACCCAAAAGTGTTTCAACATGTGAATGGACATGCAGACTTATACTAAAAATAATATTGAGTTGTATCATTTGATGTTTAAAAACAAGATGTTTTAATCAAGTTTCCATGAAATGGACTGAAAAAGTTACCTGCCTTTTCCGTCCATTTTTTGGAATGAAATTCGAGAGTAATTAAAAACTGGATTCTAATCAACTCACATTATTTTCAGTATAATTCTGCATGCCCATTCACATGTTGAAACACTTTTGGGCGGTTTCGGGTACTTACAAAAAAAGTTACTACCATTGGAAAAACTGCTAACGAGAGGGTAGATAAATGGTATACTTTATTGTGTTTCCTGTCTTTTATTACACTCTTGAACCAGCAGTGATGTTGTGGTTGGCCATTTTAATTGTTAACAAATTTGTTCATCTAGGTATATTGAAGAGGCCCTCGTTGTCCTAGCAGAAGACAAGATGACAACCCAGTACCAAGATCACTTACCCATCGTCATCAACGAGCTCTGCAATCAGATTACTACCTTCCGTCAGCAGAGCGCCTCCAATCCCCATGCCAAGAGAATGAAACGCTTACTCATGCTCGCACAATCTCTGAAATAGAGAGACTCAGTCGTTTGTAAAGCATTTTTATTTGTCAAGTTATTAAACGTACAGTAACAGAAACACAGAACAGTATCCTAGACACTTTTGTAAAGTTTTTATTTCAGAAGGTCCCGTAAAGCACGAGGACAACATTGGATATCGTCAAAGACCAGTATCTGCACGTTGTGTGACCCAACGCATGCTTGAAGTAACAAACTAGCGAAAGTTTAAGCTCAAACAATTATCGTAGTCGCTTAAAAAAAGTCTTTGGCTGATTTCAAACATTGTGTTTTGGAAACAAAACGAAGTGATTTTACTAAGCATTTAAAGCAAAAATTTGAGGTGATCATCTTTATACCACGTAAGTTATGTGCAAATCTGTAAACAATTATATTTTCATTTTTACCAATTTTGTGCACACCTTTTAAATACATTTAAACAGCAGCAAAATATGTGTAATTTTCTTGAAAACAAAACAACATTTTTAATTTGTCGGAAAAAAAAGATGCAGTAGTTTATGTTTATTTAAAGTATACTCTTGACTTAGTTCTGGAATCAACCACACAGTTTGTGATAAGACCTTAACATTTATGTTAATATTTGGCCTTCAGCAACATGTTTAACCAGTTGCCGCCGGGATTTTTTTGTTTATTTTTTGTCCCAACCCCCTTAATGGGATTCTTTTATCAGAATTGCCAGAGTCTTTTCTCTTTGAGGGTGCCGCTAGCACAAAGAAACCCTGACTTGACAAAGCCAAGAGAAGAAAGATTCTCTGTACCGGATCGTCCGTTTTGTTTCTCGACCGAGAAAATGTCTAATTCATTCACCGTGAGTTGCAAAACATCGGCTGTTACCTACGGCATAGGAGTGGTACTTAACATGGAACCATGGCTCGATTGCCGGCTCACTATAACTTACCTCCATTCAGCCGAAATAAAATTAATGAAGAATGGTGGAAGCCTCTCGATGCCTCGTAATCCTCTTCTTGGAACAAGTTTTATCAAGAGGTATCCTGTAACCTACAATACGAAATTCTCAAATAACTGACAAAATAAACTTAACATTTGGATTATGCAGAAGTATATACTTACAGGGTATGCACAGCCGTTTTCCAACAGTATACTTATGGCCGTTTTAAACTCATTGAGGGCGCTGTTGTACATATCTCTATGGGACTTATGCCATCAGATGCACAAGGTCTACTTTTTTGGAACATAGAGAATAGTTGGTGCTCACACCTGTCCACAAAATACTGTAGAAACATTCACACTTCCTTGATTCAGTGACATTTCAATAGAAAGCGCAATACTGACACACGGCTTCTAAAACTTTGTCTTTCATTATTATTCCACAAGACGTTACAAACATATAAACATTAGTTGCTTAATCTCTGTTCCATATAAATCCTCTTGTATCACCGATACTAAAATGTATCATTCGGTTTTATGATGCACTTATTTTCAAATAGATAGACTTTGTGGAAAGTGTGTAGGGGCAGGGATTACAAGTTTCTTTAACATCACATTAAACTGTTAGTATGAGCCCCTCTTTCGAAGGGATGCTTGATGATGTTTGATGAGTAATCTTTAAGTTATTTTGAATCCATTTTTTGAGAAAATAGAATTAGCTGTTGCAAACTGCTTACCAACATAAAGGACCTGTGGCATACATGCACAAAATTGTTAATGGCCTCACGTTTCGACCCTAGGAGAGTCTTTCTCAAAGGCCTTTGGGAGAGACTCTGCTAGGGTCGAAACGTGGGGCCATTAACAAGTTTTTGAATCGATTCTGTACCAGGGTTGTTGGATTTACAGATAGACTTGTTTTTGTTTTTTTATTTGCACCAATGGTATGACCACTTAGATTTGTTCCTTCACTTGTGCCAGTGTTACCAAATTGAGGCTGGGAGTGAAAATAATCGGAATGTTGCTGTTTCAGACTTGACCAGGCTTCGGCAGTGGCTATGGCCGGAATGCCTGAAAGTCTTATACTTCAACATTGTCCTTGCAGCCAGTAGCCATAGCCGTAGACAAAGTCACTTGATTCGGGTGCGGCATTTAGTAGAAATGCGACTTACAGGGGATGACCGCCCCTTGATAATTATGGACCTTTCTTTTGCAATGTCACAGCCCGAGTTTTTGCCAACCAAGATGGAGAAACTACGGGGAGCCATCAATGCAAAGCAAAAACAGATAATCACAGTTTGCAAAAATGTTTCGCGGATATTCGAAAATTGTTTCGAATTTGTTGGACACAAACCAACCAATAATTGGATGGATTTTCTTTATAGAAAGTTTACAAAAATGTTTTGCTACAATTGGCGGTCCATGCCAACCAGTGCGGTTTGTTTATCAACAATAGAAAGGTCTTTATGAAGGTTGTTTTTGTGATGAGTGTGTATTGAGTTTACTGAAAATGTGTTTGAGTTAGCTTGAGTAGGTTGCAAGTAAAACCCTCAGCCAAAGACTTTTGAAAATAATTTTGGAAAAAAAAACAAACATTGGCATTGGTATCTTTTTATGGAAGTCGTCAGACACACAAGGCAAGTAAGCCACTCGAGGTGTGGGCTATAAATCAACTGTTTTCCCAGGGGCCATTGCCACCTACTCCTGGGGCTGAAACAGGGTTACCCCCTTTACGGTCCGTAAGGATGTAGGCTTGGGTATCATCCATCAGAAGCCTGGCTGGTAGAGCAGAAAGCTCTACCTCCCCAAATTTGTATAAGAAAAAAAGGAAGATAGTTTTATTGTAAATAAGTTTCACTTTAAACCCATTCTCTATGTGAAACATTGTCCATGCTGTAATTTTATGTCTTACACTTCATTTAAAGGGGACTTTGTATACCTCAAGTTCAAATCTTGAGAATTTGTTGTTTTTTTCTCTGCAGCTCTGTTTTAAGTTTTACAGTTCACATTGTTCTCAATTTTACAACCCCCCAAAATAGGGCCTTAATTTGGCTTTTACAAATCATAGTGGTGCCATAAATGGAGGGGCGGTGCCTGCTGTGTTCATGAAAGAGGAAATATAAAATGGCAGCCCAAAACTAGTTATTCCTGTGTACAAAATTGAGCTTCAACAAATGAAGTACGATAAAACATACCATAAATAAAACCCCAAAATACCCCCTCAGGAATAGGCAGATCACGAATTGGGGGATCATCACGAACAGTGACGGATAGTGAAAAAAAAAACAGAAACAAAGTAATCGTTGAAAGCATTGGCTATGTCGAGAGGATTTTTCAAGACATGCGCACCATGATTGAAAGAAGAGGCCTCTTGATTCGGCCTCTTGCACTAGCTCAAACAGCGCCCTCCCTGAGGTCAAAGGAAGATAATGTTATTGGCTGAGAGTTCCTTGGCGGGTATACCCAACCCTTCACGTTTCAATTGTTAGGGCTCAGTGATGGTCTATTTTATGCAAGGGGTCCATTCTTGGAAGTCCATCGGTTTCTATGAGCTAATTTTCCCTGTAAGCTTGCCAAGAAGGTAATCTCTGGCGATGTACTTTTTGCTCAAACTTTTTGCCTCTATACTTTGATTTTATTGTATCTCTTGAGATAGTGAATCTCTATCAAAACAATGGTTAATGTATATGTCAGGTTTTTATTTAACAAAGAAAATGAGTCATTAAATTGCTGTATTATACTAAATATGTTTCTAGTCTCATATTTTGGGATGATTTTGTACCTTAAGTACCGGTACTGATACACTCCTTCGTGGTAACTGTTTTCTATGTAAAGATTTGGTTATTTTATTTTATTATTTTTTTAATTTTTGCAGCGGGAGGGTGTTGTGTTTTTTTGACACCATATGAAGATATCTTAAAATACTTTATTTGTTTCTAAATGACATAGTTAAGAAATATAACATCTTTGTTAATACACTTGGAGGCGTTTGTGTCAGTTCATTTAGTTTAAGGGAAAGTTACACCAGTGACACTTGAGATAAAACCTTACCCCCAAAGATATGTTTGTACAAAATATGAAAATATATTTATCGCTTTCAATTCCCATGGAAAATGAGGAAGTTGTCTTACTAAAATCATGAGAGATATTATTGAGCTTCGATATATTGTTTGACAGGCTGACAAATCACAATATTTTAGTATCCACTTTTGCAAATCCCTGGGCAACTAGATATGGGCTGACTTGTGTTTCAAGCACTGTCTTCGGACTCCTGTCACTCGATCTCCCAAATCTATATCTTCCCTATCAGTCCTTATCTCTTATCTGAACTGAACCCTGTTCCAGCACAACATTCTCAGCCATTGTTATGGTTTCATTTAAAGCGCTAAGCTGAAGTTAAAAGTACGTGTTACGTGTATTTTGTATTATAATTAATTCATTCAGTTTCATTAACACGCAATCAAATTGACGCATGTTTTCCTAATTCATTCAAACATAGGGTTTCATTTTAGCGTTAGTATTGCATTCGGTTTCTTTTTTCGTTCTGAATTGATGTTCGTTTTGGTCATTTTTATAGGCATTTGAGACTACATTTTATTATAATTCTTCAGTTGAATTTTGACTACAAAAAAAAACACCGATGAAATTGAGTTGAACCGAGCATCTTGGTGTTGGCCTTTGCGAAATTGAATGATTTTTGCGACCGAATGAATTGAATGATCTTTTTGAGCAGTGAATGCTAAACTGTTTGCTCTTTTTGACTGTTGCTGAATGCTGATGCAACAGAGAGTTTTCAAACGAAATTGAATGAGCCTTAGTTTTAAATGAAATGGATTCTTGTTGAAATTGGCCCCGTGAAAACCTGTAATACACTTAAGACAAAAAAACCTTACATTGTTTTTTTTATAGCAACATGCATCACAATATTTGGGGTGTGCTATATAAATGAAAGAGAGGCAAGATGGCAATCCACAAACCCCAACCCTAAAAGGGTTTTATTTCCATGCGCAGAAAAAAAATAATCATAATAAAAATATTGTAAAAAATAAATTGCAATTAGGCACTATATATTTCACTTGAAACGTGACAATACCCCCACCGCTTGACGTGGGTTATCTTTTAAGCAATGGATACATAACTGCATGAGAAGAACACAAACAAATTGCCGAGGAACCATGCCTTTTCCATAAACTTGAAAACCCGGGGAAGATTTCAACAGCTTAGTTTTCTGACTTGTTTCGGGAGCAATGGAATGGACTTATTCTTTAAAAATCTTCCGTTAACTTCAGGGACGTCTTTTTTTTTTATTTGGAGATGGTCCAAATTGTTACGAATCCCTAAGTATTCTAGTTTTCAACAAATAACAAAAAATTTGCTTACCAAATAGTCCCATGCAGCGAAATAAAATTGAGGGGAAAAAATACAAAATAAAAAGAGCAGAAGTAACTTTTTCATTAACCAAAGAGCATATTTTGCCCAGAATTGTTTCTATCCAAAGTTTACGGGACTAATTAAAGTCGGATGGAATTTTTAACTAAATTAGGGAAAGGACGTATTTCTGATTTCACATTTTCGGAAACCTCATTATCATTAAAAAAAATGAGAGTCATGTTCAATGTATAACCCTGCCAATTGCAAAAGTATAGTATTATTATTCAAAAAATGAACAATTTAAAATGACCTTCGAAAGTTGGTGACAGTTGTCTAAAGTAGTGCCTACGTGGTTTGAGAAATCTTCAACCCTACTTCCTCCTTGATTCGAGCTTGGATAGTGCAATTTATTTAAAAAAAGAACAATTTAAAATTGGAAGACGTGTGTGACAGTGGTAATTTTTAGTAGGCCTACATGGTAAAAACAACAACAACAACAACAACAACAACAACAACAACAACAACAACAACAACAACAACAACAACAACAATCTAGGCCTACTTCCTCTTTGGTTGATTTGCAAAGAGCAATCCAAAGATTTCATAATTTTGTATAAATGTATCTGCTTTCATATAACAACGAATAATTAAAAAAAAAATGCAAATATTACTCCCCCGTTGTTTTAATAACCACACAGAATCGCCTGTATTATTTCTTAAAAGACAGTAAAACATCAAACGTAAGGCCATTGACAATTTTAAACAATACTAATAATTGTGTACATGTAACATGTTTGTTTCAATTGTACTATTTATTTAATTTGATAACATTACATTAAAAGCCTCTGGCTTATTCGGTATTTCCCAACCTTGCCATAGTGAAGTGGCACCAGCAAGTTCCGGAAATCACCCAGCATTCCTTCTTTATTTTTCCAGGCGGCACTTTTAATGTTTAACCACAATAGACCTAATGATTCATATTAAGAGTTGATTAGTCGTATGGTAATTACGTCCCATATTTGGAAAGATTTCAATTTTGGCTCCGCCTTCAGAAGATTATTTTGATAATGCGTTATTGTAACGAAAAAACAAACTATTATTATGTTAATAATGACGTCATGGCTTCGCTTTGATGATCGACGGCTTCGAAACAGCACACACCTTTCGGTGGTAGCAGTTCTGGTATGTGAACTTCCTCCCCGATTCCATGATCGGATCGTACGACATCCGGAGGGTACGATTTTCTTAAAGAGAGCCGTTAGACCATATTTCATGCAACAGTCATCGTGCAGAGGCAAACGATGTGTCAATGTCGGGGTTGTCTGAAGGCAAAAAAGTGCGGCCATTTATTTTGATGTTTTTGTAGTATTGTAAAGTATAATTGTTGGTCAATATAAAAGTAACACAATTTAATTAGTGTTCCTGAGATATCTGCTTGTTACGTTCGAAGAGGTAAGTCGGTCCTTGGCGTTTCTTGTTGCTGCAAAAATAAGGAACGTTAGACCTCCCGTGCTTTCTCTATTTTGTATCACCAAACACTTTTCGTGTTTATTCCAGTCTCTGCAGCTAGCACGCAGTGCAGCAACACTAAAATAGGGACTCTTTTACTCAGTAACTGTGCTTTGTAACTTTATAAAAATATTTTAAATTGACCAAATTTAAATTGACCACACTTTTTTTCTCAGAAAATTTGCCTTACTGTGAGAATTATTCTGTTTTGCTGTACAAAGAAGGTTCGTCTGGGTTATGAATTCAACATTAGAAATAAAAAATCTACGCTGTTTCTCGTCTTTGTAAGAATGAATGGGAGACGAAGTTCAAACAGCAAAAGTTTACAGAACTTAAATTTTAACTTGGAAAGAATGTCAGAAATTGTCCTTATTCCCTACATTTTCATACACGTAAATACAATTTAAACATTAATTGGAATAGGTAGTTCAGAAAAGATGGGACAAATTTGACCAGTGTTATCTGTTCGGACATAAGAAATTTTGTTTTGAAAAAGTTTTTAAAATAGAATCTCAAAAAAACTTCAGGGTAAAATATGGGATTGGCAAAGCTAGCCTGATAGTGCAGTGTTCTTACTTTTTGTGATTCAATTTATACATGAAAAACCAAATCTGTCGGCCAAGTCAGGAAAAAATAGTGAAAAACCGTGCAAACTTTTCAGCAAGTAATTGTAAACACACTGCCTTTTAAATAATTTTGGTTGTTACAACCAGAATTGAAATGGGGGTCTTCAATTTTTATTTTTCAGACAGAAATATTTCTATGGCAGTTTGTACTGGTATGAATTTCATAAACACTAAGCTTTCACTTTTTCAGACTGATAAATACTAAATAAATAAAAAAAAAAAATTGATAATTAGCCTACCACTCCTGTATTATACCTTCCACTGTAAATATTTGTATGGCCCAGCTACTGACAGTAGTGTTACTGTTAATATAAAATAATGTTACTTAGTAATAGTACTTGACATGCCCTACGTGACTGAAGTTGAAGGAAATGATTTTCAAAATAATAAAAGAGTTCCTTGTTCTGTTTTTCAACACGTTTACTAGTAGTTCCATGTAGGCCTACGTATCCTGACTTTGTAAACAATTTAGATTTATTCACAGCGGAGCAATTTCTTATTAATCAAATGCCTTTAAGTATCCCAGATATATTTTAGGGCCTTGAACAAAATTGTAAGGACAACATGTAAATATCTAGTTTTGTTTACCTTAATTTATATGGATATCCGATTTTTGACTTTGTGATTTATCAAGTAACAGTAAATGTCCGTTCTAGAGATATTATAACACAGGCAAGTGGGCAAGGCCATTTTCATCCTGTAGGGCGCTTCCATTGGAAAGTCTTAAAGTCCATCAGAAGCTTTTGAAGTGGCACCAAGGCTAAGACCGGAAGACCATGGCTTCCATGTAATTCCAGGCCTGATTATAGCCTGCCTAACCTGTTTAATTTGTTTTCAATATTTTTCAGGATAACTTTAAAACAAGTCTCAGTGAGCAGATCAAGAGCAACTGTTTTCTCAAAGATTAGGGATCAACAGACAGCCCAACCATGGCGTCTGCTGTCAGACTAGTGGCAGCCCCTGTCCAAGTGGCACTGATGTTGATACTAATGGTGATTCTAGTCCATGGGTTTGCTTTGCCAAGCATAAATGTACAGTACAATGCCAAAGTGGGAACAGTAATCACAGAACTCAAGAATGTCGGACAGACGTCCGTCTTGAATCCAGAAAGCAGTGAAATGTTTAGAATCACAGAGAGCGGGTCTCTCGTAACCAAGCGGCCGCTTGTAGGTCTACTTGACACAAGTCACACGATCACTGTCAAGCACACCAAAGATGTACATTCTTGGTACGAACAAATCAATGTTAAAATTGTGGACACAGGGAAGGACTCCAAGCTGCATTTTGCAGATAGCAGATATGAGGGGTTTATTACTGAAAAAAATAACCCTAACTCCAGAGTGCAGGGACTTTCCGACATAAAAGCTGTTGTGCCAGTTTACGCACAAGACATGCCAATTGTGTACAGTTTATTGGGCAATGGCAGTGACAAATTTTACTTTGACCTTTCTGACGAAGAGCTTGGTGTCCAGGTGTATGCTAAGACTGTTTTGTATTGGGAGGATAAAGAGTTCTACCAGTTGAAGCTGCGTGCAGTTGTAAATGAAGAAGTTGCTGAGACCGAGATCCAAGTTGTGGTCCTTGGCCTACACCCACCAGTCTTCATGTTCCCAACATTCGCATACAGCATCGCGGAGAATTCACCAGCAGAAACCATTGCGGGATCTGTGTTCGCAACAGATCAAGACCGTAAAGGAAACGGCCGTGTGACCTACTACCTCCAGGAAGACAACAAGTACTTTGAAATGCAGTCAAAGTCTGGGAAGCTCATAGTCAAATCCCCACCTCCGGCCGGCATTTATGAGATGAATGTTGTTGCTCGGGATTGGGGAACCCCTTCTCTGGAATCAGTTCCTGCAGTGATTCAAATAGAAGTCATTCCCCCCTCCTCAAGTAAGATTCCCTACGGAGACGACATCATTTTCCCATCAAGAGACAATAAGCAGGGTCAGCGACAACGTCGTGCTGCTCTCCCAGATGAGATGGTGTCCATCTCAGAAAGCGCAGTACTTGGGGATGTTGTCTACAGCATGGAGAACGTCAGCGACACCGATATGTTTGTTCTCAATCCACAGAATCCACTTTTTACTGTGAATGAGACATCCGGAGTTGTGAGCTTAGCTGGGCTGCTGGATTTTGAGAGAAATGCTCAGGAAGATTTTTCTCTGGATATTACAAGCTCCATTGATGCAAGTAAGTCGGATTTAAACTTCCTTTAAACAAACTTATGAGTATCAATCATCGCACAGCTCTATGTTTAAAATTTCTTCACTGTGTTAACAGACAATTTAGCCCTTGCAACTGAAAATTCATGTTTGGAGAAAACAGCGTTTGAAGTTAAAATTATTTTTGAAATCATTGTTTCTGATACTTTTTGCTAATTACTTTGACATTTTATCAACCATGAAAGTGGAGATCCCAAATCTTGCAAATCTGTTGTTATTTTTGTCATAACAAATTTCATTAATGAGTAATTAACTATGTAATACAAGTGTGACTTCGTAAAAACTGCCTCTTCGTAAAAACTGCACGAACCAGGTCTGTGTGCAGCGCGTCGTGTACAAACCTTGCTTTGGCTTTTCGTGAAAACTCAAAACCGCAAGACTGGTGATATTGTCCTTGTGCTAATTATTACAAAACTACAGCATTTTATGACTTAAAACTTGGGGAAAATGTTGGTGTGAATGATAACATCCAAAGTGTGTAAAAACACAGATTTGCCAAAATAAAGGCCTGTGATTTTACGATAATTTGGCTGTTTGTGAAAATGGTGACGATTTGTCCTGTGGACTTTTTTTCATGTTCAAGCATGAAACACATTTGAATCTTTTTTGTTGCTTTGAACTTTCTTACCAAAAGTTTTACATAGATTACAAGTTTAGAAATTAAATTATTATGTTTTTTTTTAATTAGTAAACAGGATATGGGTTTTTCTTTGAAATGTTTTTTATTTTTTTTATTCTGTATGAAATTTTTCAGGTATTAGTCAGTAGGGTGTCAGGGTTAGGTTTGAACAAAGGTCTGGTCAGTGGTCTCTCTATTTGGATCTTGTGGTGTATGTAAACACATTGCACCTGAAAAACGGGCAGCGTCATTGTTTGACTTACATTGTAACTCTTGTGGTTATGACTGCAGTGTATAAATGAACAATGACTACGGTATTACAAACTTTAAAAGAAATATTGCAGGAGTCTGGAGACATTGTGTTTTACAGAACCTGCAGCTGTGTGTTTTTTTATAAACAGGCCTGGAATTTATTTTTGGTTTGAGTGATGTACACATTTAGTGGTTTCTCTTTAAATGTGTTGATAGGCTTAAAGATTTTTCGATGGCAAGATAGCAAAATGAAAAGTTGACTTTCAAATTCAAGGTAAAACTTCTGAAAACAGTCAATTAAAAAGAATATGTATATTTTTTGGGATGTTACAAATTTGGCCATTGTTTAATTTGATTGCTTTGAATGATACTGTTAAATGAATTCAAATTTAAATTAATAATTCAAAAAGCTTTTATTGTTGAACATTTCCTGCAGTAGAATATTGGAATATTACCCCCCCCTCCCCCCCCCCCCCAAAAAAAAAATGCTTTGTGTACGCTACACACAATTATGCAATTATGTTGAGTCCCAAGTACATGTAACTCATTTGTATAAATCTTTTAATGTACTGTCACTATAAATTGTTGACTGCTTTTTTTCAGTGTCTCAAATGAAAGTTTATCTCCCTGGACTAAAAGAAAATAGCTAATCAATTTTTTACAATCAATTCAGGGGGAAAATGGGAATCTTTAATTCTGTTTTACATTGATATGCACAGTTCAACTGTCCAGCTTTAAATTATAATTATGTTAGAACTGTTGATTTCACTGTACGCAGTTTAGACTCATTTCGGGGTCACGCTAACATTCTTTTAGTGAAAATAATTTCAATAAAATAAAAGTATTAACAAAAGATAATGTTTTTATTTTGCTGAAATTTGCCCTGCAATATTTACACAGTAAATAAAGTGTTTTTAGTTGGGCCACAGATCATTTGACTTCCTTTATGGATGGATTAGACATAAATTGAGTTCATCCTGGCCTTGAGGGGTAATTGGTTTAATAAGTGATACCATCTGAAGGGATTAGATATTTAAATGAAATAAATCAAATCATATGTACTGTGGTTTGTGCGGTCACATAGGGTGAGATCAATTCAGGCCAACCTAGATCGGAAACTGTGCAATAACAGAATCTATTTAACTTAGGATCTGTAATAGAATGTTGTGTAAGTTGTACATGTACCAAATTAATTTTCACGTTTACGCCCGTCTGCTTCTTGCATGCCAGTACTGCCCAATTTCTTGTGTTTATCATGTGGTTAAATTTCCAATTTGGGGGTTAAGAATGAATCTGGTTAGCACACATTACATGTACATGAACATGTACAATCATTAATGCAGCTTTACAAGTATTTATCCACAAAATTATTGTTGTGCTTAGAACCCCTTTTTGTGTCTTTATTATTGGACATGTACAATACACATGTACATGTACATCCGTACGGTTGGCTTGCGATTGTCTTTTTTTGACGTACTGTTTTCCAACCTGGGGTCAATTTGTGATTTACCCTTTATTTTGAGCAAGTTACAAGCATGTGACTTTTCAACTGATCAGCTGAATTCTTTTTTTTTTTCTTTTAAAATAGTGTCATAGAAAACTGGAAAACACTGTATAAAGTTGATTGACATTGTGCTTGGCCATTTCCCTCTTTTCTCGCAACACAGTTGCATCTCTGATGCTATGAATTTGTACATTTTGTTACACACTTGCACTGTACAAGTTCGTGTAAATGGCAATCCAGCATTTAAATACGGTACACTACGCATGTATACATGTATGTCGGCGGTCGGCAGCACTTGACCTGTTCATACACAGTCTTCTTGCCTCATTCTAACAGACAAACTGTACCAGTAAGACAAAATAACGTCTGAAGTCAAATGTCATGCAGCGTTGAGTTACAAGAGACTGCTGGAGCGCAAGGGTCCAGATGCTGGTGAAGACTAATCAAAGATGCTTCGGCAGCCGGAGACGTTCAGAGATGCGTGGAATTGTTGAAACAAGCTGTCACACTGTGCCTGTCCTATTTATCATCACAGCCTCCATAAGGAGTGCTCTACATCAGTAATCCCTCAGCCGGGCATGCTGAGAGTCGTATCGGGGCGAAGAACCAAATGAAGCCTGGCTCGCTCAATTTCATAGTCATGATCATGAGTAATACAAATGCTTTTTCTGCTCAGCATGTTGTAGAAATGCCTCGTGTGATCGTCACTGAGGTATGCGGTGCGATTAAAAAGTATTTAGCACTCGGCTAATTAAAAAGCAATTTGCATGAAGGGAAAAATTTTCCATTTGGCCCAAGTCTGCAGGTTGCAAAACCCTGACCCAGGACTGATACTTTAAATTCGTTTCTGGGCAAGGCACTTTTCCTTGGTAAATGGCACCTCTATGAAGGAAATTTCAATTTGAACTGGGACTTTTCAAAGGGCACCGGGGCAATGATCAGGGACATAAAGGTTATTGCCTACTTTAATTTATCAACCTGCTAACAGAAATAAAAAAAAAACAAGCTCCAAAATCCACTTTATAGAAACCTTCCCACATCCACCAAAATCCTCCACTCTATTTAGATAACTCAACACTCTATTTAGATTTAACTCAACACCCATTGGACTGAGATTGCTTGGAGGGACATACATGTCTACCTGCAGACCTAGTGATAAACAATTATTATTTAAGTCTGCAGCCCCAAATCATACAAAGTCAGACACTTTCCCGAATAGGATTTGGAAGTTTTAGGGTTTGTCAATGCACAGTGTCAGTACATGTGTTTGTGTACAACATAAACAAACCAAGACCATTACTGTATGTACCATTAATTATGCCATCATGAACACAATTTACAGTACAAGCTCCTATAATGCTGTACATGTAACCATAGAGCAAGAACCAGACCTTGCTCTATGATGTAACTACTATCTACATTGTAATGAACCAAGGTAACTAGGTACATGTAGTTGTTTCCCCCTTGTGTATAACATGTAAATACTTAAAACTGTAACCAAACCAAGACGGCACCTTTTTCTGGTATACACAATGCAGAGTACAAAAAACTGCACAGTATGTTCACATGAAGCATTGATTAGACTCTAGATTAGATAAATTAGAGATGTTCATTTTATCAATAATCAATCACACACAAAGTTAGTACATGTATGTATTTCTCAGGTACAGTAGGCATGAATCGTCTACGCAGTAGTGTATCACCACTAACCATGCACTAACCGTAGAGCAAGGACCCGTTACTAATTGTTCCCCCAAATCAAACAGGAAGTCGTTCAAGCTATTTTGTCTTCCAACAATTTCCTGAAAAAATATCAGTTAAGGAAATAATATGCCCTCAGCATAATCCTTGCTTGATGGCATAATGTAGACTGTATCACAAATCATAATACATATACTTGGTGTACACATGTTGGATTTATCAACCATTTATCTTTTTTCATGTGATTGGTTATTGTCTTTTAGTAATGAGTATACCCGATGAGATTTACAGATATTCATTTCACACTCTTGAGTGCAACCTGAGGCTGGACGATAGATTTGTATCGTTGTAGCAGGAATGTTGAGCAAGATCAATTTTGCAATCAATCCACAGCGCTAATTAACACCAGAAGTTAAAGGTGGGGGTTGATTTAAATCAAAACACACATGGACCACATAAACACAGCGTCCAGCTCCACATCATGGAACACACTGTTAAAATCATAGTGCTATATTTACACACACATACACACACAAGGAAGGTTGTAGACAAAACAGCAGCTGTGATAGTTTTTAAGTTTTTTGTTTTAGGTTATTCTAAAATTGAATAGATCATCGGTGTTCTCCCCAGGTTTTTTCAAAACTGGGGGGCATTCTGGACCCAAATTTTGAAAGTGTGGCTGAAGCATGCTGAAATGGTAGCAGGTCATTGGAATGTTTTTATTTAATGTTTGTTTATTTTGAAAAGCTCTACTGTACAATCTGGAGCATTTAAAACGGTTTTATGTCAGGATTGTTTGTGGACTTGACATTAAAATCTACCCCCCCAAATTTTTTTTTTGCATATCGGCCGTAATGTTTGCGTATAGGCCCGTAATTTGCACGTATCGGCCCAATACGCAAGCTTGTGCATGGGGAGAACCCTGATATTAATGGGTTATATCACACAAATTTAAAACATGGGGGTTGTCTATACATGTATGTCTCTTTGCATATAGTTCATATATGTCCCGTACTGTACGTTAATTTTCAGCCATTACTCTTTTTGGCTTGTGTACACAATGATGCGCTGGCTTTTACTCCTGTCATGCTGGCATTTTAAATGATAGTTGTGTAAACATTATTGATGGGAGGTGCCTGTGATGCATAAAGAAAAGAACACTGGGCGTATAACTTGCATGATCCTAGTAATGGAGGAAAGCACTGGTGGAGGACATCCATAGTGGATTGCTCTATATACTAAAGATGCGTTATCAAAGTTCAGTCATTCAAATGACTTTTGTTTATGTTGATTGGCCTAGCTCAGCATCTTGCAAGCCTTTCTGGCTAATAATGAAAACAATTTGTACCCGACTCAAATGCGAGAAGGAGATCCTCAAAATGATTTTGATTGTCTGATGTTGATGATGTATTTTGTCTTTTTTGAAATTCCTTTTTGATTTTTATCTATAGATTATAATCTGTGTTGTTGCCATTTGTGTAGTTCAAACCAAAATTGATACATATTTTTAAGCAGAATATTATTGACCCAATTCACCTGACGTAATCATCACAATAATCTTGGTTGCGCCATTTTGGAAGTCAACGTCCCTGGGTGTTATCCAGTGTGGTGTGCATTTTAGGCGACATGGCATTTACACTGGAACCTATTGACTTCCCAAACGGTGAGCACGGCACAGTCAGCGGTTGTGACGTGTGTGTAATGGGTCAATACATGTCTTATTTCCTTCTGCGACATGTAGGCCTACATTGTACTTTTGTAAACAGGTCTGGAATTTTACTGAGGCCATGTACTGAAATTTGTACCCCATTGATTTTTTACAGACATTTTCATATTTTTATGGAAACCCCCTTTTCTCAGAAAAAAGCGCCCTGCACTGAGAAAACAACTCTTCATAGAATACAGTTGGAGCTCTAAATTTGTATCAATTATTTACATTGTATTTTTTCTTCATTATTGTGAGAGCTCATTGTGCACGCTTGGCTTTCAACACATATGGGTCTACATGCACATTGTACATGTCTGGCCCATAAAATAAATAATTGTGGACCTGAATGCTTCATGACCTTTCATATTTAATGTTGAGTAGCTGATCTGTGTTTCCAGTACCTGTGCAGTGTTATGTTGATACTACTTGTACATGTACATTACACTGTATTCATGAAAGCTTGAATGATTTTGAAAGGGTAGTGGTAGCTGAAACCTGTTATGATATAACACAAAACAGAAGTACTGTGGCCTTTGTTGGAAAAAAACAACGTATTGTGGTACATTAGTTTCCCTTGTTGTTTGTTGCTTTTTGCAAAGTTATTTTTAACACTGAGGTGGTAAACTGTTGACCCATGGGTGAACATTAATTATTTAAGCTCTGAGGTTCGCTGTAAAAAAGAGTGTGAGAAAAATTACCGACTGAAAAAAACAAACTTCCAAGAATACAATGCAGTTAAACACATCAAATAAAAATGTGATGAAGAACTGTTAAAGATCAAAATGAAATTAAGATATTTAAAATTCTAAAATAAAAATGAAATTTAAAAACCCGTCAGAAAGTAAGCCCCAAAAGATAAAAATCGAATGTAATCAACATGTAATCCGGCAACAACTCAGACCAAGTTTGGAAAAGGACCATTTGTTGACTAGAGGTTGATATTACCTGGTACCCAACACATGTTTTTGAGCATGGGTACCAGTTAATGTCAGCCACAAGTCACCAAAATGGCCTCGTGCGAGTTTGGCCTCAGCTGCTGACTGCAATAATAGTCAAAAATCAATAAACAATTTCAAAACATTACAATTTACAACCAAAGAAGTTTGTTGGGGAAAAACATAGCAGTTAGAAAACTATATGTATATTATAGTTAGTCCTGTCGAACGATCAAATAAAAACCAAACGTCCCCCCCCCCCCCCGAAAAAAAAAGAAAAAACACAAAACAAACCCCCAAAACGGGAAAATACATTTGACTAAATTTAAAATATTCACAATTTAAACTCAGCATACATGTACATACATGTATTCTGATGAGAAAGGGAACAGATTTATGTGTATGTGTGCACATTCAATGAATGTGTCATAATACAAAAATCAATACATTATTGTTGAAATAAAGGTCAAGATGCAGGTGAAACATCTTAAAGACAAGCTCCTTTGTTGAGGTCTTAGGGCAAATGCACCCGTAGTACATTGTGCGTGTATGCACATTCAAATTAGCTTGAATTGATCCACGAGGTCATCATTCTCAAGTGTATTAAGGACAACCGTTATGTGAGCGCATTCTGCATCTGTATTTAAATAAGGTGATGCGAACAAGTTGACCCACACTTAGGGCGGGATGAGTCACTCTGAATTCTTTTAACTACCAGCTTTAAGTTATCCTTGCTCTAAGGTTATATATAGCAGGTATATATAGATGAAGCAAGAATTAAGTTAAGTTCTTCAGTTATACATGTATATACATGTATACTATTCTTGGAAATCTTTCAGAAAAAAATGTTATGAAACTGTACTGATTGATGCCACACTTTTCATGATCGTTTGAATTGCATGATCTTAATAAACAAATACTAAATACGTTAAACAAACACAATTTTTTTCTGAGACGTACACATACAGTGTGTACATTGGATAATTAAGATTGACTAATGAAGGAAAAAACAAAAACCTTCTCCACAGTCTTCTTTTAAACTTATTAATTTGCAATTTTTTTACAGTACATAGTAGCCAACAGTACATGTACATGTATGTGTGTATACTGTACGTAGGGGACGATTTCGTTCAAGATTTTTACCTAGGAAAATATTTAGACTAAACATGTTTTGTGCATACTTATTGCTAATGTTGAGTTGCAATTGATGATTTTTTAGTACATGTAGCAACTGATAGGCCCTACATTTTGTTTGGCATTTTGCTATGATATATACAAAGGAAATTGTTCACTGGTACGTCTTTGGACTAAGCAGTTTTAAATCAGATTGGAGGGGGTTTAAATATGTACCAAATAAAATCAAAACTATTTTTGACAGGTGTTTTGACAAATGTTGTGCAAGGTTAACTTGTATCTAAGCCATCGTGTAACCAGGAAGAAATGCAATCTCTACATGATTGACAACTTGTTATCATGTGGTGAAACTTTCAATACAAATGTAAACAGAAACCAATTAACAAAAGAGGGGAAGCGAAAACAAAACCTCAACAGTGATGCAATTGTGTAACTGGCAAATTAAAAGTGAATGTAAAATGTTTGTGCATACAATTTGAATATTGGCAGGTCCATGTGTTGTACAGAGGTGTACATGTAAGTTAAAGGATCTTTTTTAATGTTACCACATACATGTACTCCATTGTGAGTTGTTATATATTTTATTATTCTCCGTGTAAAATCTCATGTTTTGTTTTTGATTAATGGCTTTTCTTAATTATACTTTTTCTTTTTACTGTTTGTATATAGGGTCCTTAGGGATAGCAGTAATTTTACTGATAAGGCTACCCTGTCTAAATAAAACTGCAAATAAATAAATAAATAAATAAATAAATAAATAAATAAATAAATAACCTTATTAGAGTCTTTTTAGACACAGCGCAGCTGAAAGCTGGATGGCCAAAATAAAAATCTGACCACATTTCAGTATAAAACAGAAACGGTATTCATTATGGTCATATTGCATGCGAGGAACATGACCAAGATGGTGGCAGTCGCTAGGCTGGTGTACTAATGTCAACCACAGATTAGTGTTCCCCTTTAGTGTCTCCTCCACCATGGACCCCATGTGGTGTGGGCTCCTAGCAACTGTGCATTACATCAAAGGCTTGATCTGTATTGTTGAGGGCGTTGTGTGTACATAGACTGTCTGAAAAACAAATTCCATTCACATGAGTCACTAACCATGGAATATGAATGTTTTTACAGGGAACATTTTTTCTTTTTAATGAGGTGGTTTAAAGGTGGTGGTTGATGTGTGTCAGACTGACTGGACCTCCTTGATTTAATGCAGTCTTGATGTTGTCACGTGTTTTGTTCCATTATTTTTTATGAACTCAATGATCGAAACATGGAGGTTCATTGATTAGAAAATATGATTTATGTCCGTTTTTTTGTGTTATGTTTGTAATGTAAGGCAAGATACCTTCAGACTTTATCATGTTTATCCATAAGAAATTGTTTTTTAAATTCTTTTTTTACTTCAAAAAATCACCTACATGTATGTAAATATTACAACATGACTTAAGGCACACATGAAGATATAGATGTAGGCCTACTAATGGCACTTCTTGGCCAGGTTGATACTGCATGAGGACTAAGGAAAAATGAAAAGGGATTTAAACAGTGTATCATAATTATGTGATGTACATGTACGTGTAGGCTTTGTGTTACATGGCACAGAAGAATGCAAAAATACTCCTTCTTTACTATCGATTACTCTCCTGCCCAACATGCCCGTGCCACAAAATTCCACAGGAGACGGTGGAGACTAAGTCCACAGCACACAAGCCATAGGGTTTCCTGATAATACCAGCTGTACAAACAGCTAAGAAACCCATGCACCCAATGCTAGCCTGAAAGGTATATGGTACTTTGTGGAAGTCCATGGTACCATTGTAGTATAGGAGGGTTTAAAAAAAGTAAATAGTTTTTTAATCATCAATTGTAAAAAACAGCAAACAAAATTGCATGGATATATGGATGATACATATATAATTCCCATTTAAGATGACTGTACAGTGTATATGTACACCGGGCCCGATACATGCACTTCATTACTTCATTCTTGAAATGGAAGGGCAATGCAGTTTCCCCTTAGTAGAATGCTAACTCTATATCAGGGAAATTGCCAATTTGTACTGGGGCATTTCATGGGGCACCAAAGCAATGACCAGGGCATTGCTTCCATTGCCTCCTTGCTTGAGCTATCATGCCTGGCACTTGTACAGTGTGGTAAATATCAGAATGTGTAAACGATCCTCTTGCCATGTATTTTTTTCCAGCCAGGCTGTCTCTGGCTTTAGTGCCAGCCAGACACCAGGCATTTTCCGACCAATTACTTATGTTCCTTCATCCAAAGGCTTCTTACAATTTCAGAAAAGCCACTCCACATATTGAAACAGGCTTTCTTGTCTATTAACCGAGCCTGAACTGAAATACATGTAGAAAGGCTAGTACATGGATATATTTTAGACAAACACAAAACTTAAGCAGAATGTGACGTACAGTACAGACTATGATTGATGCACGTGGGTTGAGATGTGCTCAGCATATTAGCATGTATAGGACATTAAATGAATCCCTGTCTTGGATAGTTAAGGATCTTGCTCAGAATTCACATGGGCCTGGACCACAGCACCCTCATCCACAGGTTCAACACAACGCTTGGTATATCTGGTCCAGCTTTGGCTTGGTTTCAATCCTATTTGTCAAATAGACACAGTTGTGTTTCTATTGATGGCAAATATTCGGGTAATATCGCTCTTGACTGTGGCTTACCTCAAGGCTCTATCATTGGCCCACTCGGTTTTACTGCTTATGTTTTGCCTGTGGGTGACATCATTCGCAAGTATAGTCTATCTTTTCACATTTATGCAGATGATACACAGATATACACTTCTTTTAATCCCAAAATACCTGGGAATTGCATCAATGCTTTAACTTCACTTCAAAATTGCATCATTCACATTCAAAAATGGATGACGTGTAATAAACTTTTAGGTTGAACATGGATAAAACAGAGTTTCTTGTTGTTGGTTCAGCACACAATCTTTGATCCCAGCCTGATTTATCACTTAAAGTTGGATCTATTGTCATCAAACCTGTCAACTCTGTTCGTAATCTTGGTGTTATTATGGATAACGATGGTACAATGACTGGTCAGGTTCGGGGACTTTGTCGCACTCTTAACTATCAACTGAGAAACATTGCAACGAATTCGGAGGTACCTTGACGAGGACACATGTCATCACATAGTTTGAAGCTTGGTTACCTCCCGCCTTGACTGTGGCAATTCGTTGCTTGTTGGTATCACCAATGCCCAAATGTATCAGCTGCAGCGCATCCAAAACAAAGCTGCGCGGCTGATATGTGTGCAAAGAGACGTGAACATATTACCCCCTACCTGACCAGGCTACATTGGCTACCTGTTAGCAAACGCGTTAATTTCAAGCTACTTGTTATTATTTATCAATGTGTAAACAATTTGGCTCCTTTATATCTTTGTGATGACATTGTTTCATATAACAACCGAAATGTTCATGGCCATGCTCTCAGATCTCATACTGATCACACCAGGTTGCATGTTCCCAAAACAACCCGTTCTTTTGGCGACAATTCTTTTTGTGTTGCCGGCCCACGCTTGTGGAACACTCTTCCTTCCACCATCAGAGAAGCACCTTCTCTCACAACTTTCAAAAAACTGTTAAAATCGCATCTCTTCACGTAGCCGTTTACTTTTATGTTTCTCTTTCATTATTTGCCTTTTGTAAAGCGCTTAGTTTTGAATAAGCGCTATTTAAGTACTGTATGTATGTATGTATGTATGTTCCTGACTTTCATGTAAAAATGAAAACAAGTTGCTGTGTTCTGTTTTATTTTTGTTTTGTTTTCAAGTAATGTTAAACCCTTAATGCACAGTGTATGTAAACATTTGTACTCTTTAAACAAATATAATTGATCAGGCCTGTAGTTTTCAGGATTTTTCCGGTATTTTTTGTAGTTTTTACAGATTTAATTATTTTGCCTTCAAACTGTAATTAAGGATTGATAGATATGGCCCTCTATTGTTCGAACCTACACTTTTCCATTTCGTGGTGATGTGGAGATCCTGTAATTCCTTTATAAATAATATACATGTATCTTACAACTTCATGGTGTGTCATCTTTAGATCAAGAGGAGACCACAGCCCATTATAGGATTTAAATGATTTTATTTGCACAATCGCAACCCTGTTAGATCCTCCTTTACCTTTTAAATCATACATGTACGTGAAGCTTTCATATTCAGAGCTCCTTCTTTTATCCTCGTGAATGGCAATAATCATTTCTAAAAACATGAATAATTTGTATTTTTCCTTTCCCTGCATGCCCTGTCACAGTCAAGAAATTTGAATTGTATAAAAAAAAGTATAAAAATATGAATAATTTATTAGTAATTTCCCTTTCCCTGTTACAGTTAAGAGAGACACCCAGCACGTTATCGTTAATGTAGGAGATGTGGATGAGCCCCCCAAGTGGGATTTGATTGTGTATCCTTACATCGACGTGGTACCTGTTGATGCCCCCAGTGGAGCCTCTCTCTATCAGCTGAAGGCCTCAGACCCTGAGGGCTCCACAGTCCGCTTCTTCCTTAAGTCAGGTACGGATCTATTTCTGATGATTCCTGAGACAAAAGAAACAGTCAGTGAGTGATCACAAACTGTTGTTATCTCATGGAGTACACGTTGTGTTTATATCTAATTTGTTAACCTACTCTTGGTAACTTTTTCCAGTGAGTTGCCCAACCATTTGTGAACATTCAACTCCACTGGTTGTCTATGGTGGCACAACTTTGTACAACGGTACATGTGTGTAATGTATAGATGCATTCACCACATGATATTGCATTGCAGTCTGGCATAGTTAATCTATCATTCAGAACCACAGTGGATGGTATTGAATGGTCACTCTTCCCAAACATGCTTGTCAGTGCCGAAAACACAATACTCCAAATGTTGACATTCTCGTTAATTTTTTATTTGATGTCAGGTGGGAGTGGCTTGTTTGAAGTGGACGAGAACAGCGGATGGATCAAGACGAAGCTGTCACAGGGAGAGACTTATACCCAAGATGAGGAGTACATCTTGAGTGTCTATGCTGAGGATGCTACCGGCAACAGGGTCAATGGTCAGGTCTCCATCTTCGGTGGTAGTCACCCGCCTCAATTCACCCAGGAGGTGTACGAAGCCACCGTCACAGAAGAAGTAAACGGCCAACAGAAGTAAGACCATCAGGATGAATTTGTTCAGAATTTGTTCCTGTTTCAGGAATTATGATATAACAATAATATAATACTGGAGTATTATATACGGCACATATCTACCTTGAGGTACTCAAGGCACTTATTAATATTTTTTAAGAAAGGTTTTTTAAGTTTTTGAACCATGAGAGCCATTTATGTAGCACCTTGAAAGGGTTTACAAGGTGCTGCGGCGCATTCAGCAGCCACTGCCAGAAACACCGGGGCAAACCCCTTCTCTCAGCAATAAGTGTAACTAGGTTCTTTTACATGCATTACACAACACACGGGACCTACAGCTTTATGTCCCATCCGAAGGACAAAACAGCAATGCTTTAAAAGGACACAAGTGTCAAGACCGAGACTCAAACTTCAGAAACACTAGAGCTAAGAGTCCAGTGGTGCACTTGACTGCTCGACCACGCCATGATACGAAGTCTGTTGATGGCTTGATGATCTAGAGGGCATCCTACAGTAAAATTTTGCGGATGCCTTAGGCCCAATTTCATAAAGCTTTTTACCAGTAGGCACATTATGTTGTGCTTGCTATAGCAGAAAAACGTTTGGAGCAAAAGGGTTTTCATAAATTATCAAGAAAACTTGAATGCGTGCTTGCAAGTCCACATTGGAATTGCATTGTTGCATCACTCTTCTGCTGGAACCGCTGGTAGCAGTGTTTCTGAAATAGAAACTGTGCTGAGGGTCCCTCTAAGAGCCCAAAACGTCTGTTTACAGGCTTTATGAAATTGGCCTCTGGTGCGCAACTCTGGCATTAATTGCTATGACCGACCAGTGATCATGGAGGAAAAAGAGCAATGAGTAGGTGCTCTCGGCAATGCTTGAGTTCACTTGATTTAATTGATTGATTGATTGATTGATTGCCTGCTTGCTTGCTCTTTATGCTTTTTCAGTGTTGTCCTTAAGATCAAACCATTCTGGTCCAAAGACTGATTTTAAACCCCCCGTTCACTTTTGTCGTCATCTCTTTCCAGTGTGATAACAGTGAGTGCCTTCTCCTTCCGCAATGTTGGCGTGACTTACGAGATCCTGAACAATGATGTCAACTACCCGCACACTATTGGAACCTCGGGCATAATCACCCTGACACGGAAGGTTGATCGGGAGCAGATGAGTTCCTATTTCCTGAATGTAAAGGCTACGGAAAGTGGTGTAGACAACCCGATGTCTACCGAAGTCAGGGTATGTTGGAATTTCCCGCTTTCACCCCACTCCCTTTCTCCCCATCATTAAGCCTGAACGATAAGTGTCAGGATTTTTCCTTATTTCAGGAGTGTTGGCAGGGTCTCTGTTTGCCTTGAAATTTTCTTGAAAACAGTAAAGTTGCCACCCACTGAAGAAAGAAGTGGCCAAACCCTCATGGTTTGTTCCTTTTTGTATGACAAAGACGGTCCATATCGCTTTACAATTGATGTTCAGTGGTCTTTAGCCTCCAGACCGAGTGAAGGCCCAGACCCACCCGCAATCTATTTTAAAGATTTTTTGTTGTTGTTGCTAAATCACACCCTAGATTTTGGCTTTGATTATGTACAATGCTTAGAGCCCAATCTGTATGCACACAGAATGTACCGACACCACAAACCTAATGCTGGCATGGACAACAATTAACTTTTCCATGCCCCATACTAGGTTAAGACCATTTTGATTTAGCACGTTGTCCCACACCTACTTCTGATGATCACTAATTACGACCACTCAGTTAGCCCTCCTACTTTGGTAACATTTTCCAACGAGTTAACCAAACCATTTGAAACCATTCAACGCAGAACTAATTTGCATGTGTGTGTGTGTACAGTGTACATGTATGCATTCACTTCATGATATCATGTTGCTGAGTTGCTGGCGTTGTGTGTCCACCATTCAACACCACAGTGGATTATATTGAGTGGTCAGACAGTTAATGACACTAATCATCCAGGGATAACTGTCAACCTTTTAAAAGTTCCACAGTTTATTCATTTGGATGAGTTTGGCATGGTTCCACTTTAAATGGCAGGCGATGAAACCAAAAGATGGTCCTTTTTTGAAAAACAGAACTTTCCTCCCGCGAGTTCCAAATCCCCAAACTTTCCCGATGCATTGCTGTGGTGTCATGAACGTCTCCCTCTTTCCTCTCTTGGCAGGTTAACGTAGAAGTGCTTGACATCAATGACTGCTCTCCCAAGTTTCCGCGCAGTACATTCAGTTTCAGGGAGGTTGACGAAACCATCAGTACAGATACAGCTATTGGATCAGGTAGTTAGCTTTGTTGTTTGCAAACTTTCTCTCAACCTCCTCCCTCCCTTTCCTTGTGTTCCCTTTCCTTTTGTTTATTGAAAACCAGAGGATGGGATTTGATTTACTGTTCCAAACATTAGTGATGTAATATAGCATTTAACTGTAAAATAACCAACATTTACATTTATTGCTGTAATTTGTATAAACACTAGTGGCTGCAACGGATTGTGACTCTGGCACCAACAGCATCTTAACCTACACACTCATCGGTGAAAGCGTCAACAATTTCCGCATCAGCGAGGCGGGACTGCTCTTTCCAAACACCAGACTCGACTACGACGTCGGGGATTCACTCTACGAGTTTGAGGTACGCGTCAACGATGAAGCCGGTGGCCAGGACACGGCCACAGTACGAGTTTACATGAAAGATGTCAACGACGAACCGCCAGTCTTCTTGAACACCGAGGGGTACCTTTACTATGTGGATGAAGATGCAGACAGTGGGTATAAGATCGGTACGGTGTACGCTAGTGACGCCGATCAGTCTGACACCATCACTTTTGCCATCACAGGAACCGACAAGTTCCAGATCGACTCATCAACAGGTAGGGTACTCTCACTGATCGCTATTAGTATGACAATTGTACAGCTTGTGAAAGTCAAATAAACCCAAATTTTTATCACGTTGTTCTTTATCCGTGATGCAATAAAACGATGTTATAAGTTAAAAAGGGTACATCTAGTGAACATCAAAATAATCCTTCTCCAAATCTGTCACCAAAGTTTCCCATTTTGGGGGAGATGGTACTGGTTTTTGATGGCTTCAGTGCAGCATAGCCAGACAAGCAGTGGTACAGCTCTGTCCCATGCATACTTAACTTTAAGACTTGGTACATCATAACTAAGCTACAATGAGGTGAGGGATTGTGTGGACTTATATACAGTATACAATATGACTTATATGGCAACAAACCTTTGGAAATGAGCTTTAGTTATCATTGATCTGAAAAGAGAGAGTGCAGAGGGAGTGTTTATTAACTGAACGTCTTCTGCCCACATTTCTTACAATTTTCACAGCAACTGTATGAAGGCATGATACTTCACGGAGGCAGTTGCCCATATATGCCCCAGGTCATTGCCTTGGTGCCCCATGTAATGTTCTAATGCAAATTTACATTCCCCTCATAGAGGTGCCCTTTACGAAGGAAAAAAACTGCCTTGCCCTTACAAGAATGAAGTATCAGGCCTTTGTGTGATGTAAAATGTCTCACTAGCGACCTATTTCTGTTGTGTTGATCAATACCACTACATTTGAAATTGAATATAATTATACTACTGTATGTCTCCCCTCCCCCACCCTCCCATAAAAAACCCAATAAATAATGATTTAGGTTTGGTTATTACAATGCACCGTCTGCAGGTCTGTCCCCATCACCTACATGCCCACAAAACTGTGCCTCCAGAGGTTTGACAGGTACATTGTATAACATACTGTGATCCTGTTACCCCACTGTGCGTACCTGTATGCATGAATCACCTACATGGACCACTAGTCAGTCAACATCTACTTTCATGTATTTAAAAAGTGTCTCTTGTTTTTTTAAAGAATTTTTATAAGACATGGGATTGTTTCTGTGGTTATCAGGCATGGAGTTTGTCAGTGTTTCAGCTGATTTCCTCTTTTTCGGTTTCTCAGCTGTGCCATTCAAAATTGAGTAACACAGTACAAAGTCGTGCCATGCCAGGTGCTTTCCTCTTTTTTTGAGAGAGAGAAAGTGAAGTTGCATGCCTGGGTTATCTGATAGAGGAAATGACTATAAAATAATCAGAAATCGACGAGCTTGTTTGATTTGAGCTTGAGGTCCATTAATTAAGCCCCGCCTGCATTAGCAAGTGATCACACTGGATGAATACATGTTTATCTGTTGCTTAGTAATGAAGCCAGAGCACCGCCCTACACACAAATGCATTTACAGGATCAAACAAATTGTGCTTAAAAGTCCTGCATTAATACTAAAATGGAAAAAAAGATGTTTCTTTTCCGCAAAACGCAAACCTGACTTTCACAAATTCTCAACTGGCCCCCCTGATCGGTGAAACTCTGTTTACACTACAGCTTCGAGTTGTACCATTCTGAAATCTCTGAATAGAACATCTCCAGTACAACACAGAATCAACGGCTTGTTAAAACGAAACCTGCAACCCTCCACGACTGAAAAATGATGGCCCTTTAACGTCCATGTCTTAACAAGATGGTTTCAATCCCAAGACTAGCATGTTATGTACACTTTTTAGTTGTATGACACTCCTTCAACTTTTCTTGTCATTTATCATATTTTGTTTTTTTTTCTTTCAAGAATTAGAAAGATTTTTTTGTGGAAATGTGACCCTCTTTCGCATTAGCACTGGATAGATTTTCATGGTATAATAATTTGATGTAGAATGGACCAAGTGTGGTAGTTGTACATGTATAAGTTGTGGTAGAACTGTTTCCATTTTCAGTTTATTTTCTTGATACATGTTTAACAACCCTAACCCTCCCAGAATCCTCCAGAATCCTCTTCAGGAAGTTGTCTGATTGCAGAGGATTGTAGACTGAAGGCCCAAATAACAATTGCTTATCACTGGGCCAAGCATACCAATCTTATCCAAGTCCAACCATTTTGGTGTGGAGTGACATATGAGTGGAGGATAGTGGAGGATTGAGGTTGCCCATGGGCAAGTGGGCCTAGGGAGTAAGAGTTTTAACCAATTGGCACCGGATGTCGTGCTTACATGAAAATATTGTCTGAGCCAGCAAACGGGTGTCATTTAAACACTCCATTGTGTAATAACGGAAATTCCACGACTGAGCTCACGCTATTTAATGCTCCGTTTCACCCGCACAAAGAGGAAACATGGTCTTAAACATTTTGCTGATTTTTCAACCATTATGCTGGGGTTGTTGTGTAATCCCCGATTCAGACCTTTGTCCTTTTCGTTCCAAGAAGAGGATTACGAGACATCGAGAGGCTTCCACAATTGTTTAGTCATTATATTTCGGCTCAAAGGATGCAAGTCAGAATGAACCGGGGATCCAGCCTTGGTTCCAGGTTTAGTACCTATCCTCTGCCGTATGTAGCTCACGGCGGAGGTTTTGCATCTCAAGGTGCATGAATTTGACATTTTCTCAATGGAGAAAACAAAAATCCTGGTGCTACAAAGAGAATTTTTGTTTTTACGTGGCTTTGTCAAGGTTTCTTTGTGCCAGGGACACTCTCAAAGAAAAATGATTCCGGCAATTCCGATAAAATAATCCTGTCAGGCTGGATGGGAAAAAATTGAAGATTTAGGGCAGAAACTGGTTGAAGATCATTTGGATGTAATATTGTAGCTGCTTGTACATGTGTATCGTATCTTTGAAGTGTAATATACATGTAGAAATTCCTCATGGTGACTGCCTTCTTGGTTTTCCCTTTTTTTTCCCCCCTTCTCCCCTTTAAATTATGTAAGACTTGTTCTCGATCACCCATTTATAGAAACCCCAGTTTGCCCCACAAATTGATCAGTCTGATAAATTTAGAATTGTTGCTGCCGTAGTTGTTGTACATGTAAGTGTACGTTCAAGTCAGAAAGCCGCCATTAATTTCAGAGTTGTCCAGTTGTACACATTCAGTGGAATGAGTTTTTGACTGGACATCATTTTACTGCAATTAGCGAAGTTGTGAGGTTGTTCACAGAGTACCTGGCTTATATCCCATGCCCAAGACTGCAGGGGCCAAACAGTCTGGTCCCTGTTTGGTTGAAGTGAAAATCAGAATTCATTATTGCTGTTGCTGACAGGGAACATGACGGTAAAGATGGTGGCATGCATGATGAAGGTCTGTTACATGTCCAGATTGGCTGCGGCTGTGGCTGCGGCTGTGGCTAAATCACTAGTTTAACATGCGCTGAAGCATAGGCTGCCATTGGTAACACCCTTTATAGCAATCACCGCAGCCGTAGCCGCCAGTTTGGACATGGCCTATCTATCATTCTGGAATGTCTTGTGTTGTACATATGTATGCTTTTCATTTGTACTGTGATACTGATTTGTAGCTGTAATTTTTATGTACACTACCTTCAGCTCTTATGGAAATCTTACATCAGGAATGACTAACAGTAACAGTACATGTAGTTGAGATGTCCACTTGGAGTTGTAATGCGTTGTATACTCTGTGTTTTAGGTAATAGGTTCTAATCCGACTGGAGGTACATTTTACCCGTGTAATTTTTTTCTCCTAGGGTCTGAAAGCACTTGGCATGCACCGGTGGACAGATTGTAGATTGTGTTCTTTAATGTTGCCAAGTTCATTTCATTCATTGGTGAAGGAGCTAAACAAACAATTGTAGATAACTAATTTGTTCCCCTCCCCCCTACCCCATCTTTTTTTCAGGCGTTATATCTCGACGAGGAACCACCAACTTACCAGACGCTGTTTACATGTTCAATGTGACTGCGAGGGATAATGGAAACACACACACCTCCTACGCACTTGTTACAGTACAGGTAAATGACATCAACGACAACTCTCCAGTGTTCCCAGATTGTGGCTCCTACACCCCGGAAGTATCTGAGGATGCAGTAGATCAACAATTTGTCATCAAGGTTTGTTTTTTTAACATTGACATTTACCCCCCCCCCCACCACACACCCCAACAACATCTACAAATATTAACAAGTACACCCACTAGAAATCAGAATTGTCATGCTCTTTCATTCAATGTTATTACCGTAATTTTGTCTCATTATTTTTAATACACTTTTCTCCTTGGTAAATGTACACTTTGATCTTCAGCAACAGAGGTAAATGCTACGCTGGAAACAGAGTATCTTTCTCGCCCACACATTGCTTTGATACGAGAAACTGCACAAAAGAAGCAAGGTGGTTTGGCAACTAAACAACAGTGTATTGTGTACAGTACATTTTTGTGTATTCAGGGGTCGTCTTTACGATTTAAACAAACGAACCATGAACGCCTATATTGGCCACTGGGCTTGATACCCATCTCTTACACCACACCTTGAAAGATTACAGGCCTGTGATTTACCACATCCGTCTTCCTTTATCTTCCTTTAAACATTTCTTAAGGGGGAAGAAAGATGCAGCCGATGTTCAAACCTCTAGTTTAGTGATTGATGTGGTGTCCAGAGTCTGTCACTTATCTAAAATGTAACACCCTAGAAGTTCAGGGGGATGTCGAAGATGAGTGCAACCAGATTTTTAGGATTTTCATTGGACCATCTCTACCGAGTTGACCAACCATTTTGCAGGGTTTGTATGGTGACACAACTGTGCATACACCTAATTGTGTACAGTTTAGTCAGTAGTCACCCTGTGGTATGTTGCAGGCTGGCATTGTGTGTGTCTGTCATTTAAAAGCCATGTGGATGATTAAATGGTCAGACAGTAAGAGGGTTTATAATGACACCCCTGCGACTAGCAATCAGAACACGGGCAAATAAAAAAAAAATGGGTTCACATTTCTATCTAGGTAACAGCAACGGATGCCGACAAGGGTAGGAACGCTGAGATCCTGTACCGCATTATCGGCTCCAATCTCCCCTTTGCCATCAATCAAGACAGTGGTGAGATTTACACTCAGGATCCATTGGACAGAGAAACCAACCCTTTCTATGAGATCACCGTCTCGGCCACGGACAAGCCCAGCAACACCTTCAGTAACACTGGCTTTTGTACATTCACCATCACCATTTTGGATGTCAATGACAAGCGACCAGAGTTTCCGCTGGAGACTTATGTCGGTGAGTCCAAAAAGCTACGATTCGAAACCCATCAAAATTTTGATAAGTTTTTTTTGTGTGTGTTTTATTTGGTCGGACTGACGGTACGGCCAAACTGAAAAATTATTGTTTTTAGCATCGGACTAGTTATATGAACAGGCCTGATACTTCACAGAGGCAACGGAGGCAATTGCCTCAGTTGCCCCTGATCATTGCCTTGGTGCCCTTGAAATGTTTCAATAGAAATTTACAATTTCCTGATAGAGATACCCTTTATCAAGAAGAAAATGCCTTGGTGCCCTTGCCCTTTCAACAATGAAGCAATCAGGGCTGTATGAACAAATTGCCAGGCAAATATATTAAGCTACACGTACCTTGATGGAGTTATTCAAATCTGTGTCTCAACATTTCAACCTTTTTATAATTAGATATCGAGAACTTCAAAGACTTTTATTAAGCACATTTTAAGTGCTATTTTTCTTCAACATATATATTAACCACTTACCGCCGGGATTTCTGTAATTTTTCCGGGCTCACAGGCAGGATTAAATTTTCGGAATTTCCAGGATACTTTTTTGGGGGCAGGGGAGGGGGAATGGAACAATGACTTAACTAAATAAAGACAACAAACATTCTCATAAAATGTTCCAGTAAATTTTTTTGTCTTTCGAGAAAGATTGCCTTTTGTTTAAGCATCGGCCATGGCATGCTGGAATCTGCTCCCATGCCAAATACAATTGGTGGCAGCCTAGTCGTGGTTTGTCTAACAAAACGACGAAGCTCTGGAATTTGGGATTACACAATAATCTCCAGAAAAAAAACAAGATAATTCTAAGCATGAATTCCATTAAATACCGTCTTTGTTACAGGGCAAACAAAGTGTAACACTGTATTGTGCATACATAATGGAATGTACGAGCGTGTTAACACATCTGCCAGAAGCATCACTGGACATTTATTATTTATTTTCTGTTTGTGTGTCCACAAAAGTTTTGCTCTCTTCCAGCGGTTACTGGTTAGTTCAAGCATTTGATTTTCTTTCATTCTCCTCCCAGTGTTTCTGAGTGATACTGCTGAACTTCTCATACCATTTTTTACTGTAACGGCGGAGGATGCAGATGAAAATGCTAATATAGAGTACAGTTTGGCCAACACTGACGACTTCAGTATTAATCAGGCAGGAGGCATATTACCAATCAAAGTAGTCGCTCCGGTAAGTAGTTGCTAAGTAGTATTTTCTTAAATAGTACAGAATTTTTTTCTTTTTTCTCCCTTCATTTTGTAGGTGTTCAGGCACCGCCTGGAACACCTCGTATTTTTTTCGTTTTCACTGCTACTTTTTCTCCCCACGATTGTCCACTAACAAAGAAACACTGCCCAAGCTCAAATAACCTTCAAACTTCTAACAGTTAGATTTTCACTAGTAATTGACACCAATGTAGTGACGTGATGATGACATCATCAGCTGTTACAATACATTAATTCAAATTTGTACATTTCCAAAAAATTATATCTCCTGAACTACATTTCAGCTATTTGCACAATCTATACTTCATATGAAAAGACTTAAAATACTTAAAAGTTGCACTGACATGACTCCAATTTGACCTTGTCTTCAGGTTCAAACCGGAAAGTGAAGTGAAAAAATATTTCCAGGCTACATGTGATATGCACTGGTACTTGGACATGGTTCCTGTGTATGAAATAATGATTGACCCCTGGGCTTTCTAAGTATATAAGTAATGACATCATCATTTTCAAAAGCGCCCTCTCATGACAAGTTTAAAAATGTACTAATTTGCTGAAACCTGTTGCAAGCTCAAAATAGTATAACACTTAAAGCACATACTTTAATCTCAATGCCCAAGTAAAAAATTAGCAATGAAGACGTTGTTTCTCAAATTACACTAAAATTTGTTATTTCAGAAGATTTTATCTTGAGAACCACAGCTGTTATGATTTGAATCGTTGCATCATCTGTGAATGTTTTTTATTTATGCAACATGAAAATGAACATTTTGATTTGTTTAGACTTGAATGTCTACCTATAATTAACCAAACCTGGACACCTAGTGCTTGCAAATCACAGAAAGAAGAACAGTTGACGTTAGAATCACATTCTTCAATGAAATATGTATTTTAGATTTAATTAATGTTGTCTTTATTCTTAAAAATTCCTAGCTTTCTGGTACAACTGTTAGTTTTAACGTCATTGCTTTTGATGGACTCAAGAGCAGTCAGAGCACTGTCCAAGTGACCGTTGGCACCGACGTGAGCCCGCCAACGTGGGCTCAAGATTACGGACCGATTGCAATCCGTGAGGACGCTAACGTTAACGACATCGTGCAGACTGTCCTGGCTAGTCCTGCCACCACAGGCAACTCAATCACTTACGATATCGTGATTGGCCAAATTCCTGAGACAAACTCCAATGACCAGTTCAGCATCTTTTGGGTCTCCGGATTAGAGGGGGGAGATGTCATTGTCAAATCACAGCTGGATTATGAAACAACCAAGAGGTAAGATAAGAAAGAAACAGCAGATAAACCATTGTTTGGATTGGTTGTGTTTACACAATGCCAACTTCGCCATCCTCGCTACTGCCCCTATTGCTGGATCACTACCTTGTGCATCCTTTAGCTATGGTTATTAAGTAGAATTCCGCTCCAAATTGTTATCTGAATGGCTGTTATAGTTCATAGGAGGCAAACTAAATGACATACTCTCTAAATAACACCTCCAATTTCTTCATGTGAACAGTTACCATCTGGAGATGCAGGCCTACAGTGTTCAGACCAGATTGTCTGCCTTCACCACCCTGGATGTCACCCTGATAGACGTGAATGACGAGAGCCCCAAGTTCACCCTTGGGACATACGTTGCTGCAGTCCCAGAGAACATAATGAACCCCACAATCATCACTGTGGAGGCGTTCGATGCTGACACTTTGCCCGACTTTAAACGTGTGGGTACCTGTTATAGATTGTGTACACATTAAGTAGTTAGTATTCTTTATGGTGATCACCTTGAGACAGTATTTCAGTCGGAAATATTTCTCCACAGGATTGGTTCTTGTTTAAACGCTATAATCAGTCGGCCATTGGGTTGGAGTAAACTATTTCTTTAACTCGATGATTACCAATCCAGTACTTTGTCTGTAAGTCTTGTACAAAGACCATCGTTAGGACGTCATTAATGACTTGAGCTTTTTGTTCCCTCAGGTGACATATTCAATTATCCCGGGTGAAGATTCCGATGACTTTGAAATCAATCCAACAACTGGACTCATTACTAGCAAGATTGAATTTGACCGGGAGATGAAGGCATCGTACGTCTTTCAAGTGTTAGCGAAGGACAGTGCCCCATCTGATATTCCTTCACTTGATGGCGAGCCAAACTCGGGTAACAAATCTTGAAACTTTAGTCAAGCCTGTGTGTTTTCCTGATGTCATGTTTTTTGTATTTAATCACCTTCTACTATAACATTTCCTAAAAAAGTGAATTTGCCATCACAGGGAAGAAAGACATATCCTTTAATATGGCAGAATTAAAGAGTTTGTTTGAGGTGCAAAGCGAAGTAAGCTCAAGGGCTTCATCTCCAGGAGACAGCGGCTAAATTTTCATGAGTTCTAATATTCGTTCAGTCACTTCTCCTTGTACATCATATATATTGCTCAAAAAACATCTGTGTGCAAATCAAATTACTGTGGAGGTGTCTACCCGTTGAAACATAGGACTTTAACAAAAGGGATCCAGTTTTTGTTGACAGCGAGGTTGTATACAAAAGCAGTGGGAATGTCGCTGAAAAAAAGTCCAATCAATGGGCGAACAAAGAGAAGTCCTTGATTAGTCGGATTGACAAACGTGTGTACTTGTAGTGACATTCAAACCAAGGACTTAAAACAAAAGGGACGATAGGTCCATAATTGCTATCACAAAGGAAAACAATGGGGTCCACGGTTGTCAGGGCAAAGGAGGGTCCCCAATTGGATGTCATTATACACTTGTATGTGGATAGTTATACATATTCGAACTGGGAACCTATAACACGAGGGACAATTGGGTCCCCAGTTGGGTGAAGGTCCTCAGTTGGACAGTCGTGTACAAAACCAATGGGAGCTGTTGCCAAAATGTACAAACAAAAGAGGGACATTTGGAGGTCCCTGATTGCAGGTGTTTACACACTTGTGAGTGTGTGTGGTGTTGCCTTTACCCATCCCTTTATAGCACCGATTTTATCAAGACCCAGTTGTTTCACGGAATATATTTCAAATAAAAACTTGTAACATCCTTATGGTGATCCTCGTGCTGCCGCTTCCCAGGTTATATCCATAAAGCTAGCTCTATTGTTTGTACCTTATAATGGGGTGTGATCCCTGGCTGCCCATGGCAGTATCCGGTTGAATGGCTTCTGACTGGCACCCCCTGAACAAAGATATTGACAAAATAGGGAGACCATCAACATTAGGGCTGGATAGCTCAGCTGGTAGAGCGTCGGTACGTATAGCTTGGTGGTCGCAGGTTCAATTTCCGCTTCAGTAAATCTTTCTTTGTTCAACACAAAAATCAAGTTTTGATCTGGAACACACAGCAGGCATGTGAGATTTATCAGCTTTGAGCACTGCTCAAGCTGATTTCAGATGTTCCCCCTACCCCCCGCTTCTTTTTTCTTAATAAAAGTAAGGATGGATTTTTGTTTCTTTTTCCGTTTTACCAACTTTGCAGATCAGGCATCGGTCACAATTAATGTGATCGACATTAATGATAACAGCCCTACATTTGCCGAGTCCATGTACGAGAAGCAAATTTCCGAGAGTGCCCCCGTCGGATCAGAGGTCATCATTGTCACCGCAACAGATGTGGACTCAGGTACAGTATCAGATCATATCTTGAACCTTGTCGATGGCCTCATGTTCAGACACGGCTGAATGTGTTGACGTCTTCAGCTCAGTAATGTCATTTTAGAAACTGGGCCCAATTTCATAGCGCTGCTTAACGGTAAGCAAATTTTCGTGCTAACTAATAGCAGAAAAATTTGCTCAAGCTTAAGCATATTTCACAGGTTAGCGCGAAAATTAGGCGGCCAGCTTGCGCGTTCACCAAGGATTTGCATTGTTACGTCATTCATTTTCCTGCAGTAAGCACCGGAAGGTTAGCATGCCTTTTCCAGTGCTTACGGTTAGCAGCGCTATGAAATGGAAATCACACGGTAAGCACAAAATCGGCCGTTAAGCAGCTCTATGAAATTGAGCCCTGGTGTGATGGCACGATACCATCAGATTCCTTTTCAGGAACATTCCAAATGATGGCAAGCTTCCGTACACTGTTATTCCTGTCATGCGGACACCTTTCGTCTAGATCTTTTATAACTAGTTGTTACACTCATTCTATGCATAATTTGGAATAGTGTATTTCTTTGTTCTACTTCGTTAGTTTAAACTTCCCCTGTAAACTGTGAAGTATACGCAGTAGACTCAAGGTCTATCTTTACACAAAAATACGGCAAGCTTACGTATAAATTTAAAAAATGGCTGACAAGTAATTTCTCAAAGAACATTCAAAATTTTGACATGCTCTTGTACAAATAATGAAAACTATACGGCTAACATTGTACTTGTGTTTGTGATTTTTTTTATTAATAAACAGACAGCGTACCTCGTTACCTGATCACAGCCAACAACACTCGGGGTGCTTTTGACGTCAACCCCACCACAGGGCAGATAAGCATTGCCTCCCCGCTGGACTACGAGTTCCAGACGGAGTACTGGCTCCAGTATACTGCCAATGATGGGCTGAATGTGGCGACCACGACCATACGAATCATAGTGCTCAACGTCAATGATGAGAAACCCGTCTTTGGTTCCGACGTTTACACTGTTCAGGTCCGGGAGGAGGATGATGACTTCCCCAGGGAAATACTGGAGGTAAGTGTATTTCATTATATTTACTAAACCATTAATCGTAAATCATGCGAGGGACTGAGTAAAGTCAAATGCATGGTACCGTGCAATCGTGTGATGTTACTCCCCCAGGAACCATAGTGATTTATACTTAAAATAAAATAGTTGATAGTACATTGAACAAACAACGTGTGTGTGTGGCAAATGGCACGGCGCTTAAAATACAGCCCAGTTCTTACACGGCACATCTGTCTGTATGGATGCATGTGCGCATTTTTAACCTCTTGGACCAGACAAGCATATTTTACCAGACATGGTTAATGTATTTTATGGCTGGAGGTAATTCTAAGCATTGATGTACAATCTGTGAGAAACTTCAAGAGGCTGTGTGTCAAACGCACATCCGTGTGTCTTGTCGTCGACATTCTCATCTAAAGCCCAGTTCATATATCATGGCAATGGTATAATGCGAGGCAAATTTTCAAATTCACAACGAAACAATTCGCGACCAAGGTCTACCGCCAGTGGACTTCACGCTGAGTGCAGGCGCCTCGTCGCATTGCCCAAATTCTGGACAGTGACAACTTGCCCAAAGTCCAGAAAAGCATTTTTTTCATTAATATTTTCCATTTTTTAAAAATTTGTTGTGGTTTGTATCTCTGTATTCATGTAAGCACAAAATGCTGTCAATGATATATAGGTAGCGGTTTTGGTAGCCCCCAACCCCTCCACAAGTGTTTCAGGGATTTGTTATTTCCTTCCACTCTCATCTCTGGCAGTAATTTTGTTGGTGTAATACAAACACTGGTGCATCAGATTCCAGTTTTGATGGCTGGTTTATCAGGGTGTGGGTTCAAATCCTGGTCACAGCACTAGTGTCCTTTAGAGAGACACATATATCACCCAGGATTAATGGGTACACACAATTCAGGAGTATTCATCTTCTTTTGACATCTAAAGCCGCGCTCACATTAGATTCATATTTAACCGAGACCATGGGTAACCTCAAATCTTACCGGTGTCTGCACTTGGATTATTTGACGTGGGTAAACTAACCGAGACGATGGTGAAACAAACCAACTGAGGCGTGAGCGTTAACCATAGAGCTGCGTCATGCATCGGTTTCTACCGTTGCGCGACCATCGCGCGACCGACTTTTAACCAGCCCTGGTGTGCGAACCAGATGTGGTATTTTACTGGCCAGTTTTATCGGGATGATGCTTCTGCACTGGACTTTTGACTTGGGTTAGTTTAACCAGGGCTGGATTTCACAAAGAGCTAAGATTCATCTTCACTGCGAATCACTCTTAGTTGCCAAGCAAAGTGTGATGTCACAATGCAAATTATTATGGTAATACTGACAATTCATCTTTAGATGCATCTTTGCTCGTGAAATCAACCCCAGGTTAGTTTACCTGGGGTAGGTTTCACAAAATTAGTCCTGACTTAGGACTAGTTACTCGTCCCAACTGGAGCAAAGAGTAGTCCTGGCGCTTTTTGAAATCAACGCCTGGGCAGAAGGTGGCTGGTTAAACTACCCATTGGACGCGGTTAAGTTACCTGGGTAAAATTTTCCTGGACTGTTGGCACTGGACTTAAAATGGTCAATTTACCCATTTACTCAGTTAGTTTACCCCCAAAAGTCCAATGCGAACACAGCTTTAGAGAGGATGCCCTGTTCCAGTTAGCTCTAGGGTGAGCAGTTTTCCTGGATGACATTAATCCCAAGTTGATACTGTGCACAGGTCACAGCAAATGATGGCGACGCGGGGGCCGACCAAACCAGCATCAAGTACTCTTTGGAGGGAACTGGGACCGGTGACATATTCACCATTGACGCTTCGACAGGGAAGATCATGCTCAATGCCAGGCTGGACCGGGAAGAAGTGAGTGAGTGGAAGTTTGTCGCCAAGGCAAGGGACGACGGTGGAACTGGTCTCTCAGGCTATGCCGATGTTAATGTCGTAGTTGAAGACATAAATGATAACTTGCCAATATTCCCCGATTTAGAGTACAAGGGATCGGTGCCTGAGAATTCAGTTGGAGGTAAGTTCATCTTTTTGGGGGTCCAACATCATAAATCCGCTAAGCACAAACATTTACTAAGTGCTAAAGCACTTAAATGGTTCTAGCCACAACGTCATGTGATGCATATTGAATATAACTGGTTTCCCTGTATCAACTCCGCTTTTCAAATATATCTAAGAAATATTTTCTTTAATAGACTGTATTATAACACACCTCTCCCTGGTTCTTTATCGTGATTGGCTGAAACACGGTCACGTGGGGTGAACTAATATAGCCTAGTGCATGAAATCTGCACCACATGCACCGCACGCGCTTCATTTGGGGGAAATAGTTCGCAAAGCAGATATAGTTTCAAAAACCCCAAAACTATTGACTGGTAAACAGCATCCTCAAGAGGGTTTACAATGCTTGTAACAACGAAAATGGCGGCGTCTGCGGATCGAGAAGAATTTCCGGCCAAAAAAACGTGATTTACTCTTCTAACCGACATTTTGGACTGAGGTGTGTTATAAAACACATATGGACTGGCATTATTCGGGCAATAGTGAACGTATATGCACCCCTCGGGCCTGTGAGTGACCAGGAGAGGGTTCTATTTCTAAATAGACCCTCTCCTGGTCACTCACAGGCCCGAGGGGTGCATAGACGTGCACTACTGCCCTCATTGCCAGTCCATATGTGTATGATAATTTGCATTGGGGGATACAGAATAATAATTTATTTTACCATAACATCGATGTTTGATAAGCACTGTATCCTCTGATGAGTATGCTTATGGAGTTTTCCCCCCCCACACGACTCGGGAGGTGGGAGAGCACTGAGTAGGCAGTGCTTATCACACATCGATGTATGGTAAAATCAAATTTGTTTTAAATAGTTTCTTGCTTAGCTGCTTTACACAAAGAGGAAAGCACTATTGATACCCAACCTTTAAGTTTCAGAGGCTTTTAAAGCAGCAAGTGCAGAAAATGAAGTTACAGAACACTTTGTTGCTGTTCACTTGAAGTACATGTATCTTCACTAAACCAATTTGTTATAGAGAATTGTAAATCGGTCATGGGCTATAACTAAGAGTGATATTCTCTGTGCAAGCATTACATCAAACAATTAGACCGGCCCTGCTTTAATCTATGGAACTCTATGAAAACTGACAGTGATATCGTTCTTGATCCCAAGTAGCAAGCATTACATCGAGCATGTGACAGTATAGAAACATTTTGATTGGCCCGTTTGAATTAAATGTATGAATTGGAAACGGTAATTACAGGAACGCCAGTGATGACTGTGACCGCCATCGACCTAGATGACCCCAACACTCCCAATGGCAAGATCGGTTACTCCACTGTTAGCGGGACGGGTGTTGAAAATGACGGGGCTGACTTGTTCGACATTGACGGGAACACAGGGGAAGTGACCGTCCGGCCTGGTGCTGTGCTTGACCGAGAGACGCAGGACACTTACAATCTGGTGATCCAGGCTCAGGATAACAACGGGGCCGGCGGCGAGGGTGAGTTTTGGAAGTGAAGCCTTGACTTTTCTCCACAGTGAAAGACTCGTATTGTTCAGCTTTTTCCCTGGGTCTTAGGACAACCATCAACATTTCAAGAAAGATGTGAAACGAGAAGGAAAACATTAAATATTATGTCTACACCTTTCATTTTGGGTCTTTAAATCCTACAAAATGTAACACCCAGGAAGTTTGGGAGATTCATCTTAAGAATCAAGGAGAACATTTCTGCTATCCCATTTGAGCGGAGATACAATAATTGTGTGAGATAGATGTTACAACCAAATCAATTCGCTCTTGAGAAAGACTCTGCTATGGTTGAAACATAAGGCTGTTAGTATATTTTGAATTTATACCACATTTTGCTTGTGCACCGATATCATCCACATCAACCGCGATTTCATTCCAGATAAGTAGAGATGTTATTTGTTTCTACAGCTCGGACGACTGCAGTAATCACCATCACCGACCAGAATGACAACGCACCCTCGTTTGTCGGTGGCCCGTTTGCTACCGATGCTGAGGAAACATTACCGCCTGGTGCCACAGTGATTGAGTTGCCCGCCATGGACGCCGATGTGGATTTCAACGATGCTGTCCAGTTTGAAATCATAGCTGGTAACATTAACAACCATTTTCAGATCGTCTCTGATCCGGTCACTCTTATCGGCATCGTCCAAATCGATGAGGTAACAAAATTGATTAAAATCATTGTATTGATAATAATTATAATAAACAAATATGATAATGACTCGATGGCATTTAATTTGGGAAATTTATAATACAGTACACCACTGGGAGTTTGTTTTGGAGTGACCATAATTCACAGTGATACATGGGGGGGGTGTGAAAGTGTATATTCTTCGTACTAGTATATTCTTCACTTACATATCAAGCAGAAACCTGCTTTTTCATTGAATGTAGCAAAATTTGATATCTGTTTTTTTGTTTAAAAGACAGTTGCAAAATTTGTGTCTGTTATTTATTATATTTAAATGTTTTCTGTACACAGTGCGTATAGAAACACAGGAAAACATGTCAAGCTTCTAGTGCTTTCACAAAAAGTGCACATTCCATTTTTCAGTTAACTGCTTACAGTTTAGTTTGACAGTTTTGTTTGTAAGGAGTGAACAGAGTGCCTTCATGAACTCGCCCATTTACCAATACTGCACCCATCTGAATCCACTGTATTTCAATAAGTCTTGTTTGTGTCTTTCTCGTCCATAGCCATTGGACTATGAGTCGTCACCACCCACCTACACGCTGACCGTCACAGTGTCGGACAACGTTAACCCCAGCGCACAAACCACAGTCACTATCACCAAGGTGGACGTGAATGACATCACCCCGACGTTTTCCTCACCTGCTTACTTCCCGGCCAATGTTTTGGAGGACGTGGCTGTGGGGACAGTCATACAGACAGTCCAAGCAACCGACAGTGAAGCTGGAGACTTTGGTACTTTCACGTAAGTTCTTTGGTGACAAATCTCTCAAGTCTTGGATTTGCTTTTGCAGGGAAAAAGTGCTTAGCAAATGTATCTGCTTAGGTGAAAGCAGGGGGGGGTGGACGCGATATTGCGCAATCCCGATGGCCGTCACTATCAGAACCCGTCCATTGTAGTAGAGGGTTGTTCCTTCTCCAATAAATCAAGAACAAAAAGGAACTTTTAAATTAACACGTTTGTGGTACTAAGTTCAGTTCCATGAATGTATGTTAAACTATGCTTTTGAAAACAAGTCCATAGACTACTAAATTCACCTTGAAAGTAAAAGAGGAGAAAAACGACAACACAATAATCACAGCGTCTGCAGTAAAACTACGTGGGGAGCAGCTGCGCGAAGCCAGTGTGACACCCCAAAACACTGCCAAAATGCTCATCTAGTTTGGAAAAACTTATCAGCCTACCCTGGAGTTTTTTCTATTAATGGAAAGAACAAACAGTGTTCTTTAATATCTGAAAGAATGAACAAAATCTGTTCGCTCTCACCAATCGATATTTATAGTTTTAAAATCAAACGTGCCCAAAGAATGGAATCGCCCAACGTGTGGTTTGTATTCGTTGTTTTGCATACATTGTACTGTACATGTACAGTGTGTTTTGACAGCGACCGTATGTGCGTGGTGGTGAGACACGGTGTATACACAGCGTGCGTACGTGGACGGACGGTTGTGCACACAATTTGTATTTGAATTCGAAATAGCTCTGCTCACGTTGATGGCGCGCTTTACTTTTCACCGCGTCAACCCCCCCACCCCTGGGTGAAAGAAGCTGGGTTAAACCAAAACAGGTTACCAACCAAAATACCACATGATGCCATGTAGTTTGTGACTGGTTCCAAGCTATCTTTTGCTTAGCATGCATTTTTGCTAAGCACCAATTTGTGCTTAGCAGCTTTATGGTAACCTCCTCCTGCTAACCAATATGTGTCTGTGCTAAGTACATTTGTCTTAAATTGGTCTCAAATTAGAATCCTATGAGAATTAAAAAATTTGTTTATTTTAAACATGTCAAAGGTGCATATTTGTGTAATTTGCATTAAAGATGTTCCTCTTGACCATCTCCCCATGAGAAAAAAAAGTTATTAGTAAATACATTAATATTTTTCTTAAAACTTAATTAATAAATTTACAAATGTGTGTATGAGGATGGCAGAAAACATGATTATATATTTTTGCATTTTCATTTTGGAGTTTTGAACATTGCTATAAAAACAGAGATGTCAATATTACAAAAAAGTTCTCCCCATACTTAGTTGAATGTATATATATATAGATATATATTTATGCACGACAGACATTTAATAATAAAATAGAAACAATTCCCTTTTTTCTCACTTTCTCAGAGAACTGAAAAGTTACACTTTATTTTAATTCCTATCAATAGATTTGCGATTGACCCAGCCACTGATCCAGACGGTCTGTTTCTGATAACGGCCCCGACTGGTTCAGGAGCAACTCGTAGCGGGGAAGTCCAAGTCGCCAAACCGCTGGACAGAGAGACTATAGCTCAGCACATTTTAACCCTTTGGGCCACCGACATGGGTAAGTGCCAGTTTATCTTTTCTGAGTGGTCTTACGGTATTGTTCCCTCGCACAAGTACCTGAATAATAAAATTAAAAAATTCGAAAAATTCGGGAACTTTGTGTTTGTTTGTCTTTTATTTGTATTATTGATGCGTTCACACTTCTTAATTTTTTGTAATTATCCATACAAAAATTAGGCCCCAACCTCAAGATTTTGAAAAACTAGAAACAATTCTGCTGTTGGAGTTACTTCTGTGGTTCCCGTCATAAAAGCACCATTACCTGCATTTACCAGCACCATTACCTGCATTTACCAGTGTATATTGTGACGTCAGGTTTGGGAGATAGCTTCAAAACACACCTCGTACCAAAAGCATATCCTGATTTTGTATTTATTTATTTTTTTCTGCTTCAGCTTGGGTTTTTTTTTTTTTCCCAAACTCTTCCAGCGCCTCAAAATACCTTGTTGCTGGTCTCAAATTTCAAGAAAATCACAACTAGACCACACAGGTGTTTTAACTTGTCTTAATTTTTGGCTGGATCAGAAGTATTTTTACAAGTCCTAAATATTCTTTTTTTTGTGTGTGTTTGCTTTACTGTAAGGAAGAGGTTAAAGCAAAAGTACATAAGTAAATTTCTCAAAGTGTTTGTTTGGAAAGAGGAAACACAAGGCCAAATGATATGTTTAATTTGGGGGTTACTGGCCCAAGGCTAAAATGACTAGACTGTGGCCAGTGGTCCAGTGGTTATTTCAAGCTCTGATGTCGGTGGATTATGTTAACATTACCACTATTATGATTATAATCGTAAATCAATGCTTCATTTCACCCCCTTAGGTGAACCGCCGCTTCGGGGCACAGCAAACCTGACTCTCACCCTTGAGGATGTCAACGACACGCCCCCTCGCTTTGCTGAGGACTACAAGCCCAAGATCAAAGAGAACGTGAACACGGTTCAGTTTGTTGTGACTCTGAGCGCAAAGGATGACGACCCCTCAGGCGGGGGACCGTTCAGCTTCAACGTGGACACCTCAAACCCTGACACATCCAAGTTTACCTGGGAAGAGACGGCAGGTAAGAGAGGAATGCCAAATAAAACATAGTGGTAACTCTGGGCTGTACCTCGGGCAACCTGGGGGGGTCCCCCCCCCCCCCCCCCCTAAGGTTCAACCATGAGTTACTGCTTGTTTAATGTTGAAATCTTCCCCTGAGATTCTCAACAAATTTCAAGATAGCTGGGCTACCCTGAACTAGTATAATATAGACCATGTAAACTAACCTTACGAGGCATTTCGTGGCAGGCGAGATACGACACTGGAAAATTTTACATTTTGTGTCATATTTTCCACATAATTTTAAGAGTTATAAAATTAACAGCTGAATGACAGCTGAGATGTGCACCCATTTCTTCATATTAAAAGCTGAAAACAAACCAGACAGGGCAATCTCCATAAAATGATATAAGATTCAATGTTTTCTTCCATTGAGCTGTGTACAAATAATGCCTGCAGGAAGTCCAGGCTCTGTGGCTCTTTCGTAAACATGTCATGTCACAGTTAACATGGTCTATTGGTTCATGTTTGAATGCACAGTAGCATTGTACCTTGCTTAAACTATGCTGGATGTACACATAAACTCTATAGACCTAGATACATTGTTTTTGAATGGAGCCACTCTCGCAGATGAGTGAGACGAGACTTTGATCGCAAAATCAAGATGCAGCATTTTTGCCCTGACACAACGATAAGAAATCATGTTTTGTTTAAACACGCGAATAAACTGGACAAATCTGACCAGTGTCCCCCAATGTTTCCTCCGTAGATAACACGCTCACCATCAGGACAAAGGCACTAACCTTTGACCGGGAAGAGCAGGCGTTCTACACCATCCCCATCCGGATCACCGAATTACCAGCGGGGGGCAACAGTGGCGTCAGCGATCTCATCATCGAGGTAGAGGATGAGAACGACAACCCTCACTTCGGTATCACAAAGGAAATGTTGGTCTACAGTTTCGAAGGTAGGAATCAAAGCTCGGTTCTCTGTTTCTGATTACCACAGAATTTGGCGCTTACGGTGCCCTTGTAGAAGTCTAGAATCCTGTGGGCCATAAGCGCAGAATTTCGTGGTAAGAAGCGCCATGAAATTAGTCCCAGATTACTCCCCAAACCCCCTTGACCGTTGCCTTCTACAATTTGCAACGGGAAAATTTGCTGGTTTACATTCTCCAGATGAATGCAACAAAATCACATCACCCGTTGACACATCTTGACCCAGTTTCGTAAAGGTTAGCCAACAGAAAAGCATATTACAGTAAATTCACATTGTAAACAAGTGTGACATTTGCCGGCACAAATGCACAGTCACCTTGAGTGTGCATTTTTGTCTAAACCGCTTCTTGGCAGTATAAAGGGCAGGGCCTAACTTCATGGCTGTGCTTACCCTGGAATTCTGTGCATATGTCCCAGACAATTGTGTCCTTTACAGGGCCATTTAAAGGCAGAAAGTGACTCCCAGTAGGTTAGCAAAACCTGCAGTAAACGAATGAAAAACAAATGAAAATAATAACACTGAGCCATATAGCGTGACATTAAGATTTGGACTTGACTATATTTTAAAATTCTGGTAGTCCTCCAGTGTAGCCCAAGATCGTATGCTCAAAAGTGCTGTATTTATTCCATGAAATGGATCTTTATTTCATGGCATTCAAGATTTTCGTAGGTTTGGAGATGGCGTCGGTCAGTCACTGGATTCTGTGATTCAAACATTATGGAGATTATGTGCGTCATGTTTTGATAGAGTTTCCCTCCAAGACTCAAAAAAAAAAAAAAAAAAAAAATTTTGTTGTGTTGGCTGTTTCATTGTGGAAAAACAATTCACCAGCTGTCCATGCTGTAGAAAAGATGCTTCAACGTTCTTTCTTTGCCAACTTTCTTCGCAAATTCCTGGATCTGTTGCAAGGCCGCTGTGAACAATTAAAACTTTCACAGGTAATATGCGCCATCTTGTTGATGGGGCAGATTTGGTCATTGCAACTCGGTGCTTTGACTTTCAGCTGCGTGCATGAAGTTCGAGCATTGAGTCGCAGACGGCAACGAGTGTCCCCCCAAAAAAAACTAAAATCTTCCCCTTGAACAAAATGGCGCATGTTACCCTGAGTGAGTTTATCATTCAAAGTTTTTATTACTTTATGAAACAATGTCAATTTAAGAAAAAGGTTATCATCAAACATCGTGGGAAGCTTTGCTCCTGTTATACAAATTTGGGGGATGGCTTTGAAATAAAATTCTAAACTTGTTGGTTACCTGCTCTTTCATATCTTCTAAGCAAACCGTGCTTAGCAATTGTCCACATCTGGAAGCTCTGTGCAAATTAACTCATGACGATGAGTGTTGTTTGAAAAGTGCCATCATGCCACTCTTTTCCTTCACAATTTGACGCATCAAATTCCTGCATACTTACACTTTTTGAAGGGATATAAACCTGCCCCAATGTGCAGAAACAAGACATGGCAAGATATAAACACAAGTCTCTTCACAGCACTGCTAAGAACAGGGAGGGGTAAATGAATCTGTTGTGAGATAAATATAACTGCCTCTTCCCCTATGTATTAAAAGCAATTATAGTTAAGTGTCTTGCTCAAGGACACAAGTGTCATGACTGGGATTCGAACCCACATCCTGATGACTCGGCCACCAGGCTTGAGTCCCATGCACTAAACCGCTCGGTCACGACATAAGGCTTAAAATGTCAACACCGAAATCGGCACAGAATGTGCGTGCTTAAGAATTCCATACGTGTGATAGTTTGCACACACAAAAAAAGGCTTTGATGCTCCATCTTGAGGGAAAGCAGAGTGATGAGATAGCAACTTGAAGTGTTACATTGCCATAGAGTGTACTCCATGTGCTTTAGCATGCTTGTTGATACCATTGTGACTAATCCTATTCCCCCATGTACCTTCCTACATTCATATTGTGCTTTCTACAGGGAATATAGCCGAAACGCAGATTGGTAGGTGTTTTTTTTATTTTCTCTGATGAGAGACGCGTGGTATTCAATCATTTTGCTACTTTTTAACGTCTGTGTTCGCACTTTTTATGTCACCTTGTCAGCATACTTGTCTCCCATTTCCACTACTTGTTTCTCTGACGTCTTTGTACCTTAATAATTTTCCGCTGTTTGTTTGATACTTTCGTAAGAGTGTGATGTTTAAGCATTGAGAAGTTAACAAGTTGTGTTGTACTACATTTGCCCCTTGCAATAGAAAGTAGTGTGCAGACATGCAACTTCTTAGCTGATCAGCTGGTTTCTTCTTTCTTTTTCTTTTTAGAAAACAGAAAAATACTCACTGTCCAAAGTTTTATTGCTAAGCAGCTTCCTCTTGTTTGTTTTGGTTTTTAACAAAGAAGTTGCTTATCTAAGTGTGACTGCATTTTGAAAATGAGGTTTTGCACCAAACTAGTGCCTCCCCTGCTCAAGTTGAATAACATGTGTGCAACAATTTATAAGCCCAGACATTTTCGGCCACTGAAATCTTACCCCAAGGTCTTTCCACAAGGAACTTTCCACTGTCTTCCATAATCTCATAGAGGAGTGAACATTTGAACTCTTGGACCATAGCTTGATGGAGAGTTACTTGTAGCATGATTGTATGCGGACCATCAACCTCAATTTCTTAAAAATCTCCCCCTTGATATGAAGGATTCAGTGTTGTACATGTAAAACTATACCAACCATCCCAACAAGGTGGTCAGGAGCTTGATCCTGATCAGTCCATGATTGTTAGCCAGTTAGTGACTTCGGCCCTTTTCCAAACTAGGGCTTGAGCTTGGGCTTGGGCTTGGGTTTGGGCTTGGGCTTGGGCTAGGGCTTGGGCTTGGGCTTGGGCTTGGGCTAGGGCTAGGGCTAGGGCTTGGGCTTGGGCTTGGGCTTGGGCTTGGGCTTGGGCTTGGGCTTGGGCTTGGGCTTGGGCTCCGTCCGCCTTGTTGAAGCCCTGTAAGGAAAGCACACGTTTTCTAAATGACTGACAAGGCCTAATGGCCTGAATGGCTACCTGGACCCAATTTCATAGAGCTGCTTAAGCACAGAACAAGTTTTAGCTTACCACTAAAAGGTTACCAGCCAAACTGCTTTGTCAAATGTACCATTTGTGACTGGTTTCCTGCTAATTTTTGCTGAGCTAAAAATGTTAAGCAACAATTTCTGCTTATGCAGTTTTTATGACATTGGGCCCTAGTAAAAAAACGAGGGGTTTCTCCAACAAAACATTATTCAACATCAGTTTCCCTTTTCATTGGATACCATTATCAAAATCCTTGTGGATACCGTCATGATCTGCAATTAACTCATTTCATACACAAGTCTTTCCAGATAAACATTAAACCATGTCTGAAAAAACAAATACCTTTTATCCTTCACAAAATTTGACAAAATGAACGACCTCAGCATCAGTACAACACACACCACACAACATGCATGTACATGTACACCTGTCATACTTTGTTAAAAACAACGTCTACATCATGGGAAGAATAAACCAAGTACCGAGTTGCAACTTTGCACTACCTGAGTGGGTCGACGACTCATGGGAATGCAAAAATGCAAAAATTAAACGTCACTGGTTCACGATGGATAATTGTAATAGACCGCTGCATAAAGGCCCGCCCCCTTACGTGTTGACCAATCACAGCCTTGGCTGCGCCACCTTAAATCTGATGATAAAGTCCTATTGGAAAATGTAAACATGCCTATGTGCACATTGTGCTGCCCACTTGTACAGTGGTGATGCAACCAACTCTATGATTGGTCAAAATGTTTAAGAGGAGAGGGGGGCTTAATGGATCAGTCTATTGTTGTACATCGCATCTCATACTGTCAATCATGTAAAGACTTTGGGTGATTGTTTGACAAAAATGATTTCTTGGAAAGAAACCCAAGCTGAACATATGATGTACCCAAGTTTAATCTGAAACCACAATGTTGTTGTTTGTCTTTTGAAGCTCTTGATATGTTTTTCTCCCCCAAAAACTTGATCCTCACAATCCCTTCAGTCCATGTTACTGGCCTAGAATTTCATGCTCTAGGGATGAGAAATTTCAGTCTTGTATCTGAACTGAAACCTTTTTATGTCTGCCTGATGAAATAAATAGCTTAATATTTTGGGGGGTTAGGGGATTTAAAGAAATCCTGCTCTTTGATCTACTTCTTTAGTAGACCGTTCCCAGAAGCTTCTTGTAGTCCAAAATCTCTGTGTTGGACTCGGGTGAGATGTAGAGCGCTTGATCCATGTCAAAACCAACTCCTGGCATGAGGATCTTTGACCTGTGTAGAGAACTACACGTGTAGCAAAAATGCTGTTTTCACGTCGGGCAGTGTGAGAGCAGAGCAGATTTAGACTGTTGAAATTTTCATGAAGTCCACAGGGATTGGAACCGTGTAGCTTTCGGCCGGCAGGGATCGGAGCTTGATAGTGTGAAAAGGCCTTGTAACTCCAGGGTTTACTAAAAGGTGGAAATGCCATTATTTCAACCTATCTCAACAATTTTGGATCCTAGTTTCAGACCTTTTTGTCAGCATGGACTCTCACCCATGAAGCTCAGATTTTCACGGAGGGCTATTGTTGCTGTGTCCTTGGTCTTGGCCTCGAGGCCCCTCCCGAAATGAAAATGACCTTGCCCCTTCAAAGATGAAACTCCAGGCCTGGTATCTGTCCATTTATTCCACCACCCATACTCCCTTTTGTTGATCAGTTTTAATTAATTTCATTTGAGTACCATACTAACACTGTTTCCAAAGATCCAAGTTGTCGTAATCACTAACTGTTGAGTGCCCACATTTTGTTTGTGTAGTAATAAAAATATATGGAGCTGACAGTACTGGTACTTTTAGTGGTAAATAAACCATTGGTTGCCTGTAAGAAGGGCAGAACTGCTGGGCAATCTCAGGTGAACGTTCATCCCAGCGTAAAGTCTGAGGTGCTTTAAAAGAATTTAAAACAATGATGTGTATCTACAATATTTATTATATTGGAATTGCTCTCAAATAAACAAGTCGGTGCAGGGCTCGAAATTTCAAGAAATCTTCAGTAGCTTGCATCCCTGAATTTTCACCGGACCACAAATAATTTGACAAGCTTTGCTGATCTTTTTGGTGGAGAGATTTGGAGGCTTGGAAATCTACCTAAATAAATTAGCAAACCTTGTTGTACTTGATGGAGAAAAACGCTTGACTGCTGGACCTGGGCCCAATTTCATGGCTCTGCTTACTGCAGAATTCTGCGCTTATGCCCTGCCACGGCCCATAGGAGTACGTGCTTTACAGGGCCCTGTAAGCACAGAATTCTTTGGTAACCAGCACCATGAAATTGGGCCCTGTTTGGTTGAGAGGTTTCTGGCCAATTTGGCCACAAGGTGATATTTTCAGCCCTGCATTGATGTATGTGGAGAAGTTGACCAAACTGTGTCTTGTCTTATATTCAACTTTTCCAGACATTATTTTTAACGCTGTTAACTATTTTTGGCCTGTGCATTTTGAGCTGATTTGAATGAAAGGCTCCCCTTAGTTCAAACTGGTTATGTCTATACTAGTTATGTATTGATCATTTCACCTTTATACTGTTGAAAGGAACTTAAAGCCCCAGCTCAACATTAGTAAGAAGAAAAACATAAATGTTCACAGATTTACATATACCTTACATGGTATAAAGATAATGGTGGTAGAAAAATTTTCTTTTTTTTATAGCAAATGAAACAAGATTCAAAATTAGTTTTCGTCTCAGTCAGACGAAAACTCTGCCTATATATAGTGTTGCGTACAACATGCATTTTTACCATTTTCTTACAAATGAAACAACGAAATGAGCGGACATTTTCACAGGTTGGTTTTATTCCATATATTTTGATTTGTGCAAAGAATGGAAGCATTCTGTGCAAAAAAAATTTGAGCTAGGGCTTTAAAAGAAAATACATTACAAAAGTACTTAAAATTGCCATAAAAGTATGGCTCCATTGAATGCTGTAATATTGAAACTTTGTTTACCTTTGTGTAAAAGAAAACTACATTCAAAGAAATCAAAACTAAAAGAATCCCTTGGTGAAATAACCAGCAAAACAGATTGCATAAAACACCTGTGAGGATTTTGAAGTGACGTCGTATTTTATCTTGGCTACTTTTTAGGAAACATTCCCACGTCTCCCATCGGTGTTGTCGGAGTACGGGATCCTGATACCATAGAGGACAAGACCTACATACCAAAGGACAACCTCCCGAAGGAATACTTTGCGGTGAGTGCATATACGCAAACAAACAAACAAAATATGGGATGCGTATTGATACAAAAAAAATAATGAAAAACTGTGTCTTAATTGACAGATTCAGCAGTAGCTCGGGCCAGGCAGGCATGATATTTTCCCTACTTTAATCTGACTTCAGATTATTTGGCCCTCAGAAAAATTGATTAAATTTGTTATTAAACAGCCTAACGAATTCTACAAAATGTCTGCCATTCGTGTGCAGCAACATGTAGGTCAGCCAATACAAATTGTCCTGCTTTTTTCCCAAGAGCCAAATATCAGTGCCTGGGACAGGGCCCAATTTCATAGAGCTTCTACAGCAGCAAATACTGCTTAACAACTTGCTGCTAAGCAGAAATGAGCAGGATACCAATGGCAGATGGTAGATGTGATAATAGGGTGTTTTGACTAGTGCTCTCATTTGGATAAGCATAATTTTGTTGGGCTTAGCCATGCTGAAAAGTGTAATTCTGACCTGCCACATTTATCATCATGAATTATTTCAATGAGTGCTGGAATGACTTTAGCAAAAGATCGCCATAAAAGGATATTTGAGTGCATCAACTACGTGCTATATGCCATGGGTTGTAAATTCAAGGCCTGGTGTCGGATGCTTCAGATGACCTTGTAAAAGTTGTGCTTAGATTATCCCAAGATTTTACTAAATCCCAAAAGAGTCTTGTTTGGTTTTTTCTTTTATCGTCATGCTATTATTAACAATGTCGTTGCTTACCCACAGGTGGATGAAGACACCGGTCAAGTGACCATCCTTGCAGGCACACCGGGAGGGGTGTACGAATTTGACGTGGTAGTGAGGGATGACGGGACGTACCCGGAACAGACGTCCACGGTCATCGTAGATGTGCGCGACTTGCCGGAGGAGGCGGTACGAAGCTCCGGCTCCTTCCGTTTCGAGGGCGTGACAGCCGAGGAGCTGGTCCAGATGCCGTCTGACGGGACGCAGAGCAAGATTGATATCCTGAAGGGAATCCTTGCCGATATCATCCCTGCAAAGCCAGAGAATGTGGACATCTTTAGCATCATTAACGTCGCAGGGCAGCCCAACACAGTCGATGTACGTTACTCTGCTCACGGGTCACCATACTACCCACCAGAGAGGATGGACGGGGCTGCACTTGAGAACAGGGAAAGGGTCAGTCTAGGCTTCTTCTTTTTTTTTTCCTTCTTTTTTCTTTTTCTTTTCAGTCTGTTGTGAATTCTTCAAAACCTTTAAAAAAAATAGAGTTTACTGGAGTGTGTATTTTGTATAAATCTGTTAAAACCTGCAACTCAATCAAGTCAAGTCTGTGGTGTAACTCCAAATTGTTTCTTTCCGCCACAGATCGAGAAAGAGTTGGGCATCACCATCGGTATGATCAAGATCGACATGTGCCTGATGGAGTCAGCGTGTGAGTCTGCGTGCACTAACGTCCTAGAGATAGACCCCGCACCCACCGTCGTCAACACGCCTTCTTCCTCCTTCACGTCCATCACCACGCGGACCGTGGCTAAGTGCGTCTGCGGGGCAGACACCCAACAGCCGGGTCCGTGTGACTTTGACGCGTGCCTGAATGGCGGAACCTGTGAAGACACCCAGGGCGGGGGACATACGTAAGTTGAATGTTTTTTTTTCTTCATTGCTTTTTGTGACTATTAAATAGAAGATTACCTGATAGAAAATCAAACCTAAAAATATGATACTCTGGAAAGAGGATTGAAATTTAGAAATTGGGTAATTCTGTTTGGTCTGACAGGTGTACTTGCCCCACGGGTTTCGACGGTCCTAATTGCGAGCAGACCATGCGTGAATTCAAGGGTGGCTTCGCTCACTTCGGCTCCCTGCAGCAGTGCGAGGTGACTCACACCATGCTGGAGTTCATCACCACACTGGCAGACGGCGTGCTACTCTACAACGGCCCCATGACCCCTCTGACCCCGGGAGATCTGCCAACGGATTTCATTCTGATCCAGTTGGAGAACAGCAAGCCGGTGTTGTACATCAACTTGGGATCTGGGACTCTTCGGATGGAAATCCTTAGTACCACCAACCTGGGTGATGGCAAATGGCATCGACTGGATGTCTATCGGGATGGCAAGGTATTAACAAACATACTTTCTGTGTATCCTGTTGGTATGTCATCACGTCACACGCGTGCAGCATCTGCAGCGCGCCCAACGTTTTTCTACGTACGGCTCCAAAGCTGGCATAAGTTACTGTGTTATTTTACCCCAAAAAACACTCATTCCTTCAATCAGAGACATTTCTTATGAAAGAAACCAAACCCACAGGATACACTGGTTTTTTTTTACCCTTATTAGTTTTTTTTTTTATTTCTGTGTTCCGTGTTTATGTCCAACTCCAATTATTCTGTTAGGATACGAACCTTAAAGACATTAAAAAAAAAAAAAATCTTTTCTAGGTATTTTTTCCTTTTGCATTTAAGTTGATTTATTTGCATTCAGGGATTATTCAGTTTGTTTAGTAGACATTCTTCCTTGCTTCATTTCCATTGAGCAGGTATCTCTGGAGTCACCTTCTTGTAAATGATGCTCTTATGGTTTTGGATGTGTCTTTCTCCATTGACAGATAAAAATGCAAATCACACTCGCCCAGATTTTATTATCACTGGACTCTTGGACGCTTATAAAATATTCCAGTGCCCAATTGGATGATATCTACAATCCCTGTCATATCTCGTTGGGCCTCCCCCGGCCCCCGATCAATATTGGTTCTCATTGCATGGTCTGTACTCCAGTTGGGATAAACAACATTGAGTGGGGGGTGGGGGGGAGCGGAGGGATGGGGGAGGATATTATTATTTTCTGTCATAGTGGGCCAAGCATTTTGGCCGGGATTTGTAGCTTTACCCAAACTCTTGATGTCTTTTTGTGGTTGTTTTAGAGTGTTGACTTCATGCTGGATCGTTGTCAGAGTGCAGCTGTCACAGAGGCATCCAGTACCACCATTCAGCAGACGGATGATTGTAAAAGTAGCGGCGTCACACCAGGAGATAACAAGTCAGTATTCACCCTGGTCTTCCCTCAAAAAAAAAAAAAAAAGAAGAAGAAGAAGCATATAGGCCATGTCACACAAGGCAATTTACTGGCAAGCAGTTCTAGGTAACCTCCAATGAGAAAAGGCATTCACATTTCAGTTTATTTTCTTGGGGATAGTAAGTTCACAGCTAGAAGAATGTCTGTTGTGCTGCCGAAGTGTTCCTTTTGCAAGCAGTGCAGTTGGTTGCCTCCAAGTTGCCTGAAAAAAATTGCCCTGTGTGACATGGCGTTATGTAGTAATAATAATAATAATAATATTATCACACAAGCGCGAGTGGAATATGGGAAAATATATCTCTTCTGTGTCCAATATCCAACGAGGGCACAGAATTTGTCGTCAAGCAACGCCACTTTTGAATATACAGTGAATTTACAATGAATTTTGCAGATGGAACAGGGTGTGAGAAGGGCCGTGCAATATAACTATATATCACACTCTTGTTGCTATGGATCGACCAATAAGAATCGAGGATTCAAGTTTGCATGAAGATTATAAAAATAGTAACTAATGAATAAAAATAGTTAACAGATAAAATACAAAATAAAAAGCACATAAGCTAAAAAGAAACAACTGTTTAATTCTAGAGTTAAACTTGATTGATGGAAATCTGTGGCAGATTCAATTTAATTTTAATACAATAATAGTTATTACAAAATATTAAACATGTTGATTAGATTAAAATGTGAAGAGTTCATAATGGCTCCCTGCTTTGTTGACCAGTATGACTATTGTAGCAGTCTGGCCACTGGATGAGATCTTGCCCAGTCAGCCGGAAATGGTCATAGGTCATAGAATTAGTTTAACGTTCTGCAAGATTCATCCTCTCTACCATGTCTTATATCGAACAAACTTACCAATGAAAAGAAGATGTCAAGAAATGGCAAAATCAGCCGCGTCTTTACAAATTTGGTGATGATCGTGATCACTCGTAGGCTCTGAGGGCAAAAGTCAGTTGTACAAGTGTGACCCCATAGATGTGGATGGTTGGGTTAAGGCTGTCTTACCTTTCTTGAACTGAAATTCTTCTCTCCCTTCTCTGGTTTAACTCTGAAGCTGAACCATAATGAAGGGTAACTTACTGGTCTCACATCCTAAGTTTTTATGCTAAAAATTGGGGTGTTCTTTTTTTATTCAACCGTTTCCTTGTTCTTCTTGTCCAGGTTTCTCAATGTTAACACACCCCTTCAACTCGGCGGCGTAGACCCATCATCTGCTTTCACCTATCCCAGCGAGATCCAATTTGGGGTGAGCTTTGACGGCTGCATGAGGAACGTGGAGCAGGACGGGGGAGTGTACGATCTCCAGACACCCGGGAAGTCAGTCAACACGGATCCGGGATGCTCTCGACTAGAATGTGGGGAGTGTAACTATGGGAAATGTGAAGGGGACTTCAACACCTACGTCTGTATATGTGACCCAGGCTTCATGGGTGATGTGTGCGATACAGGTAAATATTCTCCCCCCCCCCCTCCCACACCTCCCCCACCACCAAGAAAAAATCTGGTGTACTCAAGTTTAAATTTATTTGAAAGTATGATTATGATGAACACAATGCGTTACAAAATATCAATGTAAAAAACTCCTGCAGGGAAACAGAACATACTAAATACAAATGTTTGTGTCGTTCACAGCAACCCTACCTTACGACTTTGAAGTTGACAGCTATGTCAACTACCAGCTACTGCCTGCTGCCCAGCTGGACAATCGCTCGGCTGATTACCAAGTCACATTCCGGACACGGCAGAAAGAGGGTCTGCTCTGGATGATCACCAACCAGAACGGCTTGGAATTCACATCAATAGAGGTGAGCAATACAGAACTGACTTAACCAACCATCGTTAGATCGTATTAGGTCCTGACCCAATATCTTAAGGTTAATATGCAGATAATGTTCGCTAAGCAGATCTTGCACCAGTCAGCAGACCAGGGGCCAATTTCATGGCGCTTGCTTAACAGTGAGCAAATTTTCGTGCTAACTGTACCAAATAAATTTGATTAAATGTAAGCGTATTTCACAGGTTAGCAAGAAAATTAGCTTGCGCGTTCACCATGGATTTGCATTGTTACGTCATTCATTTTTCTACAGTAAGCATTGGAAGGTTATTATACCTTTTCCTATGCTTACGGTTAGCAGCGCTATGAAATGGAAATCACACAGTAAGCACAAAATCGGCTGTTAAGCAGCTCTATACCAATTGGGCCCAGGGCCCAATTTGCATAGAGCTCCTTAAAGCAGACAAAATTGCTTAACAGTTTTCCGCGAAGCAAAAAAGAAGCAGTAAACCAATCACAAACGGAACATTGTGATGTGGTACTTTGGCTGGTAACAATATTCTGGTAGGCAGAATGTTTTTGTTATTTTTTGTGCTTACGCAGCTGTATGAAATTAGGCCCAGCAATGGCAGCTTCTTACTGCAGAATTCTGCTCTTATGATCCCATAGATTCATGTGCCATTCAGGGCGCCGTAACACATCTTGAGATGAATCTTATCTTATTTAGAGGTCGAGCTCAAGTGCATGTTTTTATAATCTTTTTGTGAATCTATTTTCCTAGAAATTCCTAGATTTCCAGGTTTCCAAAATGATAAACCGATTCTCACCTCCCTTTTGGATTTGTAACTTTCTTTCTCTGCTCACAGTTGGTCAATGGCTTCGTCCAGAGTCGTTGGAATCTTGGTGATGGGGAGAACTCTGTCTACCTGGATCAGTACGCCGTGGACGACGGGGACTGGCACACCGTCCGTCTAGAGCGATTTGACTTCTACATCACGGTTAAGATCGACGGCGGAGGCGGCGTGAGACAGAAGGAGAACCACGAGAGTCTGTACAGTAGGCTGGAGGTGGATCCTAACAGTCTTATCCTGGGAGCGTTTGTCGTTAGGGTGGTGGAGATCTCCCAGGACTTCATAGGTAGATAGATTTGATTTTTATTCAAAAACCCACAAAAGTTAATGCTCTTTTCCACTTTGAACTTTTATGTTGAAGGCTTTCCCTTTATAAACTTTGGCTTCTTGTGTATAGAGTCCATAATTTGTAATTTCTTATTATTGTCAGTGTTATTCTGTGCTTGTAATATATGGAAATAAATGTCAAAATGAAATGAAAAATTTTTTGGATAACTTGTGTGGGATCCAAAAAGTATCTGGTTACATCAAGATATCGTGATTTGAAAAGAGTCAACAAAGCAAAAGCAGATTGGAGGCCATTGCAAATGTGGTACCTTGTCTTGATTCAAAGAGGGTAACCATCCCGAAATCAGCAGTGATCAATTCTGTACCTCAGTTTGTTTAAGACAGAGCGAATCACCGTGGTAGAAGCACAACATGCCATCATGCCCTATCAACTAAGAAACTGTTGCATTCAAGAACAAAATGATACCCCCTTTCCCTGTTTTTGTGTGACCCCGATTGCTCCTAACGTGCCTAAACAATCATTCCTCACAACAGGATGCATGAACGACCCCCGTATCAACAACTTCTACCTCGGATTCTCCGGATCGACATTGTACGGCACAGCAACTCCATCGATTGGTGTCAGTGAAAATTGTTCAAGTCACGACCCATGCGCGAGCAACCCCTGTCCAGCATCGTACATCTGTATTGACCTCTGGAGGGAATACACTTGTGGGTAAGTCCATCCGGGTTCTCTTTTCACAGTGCCGGGGGAAAAGGCTAGCTTCAGCACAAGTTAACCAGTAGCCACTGGGACTCTTCAAAAAGTTTTTAGTGGTGAAATATAACTGTATTGTCAATAAAACCAAGATGAAACTAAAATCTAAAGCCTAAAATCGTCTTTACTCGTCCTCCATTTGGCTGTTTGGGAAATCACATGTCCGCCGGCGTGCAGTGTTCAACAAACAGATGTATAATGTGAGTACACTTCACAATCAACATGTTGTTATTATTGTTGTTTGAATCTAGCCATCAGGAAGTGTTATTTTGCAACCTTTAACTGCTGATTTGATTTCCTTACAGATGCCCAGACGGCTCCAAGGAGGATGAGGCAAACGGTGTGTGCCTCCCCTTGAATGAATGCCTCAGCAACCCATGCCTGAATGGAGGCACGTGCACGGACCTGGTCAACAGGTTCAGGTGCGACTGCCCGGACGGGTACATCGGGGAGCTCTGCGCCACAGAGAAGTCAGCCGTCTTCGTTCCGCTGGGTCTGGGCCTTGGGGCCATCCTTGCCATAATCCTCTGTCTCATCATCATCATCAGTAAGTAATTGTGTACTAAGACCAACCGACTCAATAGGGGCTCGGACATCAGGAACAAATGTACAGGGCTGGAGTTTATGAGTAACCTCAACCGGCCTATAGGTCTTACAGCTCATAAATTTTTATTTTATTTGATTACACATCCAACAGCACAATTAGCGCCAATAACAAGATGAATAGGAAATGAGAAGAAATGTTCAGTTTTAAGATGTGGGAGGAAAACCCCAAATGGGGAAAACCCACGCAATCAGGTAGGGACTGAAAACCCAATCCACATGCAAGGCTCCGGTCTGAGGTGGGATTCGAACTGGGGGTCCACAGAGGCAAAAAGCAGGGAAAGAAACCACAGAGCTAACCTGATCCAACTTCTACTCTACCAGAGATATTCTAACAAAACCAAGTGTAGTTCTTTCTCTTTTAATATTTGCTGAACTTTTAGAAGGGGTTTGGACTTGAAAAGTTAAAGTAGGCGTTATTAATCTGAAAAAGTATGTGTTTGAGAAAGTGGAATGCTGGACTCGTTGCATTGTTAGGTGTACCAGCCTGTTGCTAAATTAACTAGACTAGGGCCAGTGGTTCGGTGGGTGTTTTGTTTCCTGAGATGGTTTAAGGAATGAAAATAAATGGCCCACAGTGACGGGGTTAATAATGTTCATGCACCGTGAGCATCAACATTGGCTGATACCGGCGCTAAATAAATGTCCATTGTTTTTATTTTTTATGTGTCTGTAAGACTTAAATGGAATCACTGTTTCTACCCTTAGTACTGCTGCTGGCGTTCGTCCTGTACAAGCGTAGTCACGATCACAAGCAGGCCTTGGCCTTCGCCATCGACCCCGATGACGACATCCGGGAGAACTTCATCAACTACGATGAGGAGGGAGGCGGCGAGGAAGACCAAGATGCGTACGACGTGAGCACGCTCAGGAAACCGATTGAACCGATCCCAATGGACGACTACATCAAGCCACCGACGACAGAGGCACCCCTGAGCAGAGCGCCCAGAGTTCCTGGTGAGTTTGGTCTGGCTGGTGCTAAGTTCATTTCATCTGAGCCTTTGATGCTTCAGGTCTATGATTTCATCAGGATTGTTTTCATATTTCAAGATTTCAAGGTTTTAAAAATCTATTTTCTATTCAAACTGTCCTGCAAGAGATCAGTTTGCCGTTAAAGGAAAGAATGTCGTAGCCACACACCCAGCCTCTGAAACTTCATCATATTCAAACTTAGGTCGGCATACCTGTTGTTGTTGTTGTTGAAATAATCATTGATTTACATGTAGATAAAGGGCTATACACCAATCGGGTGCGCAAATGCTGGGCGCCGTGCGCCATCCCTGCGGTGTACCAGTGCCTAGTTTTGTGCACAAAGACATGAGAAAATCATGCTCCTTTTCACTCTATATGGAAATTAAATGTCTTCCTCAACGATTTGCGCGATTTCCCTGACATGACAGCATGATATAACGATGTACTACATACCTGATAAATAGTTACAATTTAACAGAAAGTAAATACTGAAATTATGACAAAAAACCTTGCCAATGTAACGCATTAAACCAGCGACTGTGCAGTTTCCACGTCTATCTCACTTAAACTCACCTATAACCTGCACCGTTTCAGGATGATTCAATTTCTATTTAGTTGCAAATATTTACGGATAGTGATCAACATTGGTATATCATCCTGTCCCGTCAAGGAAATTGCATGTCTTTGCGCACAAAACTAGGCACAGGTACACCGGCGCCCAGCACTGGTGTATACAACAGCCAAGTATTATTATTATGAGGTGGTCACATTTAAGTGAGAACAATTTAAACCAATTTGTATTTTGTCAGGCATGTTGTGAAAACTTCATCATATTAAAACTTAGTTCTGCATGCCTGTTAAAATAATACACGCTTTGATAAACTTGTAGATAAAGGGCTATATACTGTAAGACTGGAGCATTATTGATATTATAAGGTGGTCACATTTGAGTGAGAACAGTTAAAACTAATTTATAGTTTATAATTTATAGGGCAGTTTGAGGTTGTCTGGCTTCTGACTGGCATCTTGAACAAAGATATCGACAAAATTGGGAGACCGCCATCATAGGGCTAGATAGCTCAGTTGGTAGAGTGCCAGCAGGTTAATCCGGCTGTCCCTCGTTCACATCCCGTTCAATTCAATTTTTCGTTGTCCTCAAAAATTTTGTATTTCAATTTTGTCGGCTGGGTTGTGCACATTCATGTCGGCTGACTGTGGTTGCTGCATTCCAAATATAAGCACCAGTGTCATTTGATGTCGTCAAAACCTTCTTCAGCTTTGAAAGTATTTCACATGGAAAAATTACCGTGGTTGATTGGCACCATGGTATAAACTTTGCAGTCAGTGAGCTTTTAGAGTTTGAGACTACTTCAGTTTTTGGCTTATTGCAAACTCTGTATTTTTAACTCTTAAGAAGAGGTTCAGGAAAAGGCCTGGGTCATATTTTGGGAACCCTGATCGATTTGTTTAAATTTTGATTTGTGTATTTGCAGGTGATGATCCCAACGTTGGTGACTTCATCAATGACCGTCTTAAGGGTGCGGATGACGACCCCGATTCCAACGACACCATGAAGGATTTTGACTATGAGGGCGAGGGGTCCTCTGCAGGCTCCCTCAGCTCCTTGAACAGCAGTAGTTCGGATGGCGACCAGAACTACGACTATCTCAACGACTGGGGACCACCGTTCAAGAAACTTGCCGATATGTATGGCGGTGGCGAAGACGATTAGACGCCAGCTCAGAAAAGGATTCTGGTGTTTTATTTTTATTTTTTTGTTACTTGCAACGTTTAAGAAGCACTGCTTTTATAGATTAGGATTATTACTTGAAAGTTTACAACCAGCTAAAAAAAAAAAAGAATAAGTTGAGTTTGATGACTGATGAGAACATGTTTTGCCTTCAGCCTTTATGATTATTTTTTTTTTAAAACAGTGTTTACAGGGGCTGTAAAATCTTCCCCCTTTTTAAATTTGTGTCTTTGAAGAATCTGTAAAATGCTTTTCCTAGCACAAGCTTTAAAGAAGCACAAGCTGTGGCTGGTGCATGGAAACGAATATTCCATGATTTCTTGATTGACTCAATCGCAGTATTTTTAAAGACTGATTTTAGTGTGTACACCCTTTATCAGGAGTTCTTGATGATATCACTGTACAAAGCAAGATTGATGCAGATAAACTCAATTAAAGAATTTAAAGTCATTAGTCCAGAGCTGTACTAGAAAGAACAGGTACTCGTTTGAAAGATGACATTTTCAAGATGCAAAACAAACGAAAACAGGAGGATGTTTGAACTGAAAGAAAAGTTTGGATGCTGATGAATTTTCTATCATGTGAAATGTAACTAGTTGTTATTTGTAAATATGTTAGTTCCTGTTCGTTGGATGACTCAATATACCCTTTAAGGTGCAGCAAGTTTATGTTTTATTTCCGTTCACATACGCAGGCCGAATTATGGATTGAAGGGAAAAAATAGCCAGACCCTGCTTTAAACATTGAATCAGTACTATAGTTATTATGGAGATGAAAAGGGAAACAAGATTTGAATCTTTAGTATTGTGGAGAAAGTCTGCCCCTGCGTCAGCTATAGAGGGCAGTATTTATATGCCAGAGTTTTGACATAGCAGGTACTAGCAGTACAATGGGAATATTATGAGAATCCACAGAGAGCAGTGAATGTATGGTGTCCTTGGGGTCAAAGGTGACAGAACTCCCTCTCTGCATGCCTCTGGCCAAGTCGTGACCTGCATGTAGAGAGGTCTGTGACCACAGGGTCTTTAAAGATAGAAAATGTCCTCTGCTCTGTAAAAGTGGTTCGTTTCCCGCAGTGAAGTATCAATGAGGCAGGACGGTTCCAGTGTGTAGAGCCATGTGCTTAGCAGAATTGTTACATACCAGCCAAAGTACCACATTATACAAATTGCTCTTGGCTGGTGCCCTGCTAAGTTTTGCTTCGCTGGTAATTGTTTTCCAGCAATGTTTCCAGCTGAACAGCTTAATGTAAACCGGGCTTAATAGGTTGTCACAATGTCTTTCCATGGCTCTATCTAAGTTAAGACGCAGTCTTCGTTATGCAAAGCACACATTGTTTTATGATGTATCATATTTTGATAGTTTGTATAGAAAATATACCGCCCCATGTCGTCGTTAAGACAGTGTGTACCCAAGTGTTATCTTGTCGTTACGTTGGCAGTCCTAATGTTAAGGATGATATCGAAGGGTATGTTTTTGTGAATGCTAGTCAGAATTATTCGTACCAAAACAAAAATAAATCAGACAAATTAACAACAAAATGCAGTAGATTTAACATTAAATACTCATTATTTTACAGAGATAGTTTTACATAAAATTGCTAAAATGATCCACAAACTTCCAGCGAGTGAAATGCTTTTAGGAAAACTGTGGATGCTCGATCTTACGTGGTGTGACAAGCATAGAAATACATGTAGTTTGTGATAACAAAGTTCCGGAAGGCATCCGGATCAAGAGCTTTAACCTGGGGGCCCAATTTCAGAGCTCTCCTTATGCAGCAAATATTGCTTAACAATTTTCTGCTAAGCAAAAATGAGCAGGATATCAGTCACAGATGGTACATGTGGAATGGTAGTTTGGCTGGTAACCTTATTCTTGTAAGCATATTTTGTTTGTTTGTGCTTAAGCAGCTCCATGAAATTGGGCCCAGAATTTGGCATTATGGTGTCAAAATTTGCTGTAAATTGAGAAGGGGATAAAAGCACATGCAAAATGCTCTGACAGTACTTTGTAAATGAACAGTAAAGCAGATCGTCAAAGCTCAAAACAGTGTATCCAAGAGAAGCTGCTGTGGCTGAGGTTATGTCCGAGTTGGCGGTTATGGCTTTACGGCTATGGCTATGGCTGTACAATACATCATTGTGTGAAGCATAGCAACAGCGCAGCCACAGCCGCTAATTTGGACACGGCCTAACACTGACTAAGACAAAGTAAAATAGTAGCTTACTAGGGTCTGTGTTCAGGTAAGGGGGGGGGGGGGAATCGTTGTGAGAATGGGTACTTTGGTGTCTGTGCCTTCAATGTACAAGTATTGCAAGCTATATCGCGCACTGATGGATGGTATCGTTTGAGGGCAGGCCGAATTGTACGAAGACCACAGAGCTTTCGACCTTACCTTGATTTTTGTCGTGTTTGAAACTCTGCATGTAAACAATATAATCTCAAGAGGTAGCACCGTCAAAATATTAATGATGACTAGTCATCAGCGATAGATTAATAGAACATTTTTTATGGCCAGATACAGTTTTAAAAAATGAAGAAAATTACCTATATGACAAGCTTATAAGGTAGAGTAGCAGTCATAAGAAATAACCATGGTGCTACCTCAAACCTCTTTAGAGTTTTTTGAAAATCTGCCTGGAAGTAGATAAAGCAAAAGGGAAAAAAAAAAATAAAAAAATCTTTGAGCACAAACCATTGATTCTCAGAAGCATCAAATTTGAATCCCCCTCTGTAGAATTTTACCATGGTTTAACATATTGTTACAGATGGTACATGTGACATAGTTTTTTTCGGCTGGTTAGCCTATTTCTGGTAAGCACAATTGCTTAGCTAATTGTTGTGCCTATAAGTAGTGCCATGAAATTGGGCTCTGGTGAAAGCTTGCATGAAACCAGAGACATTTTAGCTGGCGTCCAGCTTCTGCTAAGCAAGTTGTTCTGTGCTAAGCGAGCTTTTGGTCATACCAGCTGTATGAAAATGGTCCCCTTCTCTTAGGCCATGTCTGAAGTGATAGCTTTGGCAGTGGCGGCTACGGCTTAGTCAATGAAAAAGTCTGTTCTTTAATGTTGTCGCTGCACTCGTAGCCGTATCCACAGTCGCTTTATTTGGACATGACCTCAGCTTGCTTTTTTTTTAATAGATGTTTTAACTGGTCAGGGTACCTTTGAGAGAGTAAGAATGATACAAGCAAGTGTGGTGAGGGATTTCAATTCAGAGTCAAGGTACCAGACAGGTTGATATTAAAATTGGACGAAAATGTACACAGATTTATCAATAATTCAGTATTTTTTTAAAATTATTGTTGAATGTCACTTTAATTAATTTTTTCTCTTGTTAATTGGAATAACTTGCCTGTAATTTGATTTAAATTTCTTCCTGTGTGAGATGTAGAAGAATACGGTAGCTAATTTGTCTTATTTTTTGTTTGTAAATATTTGTTTTCTGTAGGTATTTCTCGCCTAAAAAAGTTTTCAGATGTTTCCTGGACAGAACAAAAATTGCTAAAGACAGGTGTTTTCCAGGGACCAACTCTTAAGAATAATTCCTGCAATTCTAAAAAAATTTGAAAAGTTTTTGAAGTTCTCATGAGCGCCTTGAAATATGTCACCATATTATGTCACACTGTGGCTGATTTGCCTAGCCACTGTAGTTGATCAGCTTGCTGCCAAGCATGAGTTCCTCACTTATAAACCTCCCATGATACCATCATGGTATCATGATAGAGCATTCACTCAATAAGCGAGGCAGTTATATTATGATACGTGACCGCCTGCTTATAAGCTACGGTGGGTTATCATGATACGTGATCGCCCGCTTATAAGCTGCGGTGGCTAGTTGAATTGGGTACACACTGACATGTTGGCGCAGGAAGGAAATTCCAATGCCAGAAGTGGTCTAGTGAACACTGAGTGTATAAATTACTTCTTCATTTTTCGTTTGTCATGGTGCATAGTTTTAAAATAACCAGCATTGCGTTTTTGTTTGTTTGTTTGTTTGTGTGTGTATAAATCTCTCGTTTGTAGAAATAATTTGAAATAGGGCTTGAAATACTAGTCAGTCAAGTCATTAATGAGCACCTTAGTCAAACAAAATAACAATAATTGGCACACAGATTAGATTTATAAAATAAATCAAGCAAGGGTATTCTGTTTTCTTTAGTAAAGTGTAATGTTTTGTTTTGACTTCTTTTTAGTTGGAAAATTTCAGGTAGTATGTAATTGTTGCATTGGGCAGCGCCAACTGGTCCAAAACAAAATCAGAAATTGTAGATTTTAAAATATCATATCAAGGGGGGGTCCTTAATTTTTTTTTCTGCTCAAAAGCTGAGGAAAGTACCCAAACTATAGCCACCTAATCCCATCACAATCCAACTGACTGTTTTGTTGGATTCAGTTGGATTAAGGGCTGCACAAGTAAACAGGTTGATGTTTTTTTTATGGGATCAGGCATACCACCATAGTCAGAGTCCAACAGTTTGGGTGTTGACTTGCCATATGGTGTTGGATTTTGTTAGAGTGGAAAAGGATCCTTGGTAATCACTCTAGAGAGTTGGGGTTATGAAATTATTTGGACTATTTTCTTTCTTCAGACATTCTTGCAGTACTATGTATGTAGCCTGTCTTATTGATTATTTATCTGTTAATAAGTACGAAAGTGAAGAGAGTTTCCTACATTTTAGAGATGCTCATAGATTCCACCGTTTTTTGTTTTTTCCTTTTCTTTTTCTTTTTTTCCTTAAAAATAGTATCTTGTGTTTATAGCTTTGGAGTTAAGTATGATATTAATTTATGCATGAGATTGACTGAAACAAGCTATAGGTTCATAATTAGGGAAAGATACATCCTCGCTGATAGTATACAAACATTGATTACATGTGAGTACATTAATGCAGAATATAATCACTTGGTGAAATCTGGACTATTCCAGTTAACGAGGCGATGCCGAGTGAAATGGAAAAGCTTGATTTCACTGAGTGATTATATTCTGTGATAACTTGAACAAAATGCACTCAATGTTTGTTCTTTATAACTCACACGTATAGATCCTTGTCATTTGATTTTTTTCACAAACACAAAATAAACGTTCCTCGTCCGCCCTACACTCTGAACATTCTAAAACACCTTCTAAATAACGTGGATGACTCCATTTAGACACCAACCATGTGACACACACAAGCTATACTTTTCCCACACTCCCCGTGCGCACGCAATAACCAATTCATCTTAAAGCTAACTTGACGCACAGCTTAAAATAGCGCAATACAAGGACTAACTGTTGAATGGGAAATTGTATTCCCCATTGGCGAATGGGACTCTTTGATCGCCAATGCGGATGGGAATACTAGTGAATGTCACATGATGTAAGTTCCACCAATCAAACGACAAGGATCTGTATGTGACTCATATAAAAGTAACTAGTGCAAAACAATATTTGTTAAAAAACAATGTTTTGTTTTTATATTTAAGATACTGCTAAGAGATGCTTTATTTAAATGATTCTAGTGTTTTCTGGACTGATTATGAAAATGGGGGTAACTTTACAGCTAAAGAACTTTATGTAACTTAAGTTTTTCTTTGCAAAGTCAACAGAAATTTCATGGTAGAGATTGGAGCATTCAGTCGTACTCAGTTTTTAAGTCCTCTGACACACAAAATCAAGCAGGGACTTTGCAGTAAAATAATCAAAACAAGTGTGTATGATGCCAAAGCGCTTTTTGATGTAGAAGTGAGCATGCAGGATAATGCTGAGTTTAATGTTCAGTGCGTATATTTCAGACTTGTTTAAGTAAGTTTTCTACTTGGATTTATTATACGCAAAGTATGTTAGGCTTTTTTTTATTTTATATCTCCACGCTGGTTTGCATATGGAAATAAAGTATTTCACTCTTAATTTTTTGTGTGTTCTTTGCGTCATTTTCCCCATCTTTTCAGAAGAACCAAACACTTTTCAATCTCAGGCTGTGCTCCGTGGTCATATATGGGTAGATGTGGCTGGCTGCCAAAGGCACCCTTGCATGCCTGCTGCTCGAACATGTGTAGCTGTGTCCTTCGCAATTCAGCTTCTCAGCTGCCAGTAAAGATGGTTAGCCTCCCAAATTATTTTTATTTATTTGTGATTTCATTTCATAGTTGTTTGTAGCCTTATAAAATCTTTTGTGTGGGGGATACATGTAGACCCCTTCCAAAGGCTGCCATAGTTGAGGTCAAAACGGTGCAACTCTTGGCCAATAGGAGAGATCTTCCTTTTATCCCAGTGAGGGCGCTGTTTTAGCTTGTGACATCATATGCAGGGGTCTTCTTTTTTGAAGTAAGGGGGTGATGAGGCTTTCATTTATAGTTGATGCCACAAAGTATGTGAAATAAGTTTGTGCAGGTCCCTTCGGCACCCAAATGAAAATGTCTGGTTATGCCAGTGTATAGGTTTCAGGAAGTCACACCTCTAGGCTCTGAAACCGGTTCCAGGTCTGCTGTTTCATGTGAGATAGCTGGAACACCTCCATGTCTGGGCAAAATTAGAAATATACTGGAAAAAATGTTTTTAAGCCCCCCCCCCCGCTCCGCCCTCCCAGTTCTGACCCTTAGAAAACAGAATAGCGCCCTCTGTAGGCAACGCGTTCCCATTTATTCGCCATTTGTAAATGGGAGAAAGCAAGTCATTCTTTTCACGTGTGTGTAAATGGCAATGATTGTTTGTCAAGAAAAAGAATCCGTAAACTGCTACTAAATTTGAACTTTTTGTATAAGACGGGATGGCACTCCCTCAACTCGAAATCAATAAGGTGGTAGTTCACCCCTTGGTGCTCTTAAGTGTCGTGGACCATTTTAACAGAATACGAAATCAGAAGAGAGTTGTCGGTGTTTTGCTCGGCGCCTGGAGAAAAGGAATTCTCGACGTATCCAACAGTTTTGCCGGTTTGTTTTGTTTTGTAATTTTTCAAAAATAGTTTTAATTTACTTGCTTGAATTGTCTAAAATACTGTTCATTTTTAGTTTTATGAAGAATAGAGTGCAGTTGTGGCAATAGTTGCACAGGCCCTACTTACTTGTCTTAACTTGGTTACAATACAAAACCTAAAAAAAAATACTAAGTTACTTGGCTTACAAAACTTACAACTTCCATCTATCTTGGACCTGGTGAAACCAGTTTCATGTCACTAACTTCAGTGTTAGTGTTACTAAAATGTTAGCCCCATACATTGTGCCAATACGCTGGACTCCCTCCGCTTCTTGGCCCAACGAACCCTGTCCGTTAAAACCAGACATCAACTTTCGAATTGAGACTTACTTTTTTTGGCAAATTTATCCCTCAATGATCGGTCGGTCGTTGCTGTCAGACATGTCAGACTCACAGGCAGAGTCTGGAGAAGATTTCCGCACGATCCCCCGTGCGATAAATCCTAGGCTTTTGCTGGAATTTTATGTCAAATCTCGGTGATATAAGCCCATGTCAACGACGGCGGAGGAGCCATGATGGTTGCTGTTCAGCGCGGGTCGTATTCCTGCACTAGTCTTTATTCCAGCAGTCATTTTGCGACGTTTACCAATGCGCGCAATCAGTCAGCACATTCAAGAGCGTTTACCGCTGCGCGACACCTTGACGTCACCACTATCAGGTAAACGTTGCAAAATGACTGCTGGAATAAAGACTAGTGCAGGAATACGACCCGCGCTGAACAGCAACCATCATGGCTCCTCCGCCGTCGTTGACATGGGCTTATAATCACCGAGATTTGACATAAAATTCCAGCAAAAGCCTAGGATTTATCGCACGGGGGATCGTGCGGAAATCTTCTCCAGACTCTGCCTGTGAGTCTGACATGTCTGACAGCAACGACCGACCGATCATTGAGGGATAAATTTGCCAAAAAAAGTAAGTCTCAATTCGAAAGTTGATGTCTGGTTTTAACGGACAGGGTTCGTTGGGCCAAGAAGCGGAGGGAGTCCAGCGTATTGGCACAATGTATGGGGCTACTAAAATGTTAGATAATGGTAAAATTATTTAGAAACGAAAGTAAATAAAAATTTTCAAACCGCCTGACCCAACTTTTAACAAGACACATTTATTTATAATCTGTTGAAACCCTGGGAAGTTGCTGTCTACTCTTAGTCTTACGTTCCGAAAAATCGACCATTTCAGCGGTAGGCCCTACTGTGTATTTGTGTAGTACAACAAGCAGCGTCACCCATTTTCAAATTTTAAGACCAATTTATGTACATAGATTAGCACCATGTAATGCTTTACAAGGTGCTGTGGCGCAATCTGCAGCCAACCTTACTAGAAAACACTAGTAAAACCCCTTTCTCTTAACGATAAGTGTGACAGTTTTTTTTTACGTGCATAACACACGGGACCTACGGCTTAACATCCAATCCAAAGGACAAAGCATTGATGGTTAAGTATCTTGCTCAAGAATACAAGTGTCATGACCGGGACTCAAACCCACACTCTGCTGATCAGAATCACCAGAGCTTGAGTCCAGTGCGCTAGACCGCTCGGCCACGACACGCCATGTCTGTGCAAGGTCAGGCCTGGAACTTCTTTAAGAGTTTATGAGGGCAAGGCCATTTTCATTTTGCAAAGGGCATTTCCATTGGAAAATGTGAAAAAGTCTGTGGGAAACTTTTGAAGGGGCACCAAGGCCAAGACCAGGGCAACAGAGGCCATAACCTTCTTGGCTTCGGTGTAATTCCAGGCCCGCAGTGCTTTAGTTCCGTATCAGATTGGAACCTGGGAACCCACTTTCATGATTGTGTGTTCATAATTTCTTTCTCTTGTTTTCAGTCCCCTTCGATGAAGACGACAAAGACAACACAGTATGGTACCTGGACCATGACTACTTGGAGAATATGTACGGCATGTTTAAGAAAGTCAATGGTAAGAGTAACCACCAGACTAATTGTAAACCAACAAAAGGTAAATAGTTAGCTTATAAAAACAAACACAACATTTTATACTCAAGTGAAATGTCAACACTGCAGTTGACGATTTGAGGGAATGCTGATTCAATGAGAAACTGAAGCAAACAAGACTGGCTTAGTCATCCTAGTCAAATCATAATGCTGGTGGTGGTTTTTTTTTCTTCAAAATATTTTGAAATATGAATCCGCACTGTATCTGCATTAGGGCCTACATAAAGAGTTTTGACTTGTTTTATTGTTTGATTCTTATGACAAACATTTTGCAACCTCAGAACAATCTTATTTGTATTTTGGTAACTGTTTTGTTGGTTTGCTTTTTATCAAAACCCTTACTGCCTAGGCCCACTTGCCTACAGGTGACCTCAATCCTGCAATATCCTCCTGTCCTATGTCACTTCAAACTAACCTGTTTGGACTTAGTGCAGATTGGAATGCCTTACCCAGTGATAAGCAATTGTTATTTGGGCCTACAGCCCTCAGTCCTTCTGAATCCTTTATTTTGGCAAAGAAGATATAGAAGGATTTGGGAGTTTAAAAGTTGTGTGTGTGTTTTTTTTCCAGCACGAGAGAAGATAGTGGGTTGGTATCACACTGGGCCTAAGCTCCATCAGAATGACATCGCAGTTAACGAGATCATCAGGCAATATTGTCCCAGCTCGGTAGGTCAAAGGGCAAATGTCATGATACTGCTAAGCACACAGTTGCTAATAAGACAAAGTGATACTGCACAGCATAAATTGATTGAATTGATGGTTTGATTGGTTGGTTGGGAGTCATCCCCCCCCCCCAAATGTGTCCATTCTCTAACACACTCTTCACCTCTTGTACAGAAGTACACCCCTAAAATCCTCAAAAGGATTTCAGAGATTTCTAGAACACAATGAAGACACAATAGGAGGGGGGTGTACACCCTGCCACATATCGTCACTGTTTTCACAAACAGCCACTAATCTTTGTGTGCGCGAGAATAAAGTTTTTGAGGTAATCAACATTGAAGTTTTGTTTGCGTTTAAAACCTAATTCCACAGGTAAAATAAGTACTATTTTTCATCAATGCGATGTTAAATGATACTCAAGTACATAATCGTACCTATAGAATTGTATTTTTTATATGGAGAAATGCTAAAATATGATTAGATATTAATTAAAGATAAGGGCTGTTCGTGAAAACAAAAAAATCGCCTCTTTGAACATGGGATTTAAAGATAAGTGGCTGTTCGTGAAAACGGTGACGATATCTGCCACATATCGAGCACCAAATGGATGCAGAACAAGTATAAAGCAACTCTTTATTTTCACTGTTGTTATTATTTTTTATTTGGCCATTGATACAAGAAAACAACATACAAGCAGTCAATATAAGACCAAAGCCGTTATTGTAATACAAGAAAAATTGTCGTTGAAAGCACCCTCATGTAGTCAAAAATACAGTCAATATTTCCCCAAAATGTTGTTAATTTCTTAATTTGTCAACTCTCTCTCTCTGTAGGTACTTGTAATAATCGATGCTAAACCAAAGGATCTTGGGCTCCCAACAGAAGCTTACTTTGCAGTAGAGGAGGTTCACGATGTAAGAAATCAAACGTCTAAAATATTTTAAGATTAAAAGGTTCTTTTTACTTCACAAGTGAGCAAAGCATACTGGCCATGTTTGGAGACAATGGATCTTCTGTTTCATTAATTTACATGTATTCAGAAAAATATTAAAATCAGCAATTTGGACGCCCTATTTTCACCTCACAGCAAATTAAGCCTTCGTTTTCTTAATTCATGAACAAGTTCGATCAAGGACCGATGGTTAACTTGTGGTTGGTTAGTGACGTACAAAGCGCATGCGCACTGAAGTTGAAGTGTGAACGACTCTGGGTCAAGGCGACCATGAGAAAATGGCGGTAGCCAGTTTGTTTATGTTTTTGGATGAGTTTGTATAGATGAAAGCCACATGGACACACGGATGATATTTGCTCAGTGTATCAACATATCTCACAAGTGGTAAAGGTCGTGTGCCTGAAAAGACTGTGGAAAAACAGTACCCGAAAATTCATGGCAAGCTTTTTATCGAACTTGCTCCTAGCTAACAACACCCTGTTGAAAAAATTCATTGACGCGATTTCATCCAAAAGATCAAAATCTCAAAAGATCAAAATCTCAATGTACAAGAATTGATTGGGCAACGACAACTTTGAATGGGCGAGGGAAACTCTGAATGGGCGGCTGAAACTTTAAATGGGCAAGGGATTAATTAGCCACTTAGTGCCGGGGTTCTCAAAATTTGTCCATGGCACCAGACGGGATTAATTTCGGCCGGAATAATTTTTCTCTGAGAATATCATTGGCACAAAGAAACCTGAACAAACAAAGCCAAGAGAGCAAAGATTCTCATTAAAGCCTCAGGATTTAAGTTTTCTCTTTTGAGAAAAAAAATCAGATTTATTGAGCGTGGATCGCAAAACCTTGGCCTTGAGCCACGGCCGGTAATTGGCCCCATTGCTAGAACCAAGGCTGGAATCGTGGTTCACTCGGATTTGCCTCCATTGAGCCGAAATACAATGATAAACAATGGTGGAAGCCTCTTGATGTCTCATAATCCTCCTTTTAATTATAACAAAAGGATGAAGGTCTGGAATCGGGGATTACACAATAACCCCACAAAAAAGGAGAATTTGAGCATAAATTCCAGTACCGACTGTCCTCTATGTGTGGGTGAAACAAAGTGTTGCACAGTGAGTGCATGCACTGCGCATGCTCCATAGTGGAATATCCAGGTGACCTTCGTTCTGGTATTCAAATTCACAAAAAGACAAACTTCACGTCATCCGATTTCTGGCTGGGAAAATATTGGCGTGTATACATGTCATCCGACGTAAACATGGTCAATGTTAATAGCATTTTTTGAGTTGTTGAATTTTAGTTTTTGATTATTCTGCAGGATGGCACCCCAACAAGTCGTACATTTGAGCATATACCAAGTGAGATGGGAGCGGAGGAAGCAGAGGAAGTTGGCGTTGAACATCTACTCAGGTAAACAAAGTTGTCTGTCTTTGGAACTGCATGGAATTCAGTGTCTTGAGGGTGTTTCTGTGCCCCCATCTGCCTCGTTGGAGCGATACATCTCAGCACATTATTATTTGACTTTGCTGCTGGACCAGTGGAGCCAGTGTGTTGCCCACAAGAACAGTGAAACAAGCTTGCAACTTCTCAGCTGATTAGAACCCAATTTCATGGCCCTGCTTACTGTGGAATTCTGCACTTACACCCTGCTAAGGCCCATAGAAAAATACGCGCTTACAATGCACTGTAAGCGCATATTTGTTTGGTAAGCAGTGCCATGAATTTGGGCCCAGCTGATTTCTACTTCTTTCTTTCTTGTTTTGCAGTGCCATGGGAAACTGAAAAACACTGTACAAAGTTCTTTTTGGCCTGGCAAATTAAAAAAAAAAATTGTTTTGCAATAACAATAAGTTGCCAGTCGTATTTCACACAAGTTAGCATTGGCTGTGTTCAGGAGCTGAATTGGAGAGAAACTGTGTCATCATGGTCAAGACATGCTGTTGTTTTTACTCCCATTCAAATAAAGCAAAATGAGGCTGAGGGGGGAAGTTCTTTCTTTTTTTGATATGAGAATTATATGTAATTATTGCATAACATATCTTGTGTTCAAAAGACCGGTCAGTTGAGCAAAATTACAACATTCAAACAAGCTCTTGCTACTTAGATAAGCCCTTCATGTGTTTTGTGATAGGTACAGTGGTGTCATGGTGGGGTGTTGGGGGAGCTGAATGGATCAGTGTATTGAGTTGTCATATAACAGCCATGATACCGGTAGCTGTGTTACGTGTATTGTGTATGCAAAGTGCCTGGCCTGATATTTTGGCTTTATTTTGACTTTATGCCACAGGGACATCAAGGACACCAGCGTCGGCAGCTTGTCCCAGAGGATCACCAGCCAGCTCCTAGGCCTGAAGGGTTTCTTCTCTCAGATGCAGCACATCCAGAGCTACCTGGAGCAGATTGCCATGGAGAAGCTCCCCATCAACCACACCATCATCTACCAGCTCCAGGACATCTTCAACCTCCTGCCAGATGTCAACCTCACCGAGTTCGTGCGGGCGTTTGTGGTGACCACCAACGACCAGATGCTGGTGATATACCTGGCATCGCTGATCCGCTCCGTCATTGCCCTGCATAACCTCATCAACAACAAGGTGCAGAATCGCGACCTGGAGAAGCAAGAGGGCAAGACGGACAAGGACAAAAAGGAGAAGGGTCAGGGGGATAAAGAGAAGACAGAGAAGGACAAGGGCGATAAGAAAGACGCCAAGGACACATCAGCAGAGGAGAAGAAGTCTGCGAAGACGACCAAGAAGAAGTGATGATCAGTGACTTTTTTTTTATTCCAGTGGATTATAATAACTTTAGTGAAATCGTTCTCTGTGTAATTTTTGTGCCAGGCCAGGGTTTGAAATTAAGAAAATAAGTTTTGCAACAGCAACCTCCATCCAAAAGCGCAGTCCAGTATGGCTTCGCTTAGGCGCCATCTTTGTCTTTGCACCTCAAGCAGTGCCACCTCTAAGGTGATCATTTTTAAAAATGCTCCGTTGTGAGGTAGTAGACTCTAAAAGGTAGTCGGTAGCTGCAACCGTATCTGTCGTCACATGCGGCTACTGTATGCATTATAGTCTGCCATTCTGGGAGTCAAATTGCATAATAAAGATATGGTGCACGTCTACAACTGCACGCGCATCACCTGAAAAGCGCACTGCGCAGTCAGCACACAAGAAGTCTGACTCCCCAATTGCTCAAGATTTATTGTGTAACAAAGTCAGGTGAATTGGGGCAATAGAGTTATATATTTAACTCTGTGGGATCATGTTGGATGAGTTCATGTCAAGTTGCTACTGGTTACCCTTTAGTATCTACCTTGTGAATTGAGTCCTCTTAAATTCAATTCGGTATCTTGAAATGTAGAGGTTGATATTGAGTAGTTGCTTGGCAACTATAAATATTGGCCTACTTGAGTTTTCAGGCATGCAACTTGTCAGTGGATCAGCTGATTTCCTCTTTTTTCTTCACTTTTAGTGTCATAGAAAACTGAAAAACACTGCACAAAAGGTTATGTGTCTGGTTATTTCCTAAATTGTAAAGTTGCATGCCTGAGTTTTGTTTTCTTTTTTCGAAATTCCTTTATCAATAATGTATTTTGTTCTGATGGCAGAAGTATCTGCACATTAAAAAGAAAACATTTTCCGCCACCAAGTAACTTTCTGGCGGTATTTATATTTAAAGATTCATGTTGATTTATCAGATTTCAGATATTTTTCAGATTTCATAATTGTTCAGTGATTGTTCAGTTAATGTTCCTTCAGACTTTCTTGAAAGAGTGGAAGTTTCCTTACAGGGAGAAAGATCTAGTCCATGTGTGTTAAAACCTCTAGATTTCCATTTGAAGTGATTTACACTGGTACAGGGGTGTACACATTTTCTAAAGTGTTACACCCGATTGACCCAATTCACCTGACGTCATCATCACAATCATCTTTGTTGTGTTTTATTTCGGGAGTCAGTGTCCCAATGTGTTGTACAGTGTAGTGTGCATTTTAGGCGACGTGGCGTTTACACGCTTACCATAATTTTTTCTTACATTTTGACTCCCAAAATGACGAGCGTGGCAGAGAGAATCCACGTGTGACGTTGGTGCAAGGGGTCAATGTTACATTGAAAGGGCTCCCCTCCAGACCAAGAGGAGACTGCTACATTTTTAAAAGGATATTCAATTTCTGTTCAATCACACACCTGTATGTGACATAAGTCATACCTGAATAGGAAGTTGCGGCTACTGCTGCGGCTACTGCTGTGGCTACTGCTGCGGCTACTGCTGCGGCTACTGCTGCGGCTACTGCTGCGGCTACTGCTGCGGCTACTGCTGCGGCTACTGCTGCGGCTACTGCGGCTACTGCTGCGGCTTCTGCTGCGGCTGTTGCTGCGGCTGTTGCTAAGGGTGTTGCTATGGTTATCTTATGCTTTGATGCTTGTTCACGAGACGACTGAGCACCAGCTGCTCTTTCGGGCACGGCCTAATTTATTGGGTTTGGGCTGTTTTTAAGCCCACACCCCCCTGCCCCACTTCACACACAATGATTACATTGATGAATTGCTCACTGAAAATGAATGATGCAGATGAGGTTTATGGGTGTTTGTTTGTAAGCATTACTTCCCCCCCCCCCCCCCCCCCCCCCCGGAGAAATTTCTGACAATACAATTATTGTTTGTATCTAATATTTGTTATGTTCAGTTAGCTGTATAATAAAATGGCCGCATATTGGCTGGCAGACTCCTAACTTTGACACAGGTGTATTTTGTGTGTGGTGTTGTTCAGTCGATTCAATTTAATTCAATTCAATTCAAGTAATCTAAAAAGATGGTTTAAACACTATAACACAGAACATTTCATTGTGTTTGGATAAAATCTTCAGTTTGGGGTACTGTGGGCTTTGTCTCCATACAGGAAGATATTTAAAAGGAGAGTTTTTATGGAATATTGAGCACAAGTAAAAGGAATTGTAAGTCAGACTTTAATATATTAGGAGCTGATGCATGTATGATGTCCTACCCTACTTTAATCTGATTTCTAATTCTAATTAATTATACCCTTAGAAAAAATAAAAATAGCGATAAAGCGCCGCTCAAAGCCTATAAATCAGTCTGTGTACTTTTATCATGGGTTAAATTTCATGACTGTGATTGCGCAGACTATGATTAGCCAACTCATTTCGGGGAAAATATTTTTCCGCTTTCCTCTGCATTCAAGTTTGTAACTAGTGACGTCACGTCCAAAACTTACGTCACGAATCGCTGTTTGTCTGGAAACTGCTCCCTGTCAAAACCTGCTTTATCTTCGTTATTTTATGTGGGAACCAGCTTAGTTGCAGTTGCGTTGTGCATCATTTACGCATGACATAACAGGAAGGTCGAGTGGTCTTTTGAATGGATGTATGAAGTGTTTCGCTGAGAATTTGCATATGATTGCACGACACAACCCACCACCACACTAGCTGTACACACAAGGAAGGTGAAGTTGTTAATGTCAGGAATGTGGTGAAGTAGTATTTTAGTGGTTAAATAATCTGTGGACATTTTCATTTTTGAGAATGATTTAAAAGGTAAGATTGAGAATAGAACTACACTAGGCCTAACTAATTGTTTTTTTTGGTCAACAAATGTTCAATGGAATTGTTATTTGTCAGTTTTTGTTCAGTCGAACCATTTTCTGTTTATATGAGATTGAGAGCAGTCGGTCATTTGTTCACTTTTTTCGGGTGGTGGTAAAAGTTGAGGTGGAGCTAGCCGGAGGTTGTGTTAAACCATGGTTAAACCCATTTAGCACCTGAGCGAAGCTTCAACGTAAGACATTTAATCACTGATCAGGGCAGGGTCAGGAAAAGACACTGGCCGGAATAATGCAGTAGAGATTCTAGCTAGTACTTTTTTAGTATAGTAGAAATCATAAATAAAATAACTTTTGTTGTGAATTTGCATTGTTACGTCATTCGTTTTCCTACAGCAAGTTAGGTTAGCATGCCTTTCCCTGTGATTATGGTTAGCAGGGCTATGAAATGGAAATCACACAGTAAGCACAAAATCGGCTGTTAAGCAGCTCTATGAAATTGTGCCCTGGTCATCCGGCGCCAACTGGTTAATTTAATTTCATTTTCAAAACAGTATCCTGGAGCGACCGGTTTTCGGTCACTTAACGGTAAAAATCGTTCGGAAACGGAAACTAAATGAAATTTTTTAAAACCATCTGACCCACCTTTTAACAAGACACTTTTAATTCATAATCTGTTGAAATCCCAGAAGTTGCAGTCATAAATTCCGAAATATCGTCCTAAATTTACAGCGGTGCTGTATTCGCCGTGCACACGTCGCGTTACCCGTTTCCGGTCGGTCCATTCAGGGGCAGTTTCTATCAACTTCACGCACTAGTATGGCGCGCAAAATACAAAAAAAAAAAATAATAATAATAACGATTGTCCAGACTGTCTCTGCGGCTAGTGAGATGATTATTGGTTAATAAAATAACAAAGTTATTCTTTACATGATTTTTTTTGCTTTATTTTGTCCTTTTCTTTTTCTTCATTATTTTACTTTAAAGTGGTATTAATGATTATTTTCAAATTAAATGTGATTGTTTTTGCTGAACTGATATAAAATTTGTATAATTATATACATCAATTATCCTTTTCTTTTCTGTAGTTTGTGGCTTTTCTGCTTCATCAACATAATAAATACTTCTTGAAGTGCCCTCCCTCCCCAAGAGAAAAATCAAGATGACACAAGAGAAAAGCATGACACCTTTTCTTATCTTTTACTTCTTTATTTTTCTTTGAAGTGTTTAACATAAATTGTTTTAAAATCAAATGAAATGTTTTTTTACTGAATTTATATAATTTTTTTTAAATTGATACAAATCCATTTATATTTATTTATCAAGTTATGTGACTTTTCTGCTTTGTCAACATAATAATAGTTCTTGCATTGCAGTTTGTTCCTCTTCCTGACTCATTAGGGGAGCAGGTCCAGAGCTGGTAGCTTTGATGTTTTATTTTTTTAAGCTTTTCTGATTGATCAACAACAGCCTCGTATTCATCATCAAGACATTTTTGAGAATAAAATAGTCTGTAGCTGGCTTTTACTTTGCGTATCACAGTCTGTATAAAGAGAAGGAAATATAACATTGCCATTAAAAAATCTATAAAACCAATCATAAAGTTCCTAAAATTAATTGTAATAAAGATGACATATTTTCTGGATCCTGACATAAATTCATGGTCATTAGCTACGTACAATGTCAGGCCCTACAAGTATTTTGTGCAATTATTTTACACATTTTGTGCACTGCCCGTGGCTTAAATATGAACGTTTTTGATGGGTTTTTTTGTTTTGAAACTGCATTATCTGTCAAAATTTGTTCAAAGAATGGGGAAGGGAGGGGAATTAAGTGAAAGTTGGACCACACAACTTTGTTGTTCTTCATAAAAAAGTATTACTGAATAAAATAAAAGTGACTGTTCCATTTCCTCAACACATTTTTAATTTAAAACAAAAAATAATATTTATCAATCTGATTATCTTGAATTTCAGAGTGGCCAATAATATGAATAATTTGGGGAGAAATGAACTTTATATAGCCATTGCAGCTTTCATTAGGGCCCATTGCAATGAAGCAGAGAGTGCAGTATAAACACAAAAAGTCATATTCACTTGAAATACACTTAAGGTTTCTGCAATGTTGGCACTCCATATAATCCCACTTAGCAACATAATCACGTGATCTACCGTTCTACCTGGGGAAAATGGAACTTGACCTTACTGATGAAACTTTCATTTGGAATGTTTGACCGTGGATTATAATTTTTAGAGACATTTGATTGTGAGTAAAAAGTGTATTAGTGATCTATACTGAAAATTTAACATTTTATAAACTTTTGGGTGTAACTTACGACAGGAAACTTGAATCTCAATAATTTTTTACGTGGGTGATCGTAAGGAACATCGGTCGTGAATGAAACTTCTAGTCGCTGTATATCTAGCGCCCTCTCGCGGTAAACAGGAATCAAAATGAGTGACCGGGTATAGGTGTCGACCGAAAACGGGTAATCGCATGATAATTCTTGAACATACCTCTGCAATTCAAAATAAGTTTGTTTGTATTTATTCATGTGTTTATTTGTGTTTTTTTTTTCAGGGGGGGCGAAGTGGGATTTAGATTATTTATTTTGCATAAAAATAACATTTAATAGATGTTAAATTTGTACCGGGGAAAAGGAATGTTATTATTCGTTTTTTCGTTTACCCATATACTGATACGTGTTAAGAGGCAGTTAGAGGCAGACTGCCTCTAGCTGCCGGGCAATCTCGGTGGTCTAGTTGGTAAAAAATATCTGCTCTAGAATGGCAAAGGTTGTGGGTGCGAATCCCACCCAAGGAATATGCCTGTGGATATTTTTTCACAGGACTCTGGAAAGTACTGAGTACAGTGCTCAACACACATCGGTGTATGGGTAAAAAGAAGATAATAATAATGTGCATTTAGATGTCAAATATTAATTGGAATGTACTTTAATTCTGATTTCCTGAGTTAGGGTTGGAAAAAGTCAACAACTTTGCAAAATATATGAATAGACCTATGTGTATTACATCACTATGAGCATTTAGTACAGGAATGGGCTGAGGTCAAAAAAGCTACAATGCACGTTTGATGCTGCACTTGACCTCAAAGATGGCGGCGGATGCATAACGTCTATTATTGGCTAGACAGGCATGATGGGGTAATGGGGTTGACAAATATAACAAAATGTTTAGGTGAAATTCATTTTAAAACAGTGGTCCATTGAACTGATCATTTTGGAAGAACTCGTTTGTTAATGTATTTAAAGTGCATGGATGAGTTTTGATTGTCACTTTAAAACCCGTGTATACTGTATTCAGATTCTTTCCCAACAGCAGGGATGAGACATTTCAGACTTTTATCTGAATTCAGACCTTTTTGTGTATGCCTGGTGAAAACAAGTAGCTGAGATTTTCTTCTGATATAAAGAAATCTCTGATCTCCATGTAAATGTACTATCTAGCACTGAGCATAGAGCAAGGACCACTGAGGAGACAGTTGCCTGAAGCTTCTTGCAATATCTATAACTCCAGGGTGTACTAAAAGGTACAATTTTGATTCTTGTAGTTTTAGACCTTTTTGCCCACAATGGCCCTCACCACTGCAACAGAAAAAAATTGGCAACAAATGCACTTGTGATACAATTCGAAGCTGAAGTTCAAAGTGCGAAAGTACTGCACACAAAAGAGGAGAGCTAATAAAGAAAATTTCAAAAGAGGCAAAAAACATGTAGTGGAAAGGTTTGTGGTAACATGGATAAAGCCTGGTGTAGTAACAACAGGTTTTTCAGTTGGGAGGGTAAAATGAAAGACTAGTGAAAGGATAGAGTTGGACACGGAGAGTAGGTTACAACAAAACAGACCAAAAAGATACACTGTTTGTGTATATTGAGTTAGCAAACGTATGTTAAAATGAAAAATGAAAACACAAGAAAGCAGAGATTGCAAACGTAAACATAACAACAACAAAAAAGTAATTCTGTTGAGCAGGCCTGGAATTGCAAGGAGGGCCATGGCCTTGTCTTGCCCTTTAAAAATTACCAATGATATTATTAGATTTTCCAATGTAAGTACCCTTTGCAATATGAAAATGGCCTTGCCCTCTCAAATAAATTCTAGGCCTCGTTGAGATGCGAAAAACAGAAAATTTGTAAAAACTGTTCCTTCATGCAACGACTATTCACTAACCCCAAGTGTCTTTGGTTAGAGACCCTCCTGAATGATGAATCCTCCACTCAATGGTAACTCAAAACCAAAATGTTTGGTCTTGCATAAGACAGGTATATGTATGCCTGACCCAGTGATAAGCAACTGTTACTTGGGTTGGGCCTACGTCTGACAACCTACAGAATGGAATTTAGGAGGATCTGGGAAGGTTAGGATTTTAAGTTGAGTGATGTGGATCTAGGTTTTAGCCAGAATTTAAAAGTGAGCTGTCCAAATTAGCTTTATTTGAAAAAATACACTTGCAGCTTTGATAACAAATGTAATTGGAAAGGGTACTTGCATTAACATCAGGGTTTTTGAGTTGTGAGTGGAAATTGAATGAGCAGTGAAAGAATCAGGCCCCAATCTCATGGCACTGCATAATGCTTACCAGGGAATCCTGCGCTTACTGCACCCTGTATAAATTGCGTGATTCTTTGGGCTGGAAGCACTGGTGAATTGAAAGTGCTGGCACTCATTTCAGTACTTGAAAGAGGTACAAAAGCTTTTATGCCCACCAGCATTTAATTGTTCAGGAGGTCCACATACGTTGCAGTCGGCACGAACTCCCACTGCACGTCATGTACTGGGATTATTGACAGAGGTGTACAAATACATGTGGGTAATAACTAATGTCAGCTGATCAGCCAGACAAATTGAGAGGAGTAAGATTTGAAACTTTGCATGGTGTGACTTTGAAGGGTGTTAAAGAGAAAACTAGTTTTACAGGGGCCCAGTTCTAGGGCACAGCTTATATTTGATTTCAAGTCTGAAATAAATTATTTGTGTTTTACCCTTACACCGATGGGTGTAAAGCACTGTATACTCAGCACTTTCCTCCTGAGTCCTGTGAAAAAAATGAATCCACAGGCATATTACTCTGGCATTATATCCCGATGCAAATTTAACATCTACTAAAATTGTTGCGGTGCCCGCTGCTAGAATAAGGGATTTGAACGGCCTCTGGCTGCCAGGTGGTCTCGGTGGTCTAGTTGGTGAGACGTCTGCTCTGGGGTGCCAAGGGTCGTGGGTTCGAATCCAACTGTGCCACGCTCACCATTTTGGAAGGTATACATGTACGTGTAAACGCTGTGTCGCCTACTTCCACTGTATAACACAAGAGAACATTGACTTCTAAAATGGAGCAACCAAGATTATTGTGATGATGACTGCAGGTGCTTAACACACATCGGTGTATGGGTAAAACACAAATAATGTTCTTTATCCCCGATGCAAACTTTTAAATTTCTAAAAAAAGTCTGAAATTGTATTGGCTGTCAGGTAGACAAAAAGCCACCATCACAGACTTAGAACCAAGTCTTGGCGCTGCTGGACACTGAATTCTGAAGTGTTATAGTCGCTTAAAAATTGTTTGTTCAGCAAAAATGTGCAGGAAACCAGTTGCCAATGTTACATATGACTTGGTTATTTGGCTGGTAACCTTTTTCTGGTAGGCACTGTGACTATTCAGTGTTCCTGGTGCTTGTCATTGTACATTGCATGTAATAATCTCCCCTTGGATCTGAGAGATGAATCTTTGATCATCGATTTGGTTGGCGGTGGCAATGTGTAGTGAAGGTACTTTAAAGTTGATAATCACCAGTTGTAGAATTTATTAGTGGGATTTATGCACTATGAAATTTGTCCTCGTATTTAGTTGCGGTTTTGTTTTATTCAGTTGTTTAGATTTAATGGTTGGCTGTGTAAAGTTTGTTAGAACTATTATCAAGGGTTTGAGGCCTTTTTTATCGTATTTCCTGGTCGGGTTACAACATTTCAACAGTTGGAAATTAGCCGAGACCTTCCTTCATGCCCCTATTATGCTATTCCATTTTTATCAATAAATGTGTGGCTTTTTTTTATTTGAGTAGTTTTAGTTTATATTACTGTTGATTGTGTCAAATTTGTTAGAACTATTGTCACTGTGGGATTTATGCATTAGAAAAATCTTCCTCCTATTTGCAGTTTTAGTTTAGTAGTTTAGGTTTAATTGTTGACTGTGAAAATTATATTAGAACTTTTTATGTTAATTTTCAAGGCCTTTTAAAATATTTAAATTGTCTGGGGAATTAACTCAAACTTTCCGCCATGCCCCTATTATGCTGTTGCATTCTCATGAATAAATGGGTGGTTTCTAATCCAAAAGGATAAAATCTGACCAATCCTGAAAAAAATGATTGATGATTTCTTATTCGTAAAGAAAAAGTACATGATTTCATTTGTTACTGATTGAAGAACAGACTTTCAGTCTGGAGGCTCATTTATTATGAAGTCCTTATCAGTATCAGAGAAATATTTCTTCGTGAAATATTGCCCAATTCGAGGAAATAGCTAAAAAAAAACAAAAAAAACGAAATCACTGTTGCTGACATGTAATTTGATATTAGCCTTGGTTCCTCTGATGTGAACACGCCTGACAAAACACAAAACAACTTTTTGCTGTTTTCCAGTAAAACCATGACCGAATTTGATGAATTTTTTAAATCAAATTTTCACTGGTTAGTTGTATGGTGCATTTCTTGAAAACTAGAGGACGGGAAATTTGTTAAAACTTTCCCTTTAAATGGGAGGACCCCAAGCCAAAAGGATAAAAATCTAATCAGTCGTCAAGTAGGTTGAAGACTTTATTTCTTTGGAAACACACGTTATAAAGTTAGTTGCAACATGGGAAATAGTAGAATCTTCTATTTTTTAACCTCTTTGGTTACTGTATTTAAGTATTCTCTCCCTTGAGAAATATCTACGCATCTGCAGTGCGGTCAGCTCTGAGTTTAAATTGCGAACGTGCCAGAGGCATAGAGATGCCATCTGGTGATGCTATGCCACATAAAAGAACAAAAACCAAAAGTCTTCTCTGAATGCTGTGTGCCTGTGGAATAAAACCTTATCGACATTCTCAACGCATCATGGGGAATGATGGAAATGTCAAATTTGTAAATGACAAAGGCGATGCGGTTTCGTGTGCAAAAAGTGCACAATTCGCACGTTGTAAACTTGTTAACGTTTTTCCGTAATACTTGATTTTTACACAGATTTCCCCTTTAGGTGCAAGAATAATGATGAGATAGATGTTAATTTTTGGTAAAAACATTACAAATAACACACATCGGTGTATGGGTAAAAACATTACAAATGATAATAATAATAAGTGAGTCATTTTGCTTCTTAAAACCTAAAACCTGTTTAAAGGTAGAATACAGGATTGGTACAAGTATTTATCAAATTGTTTTCATTTTGTATTAGTTTCAGGCTGAAAGCTTACTAATTATGAAGTTCATACCAGTACCAATCTTCCATAGAAATATTTCTGTCTGAAATACTGTCAAAGTCGAGAAAGTACATGTAGAATTTGAAGACCCTGATTTTAAATTCAGTTTTAACAATCAAAATTAAGGACAATGTACTTACAGTACATGCTGAAAAATGTGCACGGTTTTCCACTATTTTCTTCTGACTCAGACAACGGATTGAGCCTACGTATTTTTATTAAATGTATTAAACACTAAACTATCAGCTTTGCCAACCCTATATTTTTACCTTTAACCTTCTCTAAAATAATTGTGTAATTACACAGTTATCCTTGTGACTGATCTTCTTGGAAATGATGATATCGTTTTCTGTGCACATGTCAAGCATTGTAACATTACCTGCTGCCTTCCTGCCTGGGTAGTGTATTGTATGGTTCATTTATTTCTCTATCTTTTTTCCCCTTTTTCTGCCTGCAGCGCCTTCAACTTGCGAACGTGTACTGATTGATACGAGATAGTGGAGCAGCATAAGTTTGTTTTCATACAGAATTTGTTGAGTGCGACGTTGTACACCAGGCAGGAATCGACGCTGTCTATTTCTGGACATTGTCGTGTATTGTACCTTCTTCCATAATGGAGTACTATTTTTATGTGTGAGTATGAGATTGATTTATTTGATAGCATAAATTATAAACAATGTAGGAATTCATAAGCATTATGTTATTAATGAACTGAGCTGAATTTGATGAGACATGTTGTGCACAAGTTGGAATTCATACAAATTTTAGCAATGAATCAAGATTCGGTTTAATTAGCTTCACAAGAAACCTGGCCTTTAAGAAAGGCTCTGCTAGGGTCGAAACGTGCGTCCATTAAATTGTTTGCCTTCACAAGAAACGGCGGGGGGCCAATTTAATTGAGCAAATATAAACACACAGAGTGGCTAAGCTGAGAAACTTGCACTAAGCAGTTTAGCATTCAAGATGCCATGTGATGTGTACATGTTTATTGCTTGTGACTGGGGCTAAATTCATAAAACGTGTAAGCAGACATTTTTTTCCTTATGGAGCGTCCATCAGCAGAACTTCTATTTCATAATAGTGAAGTGGAGGTAAACAATTTTCCATCAGTGCTGATCACCCAATCCTTGATCAAGTGGTTCTCCTTTGAACCTGATCTGTTACGAGTCATACTATGATGCTTTCAGATCAGGTCATGTATAGCACATACCTTCACCGCACTGTTCAGGTGCGTTACTGGGGCACAGGGGCTAGCAACCCTTGTGTCCGTCTCGTTCTTGCTACATACTTTTTTCTCTTTCTTTATTTTATACCTATTTTTTTCTCCTGTTGTTTCCCCCCCCCTTTTTTTTTACTCTGAACTGCAGTGAACCATTTGATTGGCCCATCAGAATGACTTTAGTCAAATACTGAAGTGGCTATTGTTCACAGTTAAAAAAATATAAAACAGAATATCAACTGACTGTTTATTATAAGCAAAGCAAGAGGCATGCCAGCATGTCGGTGGTTCTTGTTAGCGGGTGAGTGACGCTACAATGCAAGTCCATTTTACTTGCACACAGGCGATATGAAATCTAACTGTCGAAAGGAACGTTTGTGAACTGCACTTGTGCTCACGCACATTTTTCCGCAATAGCATTAAGCACACACATTTGCTTACCAGTGAACTGGTTCTTGCTTAGCAAAACAATTCATTCTGCAAGATTCTCAGTTGACCAGGTGTGTGAAACTGGTCCCTGATCTTTTGTGTGATGATTGGCAACTTAGGCAGAGTCCAAATTAGTGGCTGTGGCTTGATCCTCAGTATCCTCACATGAACAAGCATTGAAGCATAGGATGCCCATAGTAACACCCTTAGCAACAGCCACAGCCACAGCCGCAGCCACAGCTGCCAATTCAGACACGGCCTTGCCCATACATGATGTGTAGCTAAAAATATGTGGGAAATGTACGATATTGATCTTCCATGTGGCATTAAATATGTGTGTCAGTGTTCCAAGAAATTGTTTTTATATCAGTTAATCACGATCTGGATCTGTTAGCTCTGCTACAAACGTCTGCACTGCTTGACCGTAATGAACAGTAATGTAATATACATCACTCATACTTAGTACAGCTCTACTATTAGCTATCACACAAGCTGGAGTGGAATACGGGGAAAAAAATGCTTCTGCGTCGCAGCCTTGTTGGATATGGGACACAGATGGGCTATATTTTTCTGTATTTCACAAGTGCATGTGATAATGAATTTCTCTTTGAGGAAACAAACTTGACACGCAATACCCAGAGCGTGATGTGCAATATGATATGATGTCCCACTGTCGTTGCCATGGATCAACCAATCAGAATCGAGGATTCCAGTTTGTTTGGAAGATAAAATACATTAACCATTTTCCTAGGGGAATGCTCAATATTGTGTTGTTCCCACTTACCAGTGTGACGCACTTTTAATGCATTGTCCAGGAACAGTGTTACTATTTACTGAAGCAGCGGTGTAGTTTTGAAAAACAAGCCTGTAAACCACGGTATATTTTGAGAGAAATCTTTCCCATTAGTCCCAACTAGCTTTAGGCTAGAGTTTTAGATCTACATGTACATAGTTCTTGTGCGTTCAAAAAGTATAGGTCATAAGTCATGGATGAGTGGATCTTTTTTTCTGTTTGTTTGAAGTGGCGTCAGACAGTGATAGTTAAGGGTTAGAAGGTGATTGGAGGCCTGTTCTTTGTCAGTAGTGTTTTTTTTCCATAACCAGTTGCCGCTGGGATTCTTTCTTTTTTTCCGTCCCCCTGGCGGGATTATTTTGTCGAAGTTGCTGGAATCATTTTGTCACCCTGACTTGACAAAGCCAAGAGAACAAATATTCTCTTTATTGTATCATGCATTTTTTTTCTCTACCGAGAAAATGTCAAATTCACACATTGTGAATTGCAAAACATCAGCCGTTACCTACGGCATAGGATTGGTACTAAACCCGGAACCATGGCTGGATTCCCGGTTCACTCTGACGTACTTCCGTTGAGCCGAAGTACAATGAATAAACAATGGTGGAAGGCTCTGGAAACCAGGGACACATTGGTGAGAGGTGAGTGCTTTACGCACACGCCACCCATGCCACCCAACAGTTTGTTGGGATATGTTTATTTGCATAACAGTAAAAAATGAATGATTATTTACTGTATGGCAGCAATAGGCCATACATGTACATGGGCTTAGGCAGGAACAGTGTTTATGTTTTATCATTTATTTCCTTGCAGAATTCTCATCTTTGCCATTGTGTTGAAGCTGACCGTCTACCTGTGCTGGTATCAGGTTAGACGGAGCTCGGCAACACGCCAAGTACGCATCATCATGCCTGATGGTACCACACAATGTGCTGTCATTACTGCTAGAGGGCGCACCCATCAATCACATCGCTCATGCACTACATTAGACGACAGACAGGTTAGTAGTTAAAACGTTTTCTCGTGAAACGTGCTTTTCTAAAACACTTCTAAAACACTTTTCTAAAAATCGGTCTGAACAAAGGTCTAACATAAAGGAGAATTTTGAGCATGAATTCCAGTACCATCTGTCTTCTTTGTGTGGGTAAAATGCAGCATTGCACAAATGAGTGCATGCACTGTGCGCACTCAGGAATGGAATGTCCGGGCGACCTTCATTGCGGTCTTCCAACTTTACACAAAAATACAAAGTCCATGTCATCCGATTTCTGGCAGGAAAAATATTAGATGTATACATGGCATCCGGCATTAACTTGTTAAACACTTAACCCAAGGATTTTGGAAAATTGTCTGTACCCAGGGACGAATAAATTTTTTGGAACTGGCAAGGGTAGAGATTGTTGATGTGAATGATTAGCAATCTGTGTGCTGATTTGGCTGCTGGTGCTGCATACTCCAAAGGAGTTGAGATGGTTTCAGGAATGCTTAGGGCCCGATGAAAAGGGTAATAACAGTTAAAACCCTGGCGTCAGCGGGGAGGTTAAAAAATAATCCACATTTTACCAAATATGGTCATAATTTTTTTTTCAAAGGGCCAATAAGGCCAAGATTCCATGTAATCCTCACCCCTGGTATACCCCACAAGCCTGTAGACAAACAAATGCCACGGTACTGAAAACAAATGCCACGGTACTATTTGTACCAAACAACAAAATCTCTATTCCTGAATAGGGAAATTATGTTGATTTGAATTATTTGATTTATTCATTGTTTCTTATGAAGAACCTGCCTCAAGCTGACTTACTTTCCCCGTATGACAACCAAGGAATGGTTGAATCTGCCGTTCAGCCTCGCTACACAGACTTCCAGAATCCCCAAGGACAGTTTCAAGGACCCCCGCCGTACGCCAACCAGGAGTGGAAGCTTCCAAAGTATGAGGAGGTGGTTGGAATGCCGCCACCTTATGCCACAGAAGAGCCTGGTGAGTAGCTATTTTATACAGGCCTGGACTTAAACGGTAGGGATCAGGTTGGTTCAGTGGTTTTTCCCCCTGCCATTTCAGACCGGAGCCTTGCATGTGGATTGGGTTTTTATCAGTTCCTACCTGATGGCGTGGGTTTCCCGCCAGTTGGAGTTTTCCTCCCACATCTCAAACTGAACATTTCTTCAAGGTCTCCTATTTATACTGTTATTGGCGCATGCGCTGATGGATTTGAAATGAAATAAATGAACAGGTCATGGCCTCGTCTCCCTGGGCTCAATTGCATATAGCTGCTTAAAAGCTGATTTCGTGCTACCCATGAGAATTCTGTTTCATTGCGCTGCTAACGGGAAAAGGCATGCTAACCTTCCAGTGCTTACTGAAAGCAAATGAATGACATAACAATGCACAAGCTGGCCACCTAATTTCCTTGCTACCCTGTGAACTACTTGCTCATAAGCAATTATTTTTGGCTAAAGTTAGTAGATAAATTTGCTTACTGCTAAGCAGCTCTGTAAGATTGGCCCCGATCTTGGTACCCTTTCAAAAGTTTCCCATAGACTTGAAGGTTTTGCAGTGGAAGTGCCCTTTGCAAAATGAAAATGGCCGAGCCCTCTCAAAGATGAAATAGACCTTATGCACATGACGTCATTTGAGTAGGGCGCCCTCGTCTAGAGGTCAAAATGAGGTTGTTCATTGGCCATTTCTGTGCGCCGCGCGTACAAATCTCTGCGTTTCCATTGTTACATCATCGATTTACCTCTAAGATGGCGGCGTGATGACGTCAATGCATAAGGTCTATTCCAGGCATGTTCATAGCAAGTTCAGCTTATCAGCTGACTGCCGCAATGTTTGGTTTCTCAGCTTTGCTATTGAAAATTGAAAAACACCGTAAAGAATCTTCCTGTGGCATTCTCATTTCAAAAATTTTCCCTGGTCTCAACGCTGTGACAGGTTCTCGCAGTGCACTTGGCATTAGTGTCATGAAGCTAGTTTTTTGTGAACCTCTACCATTTCTTAAAATATAATAGAGATAGCCCTGTTAGTCTAACAGATGAAATATAAAAACTTAGTGCTACCACTTAAAGACTAACTAATAGTAAAAAACTGCTTGAGCTTTCGTAGCAGCAACTTACATCTGACTTCAACTTGCATCTGATGAAGTAGTTGTTGCTATGAAAGCTCATGCAGTTTTTTTACTTTTAGTTAGTCTTTAAGTGCTATCACTAAGATTTTATATTTCAATTCTTAAAAGAAACTTCACTTGTACATATCATTTTTGCCCCAATTCTTTTATTTTTAAGGTAATTGATAAAGAATAATTAAGCTAGTGAAATACTAATTTTTATGAAGATCGATTATTTAAATGTAGCAAGTTTTTATAACAAAAAGTTTCATAACATTTGTATACACAGAAATGGCTAGTGCAGTGATGCCAGGGGACACCAATCCACCAACCAGCCATAGCCAAGTCCAGCCAACGGCAGGTACCACCAATCCAGCGGACATACCAATCCCAGCACCCATTTATTCCGACCAGCAATTGCCCTACGATGCCCCTCCGTATTCACCGCCTATGACACCCATCACACCAACACTTCAACCCCATCTCAGCCCAGCCCCAAGCAATGTCACAGACGTTCATAGTACACCTGTACATTTTCCAAGTTCCACTAGTCAGAGTTAGGTTTTTTCTCTTTCTCTCACAGAATATTTTTTTAAACGGTTTGTCGTTCTCAAGGGAAGTCTTAGAATGAAAGAAAAATTGAAGAAAAAATTTGACCTGATAATTTTGTCCCGTTTTATGGTAGAAATTAACGTTTGGAATGTCGGCAATACTTTCTCAAGACCAACTCAAGTTTTTATGAAATTTATATATGCAACTCTTCCTGAAAATCGGTTTTGTGATTTTTAATATTAAAAAATAGCAAATAGAACAAGAGACAACCCCATTATGTAAAAAAAAAAAAAATGTATTATTTTTGTTTTACCCATACACTGATGTGTGTTAAGCACTGTGTACTCAGTAATTTATTGGTGTATGGGTAAAAACAAAAATAGTGTTCTTTATATCCGATGCAAATTTAAGGTCAATAAAAAAAAAGTGGTTTGCTTGAATCATGCACTTTTTGAAAATCTTAAATGAAGTAGACATTAGAAAGAATGAATACAACACGAGAACATGCAGAGTTCGTACATGCTGTTGATGAAACTATAGAAGTAGAACAGGGAGAATGCTGAGCATTGTTGTTGTCCGTGTCTGCTGTCCCTGGCCCTCTATGTCAGCAGTGGACTTATAGAGTGTCAGCACCATGTGACATGTTCTGTATGGTGGGAAAATTAACCAGATCAACCAGTGGGAAAACTGAAATTTGCCATCCAGGGAAACTGGCAGCGTGGATGAATTGCCTCAAGGTAGATGTGCACACATTTGCTACACACAGCGCTCTAGTTCTATTTCTATGATTGAAATGCATTTAGCCCTCTATTGGTGAAGATATTCCAAGTGGACAATCATATTCAATTGACCCATAGGGATTTTTCCCAATAGCAGGTTAGCGGAGTTCTCTGTGTGACATAGTGAGTGTTTCCTCTCTCTTTCTTAAAGATATTACTATTTTGGTTGAACCATTTTTCTGTCTTCTCAACTTTTTTATCAGTTTTGCTTGAGTCTTTAACAGAATTGAAACGGAGATCGGCGATCGCGCATACAATAGAAAAAAAAATGCTTAGGAAATTTACAGCTGAGGAAAAGCTTAACTGGAACCAGTCACTAACAATATATAAATCACATGATCTGCTAAGCCAGAATGTTTGTTGCTTAACAAAATTGTACGCTTAGCAGCTCTGTAGGAGTACACCTGGGTTCCATATGATTGTAATTTGTTTTTGTACGTTTTAATTGTTTGTATTATAGTGCACTTTCCGTGTATCCAATTATTAAAATGTGTAAAATTGTGTTTCATTTTGTTCTGGTAAATAACTGTTGATGTTTTTGTTTTGATCAGGAATCGCAAAACCTGCCTTCAGCCTCGGCCGGTAATGGGCCCCATGGCCGAAACCAAGGCTGGAATCTGGGTTCACTCAGACTTAACTCCATTGAGCCAAAATACAATGTTAAAAAATGGTGGAAGCCTCTCAGTGTCTCGTAATCCTCTTTTAACAAAAGGACAAAGGTCTGGAATAAAGGATTACACAATATCCCCTTACAAATGGGGGTGAATTTGAGCATGAATTCCAGTACCAGCTGTCCTCTTTGTTTGGTGAGTGCATGCACTACGCCCACTCTGTAAAGGAACGTCCAGGGGACCTTCATTCTGATAATCCAATTTCACACAAAAGGATTAGTTTCACATCATCCAATTTCTGGCAGGGAAAGTTTTTGCATGTATACACTTTATCGGGCATTAACTGGTTAATAAGAGTGCTTTCTTCTCTCATTAGTTAAATTACATAAAAAGTATATTGCCGTATTGGTTTTTGGAAGAGTAATTGTTCCAACCCTCTATTTGTCAATTAACAAACACACCTTGCAGTTATTTCATCAGGTTAGTTGGTCATTCTTTCAAGAAGACATCAAATAGTTCTTTATGTTTTTTGTCAGCGATTTTGTGCACATTCATAGGCAAATTTGCTTTTTCCACTAATCAAGCTAAGAGATTAGTTCTAGGTTGAGAGAGATAAGTTCTAGGTTGAGGGGTTAGGGCTGATTTTATTGTTCATGACAGTAAACCAGATGGGAATTCTTCCTGGGACATTTGATACTAGTAGCAAGTTAGTAAAAAGCAGGCCTGGATTTACAAGGGAAGCCTCTGGTACCCAAGGCCCAATTTCATAGAGCTGCTTAAGCAGAACATTTTGCTTCACGATTTTCTGCTGAGCAAAAACTAAGCAGGATACCAATCAAAGATGATATAGTAGTTTGGCTGATATCCCTATTCAGATCGTTTTGTGCTAAGCTACTTTTTTGTGCTTAAGCAGTTCAATGAAATTAGGCCTGGGGCCCAAGTTCACAGTGCTGCTTACCAAAGAATTCTGCCCCTACAACGCGGTGTAAAGTGCGAGACTCTATGGGCCCTAAGCACAGAATGCCATAATGCCTGGTCTTGGCCAGATTTTCCAATGGAAGTGCCCTTTGCAAAGATGAAACTCAAGGCCTGAAAAAGTCAGCAGTGAGATTTAAAAAAAAATACATTTTTGCATCATTACCAATCGTGTATCATACAATTAATTAATTGTCATTAGATAATTTGTAATTGTAGTAGCAATCAATCCTGCTTTGCAACATGGACGAATATCATCAAAGTTATTAAAATTGGTTTTTACTTCGATTAGGCTGTTGATCAAGCTATCATGCACGGTGGGAAATTAAATCTTCTTCAAAGTTTTGAATATCAGTTCACAATGTACTTTACTCAACTTTGTAAAATTGCCAGTGATGATCCAATTCTTTTACCTAGTGGTCACCATTATGATTGCCCTGGTGCTGTAGCAACTGCTCATTGTTTTTTGTTTGCTTTTGTTTTGTTATTTTTTAAACATGTAAATATTGATTCATTGGGCACTTTAACAATGGAAGCTTGATATATAATGTTGACACCTTTTGTCTTTCTAATTAGTTGATCTAGTAAGTTGATCTATTTAAGGCTAACATTTTTCGATAACGATTTGACATGTTTAATTCGCTATTTACCAACTGGCTACCCACAAATACAAATGGAAGTGTAGCCTTGATTGCAAAGATGTTTTATTAGGCTACGCCCATTGAGTTGTCCAGACTATATGCACGCACATGCAGTACACTGAGTCGGCGCACGGAGTCATTGATGACGACACCACACGTGAACGTGTGTATGGGAGTCATCTTGACAGATGACCGTTTCCTGACAGACGACTCAGTGCATTGACTTGCGGGCAGTTGGGATAGCGTGCCAATTGGTACGTGGGCTTGCTGGATACTGGGACAGCATAAGACAGTCTTGCAGTCAAGGCTAATAGAAATGGTTCTTAAAGACGTCCGCTCGTCAACGCGCGACAAACAAATTCGGGCCACGAAAGATCACCTTTGACCCTTGCACGCGTTGTATGTAAACTATGTACGGGTACATGATCGTTTTGTGCCACAAAAAATAGTCGTCGGGTAATGGTGACGAGTGGGCGTCTTTAAGGCAATTGGTGCCTAGATGAACAACTATCAGAAGAGACCTTTGTAACTCTAATTCGATTTGAAAATGAGATTTTAATACCAATATGGTATAAGTCTATGGTATAAGTAGAGCTGATGGTATAAGTCTAATCATCTGAAAATGCAAAAACTGTCTTGACACTGTGGCAGTAGCAGTGAACATAAAAACTGAGATTGATTTGCTGTTAATGTTATAAGTTTGTTAAACTATTATATGGATTCGGTTTGCTGTTACACAATGTGATATTTATATCTACTTTCACAAACACAGAGTTGAGTTTTGACTCGTTGTGCACATTGTTATCAGGCTTAGTTTGATTGCAAAAACTCATAATGATAAGCATTGATTTGTGTGGGGTCTTCTGATGCCATTTCCTTGACTTTTACAGTTATTTCAGACCGAAATATTCCACTGGGGAAATTGTTTTCGGTAAGAACTTTGTAATCGTTCATCTTTTTGGCTTCAATAATTTGGTCCATGAAGTAAAGAACTTCATGTACTGAATTGTTTGGTGAGAGTTCCACATTGTAGCACCTTTAAACCTGAGTACTTGTAAATTATGCTGTGTCCGAATTCAATGGTGGCTGTGGCTGGGCTAGCAGTTGCTGCTAAGGGCAGCCTATGTTTCAACGTTCCAGTTCAGAAACAGCTTGTAGGCCTATAGACTAACCCCAGCAGCTTGTTCATGGGCGTTTACCCCAATGCAACCATGGCCGCCGCACATGCGCGTCAATGCACATGCACTGTGAATCCTCCATGCTGATTGGTACACATGCGCGTGTCGGGTCACGTGCTCATGCGGAGGCCATAGCTTCGGTGGTGTAAAACACTATAAACGAGCACTTCTCGGATTTGTGTATAATTATCATGTTTACCATTTGTAGCTAAGAGGTCTGCTTGATTAAATGTATTTCATACCCCTACCACAGTACACGGATGATATATGCTGAAACCCATACTTTTTTATGTAATGTCATATAATTATCTCTCTTAAAAAAAAAATTGTATATGTAAATAATAAACTCAAATGAAAAAGGAAATGCTGTCATACTGCTTTGTTTTTTAAAGGTTGATAACGATATGGGGCAGTTCGTCTCTATTATCAGACTTAGACATGCCTAATTAGAGTCCAGATTCTGGCCGTTTTGTTATCGTTTTTCCTCGCACTGTGCCCTCTCGTACTTTTACATGTACAGTGTACACAATGTGCATGTACATAGTGCGCAACAAATGTTTGTGAGCGCCCTCCACCAGTGGATTTGTCGCGAATCGTATGTGCATAGCTCTGGAACACAATATGAAAGGTAGTGGACCAGACTAGAGCATTGCAGACATTTGGCTGTGTGGTGAAAGTATACTTATGATTTTATTTGGCTTTTTGTTCATTAATTTTCCCCCAAATGAAGTGTTCCCTGTATCCAGTAACAGTATAAATGCTAATATTCATTGCACAAAAAGGAACCAGACTATTTGCCCTTCCAGCCTCGGTTTGGTTACATTGGTTTGAATTGGAGAAAATCAAGATGGCCCCACCATGATAAAGGTCGATTGAGTGCGCTGTAACGCTGTACGCCTGATGAACATCATTGTGGTGTGAAGATTTTGAAGAAATCTCAGCTTTAGATGTGGGAGGAAAACTCTGATCGGTGAAAAACCCAGCCAGGGATTAAAAACCCAGTGCACTTGCAGGGCTCCAGTCCAAAGCAGGACTCGAACTGGGTTCCACTGAGGTGAAAAGCAGGGCAGGAAGATCTAAATGTTTAGTGTTTTGATTTACCCAACTATTTACCTAATGGACTGATGTGTTATTTTATGAGTTAGAACTTGGATTAACCATATTTTAATTTTTAATGTCATGGAACATGGAAGTACAGATATTTCTACCTCCATGAATACATTTTAGTGGTAGGGTGGTACATTTATAAATATAAGGGGAAAATCCTGTCGACGCATCCAGGGTGAAGTCTGCTGTTTTTTTTCTAGCGCGAGGAGTACGTGGCGACCACGGGCGACCGTTTGTTTAGAGCATTAGCGCCCTCTCTTGAGCTGAGCTTGTCAACGATAAAATACAGATAAGCTTAGAGTAACGGTGGGTGGGAATAGTTTGCTTCTTTTCAATCAAGTGGCATCACAATAATTTTAGGTAAGTTTGTCACGATTGTAACACATTTATAAAACTAAGAATTTGACGAATATATCAAGTTAAAATTTATATCTTATGAAGTCATAAAAAGTGCAAACTGTACGAATACATTTTAGGTATTTTACACAAGATCGTATTGTCTGTTTTAAATTAAAGATGGCGGATTTAGAAGATTCGTATCTTGACGACCAGGCAGAAGAGGCTCTGCTTGCGGGTGGTGACGATGACCACGATACTTCCACAGGATTGGTCCTCCAATCCCCAGGTGCAGATGATACGGGGGTAGAAGATGCTGTAAGTATTTTGTTGGCCAGGCAATCATATTGCATTGTGCTACTGATTTAAAGTTGGGCCAGTCACTACATGTACAGACATAGCCCCATATACATTGTGCCAATACGCTGGACTCCCTCCGCTTCTTGGCCCAACGAACCCTGTCCTTTAAAACCAGACATCAACTTTCGAATCGAGACTTACTTTTTTGGGCAAATTTATCCCTCAATGATCGGTCGGTCGTTGCTGTCAGACATGTCAGACTCACAATAGGCAGTTCCAACAACCGATATTTTCGTGTACCAACACACACACACACAGGCCCCGAAAAGAAAAGAACAAAACAAATTAAATCATAACTCACGATTCGTAAATTTCACAACTATGACACTTCACAGGAGGCATAAGTATTCTCTCGTCTTACTTACAATCCAAAAAATAGGAAAGTCGGACAAACAATTTTTGAGATATTGTGAAAAATAAAGAGCGATGACGGATGACACATGCACTTTCTCGCGTGTGGAGTCTATTCGTTTATGCATGACGTCACCCATCAACCCGCGTGGACGACAGATTTCGGAAATGTTCGGAATTCAACCGAAGGAACCCGAAGGCGGTTTTTGGCGTGGGGATTGCGCCTGTTTACACAAAATGAGATAATGATTACATCATCGTGTAGCTGAAAATTTTCCGCACATGGTACGCCTACACGCATAATTCTTGACGTGGGAACTTTTTTTTTACAACGTTTTCTGTTTTTTGAATCAAAATTTCATCCCCAAATAACTATCAAAAATTAATGCGTGTTTGTCAGCGTTAATGCTCATACTTTGAAGTAGTGACGTCAAGGTGTCGCGCAGCGGTAAACGTTCTTGAATGTGCTGACTGATTGCGCGCATTACCATGACGTCATCACTATCCGGTAAACGTCGCAAAATGACTGCTGGAATAAAGACTAGTGCAGGAATACGACCCGCGCTGAACAGCAACCATCATGGCTCCTCCGCCGTCATTGACATGGGCTTATATCACCGAGATTTGACATAAAATTCCAGCAAAAGCCTAGGATTTATTGCACGGGGGATCGTGCGGAAATCTTCTCCAGACTCTGCTTGTGAGTCTGACATGTCTGACAGCAACGACTGACCGATCATTGAGGGATAAATTTGCCCAAAAAAGTAAGTCTCGATTCGAAAGTTGATGTCTGGTTTTAAAGGACAGGGTTCGTTGGGCCAAGAAGCGGAGGGAGTCCAGCGTATTGGCACAATGTATGGGGCTAGTACAGACAGTAACTCACTGGCTCGGGTCAGGGTATGGGGCGAAGGCGCTATATTATCAATATTCTTGTTTTGTTTTTTATTTTGACTTGGACGGTCGTACTATAGTCCCAGGGAAGCATGGGGTGTAAGTTGTGATGAATTCGATACGCTATGATTGTGTGAGACCCTGTTCCAAAAATTGCCCAAATTACGACAAAGACTCAACAAAAACAAAATAGCTGAAAAATCGCTAGTTCAGTCGCGATGATCATAACCCTCCATCTTCCCGACGATCAGAGACTGGAGGGTTACCTAACAACACACCCACGAATTACCCAGAGTTGCCAATTCGGCCATTCTGTCAGACTAGTGACCAGATTTGCAAAATGTTTACCACTTTCAGTATTAATCTTGATACACATTCTAAAAACACGGAATTAATCTTCAATCAATGTGTAATGAATCAATTTAGAACACTTAAAACATTATCGAGAAAATATTTGCAAGAAATGGGCAAAAACTTACCAATACCAAAGACTGTCCGAGTTGTTCATCAGTCAGGTTGTCATTTTGAACCCCGCACTTACAAGATCTTGACCAATCAGAGGAGACCCACCCTGCGGAGCCTCGGCTAGCCACCTATTCTCGCTTTCGGACTCACCATCAGTGTGTACTTGTGTGTGCGTAGGCTTCACATATCCACATGCGTGCAATGAACATGTATACAACATAATATATGTTAATTTTTGCATCAGGGATAAAGAATATTAGTTGTAGTTTTTACCCATACACCAATGTGTGTTAAGCACTGTATACTCAGTACTTTCCCGAGTCCTGTGAAAAAATATTCACAGGCTTTTACCTTGGGTGGGATTCGAACCCTCGACCCCTGCCAATTCTAGAGCAGATGTCTTACCAACTAGACTACCGAGACTGCCCGGTAGCTAGAGGCAGTTTGAATCCTATTAGCGGCAACAAAGCAGTGTGTGGATGGTGTGACATGTACAATTTTTTAGAACAGGGTCTCACACAATAATAGCGTATGGCCCTCATCACAGCGTATATCCCTATGTAGACTTGAAATCAAGTCTGTAATTGAGCGGTCTTACATTCACACATGCCGCAGTGTGCTGAAAACACAGTCCTAGTTGCGGGGACGGTACGTACACCCTTGATCCCGATATGCGGGTGTTTTGCTCAAATTACAGACTTGAATAACTTGTACTCAGCTTTGTACACAAGCTACCAAAATTGGATGGAGCATTCTCATTGGTTAATAATATATGGATATTCATGATGCATCTTTTATCCTATGCGTTATACTAACACCGTACCGGTGAAATCTCATCTGTTTGTATAGAAACTGATGCATTATATGCAATATACAGCTACATTTATGAATATTAATCAATAAAACGTGTTAGCCAAGTCGTTAGCCACGTACCATTTGCAACGTAAGACTGTTGCATGAACAGATACCGTCCTCAAGCCTGCGAACGTTGCATGAACGGACGCATGCATGGGGCTATTACATCTTATTACTACTGAAGGCGTTCACGGACAGCATACGACTTAAAACAAATTGTCATCAAGTCTAACCCCTATGCTTCCCTTGGGTGCTAGTTCGACCATTCAAGTCAAAATTTTAAAAAAGGAAGTACATTGCCCCGGTTACTGGGTCTAGCTAGTGATATAAAAGACCTAGCCCCATAAATAGGGCCAATCAGCTTCGTATCCCAGTCCAAGCTACTTGGATTTAACCATGCCTTCTTTAACATTTGGACATGATTTGGCGTATGTAAGGTCCAAGTAAAATCCCATCAAAACTTGGTATCTGTCTACAAATTTGAAGTTTCCAAAACAGAGGGTGACAAAAAAATTGCTCCAAATCTATAAAACACATACTGTCATTTATCAACTTGAAAGTCACCTTAGATACATAGGAGATATTACCGGTTAATATGGTGGTACGATGTGTTTCTTAAAAAAGAGACATTTTTGGCTAAAATCTACATTCATGCCCAAATTGGACCACACGTTGTGAAACGATATGGGTGGAGCATATTTTTAGGATCTGTGCAATTTCCCAAACGATTGCGCAAATCCAAAAAGCACTTAAAAAAAAATGCACACAAACTTATCTTTTGAAGAAGTGCATCAGATACAATCTTACCATCATATTAACCGGCAATATCTCCTTTGTTCACGGAAAATTTAATTTTTTTACATCCCCAGTCACTCAGATTGTTTAAAAAAGGCTCAATTCTTGCCAGCACGATTCCTAAACAGGATAATTTGACAAAACTGAAATTTCTTATTCCTCATTTTTGGTTCAACAACTGCATCACATAAAGAACAGTATAGCGGCATTGACGTTTTCCTTTCTTTATTTTAGGAACTTGAAGAAATCAAGGCCAGGGTGCGGGAGATGGAGGAGGAGGCAGAGAAGCTAAAGGAGTTGCAGAATGAAGTTGAGAAGCAGATGAACATGAGCTCACCACCACCCCCAGGGTCTGTCGTACCGCTGTCTCTGGAAGACAAGCAAGAAGTCGACAATCGGTCCGTCTACGTTGGAAACGTAAGAACAGAATACACGATGTGACTCATAACATATGATTTTAAAAACAAACCAGCAGGCACAAATTGTACACAGGTCAACGGAAGTAAACATAAAAAACCTTAACCCTAATCATCCCAACCCTTGAAAATCCAACTGCTTTTGATTCTGTTGGACTAAGGACTACACTAGTAAACTGATCATGCTTAACATGGGATCAGACATACCAGTATAATCTTAGTCCAACTGTTTGAGTGCTGAATTACCATATGGTGTTGGATTTTGTTTAAGGATCCTAGTACATTACTTGAGAAAGAAAGGTTTGTTGAAGTTAGCGATGTACATTTTTTATCAACCATTGTATGAAGAAAAGGGAAATATGTCAAACATACAAACCTGTTTTTTAACAGCACTTGTCGTTAGTGTTGTTTTTTGGGGTTAAAAGTACAGTGAAAATTGCAGAACTTCTTAACAACACGGTATTTTACCTTCTGGGATAGACCCAATGTTGAGAGTCTATTTTTGTTTAAACAAGTTGACACTGTTTTGTTGGTGCCAACATTGTTTTGAAGGAGTATCTATATACCTGAAGCAAGTCAAAAGATATTTCAGTGGGGTCAAACATTGCCCCTCTATATGAAATGTCTCTGATTTCCACTGTTCAAGGCTTCAAATTTCAACTGACATTGTAAACTAACCTGTTATTTCTCGTGTAGGTTGATTATTCAACAACAGCCGAAGAATTAGAAGCGCACTTCCACGGTTGTGGCTCCATCAATCGAGTTACAATCCTTTGCGATAAATTCACAGGTCACCCTAAAGGGTAAGTGGTTGCTTTAGGTAGTAGGCTCAGGAAATCATTTTTCATAAAAAATATAATGATGAATTTGTCAGTTGCACCACGAACATGAGTCAAAATCACAAAATTGTGCATATCGATTTTTGTACAAATTATTGATATACTCATTACTGTTAACAATTGCAGCAAGTTTCAGGACCTAACACATAATAGGTTTCGTAATTACACTAATTAGCATGACCAACTTAACACTAGATTTGCCATTTTGCCTTTCCAACATTGAAATACGTAGCGCTGGCATGGTGTCAAACACTCGTGGTACGACTTGTGCTTTTTCACGAAGGGACGTATCTGTTGACCTTTTGAAGTTTATCATTTTCACGACGTGACGTATCTCAATATGCATTGGTCTGTACACAGCGCTCTACGTGTACGTCTCTTTTCTTTTTCCGTTTTACTCAAAATGTTTCTCATGTGTTTTAAAATTAATAACTCAAAACAGTTGCAAGCACTTGACAGTTCCGTACAAATAAAGTCGGCTTTATTTTGTAAAAAAAAAAATAAATAAATAAATTGTATGCAACAAAAACAGCAGTTAGAAAAACAGTTCTACTTCAACCGCAATTTTCTCCAAACAGTGAAGTTTGGCTGTGGAGCCCCATATGTTGGTTCGTGGTGCGACTGACGAATTGATAGTCAGAAAAATTGAGTCCCTGTCAAGCAAGAATCCTCCTTTGAAGCGAGGTGTAAGCTCGTAGCCTATTGACCCAATTCACCTGACGTCGTCATCATAATAATCTTGGTTGCACCATTTTGGAAGTCAATGTCACTGTGTGTTATACAGTGTAGTGTGCATTTTTGGCTTCGCAGAGTTTACACGTACACCTATTGACTTCAAAAATAGTGAGCATGGCACAGTCGCTGCGTGGGACAAGTGTGTAAGGGGTCAATACCTTTATGGACCTGTTATTTTTTTAAGGTGCAACGATCATGCCTAAAAAAAACAAAACAAATGATGACCCATCAACCCTGCCAGAATTTTAACATGTCATGCTTCCCTTCTGTGTTGCAGATTTGCATACGTGGAGTTCGCTGATAAGGATATGATACAGCCTGCCTTAGCTCTGAACGACTCACTTTTTAAAGGAAGACAGATTAAGGTGGGGAAAAAACCTCTAAGAACTTTTTCCTGTTTATTCTTCAGCTTCTTGTTTTTTCTCGTATTTCTAATTTTTAACCCTTCTATGATCAGTGTGTTTCTTGACAAAATCCACCCATGGCCCAAAATGCCACTATCAGTAGCATTTTGAGGCACTCACATACTTATGCACAGATTACAGCCATTGCCCAAGGTGCTTCAATGAGAGTGGTAAACTGGAGAAGTCACCAGGTGTGGATTTCACAAAGCGCTAGGACTAGTCTTATCTTGAGTTAGGACTAGTAGCTAGTCCTAAATTATAGGACTAGTCATAGGTTAGGAATAGTCCAAAGTTAGGTCTATTTTGTTTAAATTCACCCCAGCTGTGCTCAATTGCAATGGGAATTGGGCCACTATCGGAAGAGATTTACAAGTAAACCTGCTCAAGCAAACAATTTTCCCTGTTTGCTGGCTCAGAAAATATTTTCTGTGTATACACGACATCTTGCACCGACTGGTTGGAGGGGTTTTGATCTTTTAATTTTGTATCTTTTAACACCCTGCATCTAATGATTTTTTTTCCCCAACATCTTTGTAGGTGTCTGAGAAACGAACCAACCGCCCAGGCATTTCTACAACAGACCGACCCGGACGTGGGCGATTCCGAGGCAGTAGATCATACCGCGGTGGCTACAGTCCCTATGCAAATGCCTACTCTGGTTACCGGCCAAGAAGATACAGGTAAGAACCTTTATATATGACTTACAGGTCTTGATGAATCAGAATAACTTAAAATGAGTGGTTTTGGAGACAATTTTAAGAATGCACAAGCCATATGAGAGTACACTTCTGTTAAGTGAACTTAAAAGTTGTTGATAGAAAATGTGGATGGCCCTCTGTTGATGTGAAGTAAACTAGGATTATAAGGTGGCTGTATGTTTGGGATGAAGTCTAGTGCCTGATGTTAAATAAATTAGTTCAGAATGGAATCAAGCAGTGGGAGACTTTAGGACTCCAGTTATAAGGTCTTCACAGAATTCTTTCCAGCATATTTACTAAATCCTAATTGCCCAAAACCAGGCCTGGAATTACACAAAGTCCACGGAGGCCATGGCCCTCCCTGGTCTTGGCCTTGGTGCCCCTTCAAAAGTTTCCCATAGACTTTAAGATTTTCCAATAAAGGCACCCTTTGCAAAATGAGAATGGCCTCTAAAAGATGATATTTCAGACCTGCAAAACTCGTCTAAATCCAATCGTGTTTGTTTGATTCTGTTGGACTGCACTGGTTAACTAGTTACAAGGCCCCAGAAATGCCAACAAAGTCCCAACGGTTTGGGTGTTGAGAACACTTCTAATGTACAAGGCCAAGTGTAACCTGTTTACATTGGTGGGGGTAAGCACAGGGCTTCAACTGAGAACCTTACATACCATCAATATGCACACTCATGGAACCATTGGGTCAACTATATCATCACCATTTTCACAAAGTGCAAAATCATGAATAAATCTTGTATTTTTGGCAAATCTGTGTTTTTACACGTTTTGGATGATGCCATAGTCATCAACATTTTCCCCCAAGTCATAAATTGTCATAGTTTCATAATTACACTAATTAGCAAAAGGATAATAATACCAGAATTACAGTTAAGAGTTTTCATGAACAGCAAATCATCGATTTGCCATTTGTCACATTGAAGTACATAGCACTGGTACGTTGCTAAAAACGAGGGCTAGGCCTTTTTGCGTTTTCACAAAGAGACAATTGTATGACCTAAATAAGTTTGTGTTTTCACGAACTGCAAACTAGATTGGTTTGTACATGCTGCGCTGCCCGCAGACCTCGTCTGCACAGTTTTCACAAAGAGACAAATGTATGAAACAGTTAATTACTCATGACTTCAACTTACTATGATAAAATTAACAACAGATTTGTAAGATTTAAGATCTCCACTTTCATGGTTGGTAAAATGTTGAAGTTTAATTAGCAAACGGTCTCAGAAACGATGATTTCAAAAATAGATAGTTGAACTTCAAATGTGGTTTTCTCCAAACATGAAAGTTCAGCTGCAGAGGCCCAATTTGCACTTCGTGAAAAAGGTGACGATATGTTATTATTTATGTGTGTTTAAATGTGATATCCTGTTACTTTTAATCCCAATTTCTTGTTCTTTTGCACCAATGAGAAAATAAAAAAAAAAAGAATAAAAAATAGTATAAAAAAAACCTAAAGAATAATTAAAGAAAAATAAAAATAAAAAAAAATAAAGAAAGAATAAGAGAGAGAAAAAGATACTGTAGGTTGGGACTAAGAAAGGTGTCTGCTTGGATTGGTTGGTGGAGGCTTGGTTAAATCCAACATGGTAAGTGACTGATCCTCGTCTTCTGGTGTGGTCAAAATTAAAAGAGGGGAGAAAATAACCTAGAGATTACAAACTATTTCTTGAAAATACATGGCCACTTATTTTGTTTATCTAAAAATTTGCACTTTTTTCCTCAAACATGTTTTTATTTTCTGAATACCCTGTAATTCTTTCCTGTTCAAAAGTAATTCTTTCCTGTTCAAAAGTAATTCATGAGGATGACTGAGGTTGTCAGCAATCACTGTACTCAAAATACAGTATTCTTTTGTCAATAGTTAGTAAGGAATGGGGCACTTAATGTAGGTTTTGTTTCGGCCAGAAATGGAAATCTCCAGGACAGAGCTGGATTCTGATGCTGCAAGCTGTTTAAGCACTGATGCATGAGAGTCACGCTTTCTCCTGAATGCGATCAGAGCATACGGATTGAAGTGTGGAGTTGTTACTCCAGCAGTTCTTTTGAGAACCACCACAACGCATACAGAGATTATTTTTTGTGTACATGGTGTCACAGCAAACCTTACTAGATTGTGTTTCCACCATGCAAAGTTGAGACTTTTCATAGTTATGCATCCTCGCTTTGCAGCATGTTACTTGACTCCTAAATATATTGGAAAGGGTAAGGTGTCTAGTGATTGGTGCAAACAGGTCGAGGGTCTTGCTAAAAACGACAATCTAAATAACAAACTTCTTGTCTCTTTTTCTCTTCACAGACCGAGACGCTACACCAGGTATTCCCCTTACTGAGAAAAATATTGTACGTATATTTGGGGCTTTTTTGAAAGTCTTCAATATTGAAGGAAAAGTTGTAAGCATGCCAATAACTTCTTTGTCGAAGAAGTGTTTCAAAACAAGCATAAAAATCTCCCCCCAAAAATTGACAATGCAAAAAAGTTGTAAGCATGCCCATAACTTCTTTGTCGAGAGGAAGTGTTTCAGAACAAGCGTAAAAATCTCCCCCCAAAAATTGACAATGCAAACCAATTGTTTTCCTTGCGATCTAAACCTGCTTTTTCAGACAAAGGAATTTTGAGGTATGTGACTGGCAACAATCGGAATGTGGAACCTTTAATACATCTTTTCCGTGAAATCTTTTCGTGCCGTGTAATTGTTTACTGATGTTGTACCAGGTATTCGTCAAGTTTGCTTTATTTTTTAGTTTTTTGTTTTCCCCTCGTCTTTTTGTTGGTTGTGAGCTAGACAGGCTTCTTGATGTTTTGATTGTTTGGGTGCAACTGCTCTTGAACCCAAGGTAAAACAAATACAGCCTTATGTCATGACCTCCGTCATTCAAAAGGCCACCTTTGCCCTGAAACGGTTTTGATTTCCGTGAAAACATCTAAGAAACTTGTGACAGTCTTCCTCGGCAAAATCATCATCCCATATGTAAGTCATGATTTTACAGGAAAACAAATAACAAAATACAAAATTCAAGAAATATAAAATGGATGCAGCATTGGTTGCTTTGTGGGAAGCATTAACAGGGTTAAGAGTTCAATGTTCTTAGTTAAAATTCCGATGTCTGATTCTACTTGAATTTTATTGAATGATGATGAAACAAAGAAACGGTGTCTTTTTACGTACATACTTTTATTTTTTATTTATTTATTCATGACTTGAATATTTACATTTTTTTTCTTGTGTTAAATATGACAATAAAGGAGTTACATAATATAAGGGCAATTAGAAAAAAAACACAACATAAAAAACAAAAATGATTTATTGAAAATCTTTAACATCAACAGGATTTTAAAGAGTAATGAGGGAAAAACCTATTTCCTTTTCTCCGCCGTAACATATTTTGGAGAAAGTTAAACCCTTTAAAAAAAAAGCAACTGATCACAGATGTTTACAATTGTTGACCTGTTATTTGAAAGAAGATGCCAATAAAAAGTAAACATAGACAATCCGTGTCAGTGTCCCCTCTTCTTTGTGTCTAATATGACGACTTTAATGAAAAAGTAGAGCCTGCAGCAAGGCTCAAAATTAACACAAGACCGCAGACCCGAGGCCATTAATTTTAGTGTCAGGCCAGTGAAATCAAGTCCAGCAGTCTTGTGTTTTTCATTTGAATTAAAATAATGCCTCACTGTGTAATTATGTTCAAATGTGTTGACTTGTAGTCTAATAAATATCTTTGAATTCTGTTGAGTAGCAAAGTATACTTATCCATTGGACAAATGAAATCAATCTTCTCTTGCTGCTTGTTCAAGTAAAACAGTTTATGTTAAACTTTTTAGAAAGTTTTTTCTCATTTTGATTCTGGTCATGTGAAAAAAATTGCGGTCCAGGATAAAGTTTGAATTACAGTGCAAGTCCTGCGGTCCTGTAGATTTTTTTTCTCCCAAATTCGAGCCCTGCTGCAAGTTGATCTTGAAGAGTAGCAAGATTTTATGGATGACTTGTATGCTCCAAGTCCAAAAATTATATTTATGTATATTCAGTATGTGGTAACACCATGTGACTTTGCTGTGTATGATGTTCTTAGAAGACCTTCAACTTGTCCTACAACTAGACTGTGAATTGGGAGACTACCTCTAGTTCATAAAAGACCTTGACCTGCTGTTTATCTACTACTGTAGAGTTGATTTGGAAAACCAGGAAGTCTACCAAGGTCAGATAAGCACTTGTCCTTTGTGTTTACTACCTCGGATTAGATAGGGGGGGGGGAACTTCTACTTTCACTTTAGTGTGACTTCTCATTAATAATCTTCACTGCCACGGAGTGAAATATATTGAAGACACCGTTTCGACTAGCCTGCTCTAGTCATTGTCGGGAGAGGCAGTCAATAAACAACGGGACAAGTTTAATTACAACATTCTATACAGCAAAGTAGATATAATCACATGGTGATACCACAAAACGTATCCATGTAGCGTGTCGTGGCCGAGCAGTTTAGTGCATTGGTCTCGTGTTCTGGTGGTTGAGTCATCAGGATGTGGGTTCGAGTCCTGGTCATGACACTTGTGTCCTTGAGCAAGACACTGAACTATAATTGCTTCAAATAGGGGAAGAGGCAGTTATGTTTGTCTCACAACGGATTAATTTACCCCTCCCTATTCTTAGCTGTGCTGTGAAGAGACTTGCGTTTATATCTCGCCATGTCTTGTGCCTGGCCATTGGGGCGGGTTTCTATCCCTTCTGTAGCCCACACCTCAAGTGGCCTTTGGGCCTTGTAATGGGGGAAATGCATAACAAAATAAATAAGAAACAATCGATACTCCACCATGAAAAGCCTCACATCACATAAAAGTTATATTGTTCGTAAATAAATTCTTGAAGGAAAACTAGCTCAGTGCAACCTTTGCTATGGGCTTCTGGTAATAGACCGATCTTTTAATCCCCACCCCCAAACACATTGACCAATCACCACTGTACAAGTGGGCAGCACAATGTGTGTCTTTTCAATGCCACATTGCACGACATAAATGTGGACGCGATCAGTACGCGTACACGTTTACATTTTCCAACAGGATTTTATGTCGGCAGACTTTTGTCGGATTAGGTGGTGTAGCCAAGGCTGTGATTGGTCAACACATAAGGGGGCGGAGCTTTATGGATCGGCCTAATGTCGGAGCCAGTTCATGTGAAGTTGGCGTGGCTTACAGCGGAACTTCATCACACTGAAGAACAGGATTGGCCTCCATCATAGGCCTTTAATGCCGTGTTACCTGAGTACAGTGACAATAATGATGACTGGTTCTTGTAAATTCCAGTATTATTCAGCTCAGCCCTGATATGGTTGTATGGATTTGAGTTGGCAAACGATGGCTCTACACTGATAAACGTTACTGGTATTTCTTTAGGTTCAATTTATATCCGTGATACGTGATAGAGCTCTTTTTGCTGTTGAGGGAAGTCAGTCTTGTACCATCATCTGCATGACTGTGTTGTCAAACGTCCTTTAAAAAAAAACAAGAAGTTAAGGACTAAAATATCAAAATATCCTAAGTTTTCCTATTGGTATCAAATAAATGCTGTGCTATTTTTGTGTTTGCACGTAACTTGACATATGTACATTCAAATGTTTCACTGTTCAGAAGAAATGATCCATTTGCGAGTTGGATTCGAATAATGTCTGGAACAATGTCTTGCCGAGTCACAAGTGACTATTTTCAATTTGAATTCCTCAGACTAAAGAAAGTTGCTACATGCATGTCACCATAACTTAAATGATGCATATGTAAATTTGAAATGGATCACAATTAAAATGGGAGACTTTTGAAGACACTAGGTGGCAGCAGACTTACCAGACACATCCGTTGTTCTCGGAAATGTGCGCATGCTCAGAACTATGCAAACAATGGTAATTTACCTGGTAAGTCTGCTGCCACCTAGCGTTCCAAAGTCTTCCATTGCAGAGAGTGGTACATGTATGACAGGGGGAAAAAAATCAGAGTTGAGTTTGAAACTTACTTGGACTTGATATTTTCTCCTGGTGTATAGAGAGGGTTGCAGAGCATGTCAACATAAGCATTGTGTAACGTCTTAAACATCTGAGTAAAGATAAACGGACAATCCAGGTGTCAACTATAACAGACCACGCAGGTTTCTTCAGAAAAACAAACAAACAAACATATGTACAGGACAGGGGGATGTGTTCCACTCTTGCAAACAATGTGAGTGTTAGCCTGGTTCAAAAGCGAATGCCACATTTTCCCTTTGTGCCACTTCACTTTGCATGCTTTGGCAGCTCGCGTGAAGTACATCAAGTAAATGACCCCCCCCCCCCCCCTCATTTATAATTATATCAAAATACACCCCTGTTTTTGTCTTTTAACCAAATAAAATCAACATGTCTCCTTCACTCATAAGGTTGTCCTGGCAACCCCTACTGGAAAGTGGACTGACCCCTCAACCAAGAGGATCCAGTGGTGGGGGTTGGTTTGGCCTAGCATGCATTATAACACACTTCTTGCTGGTTCCGTATTCTGGTTTGCTGAAACACGGTCACGTGGGGTTAACTAGAATAGGCTAGTGCATGAGATTAGTGCCATCGTGAACTAGACGAGTGCCAAGACATTGCACACGCGTAACTTGCGGGAAATAGTTCATACTCAACATTTTTGACTGGTTACAGCGCCCTCTCATGGTGTGAACAGTGAACAGCAACTAAAAAAATGAATCTCGGAAATTTAAAAGTGTCCTTCGATTGTTGAACTGCTCATGATTTTTTTGTTGAGTGAAAACAGTTCTGCTAACAAAACTGAGGCACCCCCCCCCTCTGAACCCTTGCCGCCCCCAAATGAGATCGAAAAAAGCACAAATGAATTGTTCGATATATGTTAATTAGCCACTAAGAAAAATTATGTCTTTGCCCCCACTTGCCAGCCCCTCCCCCCACAAATGTCTGGTTATGCCAAAAAACAGTGACTTAAAGACAGTGGCTAGGTAGTGGGACCTGATAGCTTGTCATTTAATTAGTCTGGCAGCTTTTTCACGAGTCCTGCATATTTTAAGGTTTGCTTTCAACATTGTAATTTGCATGGGACTTGAAGCAACATGAACAATCAGTGGTTTACATGTCATGGTGAGGAGTAATCAACCTGCCGGACGGACTAGTCGGACAGAGTTTTAACTGGTCCCCGGGTGTTTTAACCGGTATTTGGCAAGAGGACAACTGTTAAGGAAGAACGCTGATGGAATTAAACAGTCTAGTGTCTCCTACCGACTTACATTTCTTATCTCATTGTCCCTCAGCTGCATATTGGATGACTCTACAACAATTACAAATTTGACCTTAGTGTTTGTCACGTAGCCATACACTTTGTAGTCCTCTGTTGGATACAGAAGTCCAAGGTACAACTCCCTGGGGTCATTGACGCTTTTGCCAACGGCCGACACCTTCTCCTCAATTACGTCTAAACATGTATGAACGGTGTAGTGGAACTTGAGTTCATTCTCAGTAGGGATAGTGCTTATGTACAGTGGATAATTCTGTGGAAATATGAATATAAATAAGTATACTGGTATGGTAATAAATCACCACAAGAGAAACTGACTGGGTAAATTGTTTAATTCAATTTTCTCAAAAAAAGAAAAAATTTCTGGAGGATATTTGAACAAGCGACCCCCACTCACACCCTATTTTCTTTACCATCGTCGACTTTTGTTGCCCAAGCTTACACACAAAAGTACACAAGCCTTAGCATATTAGCTGTTTGTTATAAAGCTGTAGTTTTTTCCATGTTTATCCTCCATACCCAAGCTTGGAAAGAGAAAGATCGAATCTTTCCAATGGTGGTAAAATGAAATAAAGGTTGCTATATAAATGCAATCCCTTCAAATTGGAGAAGAAAGATCCAAAATGCAAAACAACTACGGAGAGCCATAAGTATAAGGTCATGAACATGAAGGCTGTGTACAAAACATTGCTTGAATTTAAAGATAAAACTAAGGAAACAAAGACCAAGAACCTCTGGACATTTATTGGCCGATCTCAACCATCATGATCATGTCAATGAGTTTTGGTTGTGTTTAGATTTTGGTTGTGTTTGAATTTTATCAATTTATAGTTAAAAAGTAATGTAATATTAATCAGTGAAATTGTTCAATAATAATAGTCAACAAATTCCTATTTAACATGATACATTGGTTTACAGAATGGTCTAAACTGTGACAAAAACAAATTGTTCTTTACCTCTTTCGCTATCACTGCAACACAGACTGCCATCTTGCTGGGAAAAGAACACAATCTCTGCAATTGGAAACGAATAGCGCCCTCTTTAGGCTAAGTAAATGCATTTTATGATGTGAATATTATTATTTTGAAGACGAAATCTTGCTGAGGACTTGGATCAGCACGCAAGTAAAAAAGGTAAGTAAATTATTAATTTTTATGCGAACTTGAGTGATGAAATGCGTCCTTCTTTTTAGCTGTTATGTTAACGATGGTGTTGGATAGTTTAGAAGTGTGTGAACAAAAGCTTTTCAGAGGCCTGAAATAGACAAATATATTGAGACGTCTTGAACATGAGATTAAGACTGAGAGAGCATTCACATACACACACAGTACAGACTGCAGTGTGTATTCGTGCGTGTATTGATCGATGTATTTTCTGCCTGTCGATTTTCACGTGCACGATCAAATTGCGCTGTGATTTTCTCACTGCTGCACTGTACATGGTACATTTACACGGTAGCTGTCAAAATTTACTATGGTAGTGGATTTTTTAGTAAAATATCCACTGCCATAAATAATCTTGACACCTACCTACTTACCGGCAACAATTCTAAAACCTATTTTACCGTACCGCAATTTCAGACTTTATTTCCCGCTAAAAAAAATTCCTCAAGTCAAGTCTTGATCCACAAATCAAAAAAAGAAATGGTGACTAATCTAATAGTAATACTACTAGGGATTTCAGTGACGTAACGAATTTGTTCGGTCGGACAAACTCGCATTAAAAAGTACTAAAATGTTGTTTTAAAAAACATATTATTAAAAAAACTGATTACCAACATAGAATTTGTAATCCTAGTTGTTGTACTAAATATCTTGTCCTCAAATCTGTGAAAGTTTCAATCCAATACAAGCAGAATTAATGAAATTACAGAATGAGAAAGAGCGAAAAAATCACCAATTTGGGGGTTTCCGTGTGCGCAGGAGATGGCCGCAGTTTTTGCCAGGCTCAGGTCGGCAACACTCACACTAACGAAGGTGGGCGCATGGGTTGCGAAGGTCGTACCATTGTGAAAATACAGGGTATGAAATGGGGGTTAATGGGCTACATTTTGAGGGGTCGAACAAAAAAATCGGCCGAGAATAAAAAAAATTGCAAGAAAAAGAACATTTTGTCATTTTTTATCATATAAATCTTTTTATTTTCGCTCGTTTTGGTTTTATCTAGGAAAAGTAATGTTTATACTTCAGTTTTACCTTTGATTTATGGTTATATTGTGAAAGAAAGTCAAGCGCCCATCCCGTTTTAAAATGGTATGCTCCGAGCGGACTGATCAAATTCTGTCATCCGGGAACTTTACACAGATTGATGGTAAAGTTCCCTGTGTTATTTCGCGCTTTCAGAATACGCGTTGAATTGGGGAACTGACTACTGGTATATTGTGTACCGATCGACCTCTCTCACACACACATCACACTCACCTTGATCGCCGCCGATAAATTTTCTACAAAATGGTGTCGTATCCTTCCATATACCCCAATATAATTGGTTGTCCGAGAAAAGCTGGGTTTCTTAATACTTTAAAATATTATATCTTAAGAACGGAAAATCCGATTTTCCTCAAACATAGACCAATATACTCCACATGAAGAGACCTTTACAATGACACTTTTTTTTTTATGAAGTGGGGAGCTTTGGAAAATTTCACCTGAAATCCCATTTTTTTTAATATTCCTCTCCCGGAATTGGTAGCTAAAATGCAACTTATTTACCTTAAAAAAGAAAAACCTAGCGGACATTTCAAAGGGCGGCTGGAACTTTCGCACATTCATGCCCAAACGAACTAAAATGGCGTTTAGCGAGTAGCGTTGTTAAGCCCAACGCAGACGTGAAATTGCTTGTTTTTCATGATTTTGACACTTCGTAATTCTTCAAATTGTCTGTTCCTCTCTGTATACATTCTGTCAACCTTTCTGGACAGGTGAGGATGTAATTTGACCTAAATTAAGGGAGATAAAGTGGCAGCCGGATACAACATTTTTGCCATACTTTATACTAAACTACTATTAAAATAATAAAACTTAGGCCTACCATAGAATTATCCTGTGTAGTATCAACTTCAGTCCGAGTAACTGGACCCAACAACGCTTTTTTAACAATTCAAGTGGACATTATCTGCCTTTTGTATATGGTCCGAGTGAACACTCATGTGTTTGAGTTTGTTTGTACCTGTGTATAAATGCCCTTTTCAATTCAAATTTCCAAAACAGGGAGTGACAAAAAAACTGCTCCAAAATCCATCAAAGACCTCTACAATGTTCAAATGTAAAAAAAAAGTGTTGTTGGGTCCGTTAACTTGGACTAGTTTCCACTTAAATCATGGACTCTGGATGGTGGGTATTTCCTTCCTCCTTCCTGCTTATTAATGTAGGAGTCGTATTTTAATAGTACAAAAAGAAGAATAGTCACCAGACTCATATTAATAATTACCGTAGCATCTCTACTGTAGCAGTGTCCAAGATGTCGGATATTTTTTTTTTTTTTCGTTGCCAATAATTGCTTACTGGCAATTTTCAACCTGGCCAAGAATTTTCTGCCAACTACTTAAAAAAAGAAATAAAAATCTGAAATGTTGTGTAATTTTTTTTTAATTCAAATATTTTTCGATAAAAATTTACTTCCCCTCCCAAGGTAAATTTTCGCAAGATTTCGTCGACCAAGTCTTTCAGAGATAGTATCTAAATTTTTACCTTAATTCTGTCCTTTGAAAATACTTGTGTCTGGATCCTGTTTCGCCAGTAAAAAAAATTTACAACGAAAGAACATGTTTTCAGCCATAAAATATTGGGCGACGTCTAAATAAGGATACAACTTTAGCAGTGCAGTGGGCGAAGTAAAGTGCACCTTCAATATGGGCAAATCCTTTAGTGTAGTTGGGTTGTGAGGAGGAGCGGTGTGGGTCTAAAGAAATTTAGACCCTGTGAGGGTGAACAAGTGACTGTTGTACTTGCTGGGAATTTTAACATTTGGAATTCAGTTAAGGTTAAATATTTTCACATTGTCATTGGATAAAAAGAGAATGATCTGTGCTCAAGCCGATTTACCTTGAAAATGACTTGATTCCAGCGAACAAAGTAAAAAAAAAAACATGTTATTTTATAACAAATAGAGTTATTAAATCTGAATAAATAAGGTTTTGACCTTGAAGACAGCTGTAAAAAAATGGTTTTTGAAATTATTGTCCTGGCAAACCACCCTACGAGACAATGTGTACGATGGCCATGGCCACTACTAGTACTCAGCTACTTCATTTCGTCTGCATTTTGTTTCTTTATAAAGGCAGCTGTCTGAAATTGAACAGGCCATGCGCTGAGTTTATTTATTGTGCTCCCCACAAGAGTACATTTGTTAAATTAATTACTCTGTCATTATTTACTGATTGATTTTTTTGTTCGCATCTCATTTGAAAGTTAATAACTTTGGTCATCCTACAAAAATAGCAATTCAACATTTGGATTTATTTTTCAAGGTAAAATCGGCTTGAGCACGGGAGCTCCAATAATGTGATAGTGAAGGGCTTTGTGGGCCATTTGAAAAAAATCCTTTCCAATTACCGCGACAATATGAGACTCATCGCCTGGATTACTCTGCGCACATGCTCACTTATTGGACAAATCTAATCAGACAAATATGTATTTTTTCATGTCAAAATGGAAAGTAATACTGAAAGAACAATAATAACAGGACACTTCACAAAGTTGGTGATTTTTTTAAAATTCTGATCGAGAAATGTGCTAAGTACCGCAGTAATTACTCATAGGGTATTCTTTCCAATATTCTATTTTGGAAGGATAAATTTTTTTTTAAAAAGGCATCGTGATTAAATCGCGCAACATTGCATTCAAAGGGCAGTAAGTACCATGGTCTTCTCAGCTACGAGGATGTGGTAGAAATGTTTGGTTATTTAATACCTTATATAATGTAGGCCTTGATCTTAACTGAGGCCACCAAGGCCATTGGCCTCATGGCCTGTCGAGTTGGCCAGCATGCCCTTCAGAAAATTGCACTGTCACTACCAACTTGGCCAGCATGCCCTTGTACAATTTCTCTGATTTGACCAGCAAAGGCCTGCCCCCGTTTTTCTTAAGATCAAGGCCTGATAGTGATAATGTCGGCCAGTTGTGTACGTATCAAAGAGGGCGCTTTATGATCTGCCGACAAAATATCGTTTAGCATCATTTTACTGTCATTGGTAGAATATCCACTTCCATTATTACATCAAAAATGCTGGAAGAGATCATATTTTTATTTTGATCGATTATTTTTCACAAAAATTGTATCTTTATTTTTGATATTAATTTTGGATTGTTCTTCCATTTTAATGTGTAATCAATGACAATAGAGTGTAATTAAAAATGTTAATATCATGGTCTACTCTAGTCTAAATTGTAATTAGTAATTGTACTGAAACTTGTGGCTCTGTCATTAAAAAATATGTATGTCACTGTAATTTGTATTGGCTGTATAATGCACCCCGCTTTCTGACATGGTGATTCAGTTTACTGGATGCACATTCGAACATTTTCATAAATTATATGGAATTTGCGCAATATGAATGAATGGATTTACAGAGCAATACTACAGTATGGGTTCTCACAAAGCATGAGTAAGTGTTTTTTAACATATTTTTGTTTAGCTTGCAAACCTTGCACATTTGAAGGGAAAGCACATTAATACTATTTTTGAAAGGTAAACTACATCATCACAATCCATTATGTAGTTTCCAATAAACCCACCAAGGCCCAATTTCATAGAGCTGCTTAAGCAGAAAATGATGCTTAACAAGTTTCTGCTCAGCAAAAATAATTAAAGGATTTGAACTGCCTCTAGCTACCAGGCAATCTCGGTGGTCTAGTGGTAAGACAACTGCTCTAGAATGGCAAAGGTCGTGGGTTCGAATCCCATCCGAGTAATATGTTTGTGGATTTTTGTACAGGACTCTGGAATGTACAAAGTATACAGTGCTTAACAGTGTATGGGTATTAAAGACACAAATAACATTCTTTATCCCCGATGCAAGTTTAACATTTTAAAAACCCAGTTCTTATGTTGGTTTATCACAATACTTTATGTGAGATTTGTGGTTTTCATACACAGTGAAAGTAATTGGAAAAAACATTGTGAATGTGGAACAGGGATAAAATTCCCCCGGGTTTTTTCTGTTTTTTCAAAATTTACTAAAAAATGTCATTTACATGCATCCAGTCCCTTGTAAAGCCTTACCACGCTATCTTGACTACACCAAGGTGCCTGCCCCATCTACATTTAAGCACAGAATGCTGCCAGTGATATGGGTTATTGCGTGGTTGGTAGCCACCAAACCCTCCATATGTGTTTCGTGGATTTTTCATATTTTCATCCACTCTCATCCCTGGTGGAAGGGGATGTTCTTTTCTTTTCAAAAAGTATGCTGCTTTCAAACCTTTTGCGAACTTTGAAAAGCCTGTTGATACAAAGTGGTCAGGGGTCCCAACCCTTCACTCTATCGTGCCCTATTGAGTGTTAACCCTTTCACCTAAATGTTAGCTCTGTCTTTATGATTGTGCCTTTACCCCCAAGGCAATACAACACCCTGTTTTTTGTATTGATAGTGATACACTTCATTGATTCTGCGATGGATTTCGTTCAATTTAACAAAAATGCACTCATCCGTGCAGGGTTTAAGTACCTGTAACCAATGATAACAATAGAGGCAATAACCAATGATAACAATAGAGGCAATAAAGCCAATTTCAATAATAACCTGTTTTGTTCACACTTTGAACAATTTTGTACTGAAGTGTAGCGCATGTTTTCAAAACATCCAGCTTCTTTATAGGATAATGCAGGGTCCACAAAGCAGTTCAACGAGTTGACAGATTGCGGATAAAGCTCCAATTAATAAGGGAATAAAAGAGTGGTGATCGAGGTCTTAAACGGCCATTTAAAACCGAGTCATTACGCTTTTATTCCCATTCATAAATGCCCTTTTTGTTAAAAAGCGTAATAATGTAGAAAAATCTGTGAAATTTTTTTGTTTTTTTTTTTGTTTTTTTAAATCTTGTTAAGTCCACCGGCTCCATTTCGCAAAGGGTCAACGCTCATATGGTTGCGCATACATTAATAGATTTTACATTGAGTACCGCTGTGTATTGATTGCGTTACGCATAAATTAGCACCCCGGTAAGCTAGTGCGCCAACACTCGTGTGGCTATAATGAGCGCAGAACGCGCTTTCACAGCTCCAACTATGTCTTTATCATCCGTTTAAAACCGGTCTTAAACAGTCATGTGACAACCTTTCAACCAATTATGCCCAAATTGTCCCAAACTGACTGGGGTATTTATGAATATTTTTTCAAACAATTTGTTTTTGAAGTTTTCTTTAAATATGAGACAGACCCATTTTTGTAGCATTATGTGAGGGTTTACAAGGTGATGCAAACATTTAGTCCTTAAGTACTTATGGAAGAAGAGGGAATTTTTTTTTATTAAATTTTTTTTTTATCATTTTTAAAAATGAAAATTGCTTAATACAAGACTGAAAGGCCACTGAATGTGAAGGCCACAAGGACAACATGGCGCCGTTAGGGCAGAAATCTGCTGTAACTTAAGCAGCAGTTCAGCAGTGTCATGAAATTTGGCCCTGGTTGTCCTTAAATATCAAGTGACGCTCGAAAGGAGTTTCATTGGCAATGTATGGTATACAGGCAAGGCGGCAAAGATAGGCATGGCATGATAAAGGTTTAATAATATCCATTGTTCATTATGATACAATGTGAGAAAGATAAAAGGCCAGCTTATCATTTATGAACAATATGCTGAAGTTCTCATGAAGTTGTTTCCATCGTTACTGTAACGTGCGTCAGCAATCTACATATAACAATGGTGATACTTTGGGAGGCTAATTATCCTTACTCCCAGCTGAAAAGCTTATTTGTGAAGGACGCGTGAAGGACGGCTACCCCTGTTCAAGCTGTAGGCATTCAAGGGCGCCTTCGGCAGCCAGCCACCTCAACCCATATATGACCACGGAGTACAGCCTGAGATTGAAAGTGTTTTTTGGTTTTTTTCGGAGGGAGGAAAACCGGAGGGCCTGGAGAAAAACCCTCGTGGCACAGAAGAGAACCAGCGCACAACTCTACTCACATTCACATATGGCCCTAGGCAGGAAACGAACCAGGGACACTTTGGTGAGAGGCGAGTGCTTTACCCACATGCCACCCATGCCACCCCCACATGTACATGTAGGCTATGTAATACACATGTGTACACCTTTATTTTCAGAAAGATTTTCCTTCCTCCATGGTTAAATTCATGGTTGAAGCCTGGTATCACTCTTGTAAAGGCAAGGCTATTTTAATAATAATAATAACTAGTTCTTATATAGCGCATTTCATAATGGCATCTCAATGCGCTTTACATTAGTGCCCTGGTCATTGGGCCAATAACATTCCTGTAATCTTTCTCAGCTCCCTGGGTAGTATACAGCCCCGAACTGCCGTGGTGCTCCGGAAGGCTTTTCAAACACAATATCAACCTCTACCTTGGCAGGTATCCATTTATACCCCTGGGTGAAGAGAAGCAATTATAGTAAAGCATCTTGCTCGTGGACACAAGTGTCATGACTGGGATTCCAACCCACACCCCGATGACTTGACCACCAGAACTTGAGTCCGGTGCACTAGACCGCTCGGCCATGAAACGCTACTTCAGGATTATTTTTTTACTGATTGTAATCAAAATAAGCAATAGTGTTTTGGGGGGTCAAATGCCTGTGACAGTTCTCTTGAGGATTGGTGCTGGTATGAACTTCATCATCATTGAGTTCTCTCTCAGAATGAAACTCTGGCAAATGACATACAGTGTACCAACATTTAAATAACCTTTGCTTAATGCATTATAGGCAGAACTCATGGAAGTAGAGCCACTGTGTGAAAAGTGCACAGAGGAAGGAAACAGAACAGTTTACACAAAAAGCTTTCCTGGTTCTGATTTTGCAAATCTCGTCATAACAAACTCCAAACTGCATTTAACTGAGTAGTTTTTGTTGTTTGTTTATCACAGAAACTGATGTACTACATGTACATTTACACTTCCACTTTCGTGGTTTGAGTTTTGGAAATCCCAACCATCAAAATCCAACCGGATGTTTTGCTTGGTTCTTTTGTTGCTCACAAAACACCAGAGGGACCAGTCAAATTTCTGTCAAAATACCAGGGCGAGAATTTGAGGGGAAATATCGGGGCTTGTAGCTTGTAGCTCAAACTTTTTTACTCGAACGGAATTTCTTTTACAACCCCAGAAACAAAATGAGAAGAAGGGGGGGGGAAGTGTTTTTATTTAAATAAAAACACTTTTTAAACTGTGTAGATAGTTTTTTGCATTAAGAGAAGATTTATCTTGTTTGTCATATGTGTATCAATAATCAACAGAATTGAATGATAATTATCAGACTCAATGTCAACATATAAACAAAACACATTTTTATTAAAGATAATACACAGTTAGGTGTTCTTATTCTATTGGAAAACACAAGACCACCGGACTTCTCTGGTCGTGAGTTTACTGGCCCGACGGCGCTATAATTACTGGCCTCTTGCCTGCGGTCCAATGTAAATTTCAAGCCCTAAAATGGTCCAGTTGGGTAGTCCAGTGTTGAAAAGCAAACTGCGTTTAATGTGAAATATGGACCAGTGATAAAAGCTGGCTGACTGGTGATTATGACAAAGTAACTGGTCCCACTTGCATTGCAAAGGTTAAGATCAAACCTAGCCCAGGTCGGATGTCAGTCTCCGGAGACTAACGTCCTACCTGGCCTAGATCAAACCCTGACATGTGTATTACATGCAAATGCCAGGCCTGGAAGTTCATCTTGGAGAGCGGAAGGCCGTTTTCATTTTGCAAAGGGCACTTCCATTGGAAAATCTTAAAGTCCATGGGAAACAAGGCCACAATCAGGGTCCAATTTTATAGAGCTGCTTTTGATTGACAAATTTTCTGCTAAGCAGGAAACCAGTCAAGATGGTATGTATGATTATGTTATTTTGGCCTTATTCTAACCTTATTCTGGTAAGCAGAATTGTTTTTGTGTTTAGTTACTTTCTGTGCTTAAAAGCAGCTCCAGCGGTGTAGCCGGGATCTTTTCAATTGGGGGGGGGGCATAGGGGGGTATTGCTTTTCAGTGGGGGTGGGGGAAGGTTGGAGGGGGGAAGGCAGGGTCCATGTTTTTAATGAATTACATGCATCTAGATTTTTTTTTCATGGGGGGAACCTGGGAGGGCACACCTGGCAGGGCACTGAGAATTTATGGGGGGGAAGTGCCTCCCCAACTCAGAACCGTAACTGAATGAGAAGTCACCTTGCTCTAGAGTTCAATGATGGTCACCTTTCAGGATATTTATTTAACAATGTTAACTAAATTCCTTAAAGGTGAAAGGAAGTCACTTTAGTAAAGTACATAGTAGGCTACGTGTACGTGCAAATGGATAGCATTATTATCTGCATGGAGTAGGAGATGTTGTTAGTTTCTTAACAAGCAGCAGGCGATTGTGGAATTGCAGTGTTAACGAATCTACAAATAATGCCCAATGGCATCCTGATTTCACGGTGAATACATCACATTTGTATAATACTGGAAAACTGGCTATGTGAGCAGGCTGCAGGATCGTGACAGCTCAATGCTGGTTTCCTCAATTCAAGGAATTGCGTTAATAGCAAATTCTACTGGGAGAACCTGCCCTGAGTGTGACCTGGCGAAATGCCATTACATCCCCAGGGAGAAGCCAAGCCATGTATTTAAAGTTGAATGTTTTTACTGACCTCAGTATTACAATCTGTCAATGTGAAACACATGTACCTCGGGCATTTAAGAAACTAATCAAATCCGGACACTGCTTGTTACACTGTGTAACTAATAACCAAGTTGATACAAAATCTGACAGTGTGATTAGGTTTCCTTCCATTGGGCTGTGTACAAATTGTGCCTGCAGGAAGTTCAGGCTCTTGTGGCTCTTGGTGATGTCACAGGTCACATGGTCTGTAGCATGCAGAAGACAGCAATTTCTCCACTGCATCCAGAAGATGACGCCATGGATTTGCTGTTGTTTTGTATAGCATGGATGATTATTGCCAACTGTTGCTAACCGTGTCATTATTGAAGCCTTGGCCCATTTTCATAGAGCTGCTAAATGAACACAAAAAGTAGCTAAGCGCAACAAAATTATAGAATAAGGTTACCAGCCCAAATGCCATGTCACATGTACCATCTGGGAGTGGTATCCTGCTCATTTTTGCTTAGCAGAAAATAATCAGGGAATATTTCCTGCCTAATAAGGAGCTCTATGAAATTGGGCCCCAGTTGGTACACATTAGGCCCTGCCTACAACCCAAGTGTGAATGCAACCAAACGCAAGGTGAACTTAGATGATGTTAAATCGGATACAGCAGTAGCAGGCCTTGATCTTAACCGAGGCCACCGAGGCCATTGGCCTCATGCCCTGTCAAGTTGGCCAGCATGCCCTTCAGGAAAATTACATTGTCACTACCAACTTGGCCAGCATGCCCTTGCACAATTTCTCTGATTTGGCCAGCAATGGCCTGCCCCCGTTTTTTCTTAAGATCGAGGCCTGCAGTAGCGTCAAAGTCTTAGGCCCTGTCCGAATGAGCGGCTGCGGCTTTATCACCACATTAACATGCATTGAAGTGTAGGTGGCCCATAGCAACACCCTTAGAAACAGCCGCAGCTGTAGCCAATAGCCTTCACGTTAGCCGCCAATTTGGACTGCAATAACTTGGTTCAACCAGGGCAAACGTAGCATCTCCGTGATTTTGTGGCTCAAAATTTTGTAGTGTCAATACTGTACTAGATATAGGGAACCGGTCATAAAATAAAACGTTTGTGCCGATTGATTACCAAATTGTTGTTTTATCAAATTCTACAGCTTTAAGATGAAAAAGAAATAGAAGTGAAAACTGGATTCAGGACACACCTTATTTGTTTTTTAACATCTCCGGGAAATGTTTTCAGCTAAATATAAACTTTGGTTGATATTGGAAGTATTCAACTGGATGGAGTACAAAATACATTTAAGTATTTTTGTTAATCCAACAAAACTGCATTCCAAGTCTCTAAAACCCCCAAGGCTTTGCCACCTCTTTTGGTTTGGATAGCTTAACATAAAAAAAACCCATCCAGCCCAGAATGACTGTGCATTGATAGAGGGTACAAATCAATGGCTGTCACCAGACAAAAAAAAAAAAAAGAAGAAGCTCGCTACAGCCAGACTAATCTGATGACACAAAATACCCAACAAGAAATAATCCTGGTGTTTTTCTCGGAGCCGTCGCCCTTTTTTCCCACTCCTCTTCCGGTCCACGGTATGATGATATATTAAGACTCGAGAGTAATAGTCCGAGAAATCGGGCGATTGATCTTTATCAGTGTGAGGTGAAATTCCGCTCGGCTTGCTCTTAATTCCATTGCAAGGCTCCTATGGGTACAGCCATCTTTATACATTAGCTGATTAGTGAAAAGTCTTGAGTGTTATGTCCCTTCAGGCATTTGGGATCTTTGGGGAACACAGAAGGCTGTAACTGTACTGGAGTGTGTTTACAACACAATGAGATCCTCCCTGGTTATACTGCTGGTATTGTCTGCCTTTTGTGGTGTGGGACAGAAGGGCTAACACCCTCTGCTCTGTGGTGAGCTAATGCTCTCTCAACTTTGAATAGACCTCTTGATATCCCAGACTGTCCAAATCCTCAATTATGTACTTCCATGCACAAAAGAGAGCAGAGGACCCTTGAAATAACAGCTGTTAGCTAAATGCGTCGATACTGTCAGCAATCATAGGAAAAACTTTAGCTTGTTTTCACCTGTTCCTTTCTCTGGCTGTTTTATTTCAGTTTTGACACTGTATTCTGAAGAGCATGGCCAATATATGGACGTAGACAGCAGACGTAGACAGTAGACAGCAAACGCAGTGTGAATAGAAATAAGATATACATAGAAACAAGGTACGTTCCATTATTTTGTAAATTATATTAAAATACTGATATGGGTTTTGAGGCATTGCATGGTGAGGTATCAATGTACAGGCCTGATACTTCACTGAGGCAACGGAGGCAATTGCCCTGGTCATTGCCTTGGTGCTCTTGAAATGTTCCAATAGAAATTGACAATTTCCTGATAGAGGTGCCCTTTATCAAGAAGAAAATGTCTTGGTGCCTTTGCCTTTTCAAGAACGAAGCAATCAGGCCTGAATGCACATGTATACTTGGTTTGTGGTAGCACCATGTGTATGTATCTACTTTGCTGTGCAGATTGTTTTGTTTTTTGAGAACTTGTCCTTTTTATTCTACTACTGCAGAGTAGATTTAGGAATTCGAGGGGGGGGGGCTACTTAGTTCTAAAAATGAGCTGTCCTGCTTATTAAGTATGACCTGGGGAGGTAGGAGATCATCCGGGACTGCTATTATACTTTATTAGTGTGAAATAAATGAACTAGTTTGCACTCGACAACCATGTAACAGTCACTTCATGAGAGAAGAGTGGTGGTCATGTGAGGAGCCAGAGGTGAGATGAGTCTGGGCGCTTCGATCAGTGAGCTCTTTTCCACCTGAAGACAGACAAGAGTATACTGTTTGAAACATTGGAACTCAACTCTGGTTCATCTCGGAACCACCAGTTCTTTCTAGAAGAGATTCCTTACATGGTTGTTTACTCTTTATTTATTTATTTTCTCATTTAATTACACACACACACTTGCAGTTAAGTGAACAATTATTGACGAGTAGAAAGTTCAAGAAGTTAAGACTACTGATGCTTAAGTACAGGTCTACATACTTTCGAAAGCAACACTAACGTTTTATTAAGTAAATAATACAATTTATGTACAAGTTGTAAAAGAAATACAACAAGTCAAGAAGACTTGTTATAATTCCCATTAACCCACCCAATAAAACAAGCTACAGGAATCCCATGTCACAGAAAAACAGTCACATATATATCCCATCGGTCCCCCCCCCCCCCCCCCTTTCCCTAAAGAAGATAACAGCACTATAATATAGAGAGTAAATGCACAAGTTACCTCGGTGCATCAAATAATTGCTGATCAACTTGTTTATTTATTTCTCACTTTCCACACCGTACAAAGCTCCAAATCTTACTTACTGCATTGGTCATTTGGGTGTGGGGTTTGGCCAGCCACATCAAATCCTGACTCGGCAGAATCACACTTGAACACCTTAAGTTGAGTCAGACACTGAACCCATCACTCCTTTCATAGTGACTCATTGGTACTCAAGTTTCCAACCCATAGATTAAGGATTCAAATAACAACTTGCACGCTTGATACTTTGTAGTTGTAAGGGCAAGGCAGTTGAGGCACCTCTATTATGAGGGGAATTTGAAATTCCTACTGGAACGTTTGAAGGGGCACCAGAGAAACCACCCAAGGGGCACAGAGGCAATAGACCGATCCATTAAGCCCCGCCCCCATACATGTTGACCAATCAAAGCCTTGGGTACGCCACCGAAAGTCTGACAAAAGTCCGACACGATCAAAATCCTATTGGAAAATGTAAACATGCGTGCGCGTACCTATGGCGTGCGCGTTCATGTCGCGCAGTGTTGCATTGAAGATACGCACAAGGTACTGCCCACGTGTACAGTGGTGATATAGCCAATGCTGTGATTGGTCAATATGTTTAGTGGGTGTGGCTTAATGGATCAGTCTATTGCCTCAGTTGCCTTCCGTGAAGTATCTGGCCTGCAGAACTTGGGAGTTCTTCAGGCATGAGAAATTTCATACCTTTATCTGAAATCAGACCTTTTTTGTGTCTGCCTTGTGAAAAAAAGTAGCCGTTGTTTTCTTGGGATGTAATGAAATCACTCTCTCTGACCCACTTTGCTAGTGCTGAGGATATTGTTCCCCCCAAGAAGCTCCTTGAAAATCTTAATGTCTAACTTCAGGGGTTACCAAAAGGTGGAAAACATGCCAATGTTTCAACATTTTTTTTGGGGGGGGGGTGTGGAAGCCTAAATTTGCCGACTGACTAAAATCTTGATCCTAGTTTCAGACCTTTTGGTCAGCAATGACTCACCCCCCTGGTTTTTAATCCAAATCATTCAAAAATCGGCTTATAGTATCCAGTCCTTGGTGTAAGCATGGAGGTAAATGTTTAAGGAATAGACAGCGGTGCAGTGAAGGCCCTTTTCTGTTTTTTTGGGGGGTGTGTAAGCCTAAATTTGCCGACTGACATTACCAAATGAAAGTAAAAGCGCAGTGACATGGGACTCACCCACATTTCTCAGTGATTCAGACGTTTTAAAATGGCCTCTCAGATGCCAAGCATTAGACAACTCACATTGAAATGTAAGCTTTGAAATCCGTAATTTGTTTGCAAATCCCCTGTTGGAGTATGTGGACGCAAATTCTAGTGGGGGTTTGGGGGGGCGGGTTTGAAGTGTTTTCAGGGCTAAGGAGGACCGTCAAGTTTAATTCTGAAATTTAAACTTTGAATACTTGTGGAATTGGGAGGAATCCCCTGTTGGAGTGTATAGGGGCAACAATTCTAATGGGGGTCCAGGGGCGAATTCCCCGGACGTTCTAAGATTTTTAGTGGGGTTTTTTTTAGGGCTAAAAAGAAAAGGCAGTCAAAGTTGCCGAAAATAAAAGTTTTTGATTTTGGACATGTGAACTAATGCCCCTAATGAAGTCTAAGGGGTGCAAATTCTGCAAGGGCGGTCGGGGGGTGCGTGGCTGTAAGTGTTTCAGAGCTTAGAGACCTGCATGTTGCCGAGAATATTCAATTTGGTAATTCAAAGTTGGACTTCCCACACTGCAAGGATTAAACTAAAATTTTCAGTCGGAAAATCCAGGGCTCTAGGCTTGCCGAATGAGTTTTATGTTCAGCCCGAGTCCTTACTTGGGTAAGTTTGGTGCTCAATTTGCCGACTGTGGCTCTAAATGCCAAGTTAGTTATCGAATACAAGTGAAATCATTACTTCAATTCAACCCTTGGTGTAAGGACTCAAAAACGATTCCTTCAAAAACAGGCTGTTGACAATGTCCCTAATTACTCATAATTACAACCCTTATGAGGACTTAAGGCAGCCAGCCAACCACAGTCCTCCACCATTGGTCATGGTAATGACTCCCCAAGACTCAAACTTCGCAATACATTTATTTTTAACATCAAGGCCTCCGATAACGAGTCAGTGATTCGACCACTGTTAAATTTGAACCCTCATTTAACGATTGCTATCGCTCTGTGCGCCCCGTTCACGGTCCCGTGCATCAGCAGCCTGGTATTCCGATATATTTCCTCGTAGCGGTTGGCAACACAAACCCATTTGCAGGGCAAGTCAACTGTGATATATGAAACTGCCTGCCGAGCACCTTGTACATATCTTATTTCTTGAAAATATTCGGCTGAAGTTAATGGGAAATGAGTTTCAACTCCAACAGCATTTTTTTTTTTCCTTTTTTTTTTCTTCTTTCTTTCCGAGGCAGATGGTAGTCAGACATCAGAGATAATGTGTTTGCAAAGGTGATAAGAAAATATATAGTCGTAATATTAAAATGATACATAAATAAACAGTTTGGAAACAGCCGTGATACTTTGTTGTTGTAAGGGCATGGTAGTTTTTCCAGACTAAAAGGCACCTCTGTGAGGTTTTAAGGGGCATCAAGGCAATGGACCAGGGGCATGGAGACAATTGCCTCCATTGCCTCCATGAAGTATTGGGCCTGCATGCATAAAACATGACCAGCTCAGAAAAACAGACAAAATCTATTTAAATCAAATGTACATGAAAATCGCTTCTTTATGATGACTTTTCTGTAGTGTACTCTTTTCCCTTTAACAATGTCATTCCAGTCAACAAAATAAATCAGGCTTTTTTTCCCGCCAGACACCTGTGTATGATTTATAAACGAGCAAGGAGCCTTCAAACGCCCATTTTTTGCCGGACGAATCGGCATATTTTACGAAGCGGGGGTGGGGGTGGGGACATCAAGAATAAAGGTCACTTCACTTCGTTTTTGGCACAAGGCATTCCAGACTCAACACTGTACATGTACTTAAAGGTACATTTATCATTGGGTTTTTAGAAGAGTAAATTATTTCCATCTTCTGTGTAGTTTTCTATAAACACACCATCCAACCAACCAACATGTGGAAAAATTAATCAAATTAGGTGGCCCAGTTTCAGGAAAAACAAACAAACAAACAAACAAACAAACAAACAGACAGCCATGATTTGTCATTGATTCATGTTTGTTCATATACATGCTTAATATTTCAACTGCAACACTTTTTGAATTGAATTGAATTGGAATAAAAATGTCATTGCAGCCAGAGGCCGAATTGAGATAGTATTCACAGATAAGAATATACATCATGTACAAAAATATATAAAATTGACCGTCAAATTACAATGGAAAGACAAACAAACATATCAAAAATGAAAACGGATAATGGCTATGCCTCAAATGCACAAAAGAAAATAGAATGAATACGACCATATAGTGAATCAAAATCTATACGGTGAAAAAGTACTTATCACTTAAAAACACCAAGGAAAAAACTTAAGAGCTAAAACATTACCGTAAATGCGATAACAAAGACAAAAACCAACTAAAAGACACACAAAATTTGTAAAAGGAGTAGTTGACTAAAAAGAAACCTCCACCACCCCCCCCCCCGAAAAAAAAATTAATAAATAAATAAATTGAAAGAGAACAGGTGGCATTACAGCTTGCAGTCGATGGATGGAGGGACGATTGACAAATTGTTTAATCTGTTACAAATATTTACATGGTGTTTACTTGCATTAAAAACAGAGGCACATCTGTGAAAATATATCTTTTTAAAATTATTTATTCATTGAATTAATTGATTTATTTCATATTTTGTACACCTAGGCTATAGATTGAGAATTGATTACTTTTCCCCACTGGTTTATAAACTAGTGCGGCGATTGTGTCATGAACAATGTACAATTGTAGCCTACTTGTATTGGCATTTTCAAATGAACACAATTTGGAATTTAAAGGTCCCATGAAGTATTTTTTTTTATTGGTTAAAAAACATAAAGTATGCCTATTATAGTATATCTTTACTTTTTTCACATTTTTTACATGCGTGTTAATCGTAGAAATAACGATTTCTAAAATTAGGGGGTTGCCGTGCTCTGCCCACCCTTTCTCATTAACATAAAATCTGTGACGTAGACAGTGGAACGGCTGACCAGGGCCATGTGTGTGACAATAACATACAATGCATTGTTGACCACTTGGCACCAGAGCCGTCTTTGAAATGTTTTACCACAGCCTACGTCATAGATCATTGCGCAATCAAATGGCACACATTTTCGGGGCTCAATTAAAGTGTATTAACGCATAACAGACCCATCAAAATAGTCAATACTATGTTTTGTTAATTTCAAACCATATATTAAGCCACAAAAATGTTCCGTGACAAAAAACCTCTTCATGGCCCCTTTAAGTAAAGTTTGAAATTTTGCCAGATGTAGGAAGTATGAGCTGAGTGGGTTTGATGGGCAACAACCATGTGATCAAAACCGTTCTTTTAACAAAAATATGTTTTGTTCATTACTGTTGTAATCAGTGTCAATATGTACTTTGGAATCAAATACATCGGCTTGGCACAGTGCCAGGGGCTTGTAAGAACTTACAATTTACTTTATACATGTAGTGCAGGAAAGCCCTTCTGCAGCACAAATACAGTGTAGCTTAACAGGCATGTGATTTCTCAGGAATTTTCCCGATTTCAGGATTTTCTCGAAATCTCCTTGAGCCTTCCACATTTACTTGAAAGAATTGAAGCAATCACCAAAAGGAGAAAGAAATAGACCGCATTGTGGCCAAACCTGTAGTTTTGTATTCCTGGTGATGCACAGAGTCTGTAAGAGCGGCGTAACCAGGATTTTTTTCTGTGGGGGGTACAGGGAGGGGCATTGCTTTTCAGTGGGGGGGGGGGGGGCAGGTACCATGTTTTTTAATGAATTACATGTATACATTTTTTTATTGGGGGGGGGGCACTGGAATTTATTTATTTATTTATTTATTTATTTATTTTTTTAAATTTTTTTTTTTTTTTTGGGGGGGGGCACGTGCTGCTGGTCTGTAAACCTCCTGAACTGTAGAATTTGGGAGGTTCAGGGTCTAAAATTAAAGGGGGGGGGGGACCCAGGCCCGCAAGCCATTTTCAGGAATTTTCACAAACATCAACTCTCATCCCTTGTTGAATCATAAATGACATTCATTTATTGCCAGCCACCGGCACCATGAATTATTTAAATGGTCTCCCCCGCTGATCTTTCCGATCCAACACCTGTACAAATACATTCAAACCTCCTTTAAACACATGGTGTTTTTTATTTTAATCAATAGCTTTTCTGGGCATGTTCTGTTTTTTTTTAATGTTTAGCTTGCTGTTTTGACACCATTGAAGTTTTTGTCACACGTATAATGTTCCTGATGTGTTCTTGTTTTGTTTTTGAATATTTTGCAGTTTATGTTAATTCTTTGTTCAGCTGTTCTATTGTTTGGTGCGTGTTGTTTGTCTGGTTCTTTGTTTCCTTATGTTTTGTTCTGGTTTTCCTTTTGTGTCTTGTTCGTCTGTTTTCTTGTCGATCTGAATTTGTGGCATTTATAGTCCGTTTGGTTGCTCACATAAAATTTGTTTGTGCATTATTGCCTTTCGATTTCTCCTAACAATGGTAAATTTTTTCTTTTTGCTGCATCTCATTTGCCTTTGAGCCTTTTTCCCTATTTGATGTTACACATGTCTTAGTATACAAATAATGAATGTTTATGAGTGCAGTGATACGAGAAGTTATATGAGTTGAAATGTGGAATGTTCCATTCAAGGAGGGGGAAGTCAAGTTGAAACCAATAAATTTCCTCCACTGTGTATCTCTCTAGGAAAAATGGTGCGATGAGATAAATCACCCGCAGGAACGAGGTTGGAATAAGGCTCACTTTAAGCTGTTAAGCAAAGTATATGGTGTGGGAAATCACGTATAATCTGCTAAGCTAAGGGGCCATTCATAATAGTCAATGTTAAAAAATTTCGATCTTTTTTCGAAATTGTGGGTGGGTGGGTCAAAAGAAATAACTGAAAATCGAAATTCAGTTTGGTTTTTTTTATTTGATTTTTTTTTTTACAACATGAAAATAAGAAGGAAATAAAATACTACGCTGGTCCAGATCGTCGTCTGGCGTATAGCAGGTCTGTTGATGGTTGGGTTCCGTCCACCTCGATCATCCACCTACACTATGCATTGATATGATACCATTGAGTCATAAAAGTCAACCTTGTTTCGATTTACCTAAACCTCCGCGCGTAATGAGATAGCGAGGTCGATCCTTGGAGCTTTGTTACGAGGACGAGGTTGACTTTCAGTGTAAACAAGGCTGTGATAATGGTCGGGTTCCTTTCCGATATAACGCCTACAGGTCTACACTGCAGTACAGCCCGATCCAGTGCATCAGTGACGCCAAGCTTTTTTCGCACACGCGCTACACATACACATGTACACCACACGCATTTGATGTTGTGATAATGGCCGCGGTCATGGGCGATAACAGCCCGTCACTGAACAATTAACTAAAATGGCTTGTTTGAAATTTGGGGCTCTTCAACCGACAAATACTTAAATTAAAATAATACAAACTGGATGTCTCAGTACTTCATACATTTTATCATTCGACTTATCGATACAAAATGTCAAACTCAATGGCTTTTGAAGATCTTTTCAACTCAAATTTTCAGTAAGTCTTCAGCAATCATCCACTTCGTTTTTTAAATTTCACTGCATTGAATTATGCTAGGGAGCCTTTAAAGATTTCTGTCTGTTTTTTTTTTTTTTTTTTTATGAACCCCAAAAATGTTCACAGTGTGTCAAGTTGTGTCTAGTGTATACCATTTTGTTTTGTACAACTATGGTATACAGAAGCAATAAAAACAGCTAAAACTGGAAACTAGTAACATGATTTCTTTTTTGCTTTGTTTTATTGTACAAAGTTGTATGTGCTTGCCAATTTCATTTCTGATTAAACTACAAAGTTGTTTGTTTAAGCCAGGAAGAGCCATTGAAAACTACTGATGTTGGAGTCCTTTGACCTGAAAAATCTGCATCATTTGAGGCATTACTTTGTTCTTTAGTGTATAGAGTATATTGTGAAGTAAATCAGTATTTAAAAATCGAAATTTTGGGTGGATGGGTGGGTCAAAACAATTTCGAAAAAAATTGAAATTTTTTAACATTGACTATTATGAATGGCCCCTAAATTAGCAGGGCACCTTTCACAAATAATACTTTGTGTGGTATTCTGGCTGGTAACCTAATTCTGCTTAGAAAGATTTTTCTTCAGTGATAGGCCTAAATAATAACATTTGGATTTTTGTTTTACTAGCGACCAGCGGCCGTACATCATCAGGGCTTGCGCTAACTTTTTGTCCTGACTAGACCACCGGGCTAGCCAGAAGCAAGTTTGACTAGCCCACGGCACTCTTGACTAGTGTTTGTACGCTGAGCTAGTGTCTAAATCAAGCCCTGATCATATACGTCTGTGTTTCCCATCGCATTCATAACACGCGTACACCAACTATTTGGATGATGCCATATTTTTTTAATGTTATGTAGATGGGACAGATTTTGCATGTACACATTGTTAAAGATATATTAATAATGTTTGAAGAAGTGGACAAAACCAGGGGTAGATTGATACGTTTTTTTTTCAAAATACATGAAGTTTCAAGAAGCTTATGAAGATGTTTAAAAAATCAACAGACGGCTTACTCCGTTGACAATACACGCAACTCAGTGCAGGGTGATCGTTGTGTGGAGATACAGGTATTTAACTGATTGAATTTAACCTTACTTACTAATTTCAAAACGAGTAATCTGTCTTGTTTACCAGAAGTTATAACTGTAGCTTTACCTTGAAAATATAAATATGGTTTGTATCACAATTATAGCTCATTGTCTATTTAAAAGAAAAATGTTTACCTCTTTACGCAATGGGTTGAGCTATGATTTTCTGGTCTACTGATTGTGCAATATTGTGACCACCCTCAACCCCCCCCCCCCCCCCGAAACCCGGTATACTCATTATGCTTTGAGTCCTGCGGAAGGAAACAAATTAACAGGCACTACTCGGTTAATATTTAAACCCAAAACTCCCCCCCCCCCCCCCCCCCCCGCCATTCTAGAGCAGATCCCCTACCACTAGAGCACCAAGTACATGACAAGTGACGAGAGACCAGTGAGAAGATTTTTGTCATTGCTTACCAATAACATTTCTTAGAAATTGTGCCCAGAGCTACTGTACAATCTATCTTTAATTCTGGCAAGCGAGCTGTAATGCACATTTTGGTTGACCCGATTTCCAACTGTCACGTTGACCAGTTTCTTGGCAAAGTAATGTTGTTGAAAAAAAAAAGTGTGATTTTCTCTTGGGATAGCAGCTGGTTTGTTGCGATTGCACGCTCTGGGAAAATCACCTGAGTCTGGGGAGGATTTCTGAGAGTCTGGGGGTGGGCTGTCAGGAAGAGCAGTGAGGCAGATATGACGCACCTTGCCTTTGAGGAGATGATATATTCAGTGTTTACACCTCGGCTTTTAAGTGATTGCTCAGTACACTTTGTCTACAAACTAGCATGGAATGAAGTGAAGCAAAGGCAGAATTGTCATGAAATTTAACTTCCTGACAAACTCATCTTGTCATCCAAATGTGTCATTTGCAAGAAAACAATAACCGGAACAGATCATGTGCGTGCAGTGTTAGAAACGTCCACCAGAGATTCATTTTTCAGGGATGGAAAATGTCAAACTTTTATCTGAATTCAAACCTTTTTTATGGGGGTACCTTTGTTCCATTGTATAAAAGTTCCCACAATGGTGTGGTAAGCCTGTCCACACAAGTATACAAACATATTTCAGGCAAGATATTCTTCCTTCTTAAGTCTGATTTCCAATTTTTGGGCCTTTAGAAAAATCAGCAAAAAGTTATTCAATAGCCTGAAAAGTCTATTAAAGCCTATACCATGTACATGTAGGTCACTTCTTGTTCTTGTATCAAATTTTCCAAGGACCAAATATCATGCCTGATATTTATAACGTCTTTCTTTACATGTATGTTTGGAGGCATTAATAATAGCAGACATCACCAGAAGGTGATGAGCACATCCGTCAAGAAGACCTAAATAATTGGATTAGCTACCGTGATGAATGGGATATAATATTACAAGAGGTAATAAGTGTGACGATAGAAGTCTTGAGAGGATGCTACTATGCAGATGAGACAAAGTGACCTGTATCATATCAGGCATCTTTATCATTTATTTGACAAAGTCGGCAAAGTTGAAAATGGATCTACCGTATTTTCCTGCGTATAAGACGCGGCTTATCTGACTTTCAAAGGTACGAAAACGGCACTGCGTCTTATCTAACGGTGCGCCTTATCTGGTGATGATTACTGCATCCGTAGTTATCCGACTATGCCAGTGAGCTTTGTTATATAGCGGATCTCACCAAACAAAGCGGCCATGTTTTCCAATGAAGGTCGTTTGCGCAAGATGTTCATGTATTCATTCACCTTTACGGCCATGGCCTTGGTTTCCGACAATGGCTATAACAACCTTTGAGAGGCAAGTGCAAGTGCCTCCGTTGCCCCTAGTCATTGCCTTGGTGCCCCTTGAAATGTTCCAATAGAAATTTACAATTTCCTCATAGAAGTGCCCTTCACCAAGGAGAAAATGCCTTGGTGCCCTTGCCCTTTCAAGAATGAACCATACAGGCCTGAGTAATCGGTTCAAATATCTGCTTCATTTAAGGCATTACTTACTTAGTCAACATTTTTGAAATCAAAAATTAGGGTGGTGGGTCAAAACAGTCTCAACAGTTACATTAAAAAAAAATAACAGTGGTGTTTGTAAATGGCCCCCTACGATGAATTTATACAATATTCTCAGCTTGCCGCTTGTATGAAGAAGGCATTATCCATGAAGCCTGATGATATGTGCATTGTGCATTATTTTTAGGCTACATTTCAAAGCATTTGGAAGACTCGTATTAGCCATATGAAGCCGACTCGGCACGATCCTTCCCTCAAGTTGCTCTTGAGCTCTGCTCAGTACACACTCCATATCTGCGTTCGGTCCTTGCTTGGTCAATGCATCTTTCATCGTGTGGTTCGTTTACTTTATTATAATGACTAGGAGAAAACAAATTATCCTTTTTCTTGTGGAATTTAGGAAATAACAGTCATTTCTGTATCTATATGAATAATTATTTAGTTTTCTTGTTTCCTTTTGTGTTTAAGTATATTTATTCACCTTCAGTATTCAGGTTGATGAACAAATATTGTGAATCAGCGGCGTAGCCAATGAGGGCCTGGGGGACACATGCCCCCCCACAAATTTCCAGTGCCCCCAAGGTGCCCCCCATAAAAAAATGTACATATACATAATTCATTAAAAAAAAAATGGTACCTGGACCCCTCCACTAAAAATCAATCCCACTCCCCTCTGTGCCTCCCCCCCCAGTGAAAAAATCCTGGCTATGCAGCTGATGTAAATCACACAGCACATGTTCATGTAAATGTACACTTACCTAAAGCTGGTCTTGCTCAGCACCATGTAATGATCAACTGCACACTAACACCCAGACCCAATTCCCTGTGAATCCAACCCCAGAAAGTTCCTGTGGAGTTTTGACCCCACCACCATCCCCATGTTCATTACAAACCCATGGCAACCAAGGCCAGACAGGAGGACAGGAGAAGAAGAGGAAGACACAAAAGGAGATGGAGAGGTGAAATCACCTGATGCAATTTCCCTTGGAAGAATGAGCACTCTGTGTGCTTTAAAACCTTAACCTGGGGTTATCTCGCTTAAACCCTACTCCCAAGCTTTTGCAGGTTTAGCTATCTCTCAGGAAATCGCCAGGGTCAGCAATTTAAGTGTGAAGAGGTCAACCAAATTTTCCTGAAATTTCCTAGGGAATTCATCCAGTGTAAAAGGGGCTTTACGTTTACTTCTGTATACATAAAATCTGTACTATTTTCTGTCCTGAATATATTTTTTGAAACTGAAGTCACACTCCCTCCTCCATGGTATGGTCAAAACAACTTAAGATTAGATATAAAAATATTGAGAGTAAGACTTCTTTTTAAGTGGGCGTTGAGTTTCCTTTTTGAAACTGAAAAGATCATTATGATGGCAAAAAAAAACGACATAAAAACACCGTACAGAAAGATACTCACACAAATAATACATGTACGTCAGTGCTGCAAGCTTTTCTTATTTGCGTGGTAGGTTTTGGTCGTAATTCAACCTACGTCATTGCTGTGAATGCAGGTATTAATATACTGTAGAAGGCAGAGGTGGGTTTTAAGCGACTACTCCGACTCTAGGGGTAATCCTTGAAAGAAATACAATCTGAAGAACAAAATTCATGAGATTCAAATCAACAGAATTTCATTCCGTTCTGAACCTTATCGGAACTGTTATCAGAACTGCGATGTTAGCAACAAACAAAAAAGCAGGAATAACAAAATATAGACTATTAAAAGCTATTTTGCTGGTAGGATTTTTTTCAAGCTAATAAGTGAAACAAGAACACAGATTATTCAATGTAATAACTGCAATTTTTGGTTTTACTCATGCACCGATGTGTGATAGGCACTTTTTATTATCTAATTTGGTGGCTCAAATGATAATAAATTATATTCATAGCTGCATTCTTAATTATTTACCCTGAAAGAGAAAACATTTTTGGGGAACACCAAGCTTCAATGCAAGCATTGGACAGTGGTTTAGTTGTTTGTTACCTTAATGAAGCTGTAACTACACGGCTTAATTAGTCAGCTCCAGGAAAAGGATACGCTTATTGTCTCATGTGAGACTGGTCATCCAACTGACAGCACAGTATGTGAAATTTACAAAGGGTAAAAATATTTTCAAAATGTGCACCAAAATGGACTAATTTTCCATGTACTCAATTAGATTTTCCTACTTAAAATAGCAAAGTATCATACAGTAGTACCTCGATTGGGAATGTGTGATGCTGACTAAATGTGCAGGTACTTAAAAGTTAGTTTGGCTTGAAAAGGACATATATCTTTCAGTGAACAGCCCTCATTGCAACCGTATCTGCATCTGCATCGGCATAACATTCAACATTCGTGACAGATGTGACAAAGCCCCGGTTCAAGTTGGTAGCCCTTAACCTCCTGACAAACCAGTTGAATCTGCTTTTAAAAAAATCAATATGGCTCAAAGAAGTAGGTAGGAAAAGGAACTTGTCAGCCTTGCCTTGCATGTAGGAAGTGTAGACATACACAATTCCTGTTTTGGAGAAAAACAACAGGATGATAAATTTAACTGATTTTTTGAACGTCATATTGTACAGGTATATCTCAATGTTGTTTGTTTTGGCTTGTCTGACAGGGTTATTTATGTGCTGCACGGTTACTTTTCTAATAAGGAGGGGGTGGATGCCCTTGGGGAGACAGTTAATATGTTTTTATTGTATGGCTTCTGTCTGGAACACCTCCGAACAAAGATATTGACAAAATAGGGAGACCGCCAACATTAGGGCTGGATAGCTCAGTTGGTAGAGCGCCGGTACGTTTAGCCGGTGGTCGCAGGTTTAAATCCCGCTTGGTCAATTTTTCCTTGTTCACCCCAAAGTTGATTTAAAATTTACTCAGTCAGTTTCAATTGTGGTTTATTGCTTGATATGTTTTGATCGTATATAAACCTTAACAGACAATTTCTCTATAATCATCAACATGTGCCCAAAACATAGCTAATTATTGTTGATTAAAAAAAAACACCTCAAAAAATCTAGAAATTGAGAAATAATTTTGGGTGTTTTATACTAACAGTGTATATCAGTTGATGAACATACATGTACTGAGCCATACACATGCATTATGAAGCTGACGGTCTGAGTTAGAACATGTTACCTTCATGAGCATACATTGCTTAACCACAGCATTTACAAACAGGAAATACGTAAAATATCGGTCACGCGCGCATTACCTTCCATTTATTATGATTGGGTTATAAAGTTCACAGACTGATTGGAATAAAAGTATTATTTTTGCCTAGGGATAGCACACAGTACTCATCTATATTCATTGTTTATTTTTCTTCAATCTCATGGGGGAGGGGGGCTGCTGGAGGTGGGTCCAGGGGTTCTAAGCACGTAGGGGGGCTCAAAACCCTGCTGGTTCAGCCACTGCCCGTCAGAATAGTAATAGTATTTCTTACCTTGATTCAAGTCTTTTAAAAGGACTTTGGTTTCTTCGGAGTTGTCCATTTCTGAAACTTGTCAACAAGTAAATATACTCTTAATGATGCTAAATCGATAAAGTTGCATGGCGTGATTTCCGTCGAAAGAATTTGTGGTTTTGTTTTTTTTCTTTATGAATGGACTTTGACAGATGATGCTGTTTCAAAATGAAAAACATACAAAAACTTATGCATACAATGCATACAATACACGTAACATGCAAAACTGTTTGTAAATGGCAGATGGATATGATTTAATGTGGGGATCCCAACAGTAATTCAGTTTTAGGTTTTAATAGACCTAATGCGTCTGACGTCATGAGTCCCATAGAGGTTTGTACAACAGCGCCCTCAATAAGGTTAAAACGGCCGTAAGTTTACTGTAGGAAAACGGCTGAGCATATCTTCTATTAACTACCATTTTTTCTTGGTGGATTTTTTTCATGCAATACATCAAACGAAAGCATATAACTTTCTTGAATCTATAAAAATAGTCATTTCATATTTAAATATCAATTTTGGGGTCAAATCGGACAAAAATCGAACCTCGCATCAATAAGCAGAGCAAGATGGTTTTTACTCACTTTTCACTGTCAGAGAATAGTTTTTTCAGATGATTTTTAGTATGAAATATTTTGGGGCAATTACCACCACTGACTGAGCAGGCCTGGAATTTCCGTCATGTAGAGGCCACATTTCCTTGGAGAAGGACATTTCCATCACTCAGCAAATTGCGCCAAAGGGCCAAGACTGGGGCAAGGGACCTGATCCATGGCCTCTGTGTTTATTCCAGGCCTGTCAAGATGTCAAACTGTGTGCTTATGTAGAACCATTGCAGACATAAGCCAGAGGAAGTGAAGAGAAACACCAGGAATCCTGTACTTAGAATAAACAAACAAGAAAGAGGTCTAAGGTGGAAGCGCTTTGTAAAATGATCCTGATGGCTGCCATATGAAACCCACAAAAAATGTTCAACAGTCTCTGTCTGTTGCCAAGATTTGGCAGTTTAAAGGGGGGATGTCCAAAGTTTTCAGTACTTTCTTGGCTATGAAAGAGTGTGACAGAGGAGGGGTGTCAAAAACAAAGTACTTAACCAGTTGCCGCCGGAAATCTTCAATTTTTTCTCGTCCAGTTTCATGGGATTAGTTTCTTGGAATTGCCGGAATCATTTTTCTTTGAGAGCACCGATGGCACAAAGAAACCTTGACTTGACAAAGCCAAGAGAACAAAGATTCTCTTTATATAGCACTGGGATTTTTGTTTTCTCTATCGAGAAAATGTCAAATACGTGTACTGTGAATTGCAAAACCTCAGCTGTGAGCCACAGCATAGGATTGGTACTAAATCCAGAACAATGGCTGGATCCCCGATTCACTTTGACTCACCTCCATTGAGCCGAAATACAATGAATAAGTAATGGTTGGAGCTTCTTGATGTCTCCTAATCCGGATTACACATGGGCACAATAGCCAAAAATTGGCGAAATATTTGAGACCATGTTTTATTTTTGTGTTGTGAAAAAGCGTTAGACGGCATGTGGAATGTCCGGGCGACCTTTGTTGCAGTATTCCAATTTTACACAGTGACGTGTTTCAACGTCGCCTGTTTGCTGGCTTGAAAAATAGTTTCGTGGATGCACATCAGCCGGGGCCAACTGGTTAAAAATCTATAGCAGCAGCATTATGGCGTGTCATGGCCGAGCAGATAAGAACATCGGATTTAAGCTCTGGTGTTTCTGATCAGCAGAGTGTGGGTTCCAGTCCTGGTCATGACACTTGTGTCCTTAAGCAAGACACTTAACCATTATTAATGCGTCCTTCGGATGGGACGTAAAGCCGTTGGTCCCGTGTGTTGTGTAATGCACATAAAAGAACCCAGTGCACTTATCGCAAAGAGAAGGGGTTCGCCCCGGTGTTCCTGGTTTGAATGGCTGCAGATTGCGCCACAGCACCTTGTAAAACCATTACATGGTGCTATGTAAAGGAACAAGTGTCTTACTTCAAAAACGTAAATCATCATACCTTGCAGGAAAAAATACTGAGACGCCCATCGGGAGTGATAAAGCGCTATATAAGAACGGCGTATTATTATTATTAGTAGTAGTAGTAGTATTGTGGATTATGCTGTGTTGGGAGGGAGAGGGTGTTAGGAATGCAACAGTATATTAAACATGCACATTGGTATAATTTACATGCATACAATTTGTGGTAAGTTCTATTTTGGGTTGGGGAGTTTGGGCCTTAAAAAGTACTACTCTCTGTGTGGACGTCCTTAAGAATATTGAACAGTTTGGAGGACTTCCCCACCCCCTGAAACTCCAGTTTAATGTTTTTGTTCAGAAACAAGTTAAATTTACCCCCGCCAACCCACTCCATAAAAAAATAAAAAAGACTTATTTAAATGTTTTTTTATTTAATTAATTTATTTAACCTACATTTAAAATATCTTGATATCTTGTATGGAACATGTCCCCATTTATTCATGAGAGTCAGTCAGCATACAGTAACTGGGCACACAAGTGTATCTACTCACTTAACAAGATTGGCATGTCTGGCCCCCAGGCATAGAATTACTGGGTTTCCCTGGAGATTTACTGATGAGCTGTAGACGTTGTGTCTTATTAGTGGCGAAAAATAAAAACCCCACAAACAAAAAAATTCACAGGACTGATTTGTACTTTTAAATCGAATCCATCCCGGAATCATCCAAACGTAATGATTGAAGACTGTGACAACTTCCTACCAATGCAAGGACGTTATCATAACAAAATTAACACCCTCTGACTTTTCTGTATTCACACCAGGTATCGCTCATCGAGACATGTACACACAGCCATCAACTGTGCCTGACTCGGACACAAGTTCCTAACGTTTTTTCCATGTTGGTCTTGAGCGATGTGCACGCCTCACCATGAGAGCTCGTCTCAAATCGCCAGTCGTCTTTGCCACCTTCGTGATTATCTTCTCGCTGTACATATACCTCCATGAAAGTGGCTTCAACCAACCTACAGTCTCGGCCAGCCACGAGTCTAGCTTCTTCTCTCTTGAGTCAGTCAGGAGTTTATTTACCACACAACTCACCGTCCCAGAGAATGTTAGAACTCGAGGAACACTGAATTCTACAGATGGCTGCCGACGATTATGGCTGGCAGGACAGTCCCTTTGGTTTGATTACAAGTTTAATGGGAGCCTGAGTCCAGTGTGGACACGGCACAATAAGAGATTAACTCCAGTGATCAGTTCTTGGTGGAAGGTGGGTCATTTTTTTTTTAATATAAAAGTCATTATTTGCATTTAATAGAATGTCGTGGCACTGGGGTAAAGCGCAGAGCAAAGTCGTCAGGGTATGAGTTGGAATCCTGACCTGGCTGGCCATGATGCTTATGTTCTTGAGCAAGATACCATAATTTGCTTCCTTATGGGATACCTTTGGTATTTGGAACCAGACGTTTGTGTCAGTCCTGTATAATTGTAGATATATACCATAAAACCATTAAACTACCATTAAAAGATAGTAGCGTTTTTGAGATATCGGCGAAAATCTGGAGCGGTTATTTCCAGGCAGAAGGATCTGAAGATGCTTAAACTGCATGTTTCGAATTACGTGAAAAACTGTTCATGCATGAACCGTTTTACAGATTAAAATTTGGGGGCAGCAAGTTATCTCTTTCTCTAAAACCGCATTACTTCAAAGGGAATCGTTTCTCACAGTGTTTCATACTGTCAACAGCTCTCCTCCAGCGCTTCCTACAAAGTAAGGGTTGGTAGTCATTAATTTGTGGAGTAATTAATAACCAAAGGTATACCCTGCCTTTAGTCCAGGTGTTTACCGTAATTTTCGGCCCATAAGCCGCCCGGCCCATTAGCCGCAGTGCCCAAGAATTTCCAAAACAAGATTTAGGTGTCGGCCCATAAGCCGCAATACCGCATAAGCCGCAGCAGGTTCACCGCACTCACAGAGAAGCGCCGGCACTTCAGACACAGAGGGGGCCGCGTATCTGCGGTCACTGTCTGACTACAGCTGGTTAATGAACCAATGAAAAGCCTAGAAAGCAAGTACGTCCGTCTCTTTTTCTTTTCAACCAATGGAAACGTCCAGAAAGAAAGTCGGCCTGTCTCTTTTTTCTTTAATACTTAATAGGAATACTAGCGCCGATAGCGCAGGCACCCTTCTGACGGATTTCCCCCGAACTTCCCCAAGCAACAGATGGAACCATTCCTGTTCGCATTATCCCCCGCTACTGACAGTGAAATTAGAGACGTTGAGATCAAGTTGTTAAAACGTTTTCTTGTTAAGGAATAGACTTTTAGTTCAATAAAGTGTACTTCTACATTTAAAACAGACCGCAACTGCCGATTACAATTTTGTTGTTTTTTGGTGAAGCCCTGAAAATGGTTTCCTTTCTCAAAAATGTCTCGTAAGTTTAAGGAATACTTTGTTAATTCAATAAAGGCTATCCCTATAAAAATTATGTGGACCAGACTGTGATTGCTTCTCATCTCTTTTGTTTTGTGGTAGCCCTGAAAAGGACTGTTTTGTTTTTGTTTGTCACACCAGCCAAATAAACCCACCAGCTCTTTTCAGAGCTACCAAATCTTCCAAAAAGAGATGAAACGTGACTACGTCTTTCCCGTCCCAAATATGTAATAAAATAAAAACCCTGCCTCCACAAGTAATAATTTCCCAGAATAAAATATTTTGACAAAAGAAATACACGATTGTTTAGTATAGAGAAGTTTTCTAAATATGTCTATGCCTATGCATATTTCCCGCCAAAATATATAAATATTCCGCCACAACTAAAATAACCTGACAAAAGAAATATTACAATACTCAGACTGAAGAAGTTTCCTAAATAGGTTTAGGCCTACGCCCGGTAGAACAATATTTGTTGACAAAGGAAAGGAATAATTCCCCAGAATAGCATTTTTCGTCAAAACAAAAATAATGTTTCCTAAACAGAACTCATCAACGTTAATCTTTGGAATAAATCTTCTTTGAAAGGAGACCACTGAAAAAAAGCCACCAGCTAACCTCAGTCGGGAGCGACAAACTTTAAAGAAATGCAACATCAAATACGATACGCCTACTTAATTAGAGGACAATACAAGGATTTGTCATTCAATTGGTCGATCGGCCTCTTGTTGCTGTTAATTCAACCAATAGGCTGCATGCTCATGGGTGTGCAATACGTCCCGCACGCAACAGGTCTCTGTAGTCACAAAACGCCGACAACAATACGTATCTTTTTGTTTGCTGGGCTTGTTGCTTATCATGGTGAACAGTGCACGTGTTTGGTAAACGTTGGCTAAACGTTTTCAAACGCCCTCATTGTTAATCTTATAAATCCCTCCTTAGACTGGCTCCCGTCCCTCGTGCTAGGCTGGAGACTATGTATAGTGAACGGGCCCCAGTCTCCTCAACTTGAGATGTGTGTGTTTTCTGTAGCTCTAGCTCGGTCGGCTTTGCGTGTCTTGGTTGGATCATTATTCCTTCCTCCATCATGTCCATGGTTGAATATCAACGACATTCGTTACAACTAAACTACAGCCTTGATGTTTTGTGGTTAGTTTTGTTTCTCAATCTCACATTGCAAATGTTCTTGTCACGCTGAAATAATTTGCTTAATATTTGTACAATGATTTCTGGCCGTTACTGACACGTCGGCGTATAAGCCGCCCGGCCCATAAGCCGCATGGAACTTTTTGAGGGCGAAAAACAACCACCAAGCCGCGGCTTATGGGCCGAAAATTACGGTAAATGGAAATCTGTGAGGGCTGGGATGGTATTGTGTTGGATTAACTGCTTAGTAATCATGGTAGCTTGGAGTGTATGCTCCCCAGGGATTTGAGAAACTTCTAGGAATGGTTATTATCCTTTTGGGAACATTTGTTCCTGTATAATCATCACAATATGGACAGACATGGCTAAGTATTAACATTCTTGATTTTTATACACACAGTTTCCATAATAAAACATTTATCAGAAGTGTTGTTTTTGTTCTAGCATGGAGGGACTAATATGGTTTTAGTCATATTTTTGTAGATAGTTTGTCAATGTGGAAACTATTGAGAAATGTCAATTTTGGGCCCATTTTCACAAAGCTGTTAAGCACAGATAATTGCTTAGCACAGACAAATCTTGCTTAGCAGAAACAGGTTGCCAGTCAAAATACAATGTTTTAATGTATATTGTATCCTCTCTGTTAAAGACTGTAGCCAATGAGGCATTATGCAATCCTTATTCTGTTTTTTGTAATAATTTTATTGATCTAAAGGATTCCCATGGTATGATAGCCTACCTGAACATGTGAAATCAAATGTTTGTGTCCTTAGGGACATGATCGATGTTAGAGATGGCATTGTTGAATGTGACATTTTTAATGCCACTGATGTCCTCGATATCATTAATGATAATCTATATCAATTGATAGATTGTAACTCTTTTTGTAACTCTTTTTGTCTCTGTCTTTTTATAACCTGTGTATGTATTTCTGTTTATTGTGCCATGAATTTGTGCGAATAAAGATATTATATTGCATCCATTTGTGGCTGCTTTGGACATTTTGGTACAAGCCGCTTGTGGCCGCTATGGGCATTTTGGTACAAGCCGCTTGTGACCACTATGGGCATTTTGGTACAAGCCGCTTGTGGCCGCTATGGGCATTTTGGTACAATGAGCGGCCTGTGGCTGCTATGGGCATTTTGGTACAAGCCGCTTGTGGCCGCTATGGGCATTTCGGTGCAAGCCGCTTGTGGCCACTATGGGCATTTTGGTACAAGCCACTTGTGGCCGCTATGGGCATTTTAGTACAAGCCACTTGTGGCCGCTATGGACATTTTGGTACAAGCCGCTTGTGGCCACTATGAGCATTTTGGTACAAGCCGCTTGTGGCCACTATGGGCATTTTGGTACAAGCCGCTTGTGGCCACTATGGGCATTTTGGTACAAGCCGCTTGTGGCCACTATGGGCATTTTGGTACAAGCCACTTGTGGCCGCTATAATTTCTGAAGGGCCAAGTATGACTGAAGACGTACCATTATTAATGTTGTACAGTACCTTGATCTAATTAGGATAAGTGCACTTTGTAAGAATCTAATATTATTGTAAATGCTTCCTGAAAAAAACTCAAATCATTTACTGTCATCATCTTTGGCATGTTCCCTGGGTATACCAGAAATAATAACCATAAAAATATGAAGACAAAACTTGTTAGCATGCTACTTTTTAGGTTAACAAAAATGTCCATGTGTTTTTAATGACACTTTTGCATCAATTTGAAATCCCTTGTTGTTTCAGACATTGCAATCGAACAAACTCGCCAGTATTTCTAATGTTATAAGCGAAGCGCTGAAGGTCATCAGCGACGAGGACCCGTATCAGGTGAGGGACTTTTCTAGATGTCTGCGATGTGCTGTGGTAGGCAACTCAGGGAATCTACGCGGCAGTCAGTACGGCCAACTGATTGATTCGCATGACTATGTCTTTAGGTAGGTGGTGAAGTTTGGGCTTGATTTTCTGCTGACTGCATTTTGACTGTGTATGCAACGTACATGTACTGTAGCCAGAAGTCAGCCAGCAGCAGTTCAGCAATCTCTTTATTATTAATGTTGTTATTGTTATATCTTTCTGATAATGAAACATAGGGATCCTCAAAAGCGACTAGCACTGTGACCAATAGGCCTGAAGATACTAGGTTGTAGGGAAGATGATGAAGAACTGTCAGTGTTACATGTGGGAGGGGGGGGGGGGGAGAAAGCCCCAAATAGGGAAAACCCACATCAGGGCCCAAGTTCATAGAGCCAGGGTGGATTTCATAAGACTAGCCCTAGCGCTTTGTGAAATCCGCACCTGCTTAAGCACAAAAAGAAGCTAAACACAAAACAATTTTGGTTACCGGGAATAGGTTACCAGTCAAAATAACATTTTACATGTACAATTTTCAACTGGTTTCCTGCTAAATTGCGCTTACCAGAAATGCGTTAAGCAATTATTTCTGCTCTATGAATATGGCCCCAGGTAGGGACTGAAAACCCAATCCACATACAAGGCTCTGGTCCGGGATTCAAACCATGGTAAATTTTTTAATTTTTGTGTTAGGGGCGGTGTATCGCTTTTGGTTGGAGATAATTACATGTAAACAAACAAAAAAAAAGAAAAAAGAAGAAAAAAAGAAAAGGATCCGACACTTCCACTGAACAGCTAGTTTTCAACTTTTTTTTTGTTACTGTCAATGAAAAGTAAAATGGAGAAAAAAGAAGTTACGAAGTATTGTGTGCTAATTTTATTCAAAGTGTTGCACATCTTCTTATGGTTTGTTGTTTGTGGATACATCTAAAAGATTTATGTAGCTGTGCAAAGGTTTCTAGCCAAAATACTTCAAGGGCCTAATAATGGGATTTTTTCACATTATATTGTTAGGGCTTAATCTATGGTTGATACCAAAAACAATTAATACTCACTATTTTTTAAGAGTTTGTTATGAGTTATTATCTTTTAATTTATCCCTCAAAATTTGTATTATTCATTTCGATATTGCCTGGTGGCACGCTTTCCTGACGTAGATTAAGGCACCGAATGACAATGCACATTCCTGACCATTTAGTTCTGGTATGTCTCACTGCAGCCGTCCAAATTTGTTGGTATTTTGGATCTGATGGGAATCTGTACAGACTGAAACATCTGTAGTAGTGTTGCAACCAGCAACAAAACACCTTGGTGGCATTTTCCATATAAGAAAAACCATACATCAAGAGATTTGTTCAAAGAAACTAAGCACATAAAGTTTCATACGTTTCCATAATGTATCACACCCACACGTATCGATCGCTGTGCAGCGACTGACAGCAGTTGCTTTTGTCTACGTTGGAAATGTTTCCCCTTTATGGGCGCGGGTTTCATCCCTAATTTTAGTTTTTAGTTTTTTTCCGATATAAACCTTCTATGTGTTTTGAACAAACTTGCATCTATGGGCATACTTTATAGTTTAAACTGGACACCATTTCTAATTCGTAGGACCTTTCAGTTCAATTAAGAGTGCAACACTGTTTCTTATTTGTTTCCTTCCTGATGACAGAATCAACAAGGCGCCCACCAAGGGCTTCACCTCAGACGTAGGCACCAAGGAAACCCACCGCTTTATGTATCCAGAGAGCTTCATGACACCAGCACCTGATGCCTCCTTTGTGCTGATGGACTTTAAGCTACTGGACATTGAGTGGCTGACCAGCGCGCTGACCAATGGCACAATCACAAAGTACTGTATTCAAGTCTCAAATTTATATTTAAAAAAATCTCCATTTTAAATGTTTTTTTTTTAATATGTTTTTCACTGGTTTGGTGTTGATAAGTCCAACCAGTATCGGCACTTTATTTGACCCAACATATATATAAAATAACAAACCTGTGATCGTTTAATCACAATCGGTCACTTGAGTCATGAAAAAAATAGTGACAAACCCCCTTATATCTTTTCACTGTTTTAGAACGTCAAGTTTTGGTCTCGCGAGATCAAAACTAATTGTTTTACTCAGGCAAAAGTATTTCAAGGGAAGTTTAAACCCTGACCATCTGTGTAAGCTGTGAGCAAATCTGTGAAAATTTATTTTTGCATTCTTTCCAATGTTATGCACACCCATTAAACTGTAGGACATATATGTGTTTTCATTTTTGCAGAACGTACATGAGTGTTATGAAAACCATTAACGTCAACAAATCAAAGGTAAGTTTTAAAAAAGTACATACATGGGTCATTCCACCAAGTTGGGACACAGTGTGATTTTTGTGCAACATTTGTCCATATTATGAAAAGAAATCATTTATTTGAACCAATTATTTCATGTAATGTTCTCCTTTGTATGTGAAAATGTTTGTTGAAGTATAAAATTGTATAAAAATTATTATGAAAAATGTCATTTGGATGTAACATGGACACCGTGTCCGTGTTACATCCAGAATTTTATTTTTCAAATTTGTCAACACTCAAATACATGATTATGCAAATACACTTTTTGCACTAATTACAAGGTACAAAATGTACCAGGCAAAACATTTGTTGTGATAATCAGTGATTAAATACAGCAGAAATGGGGCAAGACTAAAATCATGCAGACGTCATATAAATGCCACAAACTGTGTCCCAACTTGGTGGAATGACCCATATATATACTCAAAGGATGAAAACAAGAGCTCAATAAGTTCTTGAATTAAAGAAAAGAAAGTTCAGGGAGATAAACAATTGACGTTGTCTTCTTTCTGTTTCAGGTGATGATCTACAATCCGTCCTTAATGCATCATGTACACACAGAGTGGTTGGAAAAACATGGCCGGTATCCATCAACGGGGAACTTGGCAATGTTCTTTGCCCTTCAAATTTGTGATGAGGTTAGCAAAAGCATTCCATCAATCAAAGAAATCGTCTAGCTTATTATGGTACAAATCTTAGAGTGATTTTGTGAGTTAGCGGATGAAAGCCATGTGTTAATATTATCATGAAGGAAGAGCCAGATTATCCAGTGCCTGGGGCCTACAAAACAAATTAGGGTTGAAAAACATTGAAAGCATACAAAACTATAGACTTGAAATCAAGTCTGTTATTGATCAGTCTTACATTTGCACCCGCCGCGATGCACAGCACCATACAATCCTAGTTAGGGGGACAGTACACCCTCGATCCAGATATGCGTGTGTTTTGCTCTATTTACAGACTTGAATAACTTGTACCCAGTTTTGTATACAAGCTATGTATTTGCTACCTAAATTGGACGGAGCAGTCTGATCGGTTAAGAATTATGAAATTATAAATATTTATGATGTATCTTTCAGCCTATGACCTATACCAAACGGTGGGATGAGCTACCATTGGCCCTCTCTATGGAAACTGATGCATATGCAATATTGTAGCCGCATTAATAAATATTAATCAGGAAACATGTTAGTCAAGTCGATAGACACGGACCATGTGCTACGTACGACCGTTGCATGAACGGATGTCGCACTGTGGTCTACAAACGTTGCATGAATGGCGGCATGCATGGCACTGCTACATCTTAATTATTGACAGCGTTGACGGACAAAACACGACTTAGTAAGGACTGGTCATCAAGTCTAACAAAAACACAACAGAGAAAGTACTCATGCGCACACACACACATGTGCAGTATGCCCACCGAGTAAATTAAGAACTTCTCTCTGTTCTCCCTTTGTTTAGACTTATTTTCTTAACCGACGTCCCTATTGTTTTCGTACACAAAATCAAAACGAGAACGTCTTCGCTCTGTCAAAACACCCAGATCCCTTTTGATGAAGTCCTCAGTTTCAATGGGTTGATTCTCTCACACAGCTGAAACAGCGTCCCTATTTAGTCTGAGTTACTGGACCCAACAACGCTTTTTGAACATTTGGATATTATCTGGCGTATGTAGGGTCTTAGGAATGCTTATATGTTTGTTGGTACCTGTGTAAAAATGGCTAACAAATTTCCAATTTTGAAAATGGGGACCAAAAACTGCTCCAAAATCCATAACTGACCTCTACAATATACTTTAAACTCACATGAAGTTTGCCGGAGATGTTGCTGGTTAATATGATGGTAAAATTGTGTATGATACGTTTCTGGGAAAAGACCAACTTCCGGCTAAAATCTGATGTCCAAAATGGACCGCACATTTTGCGTTGATGCTGGCGGTGCGCTTTTTACAAATTTTTCAGAAACGTATTTGACACAACCGTACCATCATATTAATCGGCAACCTCTCCTGTGTACTTCAGGTGAGTTTAAAATATATTGTAGAGAAGTCTTTGATGGATTTTGGAGCAGGTTTTTTTTTGTCACTCCCTGTCTGATGGACTTGAATCTTGTAAGGCATTTGTACTCAGGTACCAAAAAAACACGTGAGTGTACACTCGGACCCCACATACGCCAGATAATTTCCAAATGTTGAAAAAATGTTGTTGGGTCCAGCAACTTGGACTAGTGTCTCTGGACTGGAGGAAAGCTTCAAACTATATAATAGAGCTTACTGCATACCTCATTATGATAATAAATGATTTATTTATAGACTTAAAAAGACATCACAATTAGCAGATTTAATTGCGTGTTGAAATGAATAGTTTTTAAATTTGGGATGCACGAAGAAAAAATTGACTGGAGCGGGATTTGAACCATCGACACCTGGATTAACATACCAGCACTCTACCAACTGAGCTATTCAGCCCTAATGTTGGCGGTCGCCCTATTTTGTCAATATTTTTGTTCGGGGGTGACATTCAGAAGCCATTCAACATGAAACGGCCGTGTAGCCAGGGATCACATCCCAAGTATACGATACAGCCATAGAGGTATAATATATAGCTCAACATGGATGTAACCTGGGAAGTGGCAGGACAGGCATCACCTTAAGAGGATGCGACTTTTTTAAATTTCAAACAAGCAATAAACTACGAGGAATACTGAATGAATATTCTGTGTATATTTATGAGCCATTTTAAATTATTTTTACTGTAAGCTGGGTATTTTAGCCACTGTGTGGCTACCAACCATTTATTTAATTTTTTTTTTATATAAATAAAACATGATAGTAATTTTGAATTTTGAATCTATTGGAATCTTGCGATCTTGTCCTAATTGACCGTATTTTTTACCGCATGAGGGTGCTTGCAACGGCTAATTTCCTTGCATCACAATCCTGTTGGTAAGTGATGACATTTTGGAGCAGGAAGTGCAATTTTAACCAGTGATAGACATACGTGCGCAGGAACTTTCGTTACACTGCACTTCACATCATCACTTACCAACAGGGTTACATCTTATTTTGACTGCCTATATGTTGTTTTCTTGTTTCACTGGCCTTTCTTGTGTTTTTCATCATGTAAATTTGGTTTACACACGCCCTCTTGTGGTAAAAAATACTGCAAATTGATGTTGAATTTCCCCTTATTTGGCATTTCTTTCTCTCAGGTGAACCTGTTCGGCTATGGGGCAAATCAGAACGGCAACTGGGATCACTATTGGCAGAAAGACGACGGCTCACGCAACTCATTCTTCAAGAAGACCGGCGTACACGACAGCGACTTTGAACATTCAATCATGAAGAAACTCCAGAACACTGGGAAGATCAAGATTTACGCCGGGGTCAGATGATTACTCCTGAATCGTCAACAAAAACAACAACAACAACAATGACAGCAACAATGACAACAACAAAATGTAGGTTGAGAGGGAAGTCGGGGGAAATTTGTTGATTCAAAAGGGAGATTGCTGTCTTGTAATTTGTTTCTTTTCTTTTTGAGAGGGGGAATTCGCATTTGGATGATTTGTGTTATATTGACAGAGATTCCAGCATACCATGGCCGATTATCGGCTGTGGCTTACAGCCAAGGTTTTGCGATTCACGGTGAACGCATCTCATATCTTATCGAAAGAGAACAACAAATCCCGGTGCTTTGTTTTCTTTACATTGTTTAGTCCTTGTGACAACAATATTCTCAAAAAACAAATTATTCCGCCAGTTCCCAAAAATGAATCCCGTCCATGGGTATGGAAACATTTCCGAAACCCCGGCGCTAAAAAGTGGTTAAACCAGCTAAAAAGTGGGGTTGATTTGGGCTTGTTAATCTTTTTGTTTTTGACAAGACAGAATTTTATTATAGACAGTCTAGCTTTATGAAGGCTATGAACTTATACATTCCAATTAAAAGTGAACAAACCCAAAGTACTGTTGTAAATGTCTGTTAAAAGAAAATATATAAAACAATAATTCAGATAACTCCTTAAAAAAAGAAAAATGATTTTAAATCTGTGCTCAAATCTTGCCACAATCAAGTGAACAATTGTTGAGGGGGTGATTTTAAATTTTGTTGTGAGTTTGGTTGAATAATGCCATTTCAGATTTTGTTTATCCCATATGTATGCATACCAAATAACAAAAATTAAAAAGTATACAAATATAACATGGTTTGAGGGTGGGCAGTTGATATTAGTTCCCAAAGGTATTGGAAGTTGCCAAACTCGTTCCTGAGGCGAAGCCAAGGGAACTGGTTTTTATCAACATCCAACACTGAAGGGAGCTAATATCGACTGGCCACCTGAAGTAAACCATGTTGTATTTGTTTTACTACACCTCATAACTTCTCTATTTTGGCGTCATTGAGCTTGAGAAATCCAGATTGACATGTATGTGTGCTGGCATTTTTCATGTATATGTAGCTAGGCAATGTTTGCACGTGTGCACAACATCTGTGCTGCAGTTCCATGAGTGCTTCTACAACGTGTGCGTATTTACCATGTGCGTGAATACTGGCATGAGTGCTTAGATTAACAGCAAAAGTAGCATCTGGCACGTGATGCCGAATGGACCAGTGAGAACTTGGCTCTCGATCATGAATATGTATGAGGTGTAGTAATAAACATTGAGAAATGATTTTTTTTTTTATTACATTGATCAAATTAAAGTTATCTTCTCTTTGAAAGTCAAAATAACCAAAGATTTTTGGATTAGTACTTGAAGCGTCTGCATATATGCATTTTTTTTTATATCTTTATGTCAGAGGTCACAATGTGCATATATAGTTGCTTCAAGACGGAGCAGTGAAACGCTCTTAAAATTAAGTAATATTTGAAGCTTTGCATGGTGTAGTCAATAGGAAGTGACTATTACTTACTAGTAAACTTGAAGAGTGTAGGCTCTGAAGAGAGCTGTTGTCGTTTCAACCAAAGATTATAGAGCGCCGAAGGCGCAAGATGGGAAACTGGAGCTCTATCTATTGTTGGAGCATAAAATACGGAGGGGCGCCATTTCAGCAAGTGAATTTGTTGTTTCTCATTGTCTGCACTGATTTGCACTGATCTAAAGAATCCTTATGCATTCAGCGACATCTTTGAGGTCAAACGCAACATCGGATGTGCGTTTTAGCTGTTTTGACCTCAGCGCGAGGGTGCCCTTTCCTGTACTAAATGCTCATAGTAACGTCATACGCGTAAGGTCTATTGTTGTATCAAAAAGAGTTACTTGCTGAAATGGCATCCAGTGGGATTTCACATTTCATCCTGTAACTTTTGGTCTCAACATTTCAAACAGTATACTCTGCTTGCCTTCAGGAGAAATGAAGCACTAGCTGTGTGGGCAAAGAATGCTTTAAAAAACATGAACAAAAATTCCTTGTTTTGTGAAACACACTTTTACAATAAGCATGCATTTTTCTGCAATCTTTAGTGCTGATTCTTCACTTATGGTACAATGAGCAGTGTAAACTGTTCAAAACGTTTAGACCACAACATCGGCTCTTTTCAGAGCCAGCACTCCTCCCAAAAGGGATTTACACATGGTTGTAGCTGCAAGTTTTACTGGTAATAGTCACTTGCTCTTAAAATTTAATCCGCTTTTTCCTCGGACACCATCCTTAATGGGAGACTTGTGAGGACGCTAGATGTCAACAGACTTACCAGGTATTATCCATTGTTCTTGGAAATGTGTGCCGACAGTGTATGTAAACAATGAAAATTTACCTGGCATGTTTGCTGCCACCTAGTGTCCCAAAGTCACCCATTTTTTTTGTTAGAGAAAAATTATTGTTACTAAGATTAGGTCTGTCGTCTGCAGTGAAATATTTGGTTTGAAAATCAAGTTTGTTAAGCCCACCCTTGAGTAACTTGGTGTAACTTCATAAAGCTGTTAAAATTCTAAAATCTGCTAAGCACAGAAAAGTCTTGCTTAGCAGAAACACGTTACCAGCCAAAATACCATGGAATGTATATTGATTGTGACTGGTTCCCTGCTCATTTTTGCTTAGCAGAAACAATTGCTCAGCACTGGTTTCCACTTAACAGCGTTATGAAATTTGGCCCTGGTCGAACAATACTTGGGCCTGTCCCAGCTTGACAACACTCAAGTTGGGCTTGGTCCGACCATAGTTGCGGCAAAGAGCATTCTCTGCTTATAGGGTTAGCGCCCTAGCTGTGTAAGTGAAGAATGCTTAGCAACGTGAAGTAGGTACACACACAGGCAAAAACCGTCCTTGCTTACTTCTGCAACACACTTGTGTTAAGCATGTATTTTTCGGCTATCTTTATTTTTTGCTTGTAGTAAGCAGAGCCGTAAAAACGCTCAGATTTTGAGACAATCATTAAGTTGGTCTGTAGCAGCAGTTATTTTGAACAAATTCTTTCAATATCAGAATGTGCATTAATCAGTAGTCTTTCTTTTGTTGTGTACATAAAAAACTATCCCAAGTTCCCTTCTTTGAGACTTAATTTTAAAATGTTACCTACCTGAGAATTATAGTGAAAAGTTTCCCGGCTTCAGCAAGCTATCAAGGTTATTTTCCCATCGTTCATATAAGTCTGATTGAATTCATGGTATTTTTGACCGCATGAGGATTGTATGAATCAAGTTTACGGGATGCTAAACAAGTCAGATGAACTGGTTTTTTCCATTGTTATTGTTACTATTGATTTGGCTGTTGATACAAGAAACCAACATACAGTCAGTCAAAATAAGATAAAACTGTAATTGTAATGAAAGGAAGTTAGAGGTTGAAAGTGCCCTCATTCGGTCAAAAATACGGTAAATTTGCTTCATTACAAACAATGGGAAAAGTCCATTATTCATAATAGAGATGCTTTTCGACACTTATACTAACCAGCCGGACCACTTTGTGAAAAGTGCCTGGTGACTAGCGGCAAGTTTATTTTATCTTACCTCATATCCATAAGTTATTTTCACACTATTTTAGCACCCAATTTTGCCTCAACAAATGATTTTTCTTTGGTTTTACATGTACGTTACCTAGATTTATTGTAAATTGTTGGAATTAAGAAAGCTGTAGATAATAATATGTACACCAGTGCTTTTTATTTGAAATTTATAGTGCAATCAGATGTTTAGCGAATTAATTAATAACGTTTGTTCATTATAATTTATTGATTACTAGTACTCTCCTGCAGATGATTTAATTGTTTAAAACATTTATGAAAATTTGTTGGATTTATCCTTTTGTTGTTCAACAGTTGTATTTTTATGTTTAAAAAAACACCAGGACAACAAGTTGTAATAATGATTTTTGTAACTTAAAGCCCTAGCTCAACATTGGTAAGAAGAAAAACATAAATGTTCACAGATTTACATATACCTTACATGGTATGAAGATAATGATGATAGAAAATCTTCCATAAAATATTTCTGCCTGAAGTGTTATCGTTTTTGAATAATAAATAAAATAAGATCCAAAATTAATTTTTATCTCACGGGAGATCAAAACTATGCCTAAGATTGCACACAAAAATCCTGAATGTATTTTTACTGTTTTCTCGCTAATGAAACAACGAAATGAGCTGAAATTTGCACAGGTTGGTTTTATTACATATTATCTTGATTTGTGCAAAGAATGGAAGCATTTACTGACAATGTTGAGCTGGGGCTGTAAAGATAAACGCTCGTCAATGCGCAACAAACAAATTCGTGCCACAAAAGATCACCTTTGACCAGCGCTCATGTTGTACGTAATTTTGTGCCACAAAAATAGCCGTCAAGTAATGGTGATAAGCCTGCGCCTCACAGCGAAATCAGGCAGTTTTCAGAAATAGTTAAACGGTATTAAAATTGAAGACCACAGACACATCGGCCTTTATAGCCATTTAATGTGACAAGACATACTTATCTTGTAGATCCTAGTCCTGTTGGTAAGTGACGACGTTTTAGAGCCAGCAATGCAGTGCAACGAATGTTCATGTACATTTATGTATACCATTCATTGACATTGCACTTCCAGCTCCAAAACGTCATCACTTACCAACATGATTATGTGTTATTTGAAAGCTCTCTTTTTTTCATCTTTTTGATGGAGCAGTTTTTAGTTTTGGTAGGAAGTGTCTGATTTAGTCAAGAAACGTCACCTAATATGTTGAGTTGAGTAATTATCCAAGCGTGGAAGGGGTACCCCCGGGGAAAAAAACAAACAAACAACCATTTGAATAAAACCATGGAAAAGTTACTGGAGGGTCTAGATGATAATGGGTATGACCCAAGTGGGAAGTGCGAATTTCGGTCTGTAGTGAGATTCGTGAAGGCCCAAGTTTAAAGTTTACAAAAGGAAAAGATAGTCAAAATAACAAAAAAGTCACAAAAATTATTTAGACATCTAGATTTCTGAAATCTGTGGTCAATATAATGCAACTGCTGATTTGCCCTCTAGAGTTGCAAAAAAAAATATGAAGTCACATTCTTTTACACTCTGTGAAAATACGGTCTAATTCACATTTCGTAAAAAAAGGACCACACTATTGTTTTCCTTCCAGTCTGTGTGTCGTCTAGTCTTGGAAAATGAACACAGGGAGTGCCGAGGTCAATTATCGTCTGTGTCTGTTGTCCCAGGCCCTCTATGTCAGCAGCGGACTCAAGTCCCTTTCACACTACACAAATTTCCCGGGAAAGTCCCAGGGAAATTGATTTGAATTTTTCACACTCGAATTACTGACCCTTGCAAAGTCCTGGGAAAAGGCCTTTTCTCAGGAAATAGCTACCCCTGCTTGGGAGTAGGGTTAAGCCAGATAACCCCAGGGTGTCCATCTTGAGTGTGCATTTTTCCCTGGAAAATCGCATCAAGTGTGAAACGAACATGGTGTGGCGGTGGGGTTACAAATCCCCAGGTATTTCCTGGGGTTTTATTTCGTGAGAATTGGATTGGTGGTGTGAAAAGGGCTTCTGAGTATCAATACTATGTGACATGCCTGTATTGCAAAATAAACCAGATCAATCAATAGGGATGCTGTAATTTGTCATACAGATTAAATGGCAGCGTGCATTGATTGCCCTGAAGCAAAGATTATAGAGCGCCGTAGACGCAAGATGGGGAACTGGGCCTTTATCTACTGTTAGAAAGTGAAATTCACATGGGCGCCATTTCGGCAAGTGATTGCCTATGTTTGCCACTGATAGCAATTGTCATTGTCTACACTGGTCCCCATGTTTCAGTGCTGTATCAATGGGGTTCACATGCCGAAATGACGTCTAGTGAGATTTCACATTTCAGCCAGAGTTCCCCATCTTGCGCCTACGGCGCCCTATAATCTTTGCCTCAAGCCAGATGTGCGCACAGCATTCTCCAGGTTTTATTTCTATGGGGTCAAGTTAAAGTTGAATGAAAGAAAGGCTAGATGGGCTGTATCGCTGGTATCTGTAGCTTGCACATGCTCACCAGTATTTATTTTGTACAAATACCTGTTATGCTTCAGGTTTAGCTTAAAATGCCAAACAATTTATAATCACGCTCACGTTTTGTGCTTGTATCTGTTGAAATTTTACGAAAAGTTATTTTATTTCAAAATTAAGTATCAACAAGATTATAATGCCAGTTTAAATATGATTTCATAACACATTTACATTGAATGAATTGAACTGTTTATGTTCTGTATTAATTTAATAATTGATTGTCAGCACTTTTAGTCACATTGTTGCATGGAGAATTAGTCCACAGCTATAATTACACTATGCTGAAACATCAAATTTTAGCCATTTATTTATAGAGCTATGTTTTTTAAACTCTATCAAAAATTGTCTTTGATGTTCACAATGTTTTCATAAACAATGATCAATGATGTTGATGTTTCTTCAACACATAATAAAATATGAAATCTTTTAGCAAAGGGTTGTAGTTGCTTCCAATTATTATCATTTGTGAGTGGATGAAAAAAAAACCAGGAAAAGCGATGTAAATTCCTTTCCCCCAAACTCCCTAACCACATCCTCCAAGAGATCACCCCATCCTCCAGTAGATCACCATCATCCTCCAGGAGATCACCCCCATCCTCTAAATCACCCTATCCTCCAGGAGATCACCACCATCCTCCAGGAGATCACCCCATCCTCCAGGAGATCACCATCATCCTCCAGGAGATCATCCCCAGCCTCCAGGAGATCACCCCCATCCTCCAGGAGATCACCCCCATCCTCCAGGAGATCACCATCATCCTCCAGGAGATCACCCCCATCCTCCAGGAGATCACCATCATCCTCCAGGAGATCACCCCCATCCTCCAGGAGATCACCCCATCCTCCAGGAGATCACCCCCATCCTCCAGGAGATCACCATCATCCTCCAGGAGATCACCCCCATCCTCCAGGAGATCACCCCATCCTCCAGGAGATCACCATCATCCTCCAGGAGATCACCCCCATCCTCCAGGAGATCACCCCATCCTCCAGGAGATCACCCCCATCCTCCAGGAGATCACCTCCATCCTCCAGGAGATCACCCCGTCCTCCAGGAGATCACCACCATCCTCCAGGAGATCACCACCATCCTCAAGTAAACCATGCCCATCCTCTAGGAGATCACCCCCATCCTCCAGGAGATCACCCCCATCCTCCAGGAGATCATCCCTGGCATGTCGTGGCCAAGCAGATAAGAACATTTGACTTGTAAAGGAACAGGTCTCATACGTCGAAAACATAACTCATCATACCTTGCAGGAAAAAATACTGATCGCTCTGAGATGCCCGTAGGTTGTGATAAAGCGCTATATAAGAACTGCATATTATTATAACCCTCATCCTCCAGGAGATCACCCCCATTGCCAGTTGTGCGAGTCTGTTCAATTCTCCTTCAGGTATCATGTGTACAACTGAGATGTCAGCTGTTCTGCAGTGGGAAAGGGAACCACCTGAGAGGGCCTCTGATGACAGAACAAGCTTCACAGACAACCAATAAGGATCTGAGTGTGAACTGTCCCATACTAAAAGATTTCTGTCATGACCTCACTGTTTCTTGTCAGGAGTGTCGACTGGACTTCAGGTATCCACTTATCAAGAGAACAGTTTAACATCACAAATCCATCTGGCTATTGGCTGTGACAAAAAGTAAGGAGGTCAGAAGGATGTATCCATCTCCTGTTATCACCACATTACCAGTGGGTGTGGTCGGCATGGTGTGCAGGCCATTGGGCCCCAGTGACCTTTGAAGGAGGCCCTCTATAGTCTGGCATATCGTCAGAGCGTTATTGAGGGTAACTGGTATTGACTTCTGCATCTTCTGATGAAACTGTACCTGACATTACAAGACAAAATAGCAGTTAAAACAAGAATAGTATAAAGAAACAATGCCAGGAACAACTCATTAAATATAGACCCAGTAACTGGGGCGTTAAGTACTCCCTCTCTCGGCAGAGAGGGAGTACTTATTACGCCCAAGTTACTGGGTCTAATAATATTCATAATGTCTAAATAATGTTTTTACTTACTTGGATTTAAAGCACACAAACAACAGTGGTAATTGTCAAAGACCAGTATCCGTAATTGATGTGACCCAACACATACATGGAATACCAAACCTGCGAAAATTTAGGCTCAATTGGTCATTGGAGTTGCGAGAAAACAGTGAAAACCCTGTTCGAGAACATTTGAGTCTTGGTCTCACGAGATCAAAACTAATTGTGGAAAAGTTTCCATATCCGACTGCCACTTTCTAAGGGATGTTTTTTATTTTTTAATTGATGTTGGCTTTAATTTCCCTTTTTTAAATATTCCTCTCCAGGTATTAGTAGCTAAAACGCTAATTATTGAACTTTTAAAAGGAAAAACCAAGCAGACATTTCAGCGCGCGGCCGGAACTTTCATGCATTCATGCCCAAAGGTTTGGGGCCTCTTTGATGTATGTGAATTTGTATTCATTATTGCGTGATGCAGGCAGGGAGCACAACAAATGTAGTGACATACTAAAGAAGTGATACTTGTGAGCAATTTTAGCAAGATTTGTAGGCTGATCACAGGCAACAAAAAAGGGAACATACAAAAAGAGACATTATTTAATCAGAAAGTTTGAAAATCTTAATAAAGCACTTCTTTTCCAGATGGCAAAGACGATCCAGATGAAAAAAATGTTCATTAAAAAATCCCCCCCCCCAATAATAAATAAATAAATAAATATATAAAATAAAAATAAAACACTAATTAAAAAGGGTAAAACAATTTAACATCTACTCCATTTACTGATTTCATATCCACACGTTTTTTTTTATTATGACTCAAAAATAACTTTATTTGAAGAACTAATATTATGTTACTGACAATATCTAACAAAGGGATTGTTCAACTTTACAATTTAAAAAGGTACATTTAAATCCTTTATTTCAATATTTATAATTAAGCATTATTTAAAAATAACCATTTTATAATTAATGCATTATTATAAATAATGCTTATTTAAAAATAACCATTTTTTACATTATAACCAATATTTATAAATAATATCTTTAAATAATTACTTTTTGTATAAAACCATTATTTATAAATAACAATTATTTACTATGATGTTCCATAATTATGATTATTTTGATGTTTTCTGTCGTATTTATATTCAAAAATGCAACGGAAAAAATAAAAATGCAACAGAACAATACCCACTAACCATTGTTTATAAAAAACCATTTATAACCTAACTCTAACTCTGACCCTGACCCTAACAATTTTTATTTTGATATCATGTTACTGCTTTATCCCTTGAATTAAATAAATAAAGTGAAATTAGTAAAAAAAAAAACACCCCAAAAAACAACTAACCCTAACCCTAAAGCCCTAACCCTAACCTAATAACCCTGACCCTAAAACCCTAATCCTAATAACCCTAACCCTAAAACCCTAACCCTAAACCCTAAAGCCCAAACCCTAACCCCCAAAATGATGGGCCCAATCGGTCATGAAAGCGCGCTTCCTATTCGTCTAACCCTGAGACCCCTACTAACCAACCAGGTCACGAAAAGAGGAGCGCGCAACCTAGCCGTCTTGACCATTGGTTGCTCGCAAAATAGTAGCCAATAAGAAGTCGCAAAACGAGGAGCGAGCTGCACAATATTATAATTAACTCTGGGCTGTGAAGGCCAGGAGGGCCATCAGTAAGAAATCACGAATAATGAGCTGTGGGAAGGGGTCACTGGCAGAACGAAAAAGAGGGTAAGACTAGAGAGCGGGCGCCGGGGGAGGGCGGTCGTATATTTTTTAAAAAACTCTTGTTGATATATATACACCGCGGCAGAAGCTAGCTGCTGTCACATTTGAAACGAAGACTGTTTTGGGGGGTCCTTGCTCTGCGACCATGAAAACTATCAACTTATTTAATATCACAAACAGACGACGGACTAATTCCCGATGACATTGTTGTTATTGTCGTTACTGCAACGCCTGAGGGCGCGCTTTGCCAAGTCCCTTAAAAGGGCGCGCTTTGCCAAGTCCTTCGTAAGATCTTGAAGAAAACGTCGTTTCTGTGTTCTGATATGTTATACACACGAGGGCTGCAAGCCGCACAGAGTGGCTCGTTCCAAGATATTTTGTAATCATGATTAGTACCTTTTACGACTCTCAGCAAAATGTGGAACTGTTTGTTCCAAAACATCCTTCATGGAATCACGCCCTTCTTGTTGTGGCAGGACTTTGCAGCAGACGATAATTGCAAGAAAGTGGTCGAGGTAAATAATCCTGATTCCTGGTGCAACCAGTTTTCGATCAGATTATAACAGGAAAATTGTTCGAAAACGGAAACTAACTGATTTTTTTTAAACCATCTGACAAACCTTTTATTTTTAACAAGACAATTTTAGACTTAGTCAATAATCTGTTGAAATCCTGGAAGTCGTGGAAGTTGCAGTCTTTTTAGGTTTTGAAAGATCGTCCTCCATTGACATTATTATTACCTACTACTAGTCCATTACATTATCCAGCAGTACTGTATTTGATTCCTGGTCATGTCACCCCCCAGCAAAGTTGCCTTTTGCAAAGTCGCTCCCTCAAGAGAGGGTATGCATAGCCGTTTGCCAACAGTAAACTTACGGCCGTTTTGACCTCAATGTAGCCCCACTAGTGTGGCAAGGATTTTTGACATCGGTTGAATCCTTAGCCACACGTCCAAGCCTATCTTTTGTGCAGCTCGTCCCCCAATCCGCCGCATCGAAACCTAACGGGTGCGGCGCTGGATTTTAACCAACTAAATGTGTCCACGTACCTCTTAGCTTCCCTCCGGTACTTTGGCTGTTGAAGTTACTAACCTTATTAAGGGCAAATAATCATTTGAATTTGGCTCAAAATTACTCCACACGAATAGCTATCGGCTAGCGATCGGGGCCATTTTGATTACCCAGAATGATTTGGGATCCGACAAAGTCTTTGTCTCCTGCCAACTTACATGGACCACATCTGTCAAGAACAAATGGCCTTAACTTGAGAATCCCCTCTCGATAGTATACCCCTAGTGGACAGGCGAGATAAGAAAAACATGGGCCATCTCTTTTATTATGTGTATTGTGTCTAAAAATGCAAGATATAAAGTGTATAGTGCCCTCTTATGGACAAAGCATTATTTAATTTAACAACATCACACCCCTTATACAAATTGTTGTTTTTATTTTCTTTGCATTTAGGCCAGCTACAGACATGCAATTGTCAGATGAGGTCTATCTGCCAAAAGACAATGCCTGATGCGCATGCTGTACCAGCATCAAGATCCAACGATGTATTCTCCATCAACAGGTAAAGTCATGAACAACCATTCATTTTAGATGCATCAACAGATTTTGGACAATATGATGACACTATGCTTCAAGAAAAATGTGTACAGATACATCAAAAAACAATAATTTACAGAGTTCAGGAAAGTTCATTGAGACATCAAATTACATAATCTGCAATGATGCGATTGTTAGGTGAAAGTCTACCCGCAGTGTTTTTTGTGGGCTGCCAGCAACATTTCTGGTGTGCGCGGCAGACTCGGTCAGTCGCCGGACAGCACATTCCCAATCCGGCCATGGTTTCCTGGTGCCTGCCCCACATTATCCTAGGGGCTGGCATAAGTGACTTGTCCAACTCATGGTTGCCTCCCGCTGTCAGACCCGTGGGAGGCTGCCTTTGAGATTTTTTTGGGGTCCTATTTTAGCCCGAATGGTAGGTGCTCGATATAATCAGTCATGGCACTGGAGTTCTCAAGCACCCTGTTGTCGGGCGTGCTCGGTTTGCCTTTCTAGCTGGGGGGCCACTCAAGCCAAGTGGTGGGTATGTGAACTCAAGCCAAGTGGTGGGTATGTGGGGCCTCGAGCAACGCTCAAGTCGCATAAATGTACTCAAAATGTTGGCAGTCTCCAACGCATTCCAATGTTTTTTGGTCTCGATTGCGGGCTGTGCAGTCCTGGTTTGATGCGACAATGCCACGTTAGTGGCTTATGTCAATCACCAGAGGGGCACGTGGTGGAATCAACTGTGTGTGCTGACATGGGTACTTTTTCATTGGTGCATTCGCCACAAGGTCACACTCTCAGCAGTGCACCTCTAGGGCAAGGAAAACTTCAGCACCGGCGCCCTCTTCAGTGTGTGGATCCTCCAGACAGACTGGGTGCTGTCACTTTTTCTGCTGTTCGCCTCAAAAGACGATCACCAAGTACCAGACTGCTGCATGAGGGCCCTCGACCCCTGTGCATAGCAGACGGATGCACTGGCAATATGGTGGGATGGGCTGCTTGCCTATGCCTACCCTTCTCCCTTATCTCTCGGATACTAACTGAGCTGGAGCAGGAGGACTGCAAAGGCCTCCTCATGGCTCCCTTCTGGCTCCACCAGCCTTGGTTCCTGAGGCTAGCCAGACTCATGGTTCACCGTTCAGTGGTGCTTCCACAGAGAGCAGACATCCTGTTCCAGCCAAGCTTGGGTTTCCTACTCCGGCTTTGCAGGAACTTCACCTGACAGGCTGGGTGCTGTCACGCGATCCTTCAACAGGCCTTTCACAATGAGCTGCGACGCAGTCAAAACATTTATTTGAATCATTGAATCTTTTCTTAAAACCACAAAAAGGACTGTTATTCCATTTTAGTCATAACATTAAACCATTTGTTAATTTTGTTAATTTTGCTGTTACAGAGCTAGTCAAGCTGAGCTCAAGTGAGATCCACCAGTTAACAAAGTGGATGTCTGTGCACACTGTACATCAACCTTCATATGGTAAATTTATGAACACGTGTACATTAATTAACTTGTATCAAAATAAAGTAGTGGTTGGAAAGAACTTCTTCTCATAAGATGTACTTTAGATGGCCTTCTTTTGTGCAGGATGCAAAAGATATTCATGTAAATTAGTAAATTATAATTAGTTGTAAATTAGTTGTATACGTTAAAAAAAATTAAAATCTGTTGTTAGTTTTAATGACAACCCTTCGCTGGTTTGATCAACATTTTGATCTGCTAAAATAATTTCAAATTCTTTCTTGGAAGAAAACTTGTTGTACAATTTTGGAAAATTATCTAAAGTACCATCTCTTTAAAATCCACGTAGAGAATGATAATTGTTTTCAAACGTTTACTTTTGGTTATATTTCAATCATCTTTTAATATTTCGTTTGAATACTTGAAAAACTAAAATTAGAATTTTAAAAGTCACATGTAAAATTGACTTCACATGTTTTGTATTTTGAAGGTGTGCCATCTGTAGATGATATTTACCTGTCACAAAAAGAAGATTCCTGAGACCTGCTAGTGCCTATCATCAGCCCAATGTCTACCCATCACAATTTTTGATATTTGAGGGTTACATCAGAGGTATGTATAATGTGGGTTACATTATTTTTTTTACACTAACATCAAAAAGTGGGCTGTTTTTGCAGCACTGTACAGACGGCACCCCTACATCACATGCCACAACACTCTGGGGACTCCATGCTGGCACCAGCCTAACCCAGATGAGTGGTTATCCCTACAGATTGATTACAGATATGAAGCCAAAAATGTAAACATGTTTATATTAACAAAACCCTTTATATAAGTAATATCTTCTCGATTAAAAATACTCATCAATTTCAGTTTAGATATTACCATTCAGGCAAATCAGGTTCTTTGCAAATTAAGGTGGATGCACTTTATCATATTTGAATTGAAAAAACTGAAAATTTGAAAATTCAATACAACATTGATGGTTTATAAGATTTCAGTGACAATGGCAACTTGATACTCGGGGGGGGGGGGGGGGGTCATTTGACCCTTTTTCTATGCGCCCTAATGTGTTACTTCTATACATTTGTTTTCTTTACTGTTTCACAGCATGGGAAAGGTGATGTTTACAATCTTGAAGGCTTCAGAGTTTGAGGAGAGCAACTCATAATGGAAACATCAAATGTCTTCAAGGAATCATGGATGAACAACTGAGCAACTCGTTGACATTATTTGTAAGATTGTAGACATGTCAAATAATGATGTCAAGTACATCTCGTGATTCAATTATTACATCTACACAAATGTTATTGTAAAAAGTAAGTGCACCATTTGCAAGCAAGCACACAATTTGCATATTTTGAAATTTTTCAAAATTAAACTGCTTGCAAGGTGCACTTATTTTACTCCACAAACTTGATTTAAAAGAAACACATACAATGTCAAGTACTCATCTTTCTTTACATTTAGTGTGCTAGATTTCAGAGGTATTAGATATACAAGATGAACAAAGAAAGCACAAGTAAATAAATACGTGTTTTTAATTAAAAAGCTTACATTTTGTGAAAAGAGATCTCCTTTACAAATTAGGTCGTATTTGTGAGTGGCTCTAGCACAACCCTTAACTTTGACCCAGTTGTTAAAAAGATGAGATTTTGGTATTTATCTAGAAATTAATAATGTTCCAAACATGTCTTTTTTATCAGAATCCTAGAGAAAAGTTTCTACATGGTGAGTGTGACACTCTTAAATAAATGACTAGTCCATGGGGTCAGTTGTTGACCTTTTCATGGCTGTTACACATTGATGGTAAATGCCAATAAGTCTGGGGTTTTGCTAGATCTCATTTTGATTTATCAAAACCAATACCAAGAAAATGCACAGAATTTCTGAAAAAGACTTCTTTATGATGACTACTTAATTTGATAACAATTTAACAGGTTGAGTTATATGGATTTACTTTTGCAAAAAGCAATAATTTGTTTCCTTTAAAATACTGAAATTGCATACTTTTTAAAACCATTACTCCAGAATCAATAGTCCTGAAAAATATTTACCCCTAAAATATTACCATTTGCAAGAAAAATGTTACACAAAATTTTAAGAAACCGATGTGACAAAACATTTAATGTGATTTGTGGTCAACTTGAAAACAAGCCCAAATGAAGAAAAAAAAGTTTCCACAGCTTAGCGGAGTAGTTTATTTGATCGATAAATAAGAAATTAGTCTTCCAAAAGATTGTGTCCAGATAGTACAAGAAATTTCACTCTTCTAAAGATTCAAAGTTTTTCTCTTTTTCAGACTAGTTCAATTTCAGTAAATTTATTGTTATTATGCTTATAATGTTAAAATTGTGTTTTTTATAGTTTTTATTTGGATATGTCAAATAAAATGATTCTATAAATGTAGCAAGAAATCTGTTTTATTTCATTACTTTATGTGCTATTGTTGTACATATTATGTGTTATGGTTACGTGTTAAGCAGACGTAGAGCATAATTAAAATATAAAATAATTAAAAATGATCAAAGTTAGAACAATAGATTTTGTAATATTTAAAAAACTCACTTGGGCCCCACACACAAATTTATGCAACGAAATCCAACCTCGCGCAAAAATAATAGACTGGTTCCACTCGGTAAAACAGTAAATGTAACCCAAGGATATGAGTAGACAGGGAATCCAACAGCGATGGCATAATTATAAATGAGTAAAGTTTGAACAATAGGTTTTGTAATATTGATAAAACCCACTTGTGCCCACACAAAAATGTATGCGACAAAATCCAACCTCGTGCAAACAAAATAAAAACGTAAATAAAACGATGGCTCCAATAAAACAATTTTATAGCCTCTCCGTTCTTTCCAGAAAAGTGCATTAAAATAGAGTCTGTATTTTGAAAAGACAACTCCTTTAATCCCAAAAGTACCATACCTTTAAAATCATTCTGTACCACTCAGTCATACCTTCAATACAAAATGTACCACACCTTTAAATCTATTTAAACCCCTCATAAAACAAAAAAGTTCCTTACCTGTAAGAACCTTAACCACCCAGTAATACCTTCAATACAAAATGTGCCACACCTTCAAATTCATTTGGAAAGCACTCCCCTCCAAATAAAAAGTTCCCCACCTTTACATTACATTTAAGAGCTGCTTCAATATAAAGTTCCATAACAATACTTGTAAACCTTTAAATCAATGCTGCAAGACAGTTATTCCTTAAATACAATTTGAACTGTTAAATCAATTCCACCTTACAGTGAAGTCCCATGAACCTATACCCAACAACCCCCCTCCCAACCAGACCCAGTCCTATACCTATCCTGAGCTTGCCCATCCCCAGCTAGCCATTTCCCCAACATGATGACTACTCCATCACCCCTACCATCAAGTCCAACCACCCATCAACCTCCCAGCCCCTGGCCCCTGTCCTCTACCCAGCTTGATCATGCCCATGTCCCACCAGCCATACCCCAGCATAGCCCACTCCCTTACCCTCAAATCCAACCAGTTCACCAGCCCAATTGCAAACCGACTGCCCAGCAACTCCAAGCCCCTGGCCCAAGTCCCCTTCCCAGTGCCAGCCTTATAAGCCCATACCCCAGCATAGCCCACTCCCTTACCCTCAAATCCAACCAGTTCACCAGCCCAATTGCAAACCGACTGCCCAGCAACTCCAAGCCCCTGGCCCAAGTCCCCTTCCCAGTGCCAGCCTTATAAGCCCATGTCCAGCCCCTATCATCACCCAAGCCTTCAGTCCAACCAGTCCAACCAGCCCAACCCATGCCACTAGCTAACTGACTGCCCAGCAACTTACCAGCCCCTGGCCCCTCAGCCCTCAGAAATTTTACTCCCCAATCTCAGCTCCAAGGCCCTTGGTCAACCCTCAGATCTGCCAGAAATCCAAGGGTATAGCCATGGAAAACATTTTCTGAAAAATTTTCTAAGTCCAGCCATTCTAATATTCATCAGGTCAAAAACCGTTAAGATTTTCATGAAAGCTCAGTAGCAGAGTGGTGAGAGACAGAAGTTACAGAGCTGAAGGTACTGGGATCAAGCCCTACCCTATTTTACAAGAATTTATAAAAAAGTTAATTTTTACCAGTAAAAAAGGGGTCCACCAGGATTTGAACCCCCGAGCTCACAGCCCCAGAATTCCGGGAGCTGTGAGCCAGCCCACTGGGCTAAATCCCCGCTTGAAAAAAATCGCTCGGAACTTATATATAAACCTTAGGATGGATAGGTCATAAAAAAAATTAAATAATGAGATGCGCCCTTTGACCTATGACCTTTGCATGAGCCACGAGAAGAAAAAGATGAGGAAATTTCTGTCCGTTTACAACAGTTTATTTATAGAACAAAAAACACCATGTATTTAACAAGTAAAAAGTACAGACTATTAAGGTTACAAACATTACATTTACAATGAAAATTACAATATTATCAAAAATATTTAACAGACTTATGGTCCTTTAATTAATTTAACTGATAATTAAATTTCTCAGAACATTAGTTACTTGTTTTCCTTATCAAAAGTATCAATCTTTTGTTACGCAAAAACAATATGCACATTGTCTAAAAACGAACAAAATAAACTGTTAAGTAAAAATACACTCTTTCAATTTGTAAAATGAGAACCCTTGAAAACTACATGAGTGCCTGCATTACAAATGCTACATCAACCATTACATTATTCAATATTCTCAGCAATAATGTTCATTTCTTTTGGTCACTGCTAGAGGGCGCTACCACTATCTACCCTCCCCTTATTAGCATCCTTGATAAAATCATACTCCCAGCGGCGTAGTCTCCCACAATTCACCAGTGCCCCCCCCCAAGGTGCCCCCATGAAAATAATCCAGATACATGTAATTCATTAAAGAACATGGCTCCTGCCCCCCCCTCCTGAAAAGCAATGCCCCCTCCCCCTGTAACCCCCAGTGAAAAAATTCTGGCTACACCTCTACACACTCGATCTTACACATGCATCTTGAATACATTTTTTCAAATTAATATTCTTCATTTACAATAAAAGTGGTTCTACCTCACCATTACCTCTATTTGGATCACGTGAGATTGTTTTGTTCAGTAGCTAAAAGGTACGCCACGTAATCAAAGAAAAGAAAGACATTCCCGCCAGTAAGTCCCTATATACGATCTTTTCTAATGATTTGTTTTTGGTTTTTAAAGGTATTTTCTACACTAAGTTTTGTTTTCTTCTTGCATTTATACTTGCTTTTCAGTTTAGTTTTCTTTGGTGTTTACATACTTGGATTGTCCGATGTACACTTTAAGTATCTTTAATATTGTTTTTAGGTACTATTATTGCCAAGGTTTTATGGTTTTATTGTGAAGTGCTTTGTGGTATTTTACATACAATGCCATATAAAGGCATTTCATTATCATTATCCCCATCACTATCATTACCCTTATCAATATCATTACCCTTACCCTTATCCTTACCCTTATCTCCATCGTCATCATTACCCTTATACCTTACCATTTTCGTTATCATTATTGCTACCTTTACATTTACCCTTATCCTTATTGCCCTTACCCTTACAATTATCCTTGCCATTATTATCGTTGTTACCCTTACCCATATCATCACCCTTACCTTTGCCATCTTACCCTTACCCTTATCATTACCCTTACCATTACCATTTTCCCCCATAATTATCATTACCCTTATCATTACCTTTACCTTTACCCTTGCCAATATCGTCATCATTATTAATACCCTTACCCTTACCCTTATCATTACCCTTACATTATCACTATCATTACCTTATCGGTACCCCTACCCTTACCTTTATCATTACCGGTACCTTTATTATTACCCTAACCATTACCCTTTTCATTATCATTATCCCCATCATTATCCTTATCATTAACCTTACCCTTACCAATATAGTTATCATTATTGTTACCCTTACCCTTACCCTTACCCTTACCATTACCCTTACCCATATCATCACCCTTACCCTTATCATTACCCTTACCTTTATCATTAACCTTAACCTTATCCTTATCCTTACCCTTACCATTATCATTATCATTATTACCCTTACCTTTATCATTACCCTTACCCTTACCCTTACCCTTATCATTACCCTTACCATTATCATTATCATCATTACCCTTACCTTTATCATTACCCTTACTCTTATCCTTATCATTACTCTTACCCTTATCATTACACTTACCCTTATCATTACCCTTACCATTATCATTATTACCCTTACCTTTATCATTACCCTTACCCTTATATCATTAAATGATCCCCATCATTATCATTACCCTTATTATTATCCTTATCGTTAATATTATTGATATTATCCTTATCCTTATCATCATTATCGTTATAGTTATCGTTATAATAATCATTATCATCATTCTTATTATTTTTTACTATTATATAAAAGCACTCTTGGGGGATTCTAAGCAGTGATTTACAGCAATATTTACACTGGCCCAATGAGAAACAATGGGCTGGACTTCTCTGTACATACTCATTTATACTGTGTCCAACTTTGGGAGGGTGTCACGTGATTCCTCATTTCGGTAATGGATCGGTAGAATCCTAATCAAACTTCCCTTTATTGGTTTAAGTTGGAGATTTTTATAATATATACACAGTAACTTCAATGTGGTTTTTTTTTTATCGTCAAGTAAAATGTGGGACTATTCTGATCTTTACAGACACTGCTTTGGTTATTTTCAAAGCAATTGAGATAACAATTTCTTAAATTTCTTATCACATTTCAACTGTCAAACAATACATTTCTGAAGCGAGGCTGCTTTGTTTTTACACGGCTTAATAGATGCACCCGAACGTGTATTAAAATGCAAGTGTTCAATCCCTGCAGCGCTGGTTTATAAAAAACCAAAGCACGGTATTTCAGTCACCGACATTACTCAAAATTTTATTAATTTGTGATAGCCTAATTAAGAGTTTGTGTTTCACCTTATTTAAGAAAAAATATTAATTTTTAATAATAGTTTATTATTACTGCATGAATTTCTTCATACAATTAAACACGGTGCATAAATTGGAAGATATAATGTACAACCTCAGCTCAGTTAAGTCTGTTAACAGAGAAAAGGTCTCAAATTCTGATCAAAATTATTGATTGGTAAATTTCCAACATTGTTCAAAGACAGAAAAAAAGTTGTGGTAATAATTGCATTGTAATAATTATATATATTTTTCGTTTATTTTTGTAATAATTGAAATACCACTTAAAATAATGTAATTTCAAGTTATTCATTTCTCATAATAAGAGAATAATGTGTTAGATAATTTGAACTGTTGAAAGTCATTTGTTTCACTGAGATTAAAAGTTTGTTATTGTTAGAAGTTCAAAAGTGATCCATTGGTGATAGTTTCATTAGTTTTAATAATTAAAATTAACAACGTTAAAAAATCTACATGTCTTTGTCTCATTTATTCAATAGAACTAGATCTAAGAGCCACCCGCATTTATTTATAAAATAACACATAATATAAATCTACGTGTAGGCCTGACGTCTGCTTACATGTTCATCAATGTTAATAGTCATTGTTTGTCAACAAAGTGTTTATCTACGTGTAGGCCCGGCATCTGTTCACATGTTCATACTAGTATCAATGTTAGTAGTCATTGTTTGTTAACAAAGTGTTAATCTACGTGTAGGCCTGACGTATGCTCACTTATTATAAAGCTCATACTAGTTTTAATAGTAGTAATCATTGTTTGTCAACAAAGTGTTAATCTATGTGTATGTCTGACATGTACTCACTTATATAAAGTTTGTAACAGTGATGGTTTAACTATTTTAGTCAAGAAAGTGTTAATCTACGCATAGGCCTGACTTGTGCATGAACCCGAGAAAACACATCCACACTAGTGATATAATCTTCTCAAATAGTATGAACAAATAACATAAATATTAACTGTTCATGTTGTTATTCTTTACTGTCATTGTATGTTGAAAAGCTTGGGAGTCTTCATAGGCCTCAAAGTGGACCCCAATTCCTAACATTAATTTCTTTTGCCTAACCTGTTGTTCACCGGATGAAAATTTGTAAGTTTAAACCACGTCGCATCTTGCATCAAAACTGACAGTTGGGCCTATGCCTATAGTTTATCATTTGTAACATCGTATGTTTAAATTGTAGTAAGTATCGTAAAATGTTCACTTATTCAAATTTGAATTAACACAATGATAGGATTTGATAAAGACATTTGTAAAAACAGAAAATCTTAACCACTTATTGTATCTTATAACAAAAGTGACAGTTGGGTGTCAGCCTATATAGTTCATCATTTGTAACATCGATATGTTTAAATTAGTTCTTAAAATCATTGCAGTTAGTATTGTAAAATGAATAGTTATCAAATTTCAAAAATAGACTTAGAGTTAGAGCTAGATTAATGTTGACTTAATTGATATATACATATATATATATTAAAAATAGTCATATAAAAGTCAATGCTAATTCTTTTGAGAGGTTAGTGGTTAAATTTAATGGAATTTTAGTAAAGAAAATCTGAATATGTTGTTTTGTATTTAAAACATCATTTATTATTTGTTTTAAACTAATATTATAATTTATATATATTCATATATATCTATTTCTATTCAATCCTTGTTCGATATTGACCGCAATATTTTCAACGCGCGATGACTTTATGTCCGCCCGACTCACACTAAAACCCATCAGCATCAGCCTCGTTTCTGTACGTTACACAATCGCATTTATCGCAAAAACCACATCAAAGTTACTGTATGTACCACTAATAAAGTAACGAGGTGAATGATCAACAGTCTCATAAATTTATAATTAAAAATAACAAATATTTTATAAGTACACCATTGCAAGCATTTTAATTCAGTCAGTTCAAAATTTTGCCAAAATCATCCTGGTAAGGTTAGTCTAAAGCAGGGCCACCACGAGCAGGTCCCAGGATACCAGCCCCACACGCATTCTAGCATCGTCAGAGCCATTTCACCCACCTTTCGGCAGGGTCCGGTCCGCCACCCCAAGGCGGAACCCCGAGGCAGTCCCCTAGCTGTACTAACGCGGTCCCAAAGCCCCACGGCCAAGACTCGGGACTACTGCCGTTTGCCAACCATTTGTGATCACACCAGAACCATGCTCCTTACGATGGTGCAGCCTGATGCACCTTTAAGATCAACAACCAGCTGTCACCCTGGCCGGCAGTAGGACCCCACATGCCACGTGCACGTGTCCAGGTCCCTTTATATATTCGGAATTTTCCGTGTTTACCACCATCGTTTCCGAATCGAATCTCCGCACCACCAATCGAATCTCCACACCACCAATCGAATCTCCGCACCACCAATCGAATCTCCGCACCACCAATCGAATCTCCGCACCACCAATCGAATCTCCGCACTACCAATCGAATCTCCGCACCACCAATCGAATCTCCGCACTTCCAAGGCTCTAAGATCTCCAATTTTACAGCTCAAAAACGCGTATGTGCTTGCTTGCAATGGTGTACTTATTTACAAGATATTTACTGTATAGTGCTGCAAAAACAGCCCACTATACGACGATAAACAAAACATCAGAACATCAAACTAACACATCTACAATATCTTACAGTTGAAGACAACAAGTTGCTTGGTTGTTCATTCATGATTGCTAGATGAACTGCTAGGATGTTTGGATGATCTTGATGTTGACATACGCAATGCTCTCCTTTATACCTTGTAGCCTTCAAGATGACAGTAGAGGTGATTCCCTTTGCACTTGACTTCAGGGTACTATTAGCTACATCTCTGGCTCTGAAAGGTCAAGTTTACAGATAAGAAATTGTATGCAAACAAACAATTGCAATGTGCAAAACTTCTTGCAGGGGTGATTAAAAACTGGTGAGGACCCCCTACCAAAGTGATGGATGGTATTAGTTTTTTCCATCTTGTTTTGTACTTGATTTTGCAACCATTTCTTGTCTTTTGTTTTTGTCAAAAGTAGACTGCAGTACTCTGTCAGACACTTTAACAAGTAATTTGTTTTTTGAAGCTACTAACAGATTTGTCTTCTTTCTATTACCTTTTTAGGGACAGTAATGATAATAATATTAATAACAAATAAATAATGCTTATAAAGCGCTTTACATCCATGCCTGGATCCCAATCAATCATCACTTCAGTATTACATTGCAGTATCACATTAATTGATGTACCTTTTGAAAGCTGCAAAAAGGGGCAAAACATGTTTGTTTAAAATGAGGTGTTTTTATTGTTGCCTTTACTAAAGGTGATCAAATGCTCAACTTTTACATTTTCTGTTGAGTGTAAATGGTTTTCTTGAAGAGGACATTATTTCTGCAGTGACAAAATTTAAACAAGTACCAATCAAGTACATGTATGTGGTTTTAATCTCAAAAGGTCACATGATTTCTTTTAATAATTATTACATACTTTATATCTTTTTAATTTTTTTAACAAGATACATACATGGAGAGTGCAGCTCCTATATCTTAGAACATCTACTTGTTGACGAATAGATGTCTTTAGAGATGCTGAGCATTAATTGCAACACAAACAAAATGCACAGTTTGTGACATTTAGCATTTAAGAACATTACCCATCACTAAAACAGTAAGGTTCAGATAACTTGCTTTTTTCGGATTAATTGTTATACTTTCAATCAAAATTAAAAGAAGAACACCAAGATTGTAAGCAGTCAAAAACTGTTAGGAGGAACTCTTGCATTTTCTGGATTATTTTGATTGCATCAATCATAACAAGAAATAGTGATTTTTGAGGATGTCAAATGCCTGTGACAGTTCTCTTGGAAATTGGTGCTGGTATGAACATTATAATCAGTGAGCACTCTCTCAGAATGAAATTTATCCAGCAAATGACCAACTCAAATTTAAATTACCAAAAGATAAGACTTTGTCTAGATAGTTGTGTTTAACATGAAGCATCTTTAGGGACTTTCCCAAATCTTTAAAAACCCTACAGAAAAAAAAGACAACATATCTTTCGACTCTTAAATGATTGCCAAACAACATACAAATATCTTTGAATGAATTGTAAAGCTACAAGAAAGAAGAAAGTGACTGACGTTAACTTTTGCTAACAGAACAACAAAAACAAGCGGTCTGTAATATTGCTTAAAAATTTCATTTGGAACCAGAGGTAAATATTACAGTATACTCTTTGGGAATTCACCTTTTACTGTAGAGTGCAGCTCCTTTACCACATGCTGAACTGGAACATCTACTTGTTGACGGGTAGATGTCTTTGGAGATGCTGAGCCTGACTGCAACACAAACAAAATGCACAATTTGTGACATTTATCATTTAAGAACATTACCCATCATTAAAACAGTTAGGTTCAGATAAGTTGCTTTGACTTTCAGATTTTTTATATTTTCAATCAAAAATAAAAGAAAAACCCACCACTGTAAGCAGCAAAAAACTGTTTGGAGGAACTCATGCATTTCAGGATTATTTGACTGTTGCAATTAAATTAGCCAACAGAAATTTGGGGGGATGTCAAATGCCTGTGACAGTTCTCTTGAGGATTGGTGCTGGTATGAACATTATAATCAGCGAGCACTCTCTCACAATAAACTTATTCAGCAAATGACTAGCTGAAATGTATATTGCCAAAAGCTTAGACTTTGTCTTGATAGTTGTGTTTAACAGGGAGCATCTTTGGGGACTTTCCCAAATCTTTAAAACCCTACAGAAAAAACACAACCTAGCTTGTCAACTAATGATTGCCAAACAACATAAAAATATCAAAAACATAACTCTGATACTGGCCACAATGATTTCAATTTATAACCGCTCGCTCGACTCACACTCACAGCAGCAGCCTCGTTTCTGTACTTGCTCAGGAATCTTTGATGATTGATCGACAGTCATCTCAAAATGGACACATAATCTTATAATTACAAATAACAAATACTTTATAAGTACACCATTGCAAGCATTTTAATACAGTCAGTTCTAAATTTTGCCAATATCATCCTCGTCAGGTTAGTCTAAGGCAGGGCCACCACGAGCATGTCCCAGGATACAAGCCCCACACGCTCTAGATCATAAGAATCGTTTCCGAATCAAATTTCTGCACCACCAATCAAATCTCTTCATCACCAATCGAATCTCGGAACCACCAATTGAATCTCTTCACCACCAATCGAATCTCGGCACCACCAATCGAATCTCTTCACCACCACTCAAATCTCCGCACCAACAATCGAATCTCGGCACCACCAATCGGATCTCTGCACCACCAATCGGATCTCCGCACCACCACTCGAATCTCCGCACCACCAATCGAATCTCTTCACCACCAATCGAATCTCCGCACCAACAATCGAATCTCCGCACCACCAATCGAATCTCCGCACCAACAATCGAATTTCCGCACTACCAATCGAATCTCTGCACCACCAATCGAATCTCTGCACCAACAATCAAATTTCCTCACCACCAACCGAATCACCGCACCACCAATCAAATCTCTTCATCACCAATCGAATCTCTTCACCACCAATCGAATCTCTTCACCACCAATCGAATCTCGGCACCACCAATCGAATCTCTTCACAACCTATCGAATCTCCGCACCACCAATCCAATCTCGGCACCACCAATCAAATCTCTTCACCACCAATCGAATCTCTTTACCACCAATCGAATCTCGGCACCACCAATCGAACCTCTTCACCACCTATGGAATCTCAGCACCACAAAACGAATCTCGGCACCACCAATCGAATCTCCGCACCACCACTCGAATCTCCGCACTACCAATCAATCTACGCACCAACAATCGAATCTCCGCACCACCAATCGAATCTCCGCACCAACAATCGAATTTCCGCACCACCAACCGAATCTCCACACCACCAATTGAATATCCGCCCCACCAATCAAATCTCCGCACCACCAATCGAATCTCCGCACCACCAATTGAATCTCCGCACCACCAATCAAATCTCCGCACCACCAATCGAATCGCCGCACCACCAATTGAATCTCCGCACTACCAATCGAATCTCCGCACCACCAATCGAATCTCTGCACCACCAATCGAATCTCCGCACCACCAATCGAATCTCTGCACCACCAATCAAATCTCTGCACCACCAATGGAATCTCCGCACCACCAATCGAATCTCTGCACCACCAATAGAATCTCCGCACCACCAATCGAATCTCCGCACCATCAATCAAATCTCCGCACCACCAATCGAATCTCCGCACCACCAATTGAATCTCCGCACCACCAATCAAATCTCCGCACCACCAATCGAATCGCCGCACCACCAATTGAATCTCCGCACCACCAATCGAATCTCCGCACCACCAATCGAATCTCTGCACCACCTATCGAATCTCCGCACCACCTATCAAATCTCCGCACCACCAATCGAATCTCCGCACCACCAATCGAATCTCCGCACTACCAAGGCTCTAAGATCTCCATATAATATAGTTCAAAAAACGCATATGTGCTTGCTTGCAATGGTGTACTTATTTACTAGTTGTTAACTGTACAGTGCTGCAAAAACAGCTCACTATACAATGATAAAACAAAATATAAAACATTAAACAAACCAACCTACAAACTCAAAGTGCTTGGTTGTTCATTCATGATTGCCAGATGAACTGCTAGGATGTCTTGATGATTACACGAATTGCTCTCCTTTATACCCTGTAGCCTTCAAGGTGTCGGCAGCGGTGATTCCCTTTGCAGGTAATTTCAGCGCACTATTAGCTGCATCCTCTGGCTCTGAAAGATCAAAAGTATGTAAAGCCAACAGTTGCAATTTGCAAAATCCCTTGCAGGTGTGATTAAAAACTGGTGAGGACCCCTCCCCCACTAATAGATGGTATCAGGGTTTTTACAGTGTGATAAGTCATCATTATTTATTTACTTAATTGTTTAACTACTTCTTTTCTTATTCTGTTTTTGTTGAAAGTAGACCGTAGTACTGTGAAAAAGTTTAACAAGTAATTTGTTTTCGAAGCCACTAACATTTTTCTTCACCCTTTTATTATCTATTCAGGGAAGGTATATGGGGGGAATATTTTGAGCTGAATGATCTCTCCGTCTCCAGATCAGGAGGGCAAGACCTTAGGGCAAGGTTAAACTATAGTCAATAAATTATTGCTGGTTTTTTTTCAATCACTCATCACTCTTAAAAGTATTACATTGATTGATGCACCTGATGCTGAGAAAGGGGGAAAACAAACATTTTGTTTAAAAAGGGTGCTTTTATTGTTGCCTTTACATCTACGATTTTGTTGTGTTTTTAATCTGCTTATCTCACTTGTCATGCACCTGATTTCATGAAGGGGACATTCTGCAGTTGCAAAATGTATACAAGAAAATATCTAGTACATGTATTTGGTTTTACTTTAAAAGGTCAAATGATTTCCCAATAACTAGTATTAAACATAAATTGCATTATTTTTTAAACAAGATTCATACAACAAAGGAGAGTGCAGCTCCTATATCTTAAGCTGGTCTTGCACATCTATTTGTTTACGGGTAGATTTCTTTGGAGATGCTTAGCCTTTCTGCAACACAAACAAAATGCAAAATTTGCAATAACAAGTATTTAAAAACAATATTTATCAGTAAAACAGTTCAGATTAGTTGATTTTACTTGATTAAAAAAGTATTTTCAATCAAATAGTTAAGTGAAAAATACCAACATTGAAAGCAGAAACAAAATGTTCAGAGGACCCAATGAATTTTAGGATTATTTTGACTGTTGCAATCAAAATAAGCAACAGTGATTTTGTCAACTCTGAAATGATTGCCAAACAACATAAAAATCTCTCTGACTGAATTTTAATGCTAAAAGAAAATGAATGATATTAACTTCTGTTTAAACAAGAGCAGCAATGCATTCTGCACAATTATTACAGAGCTCCATTTGGGACCAGGGGTAAATATTAAAAGTATACTTTTGGGGAACTCACCTTTTACTGGAGAGTGCAGCATCTTTATCATAGGCTGGTTTTGGACATCTACTTGTTGACGGGTAGATGTCTTTGGAGATGCTAAGCCTAACAGCAACACAAACAAAATGCACAATTTGTGACATTTAGTGTTTAAGAACATTACCCGTTATTAGTACAGTACAGTTATGTTCAGCTTTCACATTTTTTGTATACAATCAAAAATAACTGAAGAATAAGAAGAATAAATGTTATGTTAACTTTTGCTGATTGCTAGCTGACTCACAACTTTTCGGTAGACTTGCAATTTCATCAAAACAGAGTATGTCTACATGTCTGCCATCATTTGTTTGCATTAATGCCATTTTCATATTGGCAATTATGCTCAAGTGTTATATTAAACTTCTTGGATACTAGAATAGTGGCCTGGATAAGAGCTCTTATAGAAAGTACAGGATTGAAATTATCAGGGAAAAAAACTCACTAATTATAAAGTTCATACCAGTATCAATCCTCCAGACATTTTTCAGTCTGAAATACTGTCAAAGTTTATTATAAAGTAGCTTTTGAAGACTGCAACAATTTGCATTACTAATCGAAATAAGCCCAATGTGAACACACACAAAATATCTAACAAAACAAGACATATTTTGGGTTTCTCCCCCTTTTATAAAAGTCTGACCATTGAACCTGATGAAATTTACACAAGTTCTTTGTATGGTGTGTTTAGTGACACTCGGAGGATAAGATTTCATTTACTCTTCCAGAAAACAATGTATTTTTCCTTTTAATTACTAAAACATTTGAGGTCAAGACAATTAAATGTGGTAGGTGCTCCCAACACTTAAATAACTCACAGTGGAAGGTCAAGATCCACACCTGGCTCTCAAAGCTGGTGGATACCTCATCTAAAGGGAATGGTGTGCCTCCTTTGCCTCATCCTAGTCCTTGAAGATTGTCCATTTATCCCCCGCAAAGAATCATACTGCAAGAACAATAAGTGCCTGTTGTCAAGGTAATACATTCTCAATATACTGTAGTTTTCTTTTTGAAGGGTGGCGAGATTAAGGGGGGGTATCTCTATAATGTATTTATCTTAAACTCCTGATATCACTGGATTAGAAGGTGGGGCCCTCTCATAGAAGACGGCTGCACATCAACACATCACGTGACATTAGTGCATAAAGGTGTTTGGAAATCTCTGACAAACTTAAGAAAAGTTACCATTTAAATCAAGGTACGTCACATTCCTTCTCTCCAAGCTCTGTCTTCACTTGGGACGGCAGTGCAAATTATCAGTTGCTGACAATCCAATGCTGTATAGAGACTCCACAGGTGACCATCTGTTGACTGCAGAAAACTAGAGGTAAAAGGAAAGTTTTGTTTGTGTTCAGCTTTTGTGGAATCGGGAATTGTATGAAGGGCAAATGGAACATTTAACCTTCCAGTGCAAAATGAAACTAGAATTCGAAGTATCATGGCTGAGCAGTCTAGTAGTGAATTGGACTCTTTTGCACAATTTTGTTTCTTCCAACTTGCCTCCAGTCAGCTGTACATTTTAAAAGGCCTGCATAAATATTGCATATTTGACAAACCCGAGCGATTCTTTCTTGATATTTTCATGAGAAATTAAACAGTTTCACACAAACAGGTTGCTTAATAGGGCTGACTGCCAAGATTATCCCTGTCGGCTGGAAGTGAAAAAGGAAGTTTTATAAAGCATCTATAGTTACTTCTCAAGACCTGATAGGATTAGCTACTTTGCTGGAAATGAAAAAAACAAACTGTATAATGCATCATTAAGGCAGCTTTCCTTGTGAAGTACCTTAAAAAAATACTTCATGAGTACTGATACTAAGAAAATAGAGGTTAAACACTTGGCACCAGGATTTCTGAATTTTTTCCATACTTACGCATGGGATTAATTTCTCAGAACTTTCGGAATAACTTATTTTTGAGAATATCGTCATAATGAAAACTTGACTACATTAAGCGAAGACAACAAACGTTTTCATAAAATGCACTGAGAGTCTTTGTTCTCTTTCGAGAAAATATGGAATGTCTTCAACGTGAATCAGCCAAACCTTGGCTGTAAGCCATGGCTGATAATCCATGGCTGATAATCAGAACTTTTGGAATAATTTGTTTTTGAGGATATTGTCACAATGAAACCCTGACCAAACAAAGAAAAAGAAAACAAACATTCTCATAAAATGCACCGAGAATTTTTGCTCTCTGTCGAGAAAATATGGAATGTCTTCAACGTCAATCGGCCAAACCTTGGTTGTAAGCCGCGGCTGAAAATTGGCCATGGTATGCTGAAATCTTGGACTTGCCTCCCATATGCCGAATACCAATCTCTCATAATTCTCATTTGTACAACAAAATGGGTGATGGTCTGGAATCGGTGAATACACAATAACCCCAAGAAAAAGGGAGATTTCATGCATGAATTCTAGTACCTTTTGTCCCTCTCTGTACAGTAAAAATGAAGCATTGTATGGCGAGTGCATGCCTGTGCACTCTACACAATGGAATGTCCAGGCATGTTAAAGTTCTGGTATTCCAAGAGTGTACAAAAGTACATGTAGGTGTACCCAATTTTCATGTGTGTCTAAAAAAGTCTTCCGGTCATAACTGGTAATTAATAGCAACAATCTCATGCCTATTACCCCATTATTTTCCTCACTGACTTTATTCAGGAGATTGAATTACCTGTGAAGACTGCCAAACAAAAGGTTCAAGTGGGAGGCAGCCATTGTAAATGTCTGGACTCCACAAAGAAGAAGTCAAGATCCCTGTCCAATGTCCCTGGTGACCATCCTAGTAGGACATCTCATACTGTATGGATGGTTCGTCTACTTGACCTTGCCAAAACAATAGGTAGTGGATATCCTGGGCAGCCATCTGAAAGAGAGAAACTCAAACTGTTCAAATGGACATTGGTTACTGAAAGAGTACATTCATTCTGATCCTCTGATTTTTGTTAAACACAACATACAAACAACCTGTGATGAAAATGTCATTAAACTGGGTTGCAGTATCAAGAATACAACAAATAACAGTTTATATTTTGTCACAAATTTTGCTTGTACTTGTATTACTTTTTTTTTTACTTCTACAAGCAAAATAAACAACAGTGATTTCGGAGGTTTTCAAATGCTATTTTCTCAACTTTGATAGCATGATGGCCATATTTCTCTGGAGAATTAAGTTAGTGATTTTCTAGAATGAAATTAATCAACTTTGATCTTTGATGATTAACAATCCTGTCATAGCCATTGTTCGTATGGAAATTATCTATGGAACAGAGTAAGATTGGTACGTTGCTATTCTCGACTTGCACGATGTCATCATCAAGGTCCACAAGGCTCTGATGTTTAAGGGGAGAACTGAATATAGGTAGGAGTTGAAGAGGTGCTGAACTGTTTGTTGCTTGGTGCCACAAGTCACTCTGTCCACAGGCGCCACACTCGAATCTGTCCAAGAGCTCTACGTCAATCTTCTGCACGAGGGAATGATTTTTCCCCAGCAAAGAACAATCCTGTATATTTTTACTTGAAAGGGATGGTACATTTTTGGTGATTGAAAGAAAGCATTAATTCAAACCTTCCAACTTTTGGTAAGTTAAGACTTACCATAAATTTTGATAATGAGCATTTATATTGTGTCTAGCATCTCATCTATCTGGTATGTCAGATTCAGGATCTCTTTGGCTATAAACGGTTTTAGGCTCATTTTGCACTGTAGTGTTCAGCCAACACCATGGTTACTTTTATCATGTTTTCCTGTAAAATTACTAATAATACAAACATCTTTTTACTACATTGTAGGTTATAGTTCAGCCATTAAAATTGTTCAAGTACAATTTGAGCAATTTGTTAGGCAGGAACACTGTTTATGTAATGTGTCCAGTCATGTAGATAGATATGGGTTAAAGAAAGCTTAAAACTTTTGGTAATTTCTTGTTGTTTATAAATGTCAACCTAGACAATTTTCTATTGATCTTTAATGTGGCTCTAATTGGTATGTTCTTCGATACAAAGTATCTCTTTGTACCGTCCAAAGGAACTCCATCTGGTTCTTATTTTTGTTGAATCATCCTCTTTTGTGTTATCCATTTTAACTGTTTGGCTTAGGTATTTGTATTCTGTGACCCTATTGACCTCTTGGTCCTCTACCGTTACTGTACTGTCTGTGTAAAAGTTTGTCATGTATTTTGTCTTTCCCTTAAGCATCTTCAAGCTAATGTCTTCACTTTTGCTGTTTAGTACATTAGTTGTGCTTCCAAGTCCTTTTCATAAGAGGTGATTAGAGTAACATCTTCTGCAAAGCGCAGATTTGTCAGCATTTCTCCATCGATGTTGCCCCTCTCTCCTCCAGGGGGCATTTCTTGAAATTCTCCTCTATTGCTGCAGTGAATATTGTGGGTGACTTAGGATAGGCTTGCCTAATTCTCCTTTTATTTCAATGTTAATTTTTCACAAGACATTATCGTCAATGTGTATTTTTGCTGTTGCATCAGTGTAGATATCTTCTGCTATCTTAAGATATCCCTCGTTGATTTCCATTTTTCTCAGAGCTTGAAATAGATCTTTGTGTCCCACTGAGTCAAGCGCCTTCTCATAGTCGATAAACCCTATACACAGGTCCAGTTGGTATTCATTAGCCTTTTGGAGGAGTTGGATGAGTGTCAATAAATGGTCTGTTGTTGAAAACCCTTTTCTGAACCTAGCCTGTTCTCTTGGTTGATGTTCATCTAGAACTGTCTTGATTCTGTTTTGGATAATTTTGGTTAAAATTTTGTGGAGATGTGATAAAAGACTGATGGATCTGTAATTCTAGATGTCAGCTTTGTCACTTTTTTTATGAACAATGACTTCCGCTTCTTTCCAGTGTCTTGGTATCTTGTTCCAAGAAAATTTTTATTGAACAGGATGTTAGCTGTGATATCACCTCGTCACCTCCTTCTCTGAGTACGTCACTTGTTATTTCACCCTCACCTTGTGCCTTATTTCTTTTCATCAATTTCAGAGCATATTCAACTTCTGCTTTCGTTACATGTGGTTGTTTCTGTGTTTTCTAATGACACCTCTTCTGTTGCTTTTCTTTCAGACTGTTTTGTTTTGGAGCTATATACCTCTTAGTAGAAGTTGGGGCACACCTCAAGTACTTCGTCCCCTGATCTTCAGTGAGGTTTCTCTCCTCTTTTCTCAGTCGTTGTAATCTTGTCTTCGTGCTACTTCTTTTGATGGTTTCCTTTGGCCCTCTACCTGTCTCCAGAACTATCTTCATTTGTTCCTCTTTTCTTCGTCTTTTATTTTTTTCCTACTTTTCTTGACTGCCTGAGCAAACTCAATTTTCTGCAGAGCTGTTTTGTGTGGTATATGTCTTGAGCTTCTTTCTGTCCATGCACTACCTGTTATTTCTTCCAGACCTTCCCCTTTCCTCCTTGTCTCTGTGCTAGACCTTTGATGCTCCACTTCAAGTCTTGTAAGTCTTCCATGAGATGTTGTAATGTTTTTTCAGTTCTTAATGTGCATAACTGTAGGTTCATATATACATGTACAGTTCACGGTGTTCAGCCTTTGTACTCCCTTCTGTCCTGACGCTTCCTGACGGCTTTGAGTTCAGAACTTCATCCTGTAGTTTGACCTTATAAGAGTCGTGGTTGTTCACTTCACTATCTTCATACTGTCCATTAATTTTGCCCTGGGCTTTACGGCCTTCAGTTTCCTTGTCATTGATTCATATTTCATGAGGGGTTTTTGCCATATGCTGGGCGTGTTGTCAGCAGTGTTGAAGCCACTGATAATCCTATGGATTTACATCAACAACTTTTAATGGCATTTACTCCATCAAGGGCCCCACTACCCTACTCAGGCTTCCTGAGTTAGGCGGGATATCTTTCCACATGGGACTCGGTGTTTTCTACTCATAACCCCGAGTTTGTGACCCTTACCAGGTACTACCAACCGGGTCAGTTGGACCTGGGGCAGGCATGGCAGGGGCAACCACTCCTTGAGATAGTTGAGGTCACAACTACCTGCTACCATGACCCAATTGGGAATTTGAAATCAGAGTTTTCCTTCTTCTAAGTAGGCTGCCATCCAAGGCTACAAGCCCCAACAACTAGGTTGACTACCTTACCTCCCATGGTTAACGAGCTCCACCTGCCCGGAGCAAACTAGTTTTAAGGTACCAAATGTCATTAAGTGTTTTTTTTAAGTTCACCATAAAATTGCTCAATGACTTATTTTTCTGCTGAAGATGTAGGGGCATATAAGATTACAGGTTTGGCTTGTAGACGTATTGAGATAATTCTATCATTCACTGGGTTGTAACTTATGACATAGACTGCCATCTTCTAATCCAAGATGAAGGCCATGCTGTTCCTTCCCGAGTTAACTTATCCTGATGTGTAATAACTGTCTGTTGTGAAATGGCCTTTTCCAGACAAACTTGTTTCACCTATAATTTGTAACAATCTGAAATTTACCAGTTTGTAGCAAAGTCTATGTTTTCCAAGTCCCTGCTCTAACAGTTTTCCTTAGATTAACATTCAGACACCTTTTTGGAAATGCCTCTTGTTGCCACCGTCTTGTATTCCATCTTGCATTGGATGAAGTTGATCACTTCGGCAAAGTTTGAGAAGATCTGAACGCTTTGGTAGCAGTAATGATGTTCGCATTGTTAACTCTAGTATCGTTTTGTAGTAGTGCTGCAATCTTGTTCTGTTACAAGTTTCAGTCATACAACGGGGTGCTGGAAACACTGCTTGTATGGTTGACAATAGTCGACTGATGAGCTGAGCCAAGTCCCAGACTGTTAAGGTCTGTGATAGTAAAATGTCCTGGCAGTGATTGACTATGTGGTTGACTTTTTCTGGTGAAAGAGACAAGGTCATTAAATTGGAATCAATGCAAAATCCGCGGGTAAATTAACCGTTGCAGTGGGTGGAGCTGTGATTTTGCAAAATTGATGAGAAAACCTAGTCACTGTAGCAGACTGAACATGAGCTGGATGCTTTAGATTTGCACAGCATGAGGATGTCATTCTGAAAGAGCAAACACATCAAATTCCTTTTTCTCACAGGTGTGCTAGGACTGGCTTCAAGATTTTTGTAAATGCGGGAGCACTAAACAGCCTGAAGGGTAGGCAGGTAAACTGGAACAGACTGTTCTGCCATATCAAACGAAGATATTTCCAATGTTCGTAATGAATGGAAATCATAATTAGTGTCCTTGAGGTGGATTGTAGTCATAAAATCTCCTTGAGTTAGTAGATCTTTTCCTATTTTGTGTCCAATCACCAATTGATCTCTAAGTGGAAACAAAATCTTGAAGTCGACTTGTCTGCAACTGTGTGTCTGAAAAAAAAAACTACTTTTTGCCTTGGAATTATCTGATCTCCAATCTGCTTGAAAACTCCCTCGATTTAATAAAAAAAATTTTTAGCCCCATTCTTGGACTTGTAGGTTGAGTCTTGTCTTCCTTAGTATAGGAAGGAGAAGCTGCCACCAAACTTCCGGGTCATTGCCGAGTAGTAAGGGGAGAATGTATTCCTTTTATAAGAAGTAGCAATGGATCCCCCGGTCTTAGTCACTTTTGCAGCCGTCTTGCTTGCTTTCTCTGCCTCCTCTTTGTCTTTGGTCAAGTATACCTCTGAACAATGCTCCATTGAAGGGGAAGTTCGCTCGAGGATGTCAAAATTGCTGTTCAGAAGATCATCAAAAGCTTGTCAATTGTCTCGACAGTACCAGGCTTTGGCTAGCTGATCCCGGCAGGAAAAGTACTGATGTAACGTGCTGCAAAACGAAACTAGCATCGACTGAATCTGGGCCTGATGTATCCATCAAAGCATACTTTTCATGTGCTATTAGAACTTGGTTGGCTTACAGTTCCTCTTTGAAATCTTCATGTGCCAATGTTTGAACAAAGTTCTTCCCACCATGTAAGGACCTTCTCTGTAATACTGGAGTGCCCACTGATTTGGCTGGCATGGGTGGCGTGTGCATAAAGTGCTCGCCTCTCACCAATGTGTCCCTTGTTCGATTCCGGGTTAGAGCCATGTGTGAGTAGAGTTGTGCATTGGTTCTCTCCTGTGCCACAAGGGTTTTTCTCCAGGCCATCCAGTTTTCCTCCCTCCACAAAAATAACAGTTTCGATCTCAGGCTGTGCTCCATGGTCATAATGGGTTGATGTGGCTGGCTGCCAAAGTCGTGTCCAAAGTCGAAGCCGTGTCCTTCGCAATTCATCTTCTCAGCTGCCAGTAAGAATGATTAGTCTTCCAAATTATTATTATTATTATTATTTTCAATGGGTTACAAATTCACCAGGATTTAGCGAGTCGGACCCATCGGTGTCGAGGCTAATTTTGATCCCTCCATCCGAGACCGTGTTGCTTGTGGACCCGAAGTCGTTTCTACTAATGGGAATAACTTCAAACCCAATCGGACTCATCGATGCTGGTGGTTGCTTTGGTGTTGCTGTGCAACACTAGTCAGCCACTGTTGAGGGGCGTTGTACCAGGAAAGTGGCCAGAGACGCAGCGGCATCATCAGCATGGGCGCCGCCATGTTGTATGAATGCTGCCGGCTAGCATTTATGCCCGCCTGTGGAGGAGTCCATTGTAGTCTGAGGAAGGTATTTGACCCTGGCTTGTTCGGAGGGATGACCCAAGGCGAGGTTTGTCCACATCTGCCTTGCGCCACGTTAAAAGCATTCCCTTCTTGGGGTCAGTTAATTTAGGTCAAATATATTTCTTCACTCCACACAAGAAGTGCCCATTGTTCATTAAGGCCAGATGACATACACACCAATGTTTTCCCTGCTGGAAATTGGGTGACGTGAAACTTGTCTTTGTGTGAAATCAGAATACTGAAACAAAGGTCGCCTGGACATTTTGGAAAATCTCCTGCGACATTGGCCATGAGACCAATTATCAGCCATGGCTCACGGACGAGTTTTGCGATTCTAGGTGAATGAATCTGACATCTTCTTGAAAAGAAATAAATCCTGGTGCTTCAATAACAACCTTTGCTTTGCTTCTCTTGGCTTTGTTTAGTCAACATTTCTTTGTTCTCAAAGAAAATTATTCTGTTTGTAAATTTGTTAATTGTTTCAGGGGGGAAAAGAAACAAAAACAACAACAAAAATATATTTTTATTACTTGAAAATTATGTAACATGCAAAAGTTTGTTTTTCTACCACCAAAGTTTCTCTGTTAAAGCTTTTTGGGCAACATTATTTGAACATCAGGGGGCTTGTGCCGTTCAGAGGGGCCTGCCGTTTTATTGTAGTTTTATTGACAGAGACAAATACAACGAAAGGGAAATTTGTCTCCAGAGGAGTGTACAAGACAGAGGGAGGGTGGGGGGGGGGGGAGGAATTGTCACACCACAAAAACTTGTTAATATTCTGTATTCATGTGTATGCTCAAAAAGCATCTGGATTTTTCCCACAAAATTTGTGACTTTTTCCTGCAAATTACAGCAACAGGGTAATATAGCAATAAGCAAGTTTTCTGATTGAGGAACTGAGCAGATGTAAAGCCCCTTTCCTGGGCCTTTCCTGTGGCTACATGATTTCGCTGGCTTTTAAACAAACATCTGTGACTCAAGCACACACTATTCTTTATCCCCAATGGAAATCTACATTAAAATTGATGTGGTACCAGCTGCTCAAATACAGGATTAAAAATGTCTAGTTAATGGGCAAGCTCAGTGGTGTAGGGGTAAGATATCTGCTCTAAAATGGCAAAGGTAAAACACAAATAATATTCTCGCAGGAGATGTTGCCGGTTATTATGATGGTACAATTCATTGTGTCAGATACGTTTATGAAAATCAGAAAAAAGTTTGGCTAAAATCTAAACTGATGTCCAAAACGGACATTGTGCAATCTTGTGCAATTTTTCCCAAATAGATCGTGCAAATCCGATAAATGCGCTCCTCCTGCACCAACACAGAACGTGCAGTCCATTTTGGACATTTGATTTTAGCCGAATTTATCTTTTTTCAGAAATCTATATCTGACACCATTTCCTGCGTACTTCATGTGAGTTTAAACTTTGTTGACTGACCAATCATTGAGGGAAAAATTTTTGCAAAAAAATGTAACAAGTCTCGATTCGAAAGTTGATGTCTGAATGCAAGTCATAGTGTTTGTAGGGCCAAGAAGCGGAGGTAGTCCAGCGTATTGGCAATAACACTGTCACCGACAGTAACACACAGACTAAAAACGCCTAACTTTGAGGGTTTAGGCTGAATGACCATAACTTCTCTGTAGGGCCTACTTCCAACTATATTGAACTGAATTTTGCCCCTGCAGTGAGTACTATAGTAGTAAACTTGTGGAGTTCTTCAAAAACATGAAGGCTAAAATGCCAAAAATTAAAAAGAGGGAAATAAAGCACAAATTCCATTAAAAAATCTAAAACAATCCCTTAGAAAGTGGCAGTCGGATATGGAAACTATTCCAACATGAAAAGTGCCGGACTCCATCTGTATTCTATGGCGGGTAAATCCACCTTATTCGAAATATTTTCGCGAAACACTAAAAACTCATAATGTGTTGGTACTCTGAGAAACTATAGTATGCAAGACTATCAGTTTTAATGTTTAAACAAGAAACATCTAAAGATATGGTATTATTCATTTCAATGAAGGTACAATTGTGGTAAATGAAGACAAAATGAAAATTTACCTTGCCCACTTTCTGTCGCATGTGCTCGCCTTGTCGAAAATCCAATGTTGCGTGCGCACATCGACCGTGCGCGCTCGTCGTCGTCTCCGTGGTTTACATTTGTTTTCAAAAGAGGGCGCACTTCACCATCATCGTCGCCTCGAAATATTGTGATCAAAACCTAATGCACGTTTTACTTTCCTGAGACAAACATTAACAGTAGAGTAAATTAAATAGTACAAGAGATATTAATAATGTAAACTGAAACTTCAATGGATTACATTTTGTTTTTGCAATAAGCGTGTTAAAAAAATCTTGATATAATTTAATCCCAAGGGAAAGGTATATTCAATACTTTTTACTTTTAAACTTTTCAACATGCTTAAGCCTAAGTATGACATATAAGAAAAATCCTATCAGACCCTATTGGATTTCGTGTTTTCTGTCGTCATTTACGGGTTCTATATCATTTTTTTTATTTATTAATGGACTACTTTTAACATGCTTATTTCCAACTTTTCAGGCCAAGAAATAATATAGAATCGCCAAACTGGCCTCATAATTGCACCCTGGGTTCCAAAGTCTAGCAGAAGTATCAATTTTGTAAGTGGAAACCAAAAAATATACAAATTTTCCCCCAAAATCGGTAAAACCAACGATTATAGCGCCCCCAACGGTGACCCAGTAATAAAATAAAATTTTTATCTTAAAGGGCCTGTGTCATCATGATTATAGCAGTAAATGGAAAAACCCAGTTACTACACGTGTGTGCTCGCTGTGGGTCGATCACATCACACTTTGGCAAAGACGGCACCATTTGTAATCTGACTGCAAGCATGCGCATGTGCAGTATCTGGGTGAGAGTTCATCTTTCCGTGCACAGCGGCAGGCCTGCTGTAATCATGATGACACAGCTCAGTTAATGATCATGTCAATTTTAACAAGTTTGCAAAGTTTATAGAATTTTAACACATTTGGAAACAAATTGGAAAATAATGATTTTTCACCAAAAAATGGCCCCAAAAAACTAAAAACAACCACAAATGCCCTTTAATTGCAAGTAATTGAATTTTGTTTACGTTATCATGTAGAACTTGGCTAAATGATATTTTGTGGCAAGTTCCATAAAAATCGCTCAAAAACTTTGGAAAATATGGAGTGCCCCCCACTCCCCTCAAAGCCCGGTCCTGAAAAGGTTTAGAAAATTACAGAAACATAATTTTTGAGTCTTTCCTTACAAAGTAACAACTAAAACAATATTAATATTACCTGGTAAAGTTTGCGTAACAGCTTTTACATAAATCTCTCTTATGAGTTGTGGTGGTTCTTAAATAAACTTGTGGTGAAACAACTCGTCGTTTTGACCAGTGTGCTCTGATCATCTTTTGATCAACCCCTTCAAGGGATGAGACTTTTTTTTTATTTCAAACAAGCAATAAACCACAAGGGAAACTGACTGGGTAAATTTGAATGAATATTCTGTGGTTATTTATAAACAATTTTAAATTATTTTTATTGTAAGCGATTTTAGGCACTTTGTGGCTGTCAACCGTTTTTTTTAATACAACTTTAATACAAATAAAAGAGGATCGAATCTTGACTGTATTTATTTTGTACAAATATCTGTTATGCTTAAGGTTTAGCTTAAAATGCCAAACAATTTATAATCATGCTCACGTTTTGTGCTTGTATCTGTTAAAATTTTATGAAAAGTATTTCAAAATTAAGTATCAACAAGTTTATAATGCCAGCTTAAATATGATTTCATAACACATTTACATTGAATGAATTGAACTGTATATGTTCTGTATTAATTTAATATTTTATTGTCAGCACTTTTAGTCACATTGTTGCATGGAGAATTAGTCCACAGCTATAATTACACTATGCTGAAACATCAAATTTTAGCCATTTATTTGAAGCACAATTAATTTTTTTAAAACTCTATCAAAAATGTTGATATTTCTTTGATGTTTACAATGTTTTCATAATGATGTTGATGTTTCTTCAACACATGATACAATATGAAATATTTTAGCAAAGGGTTGTAGTTGCTTCCAATTATTATCATTTGTGAGTGGATGAAAAAACAGGAAAAGTGTAAATTCCTTTCTCCCAAACTCCCTAACCACATCCTCCAAGAGATCACCCCATCCTCTAAATCACCCCATCCTCCAGGAGATCACCACCATCCTCCAGGAGATCACCCCATCCTCCAGGAGATCTCCCCAATCCTCCAGGAGATCACCCGATCCTCAAGGAGATCACCATCATCCTCCAGGAGATCTCCCCAATCCTCCAGGAGATCACCCGATCCTCAAGGAGATCACCCCCATCCTCAAGTAGACCATTCCCATCCTCCAGGAGATCACCCCATCCTCCAGGAGATCTCCCCAATCCTCCAGGAGATCACCACCATCCTCCAGATCACCCCCTCCTCCAAGAGATCACCCAATCCTCCAAGAGATCATCCCCATCCTCAAGTAGACCATTCCCATCCTCCAGGAGATCACCCCCATCCTCCAGGAGATCACCCCCATCCTCCAGGAGATCACCCCCATCCTCTAGGAGATCACCCACATCCTCCAGTAGATCATCCATATCCTCCAGTAGATCACCCCAACCTCCAGTAGATCATCCACATCTTCTAGGAGATCAGTTCTTATACTTCATCTTCACTGTCCATATCTTCACCATCATGATCTTGATGACCTTTGAACGTTTTTATGCCAACAATTGTGTCTATTCTCAGTAGGTCTACTACTGTCTCAACAGCGTCATTCCACAGCATGAGCCTACCAAGCAGTGGCTCCAGCACCCCACACTCTGCCGAGTCACATAGACTACCAGATTTCCCATTTACACCAACATTTTCAATGTCTTTCAGACTATGCATCACTTTTATAAACGACGATCTGCGACTCCTTTGGGCAAATGAGTTCTTATACAGGTTTCTGGGAATGCAGAGAGCCGACTCACTCAGGATGTGTAGGGCCGTCTCCATTGAGGGATTTTTGATTGCCTTTTGGGAGTCAGTTGAGTTACTCCTACACAGATTGTGGAAAAGTTTGTGCAAGAGAAATTCTGCACATCCTCCTCCAGGGAGGCACAGTGCTTCTTGCTTGTTTGTCAGTACAGTTTGTCTGTTTACTTGTTCTGGTTTGAATGATTTTGTTTCAATAGCACTCGAATGGCTACTATCTAAATGTAAACTGTTTAACTGAGCCATACATGGCATATCATCTCTTGTTTCACACAGAGTTGAATTTACACCCTTCTGATTTTCGATACATTCACTGTTAACGGTGTGTTTGGGTGATGATTTATCATTCACTGAAGTTTTAAGCTTAGCCTTGCCCTCTTCAATGTCTGTGAGCCAACTGGTGTCCAGCCACATCCTCAGTGTTTTGAGCGTGTTATAGACAGCTATGAACCACTGTCTGCAAATACCTTGTGTTGGAGCACAGAGTACCAGTTGTTTAGCTGCTTTGTTCTCACTGATGCCCAGGTGAACTCCAACACGTTGCCCTAGCAGGATGGACCTGCAGAAACTAGCACAGCCTGGTTTTAGGGTCTGCATTGCTATATCCGTGGTATCATAGATGATGTCACTTTTTGTCAGTTGTGCGAGTCTGTTCAATTCTCCTTCAGGTATCATGTGTACAACTGAGATGTCTGCTGCTCTGCAGTGGGAAAGGGAAACATCTGAGAGGGCCTCTGATGACAGAACAAGCTTCACATTAAATCGTCTCAGACAATCAATAAGGATCTGAGTGTGAACTGTCCCATACTGAAAGATTTCTGTCATGACCTCACTGTTTCTGGTCAGGAGTGTCGACTGGACTTCAGGTATCCACTTATCAAGGGAACAGTTTAACATCACAAATGGAACACTGGTGAGAGAGTCAAGATCTTCAGAATGGATGGAGAAAGATCGCGTTAACACAACACCATCAAGAAATTTGGATTTGTGGACAGGCAGGTCTGTGACTTCAATGCAAGTTACATCATAATCAATGATGATTAAGTCCAGATCATTTCTCAAGCAGCTGATGTCTTTGGAGCTACCACATACAAGGTTAACTGTCAAGCTAGCCACATGCTCCATTGATTGCTTGTTGAACTTTCCACTGAGAGCGGTTTTCACCATCTTGGAGCAGATGCTTAGCACTCTTTCCCTCTCGTCTTCCACAAGATTTACTCGAATACAGCTCTTCAGTAATGTGGAATGAACTATCCCTGGAAACACCTCAGAGAGAACTGTTCTGAAAGCATAGTTGATTTTAATGAGATCTTGCTTTGTGGAACATTCCTCTACCATCGAGTCTCTAGGAGTTACGGCTTTCTGCAACTGTCTTAGTATTTCAGTCACTATCAGTATGAAGGATTTAGAGTTGTCTCCTGTGACACCATGATGTCCGCTGATCCTACCCACAATCCATCTGGCTATTGGGTGTGACAAATGTAAGGAGGTCAGAAGGGTGTATCCATCTCCTGTTATCACCACATTACCAGTGGGTGTGGTCAGCATGGTGTGCAGTCCATTGGGCCCCAGTGACCTTTGAAGGAGGCCCTCTATAGTCTGGCATATCGTCAGAGCGTTCTTGAGGGTAACTGGTACTGACTTCTGCATCTTCTGATGAAACTGTACCGTACCTGACATTACAAGACAAAACAACAGTTAAAACAAAGAATGATCATCTGGTCTACAATAAACAGTTTAGAGAATTAATAACCAGGAACAACCCATTATAATAATAATGTCTAAATAATGTTTTGACTTACTTGGATTTAAAGCACACAAACAACATTGGTAATTGTCAAAGACCAGTATCCGTAATTTATGTGACCCAACACACACATAAAATAACAAACCTGTAAAAACTTAGGCTCAATCGATCATTGGAGTCACGAAGTAATACTGACAGTGAAAAATCCCTGATATGTTTTCACTGTTTGAGAACAGAGAGTTTTGGTCTTGAGATCAAAACTCGTTGTATTGCTAATTTCTCAAAAACTATAGCATTTCTAAACCAAATGAGCATTTCAAACAAAAAGAAATGAAGGTGACTTTTCCACCATGACCATCATTATACCCATGTAGTTATAAGCAAAACAGTAAACATATATTTTTACATTATTATACTAAAAACCAATACACTAATTTATACAGTGACTGAACTGCACTCTACACTGCAACTAAACTAGTTAAAAATGTTGGTGTTGATATTATTTTTCAGCCTCAATTAATACATTGACCATACTCATGATAACAAAAAACTTACTTGTCAATAGAACATGTAGACGTTCAACAAAATAATCCAAAAAACATCAACTATTATTAATTAATATCACAAACAGACGAAGCGCGACGGACTGTGACAGTCCGTTTCCCGATGATATTGTTATTGTTGTTACTACAACGCAAGGCTCTTGAGGGCGCGCTTTGCCAAGAGATCTTGAAGAAAACATTTCATGCATTTAGTTTATGTGTGTACTGCATGTTATTTCTATGACTGCATGTTTACTCTGCAGCTCGATTTCACAAAGAGCTGAGATTGATCTTAACTGCGAATCTCTCTTAATTGCTAAGAAAAGTGTGATGTCACAATGCAAATTACTATGGTAATACTGACAACTCATCTTAAGATGAATCTTAGTGCTTTGTGAAATCGGCCCGACCGGGCTTTTTTTGGATGTACGGGGACTGGGGGTGGGGCACATATAGTGCCCCCCTCCCTTCCGTATTTTCCAAAGTGTTCGACCGATTTTGATGCAATTTGCTACAAATGTTCATTTCACCGAGTTCTACATGATGACGTCAAAAAAAAATCCCAAAATCGTCACTAGAGGGCGTTTTGACTGTTTTTTCCCCATTTTTGGTAAAAAATCGTGTTTTCCCCATAATTTCTGTATTTTTCGTCCGAATGTTTTGAAACTTGGCAAATTTGTACTTTCACAAGATCAATATAATTTCAACCTAATTTGGTTACTGGAGTCACCTTTGAGTGCTTTATAATCCATTAATTTATCCCATTTTGGGGAAATTTTTTTTTTTCGTTTTTTCACTTCAAAATCAAAATGGCCACCGCCAAGGGCCCAGGGAGAAATAATAAGGCTTGGATGACAAATCCAAATATTTGTTGGATCTGAAAAGTAAGAAATTATCATGTTGAAAACATTCTTTTATTACAAAATTTGAGATAATTTGACCCCCTAATTACAGGCTGAAAACCACTGATCTCTATTAGAGAAAACACAAAATCCAAGATGGCCGCCAAAAATGGTCGCCGTTTTGAATTCCCAAAACCGCTTCAGACTATCACGTGACTCATCACAATCACTTTTCTGGCAAAGAAATCAAAAATAAGTGGGAAATTATGTTCAAAAAGTTAAAAAAAATCACACAAAAACAGTAAAATCGTGTAACCCAAGGTCAAACAAATGGTTGCCATGGCAACAGCTAACCCCTGGTATCAATTATTTTTTTGCCATAATGATTATTATTTTATTAATGAATTTTGGGAAAAGTCAGAAAATTTCGCGGTGATCGAAGAATGCGTTAAAAAGTTACGGGGAAAAAATCGGTAGTGGGTCCCCCCGGTCCTGATCAGTGATCAGCTGGTTAATGTGATGGCAGTAATGTGATACTGATGAAACATGTACAACGCACACACACAGTCAGGTCAGACAGTGGCTCTCCTCCCTCCATGCTCAAACCAAGATAACTTGTTATCATGACTTCTTACCTTTACCGACTCTCAGCAAAATGTGGAACTGTTTCTTCCAAAACCATCCTTCAGTCTTGTGGCAGGACTGTGAAGCAAACGATTGCAAGAAAGTGGTCAAGGTAAATAATCCTTGGACCTTGTACAGCCATTTTTGGATCGGATCATTAACAGAAGAACTGTGAAAACAGAAACGAAATGAAAATTTGTTTAAACCATCTGACCAACCTTTTGTTTTTAACAAGACACTTTGAGTTTTAGTTCATAATCTGTTGTCTGTTGAAATCCTAGTAGAAGTTGCAGTCTTATGACATAATATTCTGAAAGATCGTCAGCCATTTAGTAACAGCGGTATGGTTCGATTCCTGTCTTGGTCATGTCCCCTCCAGCAAAGTCGCCCCTTGCAGACTCTCCCCCTGACAAGGTCGCCCCCGACAAAGTCGCCTCCCCCCTCAATTGCAAAGTCGCCCCCGATAATGTCACCCCCGACACAGTTGCTCCCCAACAACAGTCTGCCTCATGGGATATATGGGATGCAGAAGCGCTATATTTTCCCGTATTTCACTCGCGCTTGTGTGATAACTTATAATATATTGTGTTTACATGCATTGTTTCTAAACATTAACAAGATAAACCTATGGTGTTATTATCACAATTATGAAAAGAAAAAATCAATACATTTGTTTTTATTACATTATTTTAATTGAACAGTTACAAAAACATCATCATGCCTACATATTATTGAACAGTCCGAGTAACTGGATCCAACAACGCATTTAAAATAAACTAAACAATTTACATTTTGACACTATCCTACAAATAATGTCCAAATGCCAGATAATGTCCAAAATGTTAAAAAAGCGTTGTTGGGTCCAGTTACTCGGACTAATTGTTCATGCAGGTGTTAACACATCAAATGAGACAAATCAATTCATACAAAGTCACAAGCTCGAACACTGACAGCGCCCTCACTGAGGTCAAAAAGAACTTGTTGCCTGTTTCCATTGTTTGACCTTAGTGACGGCGGCCTATGGAAAGAGTCTTTTGCAGAATCGTATTTAATTCTTTGTGGGATTTGATATTTTTTGTAGTGAAGGAAGCAAAGTAGAAGTAAATGGCGTGCAGCTGCATTGTGAGCAGACAGGCAAAGGGAACCATCCTGTGTTACTCATTCCTGGGGCACTGGGTAAGGTATTTAAAGAACAGGGCCCAATTTCATGGGTCTGCTTACCACGGAATTCTGCGCTTACGGCCCAGAGATTCATGCGCTTCACAGGGTGCTGTAAGCAAGGAATTCTGCGGTAAGCAGACCCATGAAATTGAGCCCAGTAGGGTTACTGTTGGTGATGCTTGTAAAATGTAAATGACCGATAGTCAAGGATACAACTTAACTTTTGAAAATCTGCTTCGAAAATTTGTGGAACGTTTTCTGTTAAAGTGTTAATATTGTTCAGTTTACATTTGACCTGCACCGATGTGTGATCTAAAGAAAAAGTAAAGTCAACTTGAACGACAAAATATAAACAAAGAACAACAAAATTGAAAAAACAAAAAATCAAAAAAACAAAACAAAACACACACTAGTATCCCCACACTGGTACATGCAACTGCCTTGTATGGAATATATTTCAGTATTTAAACCACCCCCATGACTTGAGTATAAAGTACACAGTGCTATTATCTTCCGGTACGCGCTAATCCTCCAATCAGATTGTACTATAGTCTATATTGCGTATTGTGAGTATCATGCGTCACGCTCCGCATACGGGCAGTGCAAAATATAGTTGTAAACTTTGCACGGTGCACGTTTTGCTCATCATGAAATAATGCTCAAAGTTGTGTTATCTTTCAGTTGGCTGGAAGATTAATTCGCTGTCACACACGTGCTCGTGGAATTTGGGAAAATATAGTGCATCTGCATATCCCAATCGGCCTTCAGCCTCGTGGGATATGGGATGCAGAAGAGCTATATTTTCCCGTATTCCACTTGTGCTTGTGTGATAACTAAATAATATATTTGTGAATGGTAGAACTAAAGTCAATAATTCAAATTATGCCTGGTGCAAGAATTACACATTTTTAAATAGTACCATTTTCAGTATTTTCTTGCCATTAAATTGAAGGTACTTTTCCTTTTGTTCTCCAACATTTCCTTTCGCTGCTTTGATTGTTATTACAGGATCTGGTTTAGTTGACTTGGGACCCCAGTTTAACGGCTTAGATAAAGAAAAGTATAAACTGGTGACCTATGACCCTAGAGGCTTTGGTAAATCAAGACCACCAGAAAGAGATTTTCCTTTGGATTTTTACCGGCGAGACGCTAAAGATGCTGCAGACCTCATGGCTGTAAGTGAAGATTTCAAAACTAAGGCTGCTTGTAAAATCAGTTGTAGGTATTTACTTGAGGAGATTGTGACAGTTAATAGTATTTTTTTTAAATGGACATCGAAAATGTTTTTCAGAATAACATTCTTGTTTTAATAGATGGAATAAAACACAGGGGATAAAGAATATTTGTTTGTTTTTTTGTGAGAAAATAGAAATAGCTGTTGCAAACTGCTCAACAACTAAATGGACCTGTGGTATAAATGCAAAAACAAATTGATTCGACCCTAGCAGAGTCTTAAAGTTTTTGTTTTGTTTTACCCTTACACCGATGTGGGATAAACGCTGTATATGCAATGCTTTCCAAGTCCTGTGGGAAAATATCCGCAGACATATAACTCGAGTGGGATTTGAACCCCACAACTCCCTGCCTTCTAGAACAGATGTCTTGCAAGCCACTAGACCATCGAGCGTGTCTGGTTTCTTTCTTACAGGTCCTAGGACATGACCGGTACTCTGTACTTGGATGGAGTGATGGTGCTATAATGGGCATCATCATGGCAGCTACGTATCCGGATCATGTACAGAAACTACTAGTGTGGGGAGGCAATGCATATTTCACCCAAAAAGATGTTCAAGCTTATGAGGGTATGTATGTGACGTCTGGTTCCTGAGCTGTCTAGTTCTGCTGGCTAAGTCATTTGGGTATGGGTTCGAAACCCGGTCATGACACTTGTGTCCTTGAGCAAAACACTTAACTGTAATTGCTTAAAAATCTTCACCCTGAGGGTAAATGGGTAGAGATGGTTGTTGTGATTGATTGAGCTTGGTGCGCTGCATTCTTGACAGTACAGCCTGCATATTCCCCAGGGAGCCGAGATGGTTTCAAGGAATGAAATAAATAAAAACCTTGGCCGTAACTTATGGCATAGGATCACTCTGACTTACCTCCATTGAGCAGAAATACAAACAGTAAACAGTGGTGGAAGCCTCTCGATGTCTTGTAATCCCTTCTTGGAACAAAAGGACAAAGTCTGGAATCGGATTACACAAAAACCACCACTCAATATCCAGGAAAATGGTGAAATATTCAAGACCATGTTTTGCCTTTGTTTGGGTGAAACGAAGCATTAGACGGTGTGTGTGTGCTCTGTACATGTTCAGCAGTGGAATATTCGGGAGACCTTTGGTCTGGTATGCCGATTTTAGATAATGGTGTGTTTTAACGTCACTCGTTTGCTGGCTTGGAAAATAGTTGCGTTGATGGTAAAATGGTACGTTGATAAATGACACATGTTATGAAAATGAAACCAACAATAAAATGTGGCACTGTTTTTGTGTGGTTTTAAAGCAACAAGAGATGTCTCAAAATGGAGTGAGAGGATGCGTGCCCCAAAGGTTGAGATGTATGGCTTGGAAAACTTCCAGAAGATCTGGAGTGCATGGATCGACGGCATGCATAACATGGTGGAGAATCGTTCAGATGTGTGCATGAGCGATTGCAGAATGGTCACCTGCCCAACACTGATCATACATGGGGAGAAAGATGCCATGGTGCCCATAGAACATCCTCATTACTTGAATCAGAACATCAGAGGATCAAGGTAGGTTGCTGATTTTATTTTTCGAAACCGTAAAATTCTCAAACATTCTATTCAGAAAGTTGTCTGACTTTGTTGGACATGGTAACTGCAGGCCCAAATAATGTATTAAACCTCCTACTGTCTGGCCATTCAACACCATCCAAACTATGCCAGCTTGCAATATGATATGGTGTGGTAAATCTACTATTCGATTCAACTTGTGATAGGAGCGAGACCCTTATCGTTGTTAGTATTTGTTTATAGGGAGCCTACTACTTGTGTTCATTAGAACAAGCATTGCGCACTAATCTGAGCAGCTCGTTCATGGTGGTTTACACCACCACAGCTATGGCTGCCGTATGCGTGTCCGTGCGACATGACAATAGCGCGTCAGCCGAGCATGTGTACCAATCAGCATGGAGGATTCACAGTGCTTGTGCATGGATGCCATCGCTGCGGTGGTGTAAACACCCACGAACGAGCTGCTCGGATGAGTCTATAAGAGAAAATGTGTCTCAACAGAATTGAAAGATATTTATCAGACTCAAAAACAACATTTGAACATAATTGGTTTTTTTTCCAAGATAAACTCATGATCAGACAAGCCCTGCGGTCTTGTGTGTCGTGATTAATATAACTGTTAAATATCTTGGGGAAAAAAAACACAATTATGTTCAAATAAAAACAGTTTATTTGTTAAGCTGTGTAGAATTTTTTTTTCTCCTTTCGATTCTGGTGTTGTTCAACAGATTCTGGTCAAGTGTTGCTTATCCCCCCAAATTCGAGCACTAATAATTAAGAAACTTCCATCTTTAAGCAGGGCTTGAAATGAACACTGGACTGCAGCCCCAAGGCCAATGATCTTAGCATCAAGCCAGTAAACTCAAGACCAGCCAAGTCCAGCAGTAGTGTGTTTTACAATTGAACAATGATATTTATATACACAATAGCCCCCAAACAAGGGGGGGGGGGGGGGGAATTGGCAAAATATATAACATCTGTCCTCTTTGTGTGGGTGAAATGAAGCGTTGCATGGTGGGTGCATGCTCTGTGCAGGCTCCGAAAAAAAATGCCTGGGCGACTTTGTTCCGGTATTCTGATTTTACAGACTTTGTTCCGGTATTCTGATTTTACACATTTGGCCTGTTTAAACCTCGCCGGCTTGCTGGCTCAGACGATATTTGCATGTTTAAACGTCGTCCTGTGTCTGTTGGTTAATGGCTACTACTCCACTAAATAAGGTGTCTTTCTTTCATTAACTTCTTTGCAGAGTTCTGATGATGGCCGAGGGAAAACATAATCTTCACATGCGTTACGCAAAAGAATTCAACAAACATGTTGAGATTTTCTTGGACAGTTCAAATGCCTCTTAATAAATTTAATACTCTCTGGTTGAGCTATTTTTTCCTGTGTTGTGCCATGGGGTTAACTGCAAGGTAAACTATTGCTGTTCTAGAAACAGCAATGTGTTCATACATTTATTAAAACATGTAAAAGTCATCTGTGCTGTAAGAATAGTCCATTGCTGCACCATTCATTCAAACAAATATTTTTATTTCTTTTGTGGGTATTAAAAGAAAAAAAATTCAACTCGGGAAAAGTCATCAACTATATTGTTTGACTTACTTAACCCGAATGTTGGTTAGTCGTGTTTAGTTAACTAGCTAGTTGATCAGCCAACGATGGCTGGTTACAGCAAAAGTTTGGCCGAAGCACGCCGACTTAAAACAAAATCTTCTGAAGGTACTTTATGATTGGTTTTAGAAGCACTACTGTACAACCTGGAGCATTCTCAAAATAAAGTTGGCCACAGATCGTGTGTGTCGACCCAATATGCTAGCTTGTGTACGGGGAGAACCCTGAAGGTGACAAAGTCGAAAATGAATTTGATCAAAGCGACAAGAGTTTTTATGACATGGACAATAATTCTGTCAAATTGTTTTGGGTATTAAGCTGAATATATGCATAAACAAAGAATATAGTACACTATTTTTCAATATCAGTTTTTCTTTTGTTGATAAAATAATTATAAACGTACTTAAATTACTTAAAGACGAGTGAAATTGCTTTTTAATTGTGATTGAAAATTAAGTGCTACTAATTTAAATAAAATATTAAATGTTTTTTTCCATTCTACCTGTAATCCATCATAGCCTTGATTTTCAGTAGATTTAATCAAGTATAGTTAAACAAACCGTGCTTTTTTCCTGCTTGAAGACCAGCTGTCGGCCAAGGATCTACCTCCTTTTGCCTCAGTGAGGGCGCTGTTTGGTCAATACACTGTACTTCTTTTTGTTACTAATGTTACTGAACATTTTGTTTTACATTTGAGAAATATTGTTTTTATTTATGCAGACAGGAAGGTTCAATCTTTTAGTAATGTAATAAGGGTGGGGGAAGGAGAATTCAGGGTTAAAGTTTTTTTAGAAAAAAAATCCTGGGTAGCTGGATTTAGGTTAAAATTAACTTTTGTTTTCCATCAAATATTGTCTTCCTGGTTATTTTGTCATGCCTTGTACAAATGAATCAAATAAATGCTACATTTAAAATGGAGCTGTATAAATTGAACTTTCAAGGCTTCAAGTTTAATTTTCTTTTACTTTGAAGAAAGGAAAGGAGTGGTCAAAATTGAACGTCAAAATCAAAAGACTTGAACGACAAAATGTTTTGTTTTTTTTACCTGCAGATTTACCTGCCTGTATTGTGGCTACTGACCCACATAATAAATCCTGTGCATGTGCCACTTTGGGCGTCAGATTCCCCGTGTGCTAATGTGCAGTGCGCAATTTAAATGCAGCGCGCACGCAGTTAGATGTGCACCATATCTTTACATGGCAGACCATGCGCAGACTGTAGCCGCATTTGACGCCGCTGCAACAGGCCAATGAACCCAATAATAAATGGCAAGCCCCGTTCTCTTTGAATAGTTTTGTACTGAATAAGGTTTGTATTGAATACTCCCTGATGAACCACAGCTCACACCGAGTCCACAAGAACACCCTGTTGTTGTCGTACATCAACATTTAGCAATGTATACATTTTTCGTTTAAATGCGTAATACATTTTGCACAACGTCCTCTAGTGGGCATACTTCACCAGGTTTTGCAAAAGTGTTGCAGTCAGTACGGTTTGAATCATTCCCTGACGTACAGCACACATCGCGTTGAGTCCACATGATGCATTGCGACACTCCCATGTGCTTCCTCCCATACACCTATCAACAACTCGCAATCCCCCTTGCTCAGTTTGTTCCCGCACATCCGAAACCCCTTCAAGGGTGCCCTCTGTTGGCCATCCTGGACCAGGTTGAGCGACAGCGAAGCAAGGAAGTCCGTCGAGAGTGGTGTTCGGAATCCACAACCTGACAGGTCGAGCGATTCCAGCGGAGGTTGGGACGTGGCGGTTACCTGGAGAAGTTGGCAGATGCTGGCTTCGGTGATGTTTGCATTGCTTGATAGATCAAGGGTCGTGAGCTGGCTTCTTGCTGGTAAACATCTGGAAAAGAAACACATCAATCAATAACACTCTGCTGTATGTAGTGCCATGGATATCGGTCTTGATATTTGTAGAACAAAAAAATGTATATAAATATTGTGAAAATGAACAAAAACCCAATCTATCCTAACTATGGGTTGAGTTTTCAAGTGTCCGGTTTTTTAGTCTTTTCAAATTGTGGAGATGATGAATGGAAGTGATTTTTCATCGGTCATCTGGATTCTTTGTTCAGTTGGTCATTCTTGGCTGGAAAAGTACTGACTTACCTGTTGATATCAAAAATATCCTGATCACTGAGGTGACATCCTGACAGGCGTAGTTCCTTCAGAGAACAATCCGGCTGAAAGTGGAAGATTAAAAAAGTGACATTTTGGTAGAATCATCTCATCAAGCTGTATTCATCCTCTGTTGGATGACGCCCTCCTCCCAGCAATTTTCATTAGCCTTTATGAGGTATGGCTGACACTATAGGAGTGTACTGTTTGGTTTGGGTGTATACAGACAAATTGAACCAAACCAAATAGCTTGTAAATGTGTCCACCATTTTGAGATGTGGTGGACACATTACTAGGGCACTAATAGACCTTATGCACATGACGTCATTTGAGTAGGGTGCCCTCGTCTAGAGGTCAAAATGAGGTTGTTCATTGGCCAATCCTATGCGCCACGCGTACAAATCTCTGAGTTTCCATTGTTACATCATCGATTTACCTCTAAGATGGCGGCGTGATGACGTCAATGCATAAGGTCTATTGGTTTGGTGAATTTGTCTGTATACATCAAAACCAAACTGAACTCCTACTGTTATAGTGTCCGCCATAACTCAAAAAGGCTAATTCTATTCTGTCATGTCATTCTACTCCGTGTTGCCGTGTTCAGATTATGTGATTATTACTATTATTATTTATTCAGCCATTCACAAACAAAAATAACAATACAAAACAATACTTCCAGATGGGCTAGGAGCAACAAAAGCAAAGTAATTACTGTGATCCTTATACCAGTTTCCCACATCTGGTTGCAATAAATGACAAAAAGATTTGACATTAGTCAAATCTTTTTTCTAAATTCAGAGGTCATCAAAATTCAGATGATTTCATCTCTCCATCTCCTGTTTTGTCTTCTTCTCCTGTCTGTCCTCGGTTGCCATTCTGTGAGTCTCTTGGTAAATCTGTTGTCTTGCCTTCTTGCTAAAGTGCCCTGCCCAAAACTTGACTTTTTTTTTAAACTAAGAAATTCTCAACATATCTGACCAGTGAGAGATAAGCAACGAGATGCTTGGCTAGGTTACTTCCCGCTGATGATACGATGACACAGGACAGATCCAGAGATGACATGACCTCCGATGACAGACATCGTAGGAGAAGCTCCACCCCGGTAGAGCCCAGTGCATTATGGGAGATGTGCAGTGTCCGCAGATTGTTTGCACCTGTGCCGTCAATACAAATTATAGAAAATACAAAATGTGTCCATATATATTTGGTTTACGGTAACACCATGTGATAGTATCTACTTTGCTGTGTAGGTTGTTCTCATATAAACTGAAGGAGTACTTGTCTACTATCATGGAGTAGATTAGGAATCGGGAGTTCAAATAAGAACTTGTCTTGCTGTTTATCTACTTCCACGGAGTCGATTAGGAAAATTGACAGGACAACGTAGTTATTATAGACTAATCCGAGCAGCTCAGTCATGGGGGTTTACTCCACCAAAGCTATGGCCGCCGTACGCATGCATCGACACACACGCACTGTGAAACCTCCCTGCTGATTGTCATATATGCACGCTGACCGGCTATTGTCGTGTCATGCGCATGTGTTGGCGGCCATAGCTTTGGTGGTGTAAACCCCCATGACTGAGCTGCTCAGATTAGTCTATAAGAACTTATCCTGCTGTATATCTACTACCTTGGCGTAGATAGGACAAAATCAAAGGACTTTTACTTCCACTTAGTAGATCGAAGGGACTTTTTGTATCATCTTCACTGCCAGAGAGAGCAATATTATTGGTCTCAACGTTTGGACACTTAAATTGTTCCAGATGAAACTGAAAATATATGGCAGTTTTTTTTTGTTGGAATGGCAACAAATGACATAACTCATTTCCTTATAAACAGTGTTACTTGGATAAAGTTACTGGATTTTTAATTCACTGCTTGTGATTTTAAGTTGACACCTTCGTGTGGCTGGTTAATCAACCTAGCAGACCATTTGAAAGTATTCTTGCCTTACAGAGCAGAAAAATACACGGTTCTAAACAAGGAAAAAGTAAAAGGCCTACCAAACCATAAATAATTAACTTAATCTCACCCTGAAATGCTTCGGTGAGTGCCCGTCGGTGAAGCTGAAAGAGTTTGGTGGTGAGGTCGCATGAGGTCAACGTGAGGTTCGAAAGAAGGCTACAGTGTTGGATGAGTGCAGCAAGATACGGGGCGCATGCATCTGTCAATGGGTTATAACTCAGATTCAACTCCTCCAAAAGCTGTACAAATATAGAAGTAAAAGCATTTTCAACAAGGTTGCTCCAAAAGCTGAAGAAACATAAAAGTAAAAGCATTTTGGAAGAGGGTTGTTTCCTTTCCTCTCGTTACAACTATCAGTATTCTATAACTAAGGCCAGTTTCAAACGTCGCACTCTTACCGTGTCCAATTCAAATCATTTGAGTTTGGCAATAGCGCGGCATTGGCGTGGCAGTGGTTTCAAACGTCGTGCTTCTGCCGAACTTTGCCAATAGCACGGCAGGGCCTGTCGAGCCATGGTCGAGCTGAATCCCAAAAGTGGCTTCAGACGTCGCACGGAATATAGGAATATTTTAATTTGACACGGCAAGAGCGCGACGTTTGAAACAGGCCTAAATGTAATTCAGAATAGGTTTGTATTGTTCATAAAAATAATGCCTTCATTGCAATCAATTTCTCAAACAAACAGTAACATGTGGACAGCAGAATTTATACCTTCTGTTTTTGTTTTACTGTGAATAAATGTTCTCAATTTGTATCTTTGCTGTTTCTGTTTTGTTGTTGTTGTTGTTGTTGTTTTTTTTTGGGGGGGGGATTGTGGAAGACGGAGATGTATGGCAGTTTAGTTCTGCTTTTTGGATGTAAAGCCTGATTTTGACCCCTGCCCTTGAGAATTTGTTCAATGGTTGCGACACACGATTGCAGAGAACAGCCCTCAATATTAGTTGGCGGGACATATACCAAACACAGCAGTCCATATAGACGGATGGAAAATGCTGGCCACTGCCATTGTCATCCTAAATTGGTGGCTAGCGGGTTGGTACTGTGGGAGCCCACTCAATGAGCCAGCAGCCAAGGAAGACATCATAAATTGATCTTCTCAGAAAAGATGCTGGAGTGTGGAGAACACCAGTGAGCTAGCCACAAGGTATGGGGGAATGAGTGGAATGGATGATCCATGCTATGGACAGGCTGAGACCCCCATAGATAGATTTTGTTTTGCATCAAAGGGAGGACTGTGTATCTCCTAGAAATAAACCAGAGAATGGGGACTTCCTATACTGCCCCATGTAACCATGTCATTCCTCATGTCGTCTCAAATAGTGTACCCACAGGAAAACCCTGTATTTGTTGAAATTGAATGGTAGACAGCGCATCAAGATGTGTCGCGTTTGTATGCCTGAGCCACAGCTTTAACACGCCCATGTTAAGCACAATCAAGTGTGTTTCATAAGTTCCTGCAATTCTACATGGTTTTGTTATGGTACGCAATGGTAAGCGATGGTAACCAAACGCATTTCGGCACAGCCGTGGCACACCAAGGGTACACTATTTTGTGCTCTATAGACTACAGCAATGTTGGTGAAGTCCCAGTTCTCTGGTTTATTTCTATGGTGTCTCCACATTTACCTCAATTGGTTTGGAGCTACTTTGTCCCAGTGTGGCAGGCCCGACATGTTCCCCTCCGATGTTTCTCTCGGTTAATCCCTCCTGCAGTAGCTTTAATCCTTCCTGGCTAATCCCATTACAGCTCAAATCCAACACGGCCAGATTAGGCAGAGTCTTGAGTGCGGCGGTCAGGGTCCCCACGGCGGCATCACTGATGCGGTTGCCAGGCAGGATTAACTTGCGGAGGGAGTATTGGCACTGGAGGGCAAGGAAGAGGGGCTTGAGATGAGGGGCCGTCAGGACCAAGCTGTTGAGCTCCAGGGTGGCTGGAGTAGACTGAGATTGCTGGAGATGGCTGACAATCTTTGGATGTTCAACTGTAAAGAAATCAATACAGCATTTATTAAATTTGTGGTCAGCTCTTCAGGTTTTCCAATGAAGTAGGCTAAAGAGTGTCGTGGAGTCTTGTGGCCGAGTCCGCCGAACTTAAGTTCTGTAGTTTACAGAATGTGGGTTTAAATCCCGGCCTGGCCAGTCGCGACACTTGTTTCCTTGAGCAAGACACTTTACCATAATTGCTTTATCCTTCGGATGGGACGTTAAGCCGTAGGTCCCGTGTACTAGGATGGGAAGTGCACGTAAAAGAACCCAGAACACTCATTGTGAAAGAGTAGGGGTTTACCCCAGTGTTTCTGGTTCAGATAGCAAGCACCCTTATCTACAGGTTTCCTCAGCTTCTGAGCTACAGTGATTAAGTTCGCTTTTGAGGCATCCTTGGTTTCATTACCAAAAATTAATAATAATAACAATAATGATGAAGTGAAGGTTTCAATTGTCATATGATTTTGTGTGTGATAACAAAACAGTTGCTGGTCTAGATATCATGCCCACTTTTGGAAAGAAAGTGTATTTTAATGGTACAAAAGTAGTCCTTTATATTTCACCATCTCCCTTATGTTGTTGATTTATTGTCGGTGTCCTCTTGTGTGACTTAATCAGTATTTGTTTATCTTCTTTTGGGGGGCATTTGTGTTTTCTTGGTATTCCTGTTTTTGTTTTTAGTCATCCGTTGTACACAAATTCTTCATTTGAACTTCAGTCTAAATTCAAATTCTCAAGTTTTCTTACCTGTTTTGGCATTTTGACAGGCTCGTTTGTATCGCTCAGTGAGGGGTGGTAGGTCCCATGCCTCCACCTTGCCAATAACCTTAAAATGAAATGAGGATTACAATTTAACTGTGAATAATTAGTGACAGTTTCTAACAGAATTTTGGGAGACGTGATCTTTAACGGGCCCGATACTTCATGGAGGCAATGAAGACAATTCCTCCATGCCCCTGGTCGTTGCCCTAGTGCCCTTTGAAATCCTCCAGTACATGTACAAATTCAAATTTCCTTCACAGAGGTGCCCTTTACTTGGAAAAACTGCCTTGTCGTTACAAGAATGAAATATCTGTAAGAAAAAACTTTCCATGATTTGACCTTCAACTGACCTCCTCATTATTATTCAGTAGGTCCGCGATGACATCATCGGGTGAGAACATTGCCCCTTCCCGCGTGCATAGTTGAAGTCTGGGTCTCAGTCCGCATGAGGCAAAGTGTCGCTTGGCTGCTTCCTCACATAACCAACTCATGTTGTTAGTCGCTTCTCTGATGGACAGATAAATTTGAGTAAAGAAGAGACAATCACAAATGTGGCGTGACGTGGCCGAGCGGTCTGGCGCATTGGACTCAATTTCTGATGGCCTAGTCATCGGAATGTGGTTTTGAATCTCGGTCATGACAATTGTGTCATTGAGCAGGACACTTAACCATAAATTGCTTCTCTTAACCCAGGTGTATAAATGGGAACCAGCCAGATGGTATTATGTTTGATTAACCCCTTAGCGCTAACATAAGCAGTTTGAGGTTGCATGTTCCCAGGGAGTTGAGAAAGCTTGTGGATTGGTCTAGTTATGCCTGATGAACAAGGATAATGTTGCAAACTACCTTGATCTAGCTACTACACAATGTGAGCTATATAAAAACCCATTATTATTATTATTATTATTAAATGTGTAAAAATCAATTCAGAAACTTTTTTAAGGTATTCTAAGATGGTTTGGGGGAAACTAAATTCATCACTATCCTCTGGTTTTCAGCAAACACAACCATTCAATCAACCCGTGACGATTTCATCAAATTGGATAATCCCATTTTGGTAAAATCTTCACAAAAAAATCAGGGATTTTGTGCATGGTCATATACATGAAGGCTTTATTTTGATTGCTGCAATTGAAACAAGACATTGTGATTTGTCCTCAGATCGTCTCTACATGGGTTATACAGTTCTTTTTATTTAACCTGATGGGGATTAGGAACGTCTTATCCAGTATTTTGACTCTGACTCTCATGACAGCTCCAGTTGTCGCAGGATGGTGATCTTGAGCTGGTGGCCGCTCTACTCTGGTAGAGTCCAAATGCCTTGTGGTTGGAAGTTCCTCATCCATCTCCTACAAATATGAAAGTGACTTTAGGTATCAAATCTTAAAAGGCATAATACACCAGAAGAAGTTTTTTAGCAGATTGCATTCATTCCCTTTCTTTCACTTCAATAAAATACGCAGAAATTTTATAGTGGAACAAGACAAACAAGTCTAAGACTGTGTCTGAATTGGCAGCTAGGGCTACGGCTGGATTGCCGGGTCATCATGTGTTGAAGTATAGGACGCCCATAGCAACACCCTTAGCAACAGCCATAGCCGTAGTTGTAGCCGTAGCCACCATCTATCAGTCTTCAAATGCTTTTTTTCTCAACTTCAACAATATTTCAGATGGATTTATTTCTCTGGAGGATTGGTATTCTGCACATTCTCTTACGTAAATTTAAGTCATAAGCTATAATTCAAGCTACAATTTTTACACAAGATTGTACAGAGAGGCAAATTGGTAGTATCATCTTTGCTGCTGTCATTTTAAGCCAACAGGTAGTAAAAGAACAGCTCTCTACGATGTGTTTCTTCATTATTTTATTTTTATTTGAGTGGTGAGGGTGGGGGTTGGTTGTTGAATACTTACCTGAACGGGACTGAAGTCTGTGTCTGAATCTGGTCTGCTATCCTCCTCAAACAGGGGTGAGGGTACACGACTTCCTTCTCTTGCCTGTCTAGAAACCACCCCAGCTCCCATGCTGGTCAGCTTCATTTGCCTGGACCTTTTAGACTTGCGACTCAGCGACAAGGACTTCTGGGAGGCCCTCAACTGGCTTCCACTAGGACCTGACAATGCTGAGCTATTTTGAGCCTTGTTATTCCTCATCATGTAATCCAAGTCCATTCTTTTCCTTTTATTTGGTTGGGAGGCAATATCCTCAATCAGCCAATCATCACCACCGGTGTACTCCTCTTCGGGTATAAGCGCTGGTGTCTCATTGGTCGGTTTTGTTTTGGCCGTGTTTACTTGGACCGGATTCAGAGAAAGTCTTGTAGCTGCGCTCCCGACACTGGACACTGCACTGATGTAGGTCTGTCGAGCATTTTCAATAACAGGGGGTTCATTTGGGGAAGCATAACCATTTTCATCAACTTCAACGTCATCAATTTGAAGCACATCATCGTCCGCTAAGATCGATGATTCTGTGAAGAGATTATCACCCCCTTCTATCATCTTGTTCTCTGCATTATATGTTGAAGGCTTACCAGCCGCTACCCGTGTGCGAACGTGTGATGTCATGACTGGCAATGAATCCTGGGTAATATCCATAGACTCGTCAGAGTCACTGTCCGACTCCGCACCCCCTAGTGTCTCAAAGTGCTCTCCATCATCACTCTCCTCCTCGTCTCTGCTTTTGCGGTCACTCCGCCCGACATTTCTTTGACGAAGTGACGACCCATTTCTTGCCGCATTTGACTGCAGCTTGGCTCTGGCAGAGGCCCAGTCCCCACTGAAACTAGTCTGTTTCTTATTGTTGTCTCTACCGTGGTGGTGATGGTGGTTGTCGTTATATGAGGTAGATGCTTGTGATTGTCTTGAGATGTCTTGAGATCGGCTGTCTTCCCTATCGAAGAGATCAGTGTTCTCTAAGATATTCCTTGGCCTTGCTGGTACTGAATGGTGGCTTCCTGAAACAGAAAGGAGGCAAGATTCCAGGTTTGAAGTTGTTGGTTACTTCAACCCAAGCAGTAAGATCTGAGAACTCGACCTGTTTGCTCGGGGGAGATAAGGTCACAGAGAAACTGAGGAGTACGACCATACAGGATCTCATAGACGAGGAGGGAAATCTTGAAGCAGATCCTCTTAGCTATCGGACGCCAATGTAGCCCTTTCAGAACAGGAGAAATATGATCTTTCACAAAGTTAACTTTTAAGGTCACATGGTGAGTTGTAACCAATACAAATGTGTAATAAACAGGGTTGATTTAATTAGTCCTGCCAATAGTCTGGAAAATGAGCCGATTTAATTGGCCCAAGAATAGACACTGCTAGGGTTAATAAGTCTGCTCGTAAGTCATATGGACCTAATTTCATATAGCTACTACAAATACTGGCTTAGCACAGAAAAAACTTACTTAGCAGAACCAGGCTACCAGCCCCAAAACCATATCATGTATAGTGTGTGACTGGTACTCTGCTAACATTTCTGTCCTAGTATAAGATGGATGTTGAATGATTTACAAACTGAGCGCTCACTCTGGGGATTAATTTTGATTGTGTCTTGTTTCAGTGTGGCGAAACCTTACTTTCAGTTCAAAGACATTCTGAACATTGAAATTCTATTCTCATCGTACCGTGTTTGTGGGCCTGTCGTAACGTCTTGAACATCCTCTCCGCATCTTGCCTGGTACTCTGGTCAAGATCACCGGCGTACGTCTCCATCCAGTTCTGCATTGTATCCAATGCATTCATACCCTGCATGAGCCAACAAAATAAAAGAAGGTGCATTATGTACCCCAGTTTTTCTATAAACGTAAATAGGATGATAATGTCCTTCTTGCATGCTGAGCGAGAAGAAAAGATTCTGTCTGTAAAATGCATCAGACAGGAAACACAGTAATGGGGCCACATTGCATTCGTTACATTGGCAGTTTTTCCAATGGTTGTAACTTTATTTAAGTACCTGAAACCACCCAAAATGTGTTTCAACATGTGAATGGACATGCAGGCTTATACTGAAAATAATCTGAGTTGATTCATTTGATGTTCTTATTTTTTATCGTACTATCACCCTCAAAATTTCACAAAAATTGGATGGAAAAATCTACCTGCATTTTCCGTCTATTTTTTGAATGAAATTTGAAAGTAATAAAAAAAATTAATAATCCTATTTATTTCAAATTATTTTCAGTATAAGCCTGCATGTCCCTTCACATGTTGAAACATTTTGGGGTGGTTTCAGGTACTTAAACAAAAGTTACGACCACTCGAAAAACTGCTAACGTGACGGTAGATAAGTGGCCCCCTTTACTGTGTTTCCTGTCAAAACGTCTAACAGACTCCTTTGCCAAAACAGAACTCAGTAACACCAGATAAAGCTGGACTATGTTCAAGATCAAAGAAATTTAAAAAACCTTGTCATCTTTGGCCTGCACACTGGCCCCTTTTGCTACGAGCAGCTCTGCCACTTCAAAGTTGCCTCCGTTGATGGCGTCATGTAGAGGGGTGATCCCGCTGCAGCCCTCACCCCCACGGTCGCTGATGTCCGCCCCGTGTTCCAGTAGGACCTCCACAATGCCTTGGTGGCCAAAGTTGCAGGCCTCGTGGAGTGGGATCCAGCCGCAATAGTCCCTGGGATTGACTGGGTGACCCTGGGGGAAAAGGAACGTTAAAAAATACTTTTACTGTAAGTAAGGTAAAATAATATTTACCCTGAACTCACTGGGCATTAGGGCTGTAAGGAAGTAAAAGGGCCAAAATCTTTATTTTGGTTTCTTTGTACTTTGTATGGTCCAACCATCTGAAAGAGCCACTACTGCATGTGCCAAACTTTCCATGTGCCCAACTTTACAAATGACAGCCATATTTGTTGACTTAAATAAAAACTTTAGAACTTGGAGCCATCCTGTGTAACATTTTTTTTGCATTGGGCTCTGATAAGACTAGTGTGCCTTGCCCCATGGTCATAGTTGGTTGGTTTGCTGATTCAGGGTTTCAGAGTCCAAGCATCAGTTACATGCGATTTACATGTGGTATGTCATGGCTGAGCGGTCAAGGGCACTGGACTCTAAACTCTGGTGTTCCTGATCAGCAGAGTTTGGGTTCGAGTCCCAGTCGTGACACTTGTGTCCTTCAACAAGACACTTAATCATTATTGCTTCGTCCTTCACATGCGTTGTAAAGCCGTAGGTCCCGTGCGTTGTGTGATGCACGTAAAAGAACCCAGTTACACTTATCGCTAAGAGACAGTGTTTCTGGCAGTGGCTGCTGAATATGCCGCAGCACCTTGTAAACCCTTATACGGTGCCACATAAATGGGTCTCATAATTCAAAAACTTGAAAAACCTGCTTTAAAAACAATTTGATAAGCGCCTTGAGTACCTTATTGTTGGTAGACATGTTTGCTATATAAGACTTTGGTATTATTATTATTATATGAGGCAAGGCAAGTACTCTGGGACACTCATCCAGTTTCTTCCCACGTACCGCCTTGCTGTGGAATTCGTTCCCTGCATCCTGCTTCCCTTCCACTTACAACCTGTTCCAATTTAAGCGCAATATTAACAGTTGTCTTTTTACCCTATGATTTCCTCTTTGTTTTTCCCCTTCTCCCTTCTTTAGCCACCACCTTGAGTGGCCTGCCTTGGGCCTTGTGGTTGGTGATTTCCCATAAAAAAAAAAAAAATGAAAATGAAAAAAATAAAAAAAATGAACAGTTTACCTGTTGTAAAAATTTCTTGACTTGTCTTAAGTTTCCGTCAATGCAGGCTCGGTGAAGCAATGTCTCTCCTTTCTCATTCCTCTTTGCAAACTGTCAAGAATGACATGGTTACTAAATTAACCCTCGCAGTGCCCTGTACTAAATACGTGTAATGGGAGACTTTTGAGGACAATAGATGGCAGCGGACTTACCAGGTCAATCCATTGTTCTCGGAAATGTACACATGCTCATAACTAAACAATGACAATTTACCTGGTAAGTCTGCTGCAACCTATTGTTAAAAGTCTGCCATTGTCGTGGACATGTCTCCCATTGTCATGGACAGTTATAAATGACCGCATTCTTTAGAAATTGCAAACAGAAATTTCTAGAAACACTGACTGAAGTCAAGGCATACACCAGTGCATAGCTGACTTCCCAAACTTAATTTCGGTCACAACTCAAACTTTCACAGAGGTCATTTGAATGTTACTGGGTCCTGATGGTGTGTTGTTACCAACACAAAACGCGCTACAAATTGGGCAGATTTAATCGCTGCCATTACACGATCTGTAAATTGGGCAAATTAAATGGTCCCACCAATACAGAGTCCAAAAATTGGGCTCAGCTGTGAATTAATGGCCCAGCTGTGGAGTTCACAAAGCCCTAGGACTAGTCTTATCTCGAGTTAGGACGAATAACTAGTCCTAACTTATAGGACGAGTCATAAGTTAGGACTAGTCCTAAGTTAGGACTAGTCCCAAGGTAGGACTAGTTTTGTGAAACCCACCCCAGGAATAACACTGCTAGGGAGAATTGGTACATTATTTGCTTCAGGTGGCTACTTATCTTTTCGACTATTAAAATAACCTGTAACCATGGGTTCAAATATATTTGAGTTTTTTTTGTATACATTTTTGGACCATGATTATTAGTCATGGGTCATGTCACATTGGTGCTATCAGCGTCTACAGTGACTGGTACTACCTTGCTTTTCCTTGCTCTCAGGGTGGCTGATGACCGGTCAAATTCTTCCTCTACATCGGACACTTCTGTCATGGGATAAACAGATAACAGAAATCAATCAATCAAACAATCTCTTTAAAGTGGTCAAGACATCTATCTTGAATGCTGGGGTCGCGGGTTCCAAACCCACCCGAGTAGCATGCCTGTGCACCAGACTGGTGGCTAAGTCAGTGGGGTGTTGGTTTGAATCCCGGTCATGACACAACTATAATTGCTTCTCTTCTCCCAGGAGTAAATGGGTACCTATGACTGCAGAAATGGTTCTTGTGGTTTATTTATTTTGATGCGCTACATACATGTACTGGGCAGCACAGGCTGTATACTCCCCAGCGAGCTGTGATGGTTTAAGGAATGAAATAAATGGCCCAGTGACCAGGGGTAGTAATGTTCATGCACCATGAGTGTCAAAATGACAGATACCGGTGCTATATAAACTTTAAAAATATCCATTATTATTTATTGTTATTATTATTACAGTCTCCGCAACACAGATCGTCAAATTGACCTGCCAAGCAATCTTGTGACTTTTTACCTGAATCGGACAATTCCAGATTGTCCATCTCCCAAGACTCACTGTCCATCTCCTGCCCAGTTCCTTCTCCGTCATCGTCCTCGCTCAGCTCATCTTCATCATCGGATGCTATGTCGTACTTCTCCTTCAAGCGGTGAATCTTCTCCATCGTGGCCCCGTACAAGAGCTCCTGCTTGGCCTTTTTATGAAGGAGGCTCAGGGACCTCAAAGACAGTAGCTGGAAAAAAAACAATAAATAATTTTTCATTTCCTTGTTAACCTCTTCTCCCCAAATCACTAGGATTCTTCCAGACTCTGAAAAAAAATCCAACACCATATTGTAACTCAACACCTAAAATTAGACTCTGCTTATGGTGGTATGCCTGATCTAATGTATAAAGCATGATCAGTTTTACTGGTGCAGTCCTCAGTTCAACAGACTCGTTTGATATTGTAGCCCAACACCCACAGTGTTAGACTCTGCTTATGGTGGTATGCCTGATCTAATGTATAAAGCATGATCAGTTTTACTGGTGCAGTCCTCAGTCCAACAGACTCATTTGATATTGTAGCTCAACACCCACAGTGTTAGACTCTGCTTATGGTGGTATGCCTGATCTAATGTATAAAGCATGATCATTTTTACTGGTGCAGTCCTCAGTTCAACCGACTCGTTTGATATTGTAGCCCAACACCCACAGTGTTAGACTCTGCTTATGGTGGTATGCCTGATCTAATGTATAAAGCATGATCAGTTTTACTGGTGCAGTCCTCAGTCCAACAGACTCATTTGATATTGTAGCTCAACACCCACAGTGTTAGACTCTGCTTATGGTGGTATGCCTGATCTAATGTATAAAGCATGATCAGTTTTACTGGTGCAGTCCTCAGTCCAACAGACTCATTTGATATTGTAGCCCAACACCCACAGTGTTAGACTCTGCTTATGGTGGTATGCCTGATCTAATGTATAAAGCATGATCAGTTTTACTGGTGCAGTCCTCAGTCCAACAGACTCATTTGATATTGTAACTCAACACCCACAGTGTTAGACTCTGCTTATGGTGGTATGCCTGATCTAATGTATAAAGCATGATCAGTTTTACTGGTGCAGTCCTCAGTTCAACAGACTCGTTTGATATTGTAACTCAACACCCACAATGTTAGACTCTGCTTATGGTGGTATGCCTGATCTAATGTATAAAGCATGATCATTTTTACTGGTGCAGTCCTTAGTCCAACAGACTCGTTTGATATTGTAACTCAACACCCACAATGTTAGACTCTGCTTATGGTGGTATGCCTGATCTAACGTATAAAGCATGATCAGTTTTACTGGTGCAGTCCTTAGTCCAACAGAATCAAACAAAACATACAGTTGGATTTTATCACCCTCAAATTCTACATGTCTCCCTTTAATCAAACAATTTGACAACTTTCTTACCTGTAATTTTGAGTTGTGTGCCTCCTTGGCACATTCCACGGCATTCTTGTAAGACTGGCTGACAGTCTCGTAGTCATGGTGGGATTTTTCTTGAGCGTCAGCAATGTTCAGCCACGTACGCCCCTCCTGGGAATTTTAAGGCAAAATAAATTCAAATGTTAAAATTGCCGATATACTTTTATACTAGGTTTATATTTTTGTTTGACAAACTAGAGGATCTTTTATAATGATACTTACTATTAAGTATATTGCTAGTTTAATTGGTATCCCAAAGTTGACAAAAAAACAACAAATAAACAAAGCAAAACAAAAATGAGCAAAAATCAAACAAGGACCAAAGGTCAAAGGTTACCTCTTTCGGATGACCTTTCCTCAGCTCCAGCTCTTTGCGATACATCTCAATAGCCTTTCTGTGCTGACCGTCATCTGCGTAGGTGGTCGCCAGTGAAACATAGATGGGGACCAGCTCTTTCGGGCCACACTGCAGGGCCATGGCACAGGAAAGCTTTGGAGAAAGTAAAATTACATAATTTGCCAAAGTTTTTCTTCGGTGAAATTGTTTTTAACTAACCCCAAGCATCATTAGAGTCAATACTGATGAACAAATTTGCAGAAATTAGAATTATTATTATTTTTTTTTACTTATTTGATTCCAGTAATTTCTAGCATTGTATTGTTTAAATCATCCATAACATTTCAGAGGTATAGAAATCCAACCGAGTATGCGTTAAGAACACACTTGCACCATCTGCTACAAGCACAGACTGTGGTGCTAAGCACTGAACAAGAAAACACTGCACAACATGGAATTTCATCTTGCCTTTCTCATGTTCCATAACACTCCATAAATTCCATCTGCCAGGGGTGGGCGTCATTGCTGACAAAAAGGTCTGACACTAGGGTCCAAATTTTGGGATAGATGTTGAAACGATGGCTTTTCCACCTTTTGGTAACCCCTGGAGTTAACCCCTGGAGTTAAGGAGCTTTTGGGAATAGTATCCTCAGGAGTAGATCAAAGAGCAGGATTTCTTTAAATCTAAAGAAATTAACTGCTACTTTTTTCCACCAGGCAGGCAGATATAAAAGAAGTCCGATTTCAGAGAAAAGTCTGAAATTTCTCATGCCTGATCGACGAAGCACAGAATACCATATTCCCTTTTTTCCATTCACCATTACTTTCTTGTAAGGTACCTGTTTCTTGTAGTAGATGGCAGCCCGTGTGAACACACTGATCTTACAGCAGAGGTCACCCAACGCCTCGTACAATGGAAGTCGTTCTCTGTAAGCAACATCTGATGTGTCGTCCAGTTCCTCTTGAAACTGGCAAGCTCTGATGGCTGAAGGGGACAGATTGATGAGACCAAAGACCATTTCATCTGTTAGAATCAATTTACTGTCTGAGCAAAGTTTATTAATACACTTCGTTACATTTTCAGCGACTTGATCAACCATTTGACACCACTCAATTGCATGGGTTATGTATGGCGGTACAACTGCACACAGAACTAACCATGTGTACTGTGTAGATAATAATAATAATAATAACAAATAGTGGCTTCTTATATAGCGCTCAAATCTGTCACTCAGTGACGCTCACAGCGTTCCAACATTACCCCTGGGTCATTGGGTCATTTATTTCATTCCTTAAACAATCTCAGCTCTCTTGGGAGTATACAGCCTGTGCTGCCAAGTATGTAGCACACCAAGCTAATCCAATCACATGAACCATCTCTGCCCTCACAGGTACCCATTTACTCCTGGGTGAAGAGAAGCAACTATAGTGAAGTGTCTTGCTCAAGGACACAAGTGTCAAGACCGGGATTCGAACCCACACCCTGATGACTAAGCCAGAAGAGCTTGAGTCTAATGCACTAAACCGCTCGACCACGACACGCCACATCATATTGCATTCACCACGTGATATCATACTGGAGGACTGCATAGTTTATACATCACTTAAAACCACAGTGGATGGTAATGAATAGTCTCACAGTAGGAGGGTTAATATGATTTTTGTGCCACGGCTTTACTAGGCAGGGTTGGTCATCAAATCAACTGGCAAAACAAAAATGTACAATACATGTACCACAGCCTACTGGCCACTGACAACAAACAATGTAAGTGCAATATTCATGCAGGAATTAGTGTAAACCCAAATTCTGATTGCATATAAGGTTTAGGACTACATCTATGCAACTCTCAAGACACAGTATGTGGTCTTACCACAGGAGATTTCATCTTACTTGCTTTGAGCGTCCTGACAACCATGTCCCTTTCCTCTGCTTTGCCTGAGCCCAGCTTGTAAGCTTTCTTCAAGGCCCTCTTAGCCGCAGTGAAGTCACCCAGCTGGAGCAGTACCTAGTGATCAGACAGAGAGCAATGTTAGCTGCCCCTAGACATTCTGTCTCAGCAAAATGAAACAGCGAGAGCTAAGACTATTGCCCTTATTGCTCACTTATGACACTTACACATGTAAATGAAGGATAAATTAAAGTGTCCACTTTCAAAACAAGGTGTCAGAAAGCCACCCAGACTAGACAAGACGAGTTTAGGATTTTCTTTTTCAAGATAGAAGGACTTACATTTGCCGAAACCGACAGGGCATCGCTCTCCCAGTTCTTCTCTTTGAGTTTCTTAGCGACCTTCATGGCATTCTCAAAGGACCTGAGTGCCTTGGTGCTCTCTCCCATCCTCTGATAGATGTCTCCTTGGGAGTAGTGGCTTCTGTACAAGTCTTCTAAAAGATGATGCTTCCTAAAAAGAAAAGCAGTAACAGTGAACGTATGAGAAAGACACAAGCAGTAGATTTAGCGCAGAAGGAATATTGATCAGCATGAGGATTTCCCACTGAATTTCCATGTTAAAGGGCTCTGTTTAAAGTTATAACTTTAAAACAAATTTTGGTCTAACGACAAAACATTTTTGGAGATGTACAGACTATCCCTTATTACCACAAGTGGATACCTAGAGGTCTGGGCCCATAGACTAATAGTGCTTAACAATTTGATAATAAGCAAAAATGAGCAGGATACCAGTCACAGAGGGTACATGTGAAAAGGTATTTTGGCTGGTAACCTTATTCTGGTAAGTATAATTTTGTTGTGGTTAGATACTTTTTGGACCCTGGACACAACAGGGCATATCTTTCTTCCCTTGATTCTTTGATCACATCTTCCAAAGAAAAGGAAGGTCTTAAAAATCTTTAAATCAGGAAACATCCAGACGAATCAAAGGCCTGGAAAGTACATTTGCAAAGAGTTATCTTCTGCCGAAGACAAGTTATCAGTCAAACTTCAATGTTACGTATACTATGTGTGACTGGTTCTCCACTGCTTTTTGCTTTACAGATAAATTGGACAAGAAATATTTTTCTGCTTAGCCAATAGGAGAATTCAGAGCACTAGGTGGCAGCAGACATAGCAAGTAAGTTTCCATTGTTTACGTAGCTGAGTATGCGCACATTTCTGAGAACAATCTATTTAGCTGGTAAGTCTGTTGCCATCCAGTGTCCCCAAAAGTCTCCATGAAGTGAAATTCTTATAATTTAGGATGGGCCAGTAGAAGTGTATTTAACTCCCTTACTCCGCGATGAAGACTGCCTGCTTGATGAACTTTGCCGAGTTGACATTGTCCCTCTGATTGTCGTAGACCAGGCCTATGTTGAGGTACAGTCTTGCTTTCATTTCCATCAATTCTCTCTCTGATACCACACCCTTCAGGTGGCCGCAAACTTCCAGACTCCTGCATATCAACAAAGAATGATGAAGGCCTAGAACTTTACTACTCTGTCAGTGCAGAAAACAACAATTTTCCAGACAAAAAAATAGCACTTCAAATAACGGTTTGCCCGTTTAGACAGAATTTTACTGGTCCTCAGGTGTTTTGCATTTCACCAAAGGACAGCTAATAAGAACCAGAACTTTGACAGTCTGTGGGAAAGTGTGTTAGAGGAAGAAACCATGGAAGAAGAAACGGACCCATCCAGGCATAGACCAGGGTGATAAAAGCTGTGGCTTCTGTGGCATTCACGAAGTCTTAGTCTGAAATGATCGAACCCACATTTATCACAGCAGTTTAAAAATGTTTAAATTCCTTTAACTTTGCTTTGCGTTATGCGATAACCTGGCATGTTAACTCCTGTTATTATCCTTTTTGATACCTTTTATTTCCCACTGACAGTCTAAAAATGTTCAAGTGACCCAATCCTTACTTGAAGAATGACTCTCTGGCCTTATGTAATGCAACTTGAGCCTCATCGGGGTCGCTCTGTTTGACATTCTCCCCCTGGAACAAGTACGTCCGTCCTATAGTGGCGTGTGCTCGCTGCTCTTCAACATAGTTCTCTACAGACCGGGCCAGCTCCAGATGACGCCCTTGATGGCGGAGGGCTTTCTTGTAGTGGCCGAGTTGACTGTAGCATTCCCCGATCTTGCGATTGGCAACTGCTTCTCCAATGACATCCTGAACTGACTCTGAGAGTTGCAATTCGTGTTGATGTTCTTTGATAGCTTCTTCGTACTCACCTGATTGAACATAACAAATTGCAGAAGGTTTAAAACTAATTTTTTCAATAGGTGATGGAGACAACACTTGCACAATGTTTGAAAATCACTACTTGAATGGCTTCTGAATGGTTACCCCCGAACAAAGATATTGATAAAATAGGGAGACCACCAACATTGGGGCTGGATAGCTCAGTTGGTGGAGCGCCGTTACGTTAAGCCGGTGGTCGCAGGTTCAAATCCCGCTTCAGTCAATTTTTCTTTGTTCACTCCAAAATTGATTTAAAAATTTACCCAGTCAGTTTCCCTTGTGGTTTGTTGCTTGATATTTAAAAATCACTTACATTACAGGTACACCTGTTTTTCCAAACTTGATGACTGTAACAAGTATTTAACATGTTTTTTCCTGCTTCATTGCCAAAACCTGTCCCTAAAAAATATGTTGTTCTGTACAACATATTTTACTTCTGCCTCCTAGCCCAACCCACAAAATCCAGGATGTGCCACTGGTGGTAAGGTGTGAAACCCCAGTGTACAAGAACTTTCACTTTCAACTTACCATACTTGGAAAGCAGTTCCCCTAAGACATTACAGAGTTCGGCCTCTTCTTTGAGCTTCCCAGCAGCCTGAGACTTCAGTTTGCACTTCTGAAGTCCTGTAACATAAATTTTAGCCCAAATTGAAATGTTAAAGTTATTTTAAATAAAAGGGCTTAGTACATGCTTGGCTTTTAGGAGTGTTGAGGAGCCTAATAATTTTTACACCAACATTTTTTGTTTAGTGCACCCGTTGGCACAAGCTCTGGTGTTTCTGATCAGCAGAGTGTGGGTTTGAGTCTAGGTCTTGACCCTTGTGTCAGCAAGACACTTTACCATTATTGCTTCATCCTTCGGATGGGACGTAAAGCTGTAGATATGTCCCATGTTTTGTGTAATGCACGTCAAAGAAGCCAGTAGACTTATTGTTAAGAGAAGGGGTTTGCTGCTGTGTTTCTGGCAATGTTGGCAGCAGATTGCACCGCATCACTTTGTAAACAATTACAAGGTGGTATATAAATCATAAATGGGCCTCACAATTGAAAATACAGGCTGTTGTAAAAGTCAGGCTCAACAAGTACACATTTTCAGAGTATTCTCTTAGTTGTTAGTTTAAAAAAACACATTAAAACAAAAATAAAATCCCCTATTTATATATATTTGTTTAATGATTTCCAACCCTTAGCATCTTAGTTTGAAAACTTAGGTACCAGCCTTTTGTCATCTGTGTTCCATTATAAAATTAAACTATCGTACCATCACCCGTTTCCAATTGACACCTATTTCCGATCACCAATTTTTATTCCTGTTTACCATGAGAATGGGCGAGATCCACAGGGTCAGGGACCATTTGAAGGATTTGCAAGGGGGCGACATGATCAGGAATCAGTTCTACTAGTAGGCCTAATACTAGTTTACAGTAGTAGAAGTACTTCGTAACCACTACAAGCATTCATACCTATACTACAGCATGCAGTCTGCAGTACACACTCAACCAGTCCATGTCATGATGTCAACAAACAACAGCAGTGGCCCCAGTGCCAGCGGTCATACTAATTAGCGTCAACTTGACGGTCTTATTACGACAACTCAAGACAACTCCACGTCAACTCAAGACAACTCCACGACAAACAACAAGTTAAATAAGCCTTCAAATGCGATATTTTTGTCATGTTATGTCTGAAAACACGGCTAAAAATTCCGTATCAGGCTGCCACTTTATCGTCCTTAATTTAGGTCAAAATGTATCCTTACCTGTCCAGAAAGGTTGACAGAATGTAAACAGAGAGGAACTGGCAATTTGAATGTTTACAAAGAAATCATAAAAAATAGGCTAATTTCACGTGTACGTTGGGCTTGACAACGTAACTCGCTAAATGCCATTTTAGTTCTTTTGGGTATGAATGCCGCACGATGAAATGTCCGCTTAAATTTTCTTTTTTTTAAGGTCAATAATTAGCGTTTTAGCTACCAATTTCTCGAGAGGAATATTTAAAAAAGGGAAATAAATGCCATTTTAGTTCTTTTGGGCATGACTGCGCAAAAGTGCCGGCCACACGATGAAATATCTGCTTGAATTTTCTTTTTTTAAGGTCAATAATTAGCGTTTTTGCTACCAATTTCTCAGAGGAATTAGAGGGTATGTACTGCCGTTTTCCTACAGAAAACTTAAGGCCGTTTTGACCTCATATATGTTGTGTATATCTCTATGAGTATGACGTCAGATGCATAAGGTCTATATTTAAAAAAGGGAAATAAAGCCCAACATCCATTAAAAAAATTGAAAAAATCCCCTAGAAATTGGCAGTCGGATATGGAAACTTTTCCGTGCCAGTCAGTGCATAACAGTTAGTTGCGATAATCGTAACCCTCCATCCTCTCCGACTGTCAGGAGGATGGATGGAGGGTTACGATTATCGCAACTAACGTTAGTCAGTGCAGTGACGTGTGAAGTGTGGTTTCTCTTCTTATAAAGTCTAACGTTAGTTAGTCATTGGTCATGTTTAGACCCAGTAACTGGGGCGCTGTACTCCTTTTTAATGTCAAAATCTCAAAAAAGCAGTACAGCGCGCCAGTTACTCGTTAGGTCATTGTTAGTGTTACTGACTGTGCTGTGTGTTATGTATTGTAATAATGTTAGTTTACTCATGGAGGAAGGAAATATTTCCTTCCTCCATGGTTTACTTTAAAAAAAATTGAGTGTTGTAAAAAGATGACGAATAAAACTTACTTTTGAACTCCTTTCTGTCTTGAGAATTCATCTAGAAAAGAACTTCAGGCACCGAACTCGTTTCAACATTTCTTAAAAATTAGGGTATTAAGCCTAACTTTGGTTTGTCATGCTTTTGTTGTCAGCAGACATGTCAGACTTCAAAAAGGCCAGCCTAGCTCAGCTGACTACAGCGCCATCTTGAAATTCCCGCGATTGACCCACTGGCTTTTCTTTTTCCAAAGGGGTGCTGTCATTCGATAACACAAGAGGGCGCATTTTATGAATTTGTAGATTGCGCTACTCTACTCATTTTGGTGATTTGTATCCTTGTGTTCATCATTCCTAGATTGCGCGCTCTCGTCCGGCGAGAAAACGGGCACGGAGGAAGGGGTAGGCTTTGAAAGTGGAGGGGGGAGGGGGGAATCAGCTGAGGGAAATTACTGTGAGATGGAGGAGAGAGTACCGATTTAAGACATTCTGTTCATTGTCAAATCATATTAGAATATAATTTTCGCCACATTTTCTTCGCTAAATCCCAACATCAGGCAAATCCCCACTTTGAGCAGCACCATGACCTGCCCAATCTACATATTGAGCGCTCAATCTAAGATTGGGCACAACTTTGCGCAAAGTACCAGACAAGTTTGTTAATGTTATTGTTAGAGATCAAGTCATGGGGGAAGTTGAAGTATTGTCGAATGGAATGGATTGAATATTATTTATTATACAATGGTCCAAAAGGCTTTGTTACATCTACGTACAATTGCGCAGGCACATTCATTTACAAACTTGTTTGCAAGAACTACCGTTTTCAACACTGTAAACAACAAGCACGTGTTGTGGCAGTGCAGCGCTTGCACTAGCACTAGCAGTAGCACTAGCACTAGCACTAGCAGTAATAGTACTACTAGTACAAGTAGCAGCTCTGCGTGTAAAACTATATCATTGACTCCGAGTTTATCTTTCGACAACAACGACAGTCCTATCCAAAAACAACAACTTGACCAAGCCAAATTGTTGAAATCTGATACCAGCATTTTACCAACAGATAATATGGCCGAATCTAGAACCATTTGTGTGGATATTGTGACATCTGATTGTGTGAAAGATTGTAGGGCTCCGGTTTGCAGCGACCGGGTTGCCCTGCAGGGAAACGGCAGCACATCTCAGCCAGACGTCCTGGAGGGTGGTGCCATGGCGGAGTCCTCCTTGAGAAGCTATGCTGAAAAGAGGAAGTGGTTCGGTAATCAAACTAAAACTAAAAAGGTAGTTCTTTTTTTTCAACCATTATGGAATAGAAGTTTGAGTGTGTTCCTGAGTTTATTAGTGAACTTTTAAAAACAGAAATATTGTTATTGAATGAAAAAAAGATTTTAACTTTTTAAGAACAATTAATAGTTGTTTATGGATAGGGTGCCTCCTCCATCATGTCCTACCATGGTCTTTCAAAAATCAAGTAGTTACTTTATTTATTATCGAATGAATGCTTACGTAGTTGCGATAATCGTAACCCTCCATCCTCCTGACGGTCGGAGGATGGAGGGTTACGATTATCGCAACTAACATTTAGTGTACAATTGTACACGTAAACGGTTGATTTAATTCATTTTTTGATGAAGCTATATTTTTAACTTAAATTTATTTTATTAATTATTTTTTATATTAAATCCTTTTTAGTATAGTTATTATTTGAGGAGGGTAATTAGTTATTACAGTATGGCTGAAATAGCTGCGATCAGTGTGATCTGATGCAGGAGAATGCTGGACTCTGTTGCTCTATGCTGCTTAAGTACTGCCAAAGAGGTTTAGTTAGCTAACAAGTGGGCTTAGCTCAAAGGCGCTCGAGGAGGACAGGAACTGGAACAGGATATGTTGGGCTTAGCTCGGTGTAGGTGATGCATGCGTGTAGGCGAGGTCTGCAACAGCAATTGCAATTGGGTGCATTTAAAGTGATGACCCAAAAAATACATAAACTTTACACGATTTTTACCCATGCTGCATCTACGACGAGGATCAAGGGTTAGGATTAAATCACAACTAGCGCTGGAACTTCTGGAATTATACTTTTCCACTAAAAGCTGAAATTGTCATCTGTATCTAATTCCACATTCTAAGACTCTTTCTGTTCGCTCACTTTATATCATCATCAGAACCCTTTATTGGGATTGCACTCCATCTTGTCTTGCCCTATTCACCCGCAGGGAAAGAAACTGGACCGACATCCAAAGAAGATACAGAAGTTTGCCAATGATGACAAATTCAATGAAACCTCGTACTACTTTGAAAACGGTGGGTAAAAGCAAATTAAGCAATGTCCCTACCTTCTAAAGATAATTAATAAGGTTTGAGTTTTTGGATCATTTGGAGTACAAAGTAAGTGGCGCTCCTTCCGATTCAAAGTGATAAAACAGGGATTTGGAGCGGTCAAGTGCACCGGACTCAAGATCTGGTGGTCAAGTCATCGGGGTGTGGTTTCGAATCCCGGTCATGACACTTGTGTCCTTGAGCAAGATGCTTTAATATAATTGCTTCTCTTCACCCGGGGGTATAAATAAAAAAAGCCTTGAAAAAGCCTTCAGAGCGCCACGGCAGCTCGGGGCTGAAAACTCCACAGGGAGTTGAGAAAGATTACGGGAATGTTATTGGTCCAGTGACCAGGGCACTAATGTAAAGCGCATTGAGGCGTTATTGTGAAATGCGCTATATAAGAGATAGTTATTATAAGATTGTGTATTAAGATTGTGGTTATGCTTATTCACAAAGTGTTTAAAGGTTATTGACTTGACAGCAATTGTTAAAACTTCCCTTGTTTTACCTAAGTTGCCCTTTATGTGAGATTATCATAAAGCACTATATACTCCGTGCTTTCCATACCAAATCCTATGATTGGTCAATATGTGAGGGGGTGGGGCTTAATGGATTGGTCTGTTGAAATACTCAACAATAATTGATAAATGGGCCTTTGAGTATTTTAGTTTTTAATTTTAATTTCTATTTCTGTTGGCACAGGTCTGAGGAAAGTAACACCGTACGTGTATGTGTTTGAGGCTCATGTCAAAGGTCGCTGGATGAAGCGGTCTGTAATGGACGTTTTCAGGCACGAGTTCAGATCAGAAACGCCAGAGTATTATGTGAGTTGGCCATGTGTATCATTCCCAGCTGATTTATAGTGTGTCGTGGTTGAGCAAACTAGTGCACCGGACTCAGGTTCTGCGAGGTGGAGTCCTGGTTGGTGACCCTTGTGTCCAGTGACCCTTGTGTCCTTGAGCAAGACACTAAACTATAGACCTTTCCATTGTTGATAAACAAACCGTGCTGGTTGGCATGGACGGCCAAATGTAGCAAAACATTCAAGTCTTGTTGACAGACGTTGTGAACCAAATTCAACATTTTTGCAACTTCCTATTTAAAGAAGATACATCCCATTATTGGCTGGTTTGCTTCTAACGAACTGTAAACAGTTCTTGAATATTTGTGTAACATTTTTGCAAACTGTGATTATCTGTCATTGCTTTGCATTGATGGCTCCCCGTAGTTTTCCATCTTGGTTGGCAAAAACTCGGGCCGTGACGTTACAAAAGAAAGGTCTATACCTGTAATTGTTTCTCTTCACCCAGGGGTAAATGGGTACCTGTGATCACCACGCAGTGAAGACTGGGTCCTCACATTGTTATTCCCTAATCAACACATGGGAAGTCTGACCACCAAAATGGCGCAGCAAGATTTATCGTTTGATGGCATCAGGTTTGGGGCAATATAGTGAGCAGCCATATTGCTTGTTTGTAGAGACATTTTACCTGGCCTTGGGCATTTACATGAAAGTGACATTTGTTAAGTTACCAATGTTGAGGGAGATTGCTGTATGGTATATGTCTTATAAAGTTTATTACAGAAAATAATAGTTTTATTTAATAGTGCCTTGCTTCATTGTCCAACCTCCTCCCTCCCTCACAGCAAAAGGCAATAAGCAACGGATTGATAACCATTGATGGGAAGAAAGTCTCACTGGATAAGATTCTGGTTAACAATGAGTTCCTACGTTCCATGGTTCACCGCCATGAGCCACCGGTGACCAGTCAACCCTTGGAGATAATCACAGCCAACGAGGAATATGTAGTCATCAACAAACCAGCTTCAATTCCGGTAAGTCACTCTTCAGCTTGTTAAGGTTACTAAGCTCCATGAGTACTTTACCATTTATCCGGATAACGAGATAACTTACCTCCCAAGGTTGACTTTTTTTGTGGAATAAGTTCATAATTTCTTTCCTCAAGACAACATGTTAACCAGTTGCCACCGAGATTCTTCCACTGTTTCCTGTCCAGCCTGACGGGATTATTACACTGTGATTTTAACAGCCTTCTATGAGAAAATAAATTAGATTGTTGATTTGTATTTTGACAGGTTCATCCATGTGGCAAGTACCGTCACAACACCATCATATTTCTCCTGGGTAAAGAATACGGATTTACAGGACTACACAGTGAGTTACCAAATCATTTTTGAAATTCACTTTTTCATGAATCTGTTTGACTAATAAGTTTATCGCTTTGGAGATGAATGATAAAATATGAGCTAATGTATTGTAACAGGTGTACAATTAACTGGTTCAAGTACTTAAATGACTAGGGAGAACAACAAACACAAGGCAAGATTTCTGACTCCAGAGATCGTGTATTCTTCAAACGAATATAACAACTGTTGTATTTAATTAATGAACGTCGGTACAAACTGCTTGTCATGTGTATCATAAGGGTGATGCACCTTAGGGTGACATGAGGGTAATGTTTCCGGTTTAATGGCCTCTGACTGGCACCCCCCCCCCCCCCCCGAACAAGAGCAAACACTTGTGAGCTGTAGGGGGTATCTGGGTGTCGTTTTAGATGTTCTTTTGAACTTGGGTCCATGATTTGCCATGTGTGTTGGAAGTGACTGATCTGGAAATCATGTTTGAAAATTTCGAGCCAAGTCCCAAATCCTTCGATACCCAACTGCCAAAGTGAAGGAATTCGAAGGAATTGGGCTCTCCAGCCCAAACAACCAATGCTTATCACAGGCTCAGGCATTCCAAGAATTCTCAAAGTCCACACAATTTTGTTGTGGTGTGACATAGGAGAAGAGGATACTGGAGGAAATGGGTCACATGTTAGCCAAACTGCCAAGTCTGTAAGGGCTTAACCCTAGCCTGTTACAACCCTTCAAAATCCAACTGCATGTTTTGTTCGATTCTGTTGGACTGAGGACTGCACTAGTAAACATGGGATCAGGCATACCACCATAAACAGAGTCCAACAGTTTGGGTGTTGAGTTACCGTGTAAATCACTCAAGGGAATTAAGGTTAGCAATTAACAAGCTTAGAAGCACAAGACATCTCGGCCATGGTGTGTTGTGGCAGAGTGGTCTGGTGCACTCAAGATCCAGTGTTGTCAGAGTGTAGGTTGGGGTCCCGGTCATAGCACTTGTGTCCTTGAGCGAGACGTTGTATCATGATTTCTTCAACCTTCATTTGGGACATACAGTTGTAGGACTCATGGGTTTGTCCCAGTTGGTTGGCTGCAGTTTGTGCTGCATCACCCTTACAAGGTGCTTTTTATAAATGGGTCTCATAATTCAATCATAGCTGTGCATGCCTGTCTTAAAAAATAATGACCACCTTGAGATAAAACGCTAATGAGAACTCACTGCCTGATATTGAAGGAAATCATGATATGTTTAATTGTGTGTTTTAGCAATTCATCGTCTGGACAGGTTGACCTCAGGACTGCTCATGTTTGCAAGGTAGGAATTAAAAAAGCTCAAATTCAGTATTTTCCATACTGATTTCATCTTTCAAAAGTTGTGACAAGTAAGCTGTAATACCTCCTTGGAATGCCTTGTAATACTTTGTACAATAAAACCTTTTTTCCAGGATTCTTTTTTTTCTCCTAACAGAAACAGAAACACTGTGTTTGATACCAAGTCTTCTAAATGAACGAGGGCCGTTAAAGTTCATGATAATGTCATACAAAATTTGAAATGGTTAACTTGTGTGGTCAGGTTGGCGTAGTGGTATCTTTCCTCGCCTTCCACCTCTAAGACCCCGGTTCGAATCCCGCCGGGGGCACTATATGGATTGAGTTTTCAGTCCCTACCTGATTGTGTAGGTTTTCCATGGAATAGTTGACTGGGGTTTTTCTCCCACATCTAAAACTGAAACTTCCTTCCTTGTCTTCAACCCATGGGGTTCTTGGCTAGTATAGTGATTGAGTTCGCTTTCTGAGAATCCTTGGCTTCACAACCAGAGTAAATAAAAAAATGAAGAAAAAAAGTATATAAATCTCAAGTTTGCCATTTTACATTTGAGTTTGCATTGGAATAATGGTAGAATGGTGAATAATAATTTGCATTTAAGTCATAAAAGTAATAAAGATATTGTATTTTCTTCAAAAACTTTCATTTGGGAATATGAACAATCTTATGGTAAATAAACAAAGTCTTACACTTGTTTTGGTACAGGACTCGTGAAGTTTCACAACGAGTTGACGCTTACGTACGGGAGAGAAAACTCACTAAGACATACATCTGTAAAGTGGTCGGAGAATTCCCAAGGTAAAGGTTACAGCATGCAGTTGTGATTTCCCTAAACTCCTCTGCCTCGACTTTCTAAATTTTCTCAAAGAGAATGCATCTATTATGTTGTCAAATTTGTTGTTTGTAACATTCTATAAAATAGATTTATAATAATAATGTGAGAGGCTAATCATCCTTACTGGCAGCTGAGAAGCTAAATTGCAAAGGACGCAATGTACAATGTGTTCAAGCTGCAGGCATTCAAGGGCGCTGTTGGCAGCCAGCCACATCAACCCATATATGACCACGGAGCACAGCCTGAGATCAAAAATGTTTGATTTTTCCGGAGGGAGGAAAACCGGAGGGAAAAAGAGAAAAACCCTCATGGCACAGGAGAGAACCAACACCCAACTGTACTTACATATAGCCCCTGGTCTTAAATCGAACCAGGGCCACAGTGGTGAGAGGTGAGCACTTTACGCACTAGCCAACCATGCCACCCTTAGTTTACTCTGTCGTTTCTTGTTGTATACTTAGCACTTCCGTTGATTGTGCGCAACCTATCGTCACTGTGTCTCACAAGATCGGAGTCTGTAGGGTGGGCCCTAACGGCAAAGAATGCAAGACACACTTCAAACGCCTCAGCTATGATGGGCACACCAGCATCGTGCAATGTAAGTACTTTCATATAAACATGAATGATCCAATAGCACTTAACGCTAAAAATAGGTCACCCAAGTACCTGGATCTCAGATAACCTGTCAAGTTTCACTGATGTACGCGTCAATTATACAGACAAACGCACTGTATACTGTACTACTGTGGTCTGGCGCACTGATGCGGTGATGCGATGTGGTGGAAAGTTTGTCTGTGGCATCCAGGTATTTTTTAGCAGTGCTATTAGTGTAGATCTGCTTAAATTTTAAAGTTATGATACATGATTGAAAGGGATTTAAAAAAAAACATGAAAACGAGTCTTTCTCTTGTAGCCTTTGAAGACTCTGCTAGGGTCGAAATGCCGTTTACATTCAACAGTGAAATCAATTCTCTTCTGCCAAATTCTGAATGAGTCATGTTGTAAGAAATTTCACTTTGACTTCGAGAGATTGATGCTGCTTTTTTTTTCCCTGACAGGTTTTCCTCACACAGGTCGTATGCACCAGATTCGTGTTCATCTTCAGTACCTAGGGTATCCCATAGTCAATGACCCCCTGTATAATAACCCAGTATGGGGTCCACAGCTTGGTAAAGGGGGCGACATACCTCACAGGACCGAACAGGTACGTTTTCCCCGGTTGAATCGGACTCATCAGCGTAGCCAGGATTTTTGTCCTAGGGGGGCACAGGGGGGCATTGCTTTTCAGTGGGGGGCTCAGGTACCATTTTTAAAAATTAATTACACGTATCTACATTTTTTGGGGGGCACTGGAAAAAAAAATTCGGGGGGGGGGGGGGGGGTTGGGGGGCACGTGCCCCCCCCCCCAGGCCCACCACCCTTGGCTCCGCCACTGATCTAACTTCACAACAAAGTTCACTACTCAAAGTTCAGGTCTTAGCTCTGGGCCCTATTGCATAGAGGTGCTTAAGCACAATTTTCAGCTTAAAAATTTCCTGCTATGCAAAAATAAGCTGGAAGCCAGTCACAGATGGCACACGTTACATGGTATTTTGGCTGGTAAATATATTCTGGTAAGCACAATTGTTTTATGCTAATATGTAGCTGCTTTTTTGTGCCTGAACAGGAATGATTTCATTAGCGATATGAGATTTGGCTCTTCTGTTTTACAGGAGCTCTTAAATGAGCTGATTAAACAGCACTCTGCTGAGATAGAGTCTCAAGTCATCCATGATCCAGAAGACTTTGTCAAATCAACAAGAAGCTGTCTCGTCACTGATGATCAGCAAACTGATAAGAGTGCTTCAATAGAGGGCGCTGCATCAGATGAGAAGTCTGGAGCCCCGTCAAAAGATGTACAGTCTGTGAACGCTTTGCACTGTAATGCAGACGAGACGGGGGCTGGAACTAGAAACACAGAAGCTTGTGTTGCTGATGAGAACAGAACTAGCAAGTCTAAACATGATGTGGACACAGAGGGCAGCATTGTTGAACGGACTGAAGATGCAGCCAATCAGCAATGCAGTAGTGTATCTGTCAATGAGCCAAATCAGATTGGAGTAAGTGAACTACAGGTTAGTAAGGACTTGCCATGTCAAGCGGCTGGAGCTACAGGGACTGATGAAGCAGCAGAGCGCCCTCTAGAGTCTGAGACACCAATGGAGGAGGAAGACCGACGCCAGCTTGTACAGGATATGTGCAGAGAATGCAAGTTGAAACTTAGAGACCCCACACCTGAAGAGATGATCATGTATCTGCATGCTTTGTCTTATAAGGTAAGCCAAAGATTAGTGGGGGATTTTCTTTTACTTGCCAGCTGGATCTGTAAGCTTACCCTTTCTCTAATCTGCCAGCATTTTGACTGGTCCATATCTTTTTATTTGATTGTTTTCTTTCTATCTATTACAACCATTCGCCTGGCCCCAGTAGGTTATAAGCGAGCTGTGAATGCATTTGTTTAAATGAATCTGTTGGCTCGAGCTGCCGTATGGCCTTGACTTGATTAATTGAAATCTGTTCGAAAGAATGAACCAGCCAGCAGGACCACTGGACAGAATTTTGACGAGTCCTGAGGTGTTTGAACAGGCTGTATTTCAAAATCACCATCTGAATAAGTCTTTTTGTTTTCGTCTTCAGGGACCAGACTTTGAATTCACCACCCCATTACCCAAGTGGGCAGAAGAACATATACAGAGGACAACAGCTATGACCTCAGACTAGCGTAAAATCTCCTGAAATCTACATCAGCTACAATCTGACCAGGCCCTCTATTGACAGACACCAACAAGCTATACTTCAGAGAATCATGCTCTTGTATAAGAATCTTGGCTAACGTATAACATACAAGTCGGCAAAAACACAAAGTTTTATAGTGGCAAATTATCAAAAGCAGATGAAAGCCTAGTATTGACAAAAGGACTGGGGAGTGTTCTGAGGTGTCGGCATATTTTGCGATGAAGTCACTGACTCATTCAGGCATGTGGAGTTGGACCGCTTGCACTGATGTCAGTAAGCCATCATCAGATTTCACTTTTGTAACTTTTGAGCATCAGCACGTTAATCCGGAGGTCGCAGGTTAAGATCAATTAAACAATTTACCCTGTCGGTTTTCCCTGTGGTTTATTACTTTGAATAAAATTTGCATCCCCATAAGGTGATCCTTGTACTGTTGTTTCCCAGGTTTTATCGTAAATTTGGGTGTGATCCCTGGTGATACAGCAGTTTCAGATTGTATTGGTTCTCACTGGCCCCCCGAACAAAGATATTGACAAAATAGGGAGACAGCCGTAGGGCTAGATTGCTCAGTTGGTAGAGCACCGGTACTTAAATCCGGAGGTCAGTGGTTCAAATCCCATTCTAGTCAATTTTTCACCCAAATGAAATTAAATTTACCCCGTCAGTTTTCCTTGTGGTTTATCGCTTGATAGTTCTACTTTTTGAGGCAATTTGTTCACTTCCAAATGCTCACTTCCTGGTGAATTACATTTTAGTATAAAATGTAAGGGCAGTGGATTCCTTTTTTATTGAGACAATAAGTACCATACTTTATAATTTCTATACTTTATCAGATGAAATTAAATCAGTTTAAGAATAAAAACTACTTCAAGTATGTTATTTTGAGAGACTTTATTAAAACCTATTGCATTTTCATCCACAAATCACCAACACGCTTCCAATGTAACTCTTTTGTCGAGTCATGTGTCGTGAGAAAGGCAAAGCAGAGTGTGTGACAGCGCCCTCTATTACTCCTGTTTTATGTCGTCCCACCCCTAATCCATGACGACGGCTGTTTATGGAGGGGTTGGAGATTTTGAGTTGATATGTATTGTATCCTTACCTGCTAACGCAGATGATAATGCCACATATTTATGGTAGATATGAAGAGTGTAACATTGCTCATAAAGTTCAGTCAGTGCCGACACCCGGGTGGTATTTCTCTGCAGTACACAAATGATGACTCTCTTGAACTCTTTTGTATTCTCCATCTTTTCCAAAGACTTCTTCAATAAGTTGTTCCCCTCACCAAAAATATGAAGCCCCCTGTAGATGAACGGGAACCATTTTCCAGGCTTGATAAGAAGCATTTAAGTAAAACCTTTGTGATTAAAAATTTCATTTTTAAATAGTTATTACTTGTGAAATAAATATCTGAATGCAAAGAAGGGTGCTACAAAATGTGGGTTGTTGGGAGGGACTTATATCACAGGATAGCTTGCCCATGGAAGGGGAGGGGGGTGAGGGACACACTCTAGATTTGCCCTTCCGGATGGTAGACACCATGTCACTCATCAGCTGGGATTCAAACGTTTGTTATGCGTAGGTTTTAATTAACTTATTCCTTCGGAAATCATTTTATTTAATTTGGGGAAGGAAGGTATTCCGGTCGGTGGTAATTTCCCACATCATTAAATTTCCAAAATCATTTTTTTTTTTTTTTTTGCATTCATAATTCAGTGTACTGAACGGAAAACCATAACATGCAAGCTGGATTATCTTACCAGTGTTAATATTGTTCTTTGGTTGCTGCTGGTGAAATTTCGAGCTGAAATGTTTTCCGGTGTTATTACCAAAACGATAAAATAACCATGTTGATGACGAACCATACTCAAATTTCAAGTAGGAAGTTGGAACTTAGGTTATATGATTCTACTCCAGTCAGCGACAGGGGAACACTCTTGAAGGAGGTGATGTCATACTACATCAAAAGAAATGTATGCCCTCCGACTATGTCTGCTTATGACTTTTTTTATAAATAGATTGACAGAAAATGAGGGACAGTAAAACTACCTCTTCAAGGGTTAAGGAGCTACGGGCCCTGCTCCTCACGTTCCACCGCACCGCCCATGCTTTCAGACACGGTCCTGTATCTGTACATGTATTATGTTGCAGTCAATGTTGTCTTTTTCCCTGACTCCATTAACACTAATGGAACGTTATTATTCGTTATACAAAAAGGCACCAGTCTACCTGTTACTTTCAGCCTCGTTTCATTACATTGATTTGAAAAAAAACAAGATGGCCGAAGGCCGTATCCAAATTGGTGGCAACGGCTACGGCTGTTGCTATGGATGTCCTATCCTTCAATGCATGGTGACGCTGCGATGTGAGCCGTAGCCGCAATTCGGACAAAGCCTTACAATGGTTAAGATCTATTAAAAGAGTAGTGCCACTTGTGACTTTAAAACACAAACAAAACAGCCGAAAATTATAAAAACGGACAAAAGCATTTTATTGTTTACGTAAAGTAAAAACCACAAAGTTTTTTGTGTACATAGAAGCTTTTTTTGTTTTGTTCTTTTCTTTTTCAGTAAACCAAGTTTGGGTTATCAAAGTTGCAAAATATATACATAATACAAACCTGGTAGGTTGTGTAGTGCAAGGCATCTATGGTAAAATGCACGCATTCAAATGTATAAATTATATTTAACATACTTACAAAAACGAAATATATGCATTGGTATAATGAATGCAAAATTACCCATCTACTTTTTGGCAAACTTGCGTTACTTTGGGTTATTAAATTATTTATATGTCACCGTTTTTCAGTTTGTTAAAAAAGCGTGCACTAAAAATACAAATGTTCACCTACATTGCGTGCTTCAAGTTTCAAGAAAATGAATCTTCACATTAAGTTTTTTAACGTCTCAAGTTGGATTTTTTGAACTTGTAGCCTGCATTACCATAGTTTTTAAGCATCCAGCTCAAGATAAATAATATTGGTTGGTTTTTAGCTGTTGTCCAAGCTGGATCTATGGTCCTATCTTCAATTAAAGCAATCTTAAAAATTCAAAAGTGACAAAAAATACATGGTTCTCAAATACAACAAAATAAAGTGCCCACAATTTACAACACAATGTTTAAGAAACGGTAGAAAATGTACACTGACGATCGGAGACCGACGTCAACAGGTAAGTCAAAAGTCTAGTTTTGACGTATATTCCGAGTTCTCACGACAGTTATTTGTTGATGGGCAAGTCACTGCGAGAAGAGAGGGCAGATCTAAGAAAGTCTGACGGCTCGGGAATCTTGGAAAAATTGAGAGTCAAGATGTAGCGGAACACTGTCTTGAAATGGGGGTGCTTCGCCGCGTAGATGACGGGGTTTACACAGCTGTTGAGCAGGAGAATGACCCCCGCGTACGGGACGAAATGATCGACACCAGGAATCATGAGTCCGGTGCTGTACGGCGTAAGGCACAAAACGAATGCACACACCACGTAGAAGAGGTTCTTGGTGATCTCAACCTGCCTCTTACTTAACCGTTTCTTCGTAGAGCTCTGCGGTTTGAGGACCGGCTGCTGGTGATGATTGCCGTTGCTGACGGCGGGGCTCTTTGGGTAGTGAGAAGAGGAGGAGTGCTCGTTTGGAGCTGTAATCGTCTTGGTGTGGCGCTTGATGTGGAGAAAGATCTTCACATAGCTGACGACGATGATGATCAGAGGAGCCGGGTACAAGATCGTCGCGATCATACTGTCGTACACACTGAAGGAGTTCTTGTTCTTGTGCAGGGGTCCGCACCGGAGGTATTTGTCGTCGTATCCGAGCTTGCCCACGCCCACCAGGGCAGGGAGGGCAACAGTGACGATGGGTAACAGCCAGGCAAGGAGAGTGGTCCCGATGAGCATCTTAGAGGTGTACAAGGCACGGTACTTTGCGCTGGGTTGGGTTATAAGGTATAACCGGTTCAAGGCAATGAATGCCAGAGTTATCATACTAGACCCCACGAAGATGATGGATAAGGCACCAACTATTGCACACACCACCATGTCCAACGGCCAACCGTCCACACTGACCACTGCCAAGGCATGCCACGGTAAACACAAACAAGTCAGCAGGTCGGTGGTGCTCAGGCTCACAACGTACACATTAGTTGCAGTCCGGAGTTTACGAGATAGCGCGACTGAGAGTATAACCAGGCCGTTACCGAAGCCGCCAAAGACGGCGATGAGGCAGATCGCGACCGCTAGTACCACCCGCTCTCCGTAAGAAAATGTTACCCCAACGTCAGCAGCATCACTTGGCGGTTGAGACCCCCAATATGGCACAGTGGTCAAACCCGGTGTGGCTCTAGCACCCGTGTTGTTCAAGATAAATTCCATGTTGTGGTAACTTCGACTAAGATTCAACGCTAGAGGCAATGCACAACTGATGAGAAGTTGTTATAGTAACACTGATACTGCAATGTTGGTAGCGTCGGCCTGCAGACAACATAGGCACAAATTGGCGCTCATCTCACGTTACTTTACACATCTCTCTGCTCATAGCAAGTTGACAAAATGAAACATGAGATGCAGACATAGTCTACTATCTGAAGACTTCGTGAAAATGTAGTTCAATCAGGAATAGTTGACATCAGGGTTGAAAGCTGCTATATACCCACTTACAGAAGTTAATAGCCCCTCCTCCTTACTCTGATGGTGGCTTATACGTCACCGGATTTCTGCGATCACGTGACGCATGGCCATGACCACTCGGTCAATGCATGGCGTAAGATGATATCTGCAGGAAACAGGGTATCATTCTGACTCTGCAGACCGGCTCGGCCGCATTCTCCTAAAAGTAAAACGCAATAAAATTCATTACAATCGTTGTTACTATTTTTTATCTTTCCTGTCACAGAACAATAAAAGTTCCGCGTCCCACGAGACTTTCACCAGGCCGTTAAACATTTCACAAGGTAAAAGAACGATCTTTTGAAATGTGTGTTGATTTTGGGGTTAAAACGTGAGGTGTTTAAGAGGTAACGAGTGAAATGAAAATTGACCGCAAGATAGACTTATGACTTTCTGAAGGCTTCCGTGTCACCTTGGATCGTACAATAATCTACTAATCTTTGTCCAACACTTGTTTTGATCGTACCAGTAATTGTGTTCGTTAGGTTTTAAAGGTAAAGTATAGGACTTATCATCACCAAAATCAAAATCAAAATTGATTAATTTTAATCTCGAAGTTCACAGATCCTATTTTTTTAATACCAGAGTATTGTTATATTTATTATTATTAATATAGTTATTGCTGTATTATTTTTTTTTTTAGACCTTTGAGCACTGTTAGGCCTCGGTGCGGGGGTGGGAACAATCCAGCAAATACCAGAGCAATCCACCAGAGAAATATTTCAGTTGAAGTTGAGAAAATAACATTTAAATTTATATATAAAAGCAACTGTAAACAATAGCCACATCAGTATTTGACTAAAGATGTCATTCTGATAGGCCAATCAAATGGTTCACTGCAGGTCAGAGTTAAAAAAAAGGGGGGAACGACAGGAGAAAAAAAATATGTATACAATAAAGAAAGAAAAAATATGTAGCAAGGAGACGGACACAAGGGTTGCTAGCCCCCCCGTGCCCCAGTACGCACCTGAACAGTGCGGTGAAGATATGTGCTATACATGACCTGATCTGAAAGCATCATAATATGACTCGTAACAGATCGGGTTCAAAGGAGAACCACTTGGTCAAGGATTGGGTGATCAGCACTGATGGAAAATTGTATACCTCCACTACACCAAAAAAATACTTTTAAATACTCCACCGTTTGCTATAATATATCTATTGGAGCAGTCGAGGTAAATGTAGCTTGAATGTGCGTTAAAAAAAACGAAAAAGCTGGCCTACATAGTTGATGCATTACCCCCAAACTGATTAGATATTATAGCGGTGGTGGAATACACTACTGAACATTTACTTTTCGAACATTGTTATAAATGCACATTCTATCGTAAGAATAGCTTTACCTAAAATGATTACACATTTGAAAAAAACAAAAAAACAAAAACACTCAATGTTGAATTCTCACTATTACGCCTTGCTCTTCGAACGTTCATTGACGTTGACACGAGCCGGCGGGCATGCAACCCAGCACCCACTGGCAAAATTGTTTTCGTGCAGGCCTCTTTTATATTATGTGTGCTTTATTGAACACTGAGACAGGAATGGATACACTTGTCCATGAACCAAATACGTAATTAACATCCCTTTAAAAATAATGTTATTAACACGCAAGAAAAATTGAGTTCTAAATTACTCATGATGTTTTTATAGTGGGAGACTGTTTTGCAAGACTGGTTTAACTTGGTAGTAACCCCAGACATTTTTGCGGTCATAATTAAGATAACATAGAACCCAAACATGAAGATAATTTTTTTTACCTTCGGGGTTATTATTTTTGAGCAAATGAGGGACATTCAGAAGTGGTTGTGGTAAAATCTGCAGAGGTAATGTCCAGAAATGTAAATGTATATATATATACAACGGCGTAGTCAGAATTGACCGGATTCGGCTGAGGCGTAGTGTTTACACCCCCCCCCCCCCGAAAAAGGGAGACACTTCAGACTTAAGCTCATCCAAAGTGACTAAAATTTCTCACCGGTACATCACAAACACGCGATTGTCACTGGACATCAATTGGGGTAGTTTTGATTGAAAATATACATCAGCAAAACCTGTACCTATTTGGGTCACTTTCATCGGGATTGTTTTTTAACCCCGTTTTTTGAAAACACGACACGTTAATGTGTGTTGCGTGTGTAGAATGTTGAGCCTGGAAGCGAGACGGGAGGGGGTGGCGGCAGGTAGACTCGACGTCAACAAGAACAAAACAAAACAACAAAATAACAAAAGTACAAACGCCGAACCCAGAAGTAATCAGTATAAAATGATCGGCATCAAAATGAAAACACAACCTTTGTTTACCCCAGACGTACTTAACACTTTGTTTACTTATAACAAAATGAAATTGGTGTGACAAATAATAGTGATCACACCTGGAATAAATACAAATCATCATACAAAGAAACCCTCGTCGATGTCAACACTGTAATTGACTTGTTTGTTGTGGCTGTCTTCTCGTACGAACAGACGATTTTCCAATCTTCCGCGTCATTGTTATTGATCAATCTTTTAAAGATTGCTTTGAAATTTTGTGATGAATCCGAATTGGACAAGCAGCTGTTGACGGAGCAGAAATGGGAGTGATCTTGACACTTTCAATCGAGTTTCAAAGGCCGGCTTAAGTATTTACAGTCCCTGGTCTTCACCGTTGCCTCATGCTCATGGTCCCGGTAAAAGTACCAGCAGATAACTTACTTGATTTATGACGCAGAGGTCTTTAAGTAGGAGGGAAAGAGATGGAGAGACAGAAAGTGTAAAGAAAGAATGGGATTCTGATGAAGGTCCGGCACTGAGGACCATGTGTGTAGTCAGAGAGGCTTATTATATTAGGAGGCTGGTAGTCATCTTTGGAATTTGGCATTCCAAAGGGTTTCTTGAACTATTTTCTGGAAGGATTATGTCGTTAAAAACACATACAAATCAGCCTTGGCGATTTCGGGGAAGTTTTACTTGTTTATACATTTGGTTCTGGTACCAATCATCCTCGGAATTATTTACGTCTGAACGGTTGTCCTCTTCGAGAAAGTTGGATTTAAAACTGACCTCAATCATTGCTCTTTTCTTGCAAAGCAAGAAGATAATAAACAACAAATGTCAATAATTGGCGCGAAAGACTGTTCAACTGCCCCCATGACATTGTCACAAAACGTTTAAAGATAACATATTTCTTTAAGTTGAAGTCATGAGTAAATTTTGAACGCAGTTGGTTCTACATACGAATGTTGTACCATCCCTTTAATATTGGACTGTTATGACCACCATTATTGATGGAAAACGACGTTAAGACATCGTGGATGGCGTTTTGGCGGGAAAGCCCACGGGTCAAATTCCATGGAGCTGCTTTGCAGGAAGTATTACTTTTACCAGTAAAGCAAAGGCTATCATAGTAGCGGTGAACCCTAGCTTTACACACAATTAACATGACATACTACCACGTCTCTCCCTAGGCCTATATTATAGTTAATCTACTGAGTAAAATCTGCATGAAACCAGTTTCAAACAACACATAAGGCATTGTGTTTGGGCTGTTCACAGTAATGATTCTTATATTAGTGCACTATTATTGTCCTATTTACTAGAAGGCATTTTACAACATTATCCCTGTTTATCAGCAAATCTAACCAATCCACAAAGTTTTTCAACTCACTGGGAGCATAGCTGCTTATTTTGGAGCTAAGGGTTAATCCAACATCTCGCAGGTTCCCATGTATACACCTGGGTTAAGAGAAGCAATTTATGGTTAAGAGTCTTGCTCAAAGACGCAATATTGTCATGACCAGGACTCGGACCCACGCTTATGACCCCGACATTTTTCAGTGCGAAGCAAAAAACACAGGCAGTACTTATAAAAGCACAGACATTGGAACCAGAGCTATCCGAGAAACATATATTGTAAAAACAACCGTCAAGGCCGATTGTTTCCTTGAACCAAGTTGCCAATGGATCAGATAGAGAATGATAAAACAGAACTATATTGTAACTTGGAAGAACGAGATGTGAGATGGTGAACGATGGATTGAAGAAGACGTTGATTGAACGAGGAACTTGAACGAAATGACAACGATGTGTATCACCAGAGCTTGAAACATCTGCCACGAAACAAAGTGTCAAGGCCAACGATGTTTCTGTTAACCGAAATGCAGGAAAGAATGTGTTGTAAACAGTGATAAAAAAGTAGGGCAACCTCCGCCGTTGATGTTTATGCAGCGGTGTTAGTATGAACAGCTCTATGGTATGAATGATGTAAACTTTTAGGGGAATGGCATTAGGGGTTGCACCATTTTTTTTCTCAAGGGGGGCATTTTTAGCAAATTAACTGTAATTTGCGTTTGCATTTTTCTGAAACAGTTCTTAATACGAAAATTGAAACCGGTACTACATACACTTTTATAAAAACGTAACGTTCTATTCTTGTAATTTTTAATCTCAAGGGACTTGATTTCAATGGTTGGGTGTGGGGGGGGGGGGGGGGGGGTCGGGGCACACGGACATTCGTGCCTCCGCCTCAGTGATGTTGAAAAGAGTGAATGGCAAACAAAAACAGAGAATTTGTGGAGATTTTAAATGAGCAAAATGGCCCAATTTAATAAAGCTATGAGAAGAAAATGTTACATATAGCACTCCACAAAATAAGCGGGTTGCCAGCCGCAATAACGTGAATTAATGCACTCTGGCCGGTAATATATTTGTATCTACAAAATCATTATTCTGTTTTTGTGTTAACAGCTTATATTGTAGAACTAACGTCCGGACATCACAGAACATGCAGCGTGAAAAGGGGACGGGGAATAGCACCTTGTTTTGAATATTACATATTTCTGGAATAAAAACCGGGGGCACGGGCATCAGTTGGGAGGGGCACGTGTCCCCCCTCCCCCGCCCACCTCAGTTACGCCACTGACCCCGGGTGGTAGCTACGGAGCTCCACGAGCGCCATTCAGATAACGACATAATTTATCTCGCCAAGTCGACATAATACAACGGAAAAAACGACTTTTATCCTGATAATTTATTTTGCCAAGACGACTTACTGAAACAAAGAATTGAGACTGAGTAGTAACAACTTCGGTGGACTCACTCGATATTAATTTAGTAACCTACAGAGAAATGTGGCTGCTCGTCAAGTTTTTGTTTTCCGACTACAAATAATTTTTACAATTGTGAAAAGATCGTCAGGAAATCTATCAGTACCCCCAAAGCTTTTATATGTTACCACATTAAGAATTTTATTTCCCGCTTGCTTATAGCATTTCAGCGAAAATTTAAATTTGTTTATAATGAGCGAAAATGCGGCATGGAATCATGTGGATTCCAACGACAGCTGCGACCGGAGCAAGAAGTTCATAAACTACTCTTAGCGTGATCATCCGATCGGACAATTACACGGGTATATTGGCCTAACGAATTAGACGGAAACAGACGACGAAAATAACAGCGGGACGGTGCCGCTGAGCTATACCGCGGGGCGTTTTGGCTGTATGGTAAAAGACGAATTTGGGGGAAGTGTTGGGGGTATACGATGATGCTGATGGGTTGGTTCCAGATGGTGGAATGTGTCACTGGTGATTCGTCGAGAAGGAGGACTATACATTCCGGAAGGCGTGGAGGAGGATAAAGTTGACTTCGTCATCGAGATTCCGCTTAAAGCTGCTCGTTCCCCGGATTGGATTGATTGACTTGTCGACAGGAATCCGCCACATCGACCGTGTATTCATGCCAATATGTAAACACACAATGCATGTACATGTACACACACACACACACACGCAAACTCAATCGTTAAAAAAAATTAAATAAATAAATAATAAATCGCGCATTTTCCTCGATTTCCAGCTCATGTTTATGATTAACGGGAAGAAATGGCTGTCGATTGTTGTCGATTTCGAAATCTTACAGAAAGCATTTTTACCAATTTCCTTACGAAAATGTTCGTATTTACAATTCATATATACAGTCATCTTCGAACACAAAAGTTAGGTATAATATAAAGCCGTCTTTGGACACAAACTTGGGAATACATGCCATTTGCATGTAATAGGCCTACTATCGTCTGTCTTCGAACACAAACGTTTGCGAGTCCTTAATTTTTTAAGGACTGTCATGCAACTGTCATTTTCGAACACAAACTTGGAACAAAAGGTTTGAAGCTATTTTTAAGGTGTGCTTTCTTTTGAATGGCGATGAAGATTCAGTGAACCCCAAGATTTTGTGATGGTACCTCGCTTGTTATCTGGCTGTCCTTGCTACGCACCTCGGCCTTTGGTACTTAATATTCTTAAGATGGATTTATTTTGTTATCAGAAATAATTGCCCGTATAATCAATAAATGAAGAATACTGAAGTATTTTATGCTGGTATAATATCAGAAGCGATGTGCTTTAATTTCACACCAACAAACATAATTGTCCACAAACAATCGTATATTTTGTTTTACGATGTCGCATGGTTTATGACCTTTAGAAGCTTATTAATCATAAATCAAAGACGGTCAAGGTCACTTTTATTGACTACCGTAAAAAAAGCCAAACGCCAATATTTTGTGAAAATATACACTTTCTATTTTATATCGATATTACGTTAACTATTTTACTGGACGTAAGGCATTCATTCAGTTTATTTGCCTGTTATGGCTCACATTTCGCACTGGGTAAATTGTATTATGAGAATGTGCATTTAATGGTACACTTTGCCATCTGTTAAATTTTGCTTTTTGGAATTGCTCCGTTTCCTTTTAAAGAGTTGTTCATGCAATAAAACACAGTGTGTTGTAATTAAGGAGTGGTGATTTAAAAAACAACATACTTTTGCCTCTGGAAATACAACCAGCGGAAACAACCAGAGTCAAAAACTTGGTTAAAAATACAAAATGGCGGACCGTGTTCTGTCACGAAATTAAACAAAAACCACACAATATCAAGGGATATTTATATGTGAAACATTATATTCTACTTTAAAAAAATCTTTCCCGTCATATTCATTACATAACAAACGCTTTTTATAGACCCAGCGCCCGTTCCTAAGGCAACGTTCTCCTTTAAGCTTGTATTGATATACATACAGTGTGTGTATAGTATATATATTTCTTTTACAACAGTTAGTTAAATCTTCCGATTTGTGCCAAACGTTCGAAAGCATACATAAGGTATTGTTGTCATCTCTACATAATTATTTGAAACTCATGTGTCGAAGGCGGTTGTCAAGTTTGACCTACTTGCTTGTGAATCCAACATTATCAATTATTGTACGACAACGCTTGCCACTTCTGAAATGACTTCCTTTAACCGACGAAATTCCCCGACAAATCTGGGGATTAACAAACGGAGAAGTGGACCGAGCATTCACCGTCCACCGTCAAGCAAACGCGGGAAAAATCATCTCACAGGACATTTCTAACATATTTCACAGGATCATCACTTTGTCGTTCTGTAGGCCTGAGTGTGTAAACATTTTTCATGTGGTTAAATCTGCATTGCGTGACAACGTGAAGACGGCGAACGCGAATCACCATCATTTTTGGAGAAAGACTCTGCTAGGGTCGAAACGTGAGGCCATTAACTTTTTGCATGTATACAACATGTCCTCCTTTTGGTTGGTAAGCTGTTTGCAACAGCTAATTATATTTTCTCAGATACAGTTTAGCTACGGTGATTATCAGAGAAACTCTGCAATGCGGTATCATGTTGGTATGTCATTATACGTCACACGCGTGCGCATCTGCTGCAAGCCCAAACGTTTTCGCTACTTCCGGTTCCGACGCTTGCATGCGTGTGTTTATTCATCGAAAACACTCATTCCTTCATTCAAAGACGTTTCTTATGAAAGGAAGCGATATTTTTGATAAGACCTCGAGTCTTTGCAAGACACATGAAAGGCAAGTCCGGAAATTACGTTGTTCTTTCTTAAACCATCAAAGACAAAAGGTTCAATGCAGGTTCCTGGGCTTCTGCATGGCCAAGATTATAGACCGCCGAAGGCGCAAAGTGGGGGGAACTGGGGCTCTGTCTAATGTTGCAACATGAAATATAGGCATGGGCGCCATTTCAGCAAGGGAATGTTTTGTTTGCCATTGATAGCAATGGTCATTGTCTGCACTGATCTACACTGGCTATTGTTGTTTCAAAAGAGTTACTTGCTGAAATGGCTTCCATACAGTGGGATTTCACATTTCAGCCTGAGTTCCCAATCTTACACCTTCGGCGCTCTATGATGCTTCTGGCAATCGTGAAGTTATGTGAAGTGGGCGTGACTAACAGTGGAATTACGTCACACTTACCAACCGGATACTGGAAGATCGCTCACCAGTTCTCTCATGAAATTAAAAATGATAGGCTTATATTCATTGACACCAAATCACACTTTCAACTAGTTCTCATAATTTTTTTACCAGAAAAATACAGAAATGATGTATGATGCATCAAATATTTGGAATCGCGATCGGAATGGGGAAAAATCTCTTCCATATGAGGAGATATTCTCTTCGTGGAAAAGGGACATAAATTGTATTTTCATTCCCACATGCCACAAATCGAAAGACAGGACACACGATCCTTACGGCAAGACCTAGATCCACGTAATTGAGAGCGTCAAGTTGTGGGTCTGTCACAAAAATAACTTGAAATATTTTGTGAATAAGGAAGCGCATGACCGCTGGGTCCGTTATTAGATCGAATTTAATTTTAACATGGCCGACCCAAATATCTGGCGCCAAAAATTTTATCAACATTGCAATGTAGATGAGCACTATAAGAGTGTGCACCATAAGGTATATTGATATTTGAACACGCTGTCTGCTACAGAAAGTACTGGTTTTTCGTTCGCCTTAAGATACGTTTCTTTAATGCTTCACATAAATATCGCTTGATATTGTGGGTTTTTTTTGTTTAATAATTCGTGACAGAACACGGTCCGCCATTTTGCAGAACCAAATTTTTGACTCTGCAAAATGGCGGACTGTATAGTTTCTGTGTAGAAAGTGGTTGTATATCCGAGATTTACAAATTTATGTTTTTTGAATCACTACTCATTATTTACAACACCCTGTAGGTGTTTTATTGCAAGAACAACTCTTCAAAGGATCAGGAGCAATTCCAAACAGCAAACTTTTCAAGAGATTTGAAGACAATGTGTCCATTAAAGAGTATACCCATCATTGGTTTTGGGAAGATCAAATCATTTTATTCTCTATATAGGTCTGGTGAAAGTTTCAACATACTAGGTGATTCCGTTTAAGTGCAGTCCACGAAAAACGAGCACTCTTTTGTCAGGGATTTTTTATGCATGGTTATAAAACATGATTATTCCGATTGCTGCTATCAAAATTAGCAACGGTGATATTTGGAGTACAGTATATTCAAACACTATTTTCTCGAATTTGTGTTTATCACTGTTTTAATTCAACCCGATTTATAATTTAAAATGCTATTACAAATCTATACATGGAGGCGTAAGTACATTTATTGCGCAACACGGCATGCAATGCTAAGCAACACAAGTTACACAATATTGGAAACAATGGTGTGAAATTGTGCATTAATTGTTGCCTGAAAATGCTGACCATGTTGATGTAACGGACGCTTCGATGTCAAGGCCTACAACCACAGTGGTCAACAAGTTAGCTTTAAAGTTGTTTTTATTAATGCAACAATATTTTCAACAATTCTGGGCATAACAGGAAAGGAACAAAAAGAAAAAGGACACTTGACCCTTAACCAGACATTGAATAGTTATTTTGCATGCGCTTTTTGCCAAGATCGAACGAATAGTCTAAGTTTAGGCTAAACCCGCCTTGCAAAATCAACAACGACGACGACATCGACAACAAACAACAAACGGCGAACAACGAACGACGAATGACGAACGACAAACAACGAACGACGCCGACAACGACAGCCACATAATTCATAATCGTTTTCAAATTTTGTTTGTATACACAATGCTCTACTACAGCCTACAATTAGTACACATGACCTATTTTGTTCGTAAGATAAGGAAGGACTTGAAGCAGTGTTTCTTTTTTTGTCATCAGTTAGTTCCATCAAACGTGTTGGATTTCACCAAGAAGCAAATTGACATCTGTAAATTGACAGAGTGAATTTGGGTAAAAACTTAATGCATAAAAGGATGAAGAAATACTTATTGTCGTTATCAATCCAACATTGCCATAATTTGTTTTTGACATTTTACAAGATGAGTGTCTGATGCTCATGTGCAAAATGAATCAGATAATCCCACGTGTTCTAATGGATGGACTGCTCAAATGGTTGGGGTCTTTATTTATTGCTTCTTGGAGAAGCAATGAGAGTGCTGTTATTCAGGGTTTTATTTGCTCAAGATAATGCCAAATTGGGATAAGTTAAACTACCCTTGCTCAGTTCGAAATTTCAGTCCAATCTTGCTGAATTACTATACAAATTAGAAACCTTGCCTTCGGATTGGGCGCTTTTGGGCTATCAAACGCGTTTATTATGAAATCAATATGGTTGGAAAGATATTTTCAAAGTAGTAATTGTTCACATAAACATCCCTTGAAATTGTGACAGAACACGGTCCGCCATTTTGTAGAACCAATTTTTTGACTCCACAAAATGGCGGACTGTACATGTACATGGTTTCTATAGTAGAGTGTAGTTCCGCTGGTTTTATTTTCAGAGGTAAAATGCATGTTTTTATATAACATTTCTCACTAATTTCATTGCAGTGAAGGTATTCTATTGCACGAACAACTCTTAAAAAGGATAAGGAGCAATTCCAAACAGCAACATTTTAAGAGGTTTGAAGGCAATGTGTCTCTTAAAATCACGTAGGCCTATGTATATTAAATTGAGCGTAACGATTCAAACTTGATGATTATTGAGGTTTTTCGTGTAATTGTTTTTCACTCAAGGCGACCCCGTGACTCATCACGCGTTCGAATACCAAGAATGACTTCTGTGTGCGTGACGAAGTGACAAAATATGACAAAGGTCATAATTTGGCCTTAATTTGCACCTTCAGCATAATAGCCTTAAAAAACGAATTATAACAGAAACTGCACAAAAACAATCCACAGCTGCAAATTACATCTTCTCAACACACAATAAAAAAAAACAATCTTTTTTCCCGCAATACAGCCAGTTCGGACAATAGCAGGTGGTGGTGAGGCGAGATGACCTAGCCTACATTTAGTAATTGGTATAGGCCCCGTCACGCGCTCTGGTCACCTGAGCAATGGTGCAATCATTTTGGACAAAGAATGACCAATGCAATATTCTAATTAATTAATTGTGGACTCACATCTCACTTTCTAATCAGTGACAATAAAGTCTGAAACCACGAATAACTGCACGGTGGTAACGCCCGGAGATAGGAGCTGCTACTCAAGTCTATACCAACAGTTAAGTTTGTCTTTTTTTAATTGATTGTTTTTTGACAATACACATGTACTTATTCCAGAATGAACGTGAAGAATAAAAACGAAGTTTCCAAGAAATACAGCATCTCTTATTCTGCCCGTCCCATACCTTTTGGGGCACAGATTTCCTTCTACAATTTGGCTATTCTTCGTTGGAACCTGGCACTCTTTCAAGGCAAAGAATGTTTGAGTTTAACGCCATCCCCATTCCAATGACCACGTCTGTGATAACACACACCCAGAAACTGAATACTCAGATAATCTACATTTCTCTACATTTTCTGTAAAGATGTCAGTGTCTGATAAATTCTCAGTTGTGATAAATTTCTCAGATCAGAACTTCTTTAAAATTTCACGATTTCACCCGCCACAATCCATTCGCAAGCCGGCACATAACACGAACACTTTTCAAAGGGGGGAGGCGGAAATCAGACTTTGGGAAAATCAACTCAATTGAAGAGTTGAGTGGCGTCATTAATAACTTGTAGTCTACCTTCTGACAAACTTCCTTGCATTGCACATTCCTAAATAGAGCTTCAAACGGTACACATTAACCCACGGATTTACCCTTGCTGGAGGCGAAACATTGCACACTCATGCTGTCACCGTTCAATCAAACCACACAGCAAGGTTCACACACACTCTCTAATTCCACCCTTTTTGAAGTCTGTTTCTCCCTCATCCGTAATTATTGCAAGTATATAGGCGAAGCTTTTATCTCAACCACCGCAGTTGACACTCGATAGATTTGGTTTTCACAAGATATTCAATCAACCTGCACCGCATTCCAAACTCATTTTACTTTGAGTTCAAGGGGGAATTTAGGAAAGTTTGATGCATGTAAACATTAATACCGCAAATTGTCATTTTTCCCTTTCTTTCACTGACAACATATCCCTTCAAGTATGGCGTTTAAAAATTTGTTTAAACGTCTTTTAAACAGAGGTGTCCCACACACTAACTTGCTTCTGGGAAGACACGTTCCTTACGATGTCTATATAGATGAACACACGATTGTTAATAAACCTCGTTCGTTCATAACATACTATTTTCCAGCTAAAACATGAGTGAGGCTATTTTATAAGAAAGCATAATTCATAGAAATTCGACACTTGTGTAAACCATCCACATGACATATTATCATCACACAATATACATGAGATATTACCCCTATAGTACTAATTTTGTTTATACACCACTTCCAGACAATCTATCAAGAACAACAAACATTCGCATTTCAATTTTCACATAAAGGAAAACTACCGGTACATTTTTCACAGGAAGATTAAATTGAGTTTTCAATACAAATAACCATTGAATGGTTATGTTTTAGAAACCCCAAAACCCAAAACGGTTAAGTACATTCATCCAAGGGCCCATTGCGATTCTGGCAATCGAAATCAGTAGGCCCAACGGTGATTTGCGGGTGTTCACATGTGATTTTTTGAAATCCAACTTTGACAATGTTTCAGATGGAAACATTTTTGTCTGGAGGATTTGTATCGGTATGAACTTGGAGGTTGAAATACGATGATCTTTCAGATCCAAAATAAACAATATATTTTTCAATAATTACAAATCCTGCAGTTTGTCTTTGAAAGAAATTTTATTTTAAAGAAACTAAAATGCCTTGTCTTTCTTTATGAGATGAATGAATACTCCAGAAAAAGTATTCCTGATCTTGTGTGTGTGTATGTGAAAGCTTGTTGTCAATGTTTTTTTTGTACGGGACATTGACGCATGGGTGCGGCTTACCACACATTCTATCTAAAATGGATTTGGGTTTTGCTTGGTTTTCAATTACTCGAATAAACAAACACTGAGCAAACGGGGAACAATAGGAAATGCACTGCGCATACTTCAAATAACATTGTTTGTGGATTGCGGTTACATTCGCTCAATGGTTATAGTGTATACTTCTGGATAACCTCAACCAAAACAGCAAATTGCGCAAGGAAAGAATAACAAAAGATTAGTGTGTGTGTGTGTGTGGGAAAATGTTGCTGCATAGGTCTGGAAGTTCCCCCAATTGGGCACCACATCCAGAAAAGGACCGTGTCCGAATTGACAGCTTCGGCAGTGGCTGAACGCTGGAGAGTCCTATTCTTCAACGTTGGCATTACAGCCCATTTCATGACGGTTATCCCCACTGAAACTTTGACGTCAGCATGGGATCGACTAATTTTGGTTTGAAAAACTAAACAAAACAGGAATTGGTCTTTGAAACGTTTGCACATAACTTTACTTCCCACCTCACCTTACAAATTCGAATATTTGTATATGTTTTAAATCGTCGTTTGAAAAGATTAACTTTTGCTGAACTTCAAATCTGAATATGCAACATTATAGAGAACAAAATTGCTCACGCTGATTTTACTCGTTCTTATATTGCACATACATACATGAAGAAAATTAGCAATGTACAGATGAGATTTAAAACCTTTTAATATTTTTCGGTTACTGTTTTGGCAAGCTTGCCAGACCATTCTTTAATCCGTGGATGTATGCCAAATGTCATAAGGATGTACGACCTTTTTCCGGGCACACAATTGACAACTTTTTGCCCCAGCAGAAGGTCGCAAACATTAACAAGGCTCTTTTAAGAAAAATATGACATGACTGTTGAATATGTGTTGCTAAAATGGACATGGCTTTCCATTCCTGTGCGGAATTCAGCTTTCCTGAATGACTTACAAATAGCAGAAAAATTACCAAACTTTCACACCCAGTTCTCTTGAAACACAATTTTGGACAGTAGTTGCCTATACGACCTTTTGCCGGTCACACTTTCGTGTACGTCCTTCTTCCCGGCACATTGTATTCGCAGAAACGACCATAGGCATATAATACATCTAGAGGGGCAAACACGGACATCAATATTTCCATATACGACAATATATATTACCAACACGAAACTGAGCAAAAGTAACAGCTGTATTGGCCGATCAAATATTTAACTATTTGACAAAATATTGAGTAATCTTGGAGCTCAATGGATTAACTAAATAATAATACGATTTGCAATGCCCTTTAAAAATGGCAAATCAATAAAAATGAAAGAACAAAGTGTCAATTTTATTTTGTAAAATTCGGATCGCCATGTGGAGCCATAATGACAACTTACCTCTAGATTTGCAAATATCGAAACCACGGATCCCTTTTACGTTGAAACTTCGGTCGGAGACTGCTGAAGGTGATGATGATGATGGTGATGGGGAACGGTCGGTTTGTGGTTGGATATTGGAGTCGACGTTTCGTAGACTGAGTCCCAACCCAGCTGTCACTTAGCTCTTCGTTATCCTCAACGCATCCATCATCACGAACTGGGTCTTAAGGATGCATCCACTTCGAAAGAAGGGGAATATAATAATAACAGCACTTCAATTTTATGGCTAATAAGACAGCTTTGAAGTCACCGAGACGAGGGTGGCCTGGCTTTGCTGTTTAGTACATAACCATAGAGCTACACCTAGTCATCTGCTTGGTTTATTTCGCACGTGTATGGTTCGTCGCTCCTGTGGTGCGGGGTCCATTGTGGGTCACACTATAGCGTGGTAAACAAAGAGCCTCGTTGGGGCATGGAGGAAAACAATCTCCATGGGTGAGGCACAAGGTAAAAAGAGAGCAGTAGGGTGTGATAGGGTGGGTGCTGCGGATGGGATAGTATAGGTGGGGGCTGGGGGTGCACTACACAAAATAGAGAGAAAACCATGCGCCGAGCCTCATTAATAGAATGTTAATCCATAACAAATGTAGCACTTAAAAGGGCATGATCGGGAAAAGTGAACAATTTTAATTGGCCAGAAGTGCCCCTCTATAGAAAAAAATGGTGCACCCCCTAAAATGTTACCCTATAGTTTCGCTGCTGGTTGGAGTGGAGAGGATGGATGGGTAGGGGAGGACTAAGGAAAGGTTACGGACCGGGGAATGGTGGGGGGGGGGGGGGGTGATTATCAAACCCAAACAGCGGCGTAGCGACCGGGGGTGTGGGGTGTGACGCCCGCCCCCCCCCCCCCCATTATTTGTCATATATCGGCATTTAGAGCCACAGTCGGCAAATTGAGCACCAAACTTACCCAAGTATAAGGGCTCTGGCTGGACACAAATCCATTCGGCAAGCCTAGAGATTTGCCGACTGAAAATTTCAGTTTAATCCTTGCAGTGTGATATAAACTTTGAATTACCAAATTTAATATTCTCGACAACGTGCAGAAATATGCACTCTGAAAACACTAAAAGCCGTAGAGCGTCCGGGGGCTTCGCACCCGGACCCCCATAAGAAGTGATGCCCATATAAACTCCAACAGTAAGGGATTTGTTCCGAGTCCAAAGTATTCAAAGTTTGAATTTTAAAATTAAACGTCTAATTTCGGCAACTTGATGGTCCTCCTTAGCCCTGAAAACACTTAAACCGTAGAGCGCCCGGGGCATCGCCCCCTGGACCCCCACTATAGAAATTGTGTCTATATACTCCAACAGGGCATTCGCAAAAAACAAAAAACAAACTATTTTCAAAGCTTGCATTTTGAATATGAGGCGTCTAATGCTAGGTATCTGAGGGCCATTTTAAACCTTCGAATCACTTAAAAACCTCATGAGCGCTCGAGGGCTATGCCCCCAATGTTGGTGAGTCCCATGTCATAATTTTACTTTGATTTGATAATGTCAGTCTGCATATTTAGGCTTCCACACTCCCGAAAGAAAGTGCCTTCGCTACGCCGCTGCCAATCCATTTATATCCCTTGTCCACAAAGTTTGTCGCATAGTCGGGTCTCCAAGGACTGCTCTTTGATTGGGCTATCCATGACTAATGACGTCGTGAACTCAGACAGCTATCAACGTGAGCACTTTAAATTCGGTTCTCTCCGTTGGATGTGACAGTCGCTCAACGTATAGGCCTGTAGGTAAACCTTTCAGATGTGTATTTTGAAGGATTGGTTATTGATTGTTTTGGGGGAGAGGTTTGGATGAGCTAGCAAACTCGGGGATTTTTTTTTCTCTAAACATGATGCGCATGCCGGCTTATCCATCTCCATGCGTAATAATTAAACCTTTTCCCCATGTTGAACTATTGAAAATAGTGCGGGAAATATCAAGTCCTTCTAGCAGACGGGATGATTGATGCATGATGCAGAAAGTGAAGTGGGTCACTTCTTTGGCTCTACACTTAATCTGATGAATGTGTTATCGCAATTAGTATGATCTGAATCCTCTACTTGTCTCATTATTTCAAAGGCAAAAACGGGTTGATTCAGCCTATACAGTGATTCAGCTGGTCCTTGCTCTGAGCTAATTGTGACTCGGTAAACATTTCTCCACGGGTGATGCAAATTGTGGGTCACCTTCTCTGGTTCATTTGATGATTGGGTTATTAATGCTTGGATCTGAATCCGTAAAGAAGTTTACTGTTGCTGTATTTGTTACTTTTCCTCATTTTTTTAAAGACGCAAAATGTTGTTGATTCAGCCACGATTCAGCCGACGCTGATTCGGCAGACTCCCTGGCTGGGGCCGAGTGACTCACCAAGGAACTCTGGAAGGCCCTAGGTATCGGATAACGGTCCGCTTGTCGCCTGTTGCCCGGTATATCAACACCGACAATTTTATAATAATATGGGTCACCTCGTAACCAGGCTACTTGTCACCAATATACTGTGCCATCCCACGCAATACATCCGCCAAAAAGGTATAGGCCTACCCACCGGTACGGAAGTTAATAAGATTGTGACAATTATATAGCTACGCTATTTTTTTTTGTAAAGGAGACCCATAGTTCGGATGATTGAACCTGTTTTTCAGGTTGAAGAAAGCTTTTACAGACAACTTACCCATGCCTCCCTCCTCGGCGGCAACTTGGGAGTTTTCACTCTAATTAAAGAGAAGTTTTCTGCACATGCACAAGTAATATTGGCCTCTGCTTGATTTGTATGTTTGTTCTAAAATCCTTCTGGTTTTTTTTTCAAGGATATATTAATCCTGGAAATGCAGGAAAACATTTCCTTCGAAATTGCCGTTTTTATAAACTTGTGCACACCCGTTTGTGATGAAAACAGTATATTTAAAATATCAATCAAATAAGGGTATACAAAGCTGATTCGATGTAAAGCCTATATGCCCACCGGTAGTACACATTCAATCACCTGAGTGTTTCCACTATGTTCTCATCTTTGAGAAAACCATGACTATATTATAATCAAACTATTTTGTTAATTAGTTATGCCAAGTTCAATGTAACAGCCCTTGCGTGTGTCGTGTATTTTTGTATTAGCTTTGTGTAACATTCACAGGAATTCGGAGAAAATAATGAACATACGGCGGCCCCCCCCCCCTCACTCTTTAATCACAATTTCCCAAAGGACTGAAGAAATTCCCTATCTGAGGTTAATGATAGTTTTATAGTGAAAACCTCAGGTTTGCAATTGAGGGGGACTGCAATGTAAACTCGACGCCGTATACTTACATGTGTAACTTCTGCACTTGTTATCACGAGACCCAGACATCACCCACCATAAGTAGGCACACGCGGGCACCATTTAAATTGCAAGTGAATTTGACCTTAAGATTATGGTTCCATGTTTTTCATACAGGTCATTCAACTCGTCTCCATTAGATAAAAAACTAAGACCGGAAAGAACTATAGAACCAAGAACCATGCGAGAGGTTACACAAAATGATAACGGCTCTTTCAATTTTCAGAAGAATACAGCGGCCTTATTTTTTTAGTTTGACAATGCAATGCTTATTTTTCTAAATGTTTGTGCAGTAAAGTTGTAGGCCTAGCTGTACCCTTTATTTATTTTTTTTATTTTCAAATATGGTCAACTTAGTTTTTGTATTACTCGTCATATATTGCGGTAGGCCTACCTGCTCAATCACAACTGAACTGGACTGTTGTCTCACCGACGAATAAAACTCGTTAACGCCACCTCCTTATTGTCTAATGCACCTTGGCATAATTTCATAGAGCTGCTTTAGGCACAAAAATAGCTACGGACAATAAAATTATGCTTACCAGCGAAAAATAATATAAATCCACATGCACCAATTGTGACCGGTATTCTGCTATTGCTTAGCAGAAAATTGTTAAGCAATTATTTGCTGAATAACAGGGTCATTTCGTGTTGAACACAAAGTGTGACCACGAACTTTTATTTTTCTTCTATGTACTTTACCGATTAGGGTATTAAAAAAATGTTCCGCAATTGCCTGAAATACATAAGAGTGGACAGTACTTTCAAACCTAAAGGTTGTAGCACTTAAAAAGACACTTGTTTACGGAAGTGTTTGGCCGTCCGTCCGGGACGACAGCCCGCGCACCCGCCGAAAACAATAGGCCTAGCTCAAAAATTGCTGAGTTAACAGTCATTGAGGGCGCATGTACTAACTAGTGTAGTGTACTGCACTATCCACGGCCATACACACGCACACTTTTGTGGTGAGAAGTTGGCACTTTAATAGTGGAACTTGAAACTTGTTATGCCTGACAAAGCGAAAAACCAAAGACTTGTACAAATGCTGGTTTACCACAATGTGTCTGGATGGGTGGATACCGGATAATAATACTTTAGGTGTACAGCTCACTTCTTTATGGCGGAGGGGGGGGGGGGTAGTCCAACATTCAGTTTACATCAACTACTTCTTAATAATAAACACCATACAACAAGTTGGAGTTCACTAATGATCTGAGAAATCACCATAACGTTCTGTCTGGGAGTTTGTACACGTAATTGTGCTTCTAGCTCGAAATACGAAACCGTTGGCTGACTATTCTCTTGCAGATCGTAGTACACTAGACTGGCGGTTTTGATTCACATGACAATAATAATTTCCAAAGGTACTAAGTTTTTAGAAACTTGCTTTCGGATTGTAATTTGTTTCACCAGGCCACCCCACCCCCATCTTCTCCTTTGTGACACACGTTTGATTGTAGTAGGCCAACGTTCCGTGTTTTGCACTCAGTGAAAGTTTGTTTGTATGGCCTACTTTAATTCCATGATTACAACGTCAAATGAAATTAGTGTCTGACCATAGGGGAAGGAAAACACAATTTCAAGGAAGTTTCACAAAGTTTGTTCTATAGAACTTAAAGGCTCTTTTCTAAACTGCGGTTGGGCTTCCGGCGTCTTATAGGCTCCGCCTGACTGTTTGAAGCTATGTATCGAAAGCACACATTTACGGAGCCTAAACCAGCGGAGCCTAAGCCTAAGCCCAAGCCCAAGCCTAAGCCCAAGCCCAAGCCCGAGCCGTGGTTTGGAAAAGAGGCAAAATTATCGTTTTGTTTACTCTCCCCTAGTTTTATACGGTAACTTACCTGCTGCATTCGCTGACACCATGGATCTGTTGAGGGGCTTTGGAAGCGAACCTGCTGTAGCGCTGTGCTTTTCTAAGTACAGGATTGGGCACAAAATTGATAAAGTTTAATCTGAAAGACCACCGGCTTTGAAGTTCACACCAGCACCAGCACCAGCACCAATCTTACAGTATGTTCCACCTTAAACACTGTCAAAGTAGGGGGAAAATGTCAAAAATGCCAAATCACTCAAACAAACATAACGTGACCATCAAGTTTTTATAAGTTGTTTTTAAATGGTGGTTTTGTTGAAAACTAGAGGATGGAATGAATTTATGCTTCCAAAACCAATGATAATATATCGATATTTTCACGAGGGGGGGGGGAGGGGGGGGGGGGGTTGGGGGTTGCACCCCCTGTGGCCACTGTACCGGCTAGTACAACACGGTTATTTGAAACATTAAATGAAAGGGGCAATAAATTCCAAGTCATGCCTCACTACCCGGTGCGAAACAATTTATTTTGAAAATACAAATTTTATACAAATTTGACTAGTCTGTTCACCTATAATAAACTAAATGGAATAATAGCAGGCACGCATGGACCAGAAACAAAATTCTGAGTAATAGGGCCAATGTTATCATGTTTTTGTGTCAAAGTCCATCGAAGATATGTTGATTACATTTTAACTAAGAGGGCAACCCCTTTGAACAACACATAAATGATTATGACGCACCCTATACTAAACATGAGCAACAGCTGAAATATGACTAGCTATACTTACAAAATGTCCAAACTTTGAGACGACTGAGCGGGACGGTCTTGGCTCACACTGGGCCGACAAGATGACAGCATGCCTCCCGTGCGGTGGTGTGTCATACTTGCTCGGCTCCAGCTGATGTCGATGGTGTTTCTCTTCCACAGTGGAAAATCAATTGGTAAGTTGTTGAAAGAACTGCTTTAGAATTAGAGGCATTAAAATATCACTGTTAGGGAAATGTATTTGCAAAGTGATACACGAGCTGTGTACCCCAGACGCAAACCATTGTCACCAATTACCGTATAGTGGTTCATGGTGTAATTTGTCAACCTTAAGAAAAGGGCAAGGGTTAAAACAAAAACTTGTCTGTTTGTAGGCGCACTTGGACCAAGTGCCCCGGCCATGGCACACGCTGTATAAAATGGTGTACACAGGCTCGTGTCCCTGTGCTTAAAAGACACACCCTTTTCAAGAGTATCTGATCCCAAATTATTAACCTGAACATATAGAGGAGCCTGCCAAACTCAGAGATAAAATATTGAGTTTTTTCAAGATCAGAACGAATTCCATAGTTGGGGTGAACAAAGAAAAATTGACTGGATCGGGATTTGAACGTGCGACCCCAGCTGAACATACCTACGCTCTACCAACTGAGCTATCAAGCCCTAACATTGGAGGTCTCCCTATTCTTTGGGGGTGACATATCTAAAAGTCAGAATAACTTTTTTTGTGACTATAGGATTTGCCTGGAATACAAGGCTCGTAAAATTTACCACCGACTGTCGAATTTACCTACTTCAAGTCTCCGTGTTTTGGTGAAGGAGCATGCAATGCCGATGTCACCGTGAGTGGATGCCATGGCCGGGGGTTTGTCCCTCCTCTAATAGGCATGCACTTGCGTAAATCCAGCACCTTAGCCACTTCAAAGAGGACTCGGCACTTTCTCATCAATCCAACTTATAATTTCAAACAATCAAGCAGTACAAAAACTAATAAAATTGCTGATTTTCCCACTTCAGTGTACATGCAGTCGAGGTGTGGGCACACTGTGACGTCACATGGTGACATAATCTACTCCCAGGCGTCACTTTACTACCAGCCAAGAGCCAACTGTACACTGACACTGCTAGCCCCTCATCCCGGACAGAAAATTCGTTTACAGGTAGGTGGTTGTACAAATGCGATCATTTGTTTTGCAAAATAATATATTGGCGTTCTTTAAACAGATAAGTTATGGTAAAGTCTTTATGACAATAATATTAAAACGTTGCATTTTCAATCTAAACGCCTACCTGATAATATTTAGTTGGCTTGTTAAATCGGCAACCGGCATTCGGTAACTCTTCAGGGAGCCTTGAAAAACAGTAAACTTTACGTCGGTCAACCGAAAGGTCCAGATTTTTCTTTCTAAGGGCCTGATCTTTTCTTACATGTTTCATTTGCTGTTTCATTTGCTGACTGAGGCTTCAAATGCCGGCTGAAGCAAACTAGTGGGGGTGTCAGCACCCCCACCCCACATCACCCGGTCACCCAGCGGGCCAGGAAGATTAAAGTTCGCCGAAAGGGCTTTTTGTTCGTTCTTTAAATTGTATTTCCCCCCATAATTTTCGTATTGTTTGTCCAAATACCTTTAAACTTTCCAAACTTGTTTATTTCCTTATTTATTATTATTTATTTCTAATTTATTATAAGGGTAACGGTTGGGGGCGCTTGATTTATCCCATTTTGGGATTTTCGTTTAGACTTTTTAGTTTTTCCACTTAAAAACTGATATTGTCGCGAGCTTGTAGGGCCCAGGGTGCAATGATTAGGCCTGGTTGGCGATCCTATAGTATTTGTTGGTCTGAACAAAAAAAACCTTAAAATCGAGAAAATAGAATTTGAAGACACCAATTTTAATTTTGATTGTAACAATTGAAATAATTAAGGACAATGTACATGCTGAAAAGTGATGGTTTTTCACTATTTTATCCTGACTCAGACAACGGATTGAGCCAAAATTTTCACAGGTTTGTTTTTCCATATATGAACCGCACCGAGTAAAAAGAACACTGCACTATCAGCTTAACCAAACCTATATTTTACCCTGAAGCCCACATTTCTTTCTTTCATTTTTTAGTTTGTGGACATTGACATAAAGTCGGACAAATCATGCAAGTCCAACCACCTAAGAGTCAGCAATGTAGATGCGCTATCTGAAGTATTCTGTGGACAGCAACCTCCAGAGGATGTGATGTCATCAGGGGCGTGGCTTCAACTCAATTTCAAATCTGATGGTATGCGGAATAGAAGTGGGAGGGGCTTCCAGATGGTCTTCACTTGGATATACCAAGGTTTGTATTTAACACTATAAAGTTGTTACCAGGTTACTGACCATTGTCATCCTCATTCAGACAAGGGCCCAATTGCATAAAGCCATTTAGCAGGAAATGGTGCTTACTTAAATTGTCTGCTAAGCAAAAATTAGCAGGGAACCAGTCACAAACATACATTACACTGTATTTTGGCTGGTAACCTGTTTCTGCCAAGCAAGATTTTCTATGCTAAGCAATTATTATACAGTTGCATAAAATTGGGCCCTGAAGGGATGGTTCATTCAGGGCCTCAGTTCATGAAGCTGTTAAGCACAACAGAATCGCTAAGCACAGAAAAATCATGCTTAGCAGAAGTTGATTACCAGCCAAATTACCAAAAATTCTGTATATTAATTGTGGTTGGTTCTCTGATATTTCTGCTCACTAAAAAAACTTGTTAAGCAATATTTTCTGCTAAAAGCTTTATAAAATTGGGATCAGGGTGGAAGTATATACCATTTCTGGTATTACAAAACCTACAAGCCTAAATAACATCTCAAATTGTTTTTCTTTCTTTTTTTCACTTGAGACTCGAGATGTGCCAATCATCACATGTTTCGCTGTGCCAACAGTGACTGTATTTCTTCAACTCTGAGATGTGACACTGTAGATCACTGTGGGGACGGCTCAGACGAAGCCCAGCACGGAACTTGCAAAGGTAATTATAACCATCTAACCGTGGTCTAGTGGTTAAGACATCTGCTCTAGAATGAGGGGGGTTGTGGGCTCAAATCCCACCTGAGTAGTAGTATCCATGTGGATCTTGTCAGATGGTTAAGACATCTGCTCTAGCATGAGGGTGTAGTGGGTTCAAATCCCACCTGAGTAGTACCAATGTGGATTTTGTCAGATGGTTAAGACATCTGCTCTAGCATGAGGATGTAGTGGGTTCAAATCCCACCTGAGTAGTATCCATGTGGATCTTGTCAGATGGTTAAGACATCTTCTCTAAAATGAGGGGGGTTGTGGGTTCAAATCCTACCTGAGTAGTATCCATGTGGATGTTGTCAGATGGTTAAGACATCTGCTCTAGCATGAGGGGGGTTGTGGGCTCAAATCCCACCTGAGTAGTATCCATGTGGATTTTTTAAGCAGGATTTGGAATGCACTGCATTACAGTGAGCGCTCATCACACATCCGTGTAAGGGTAAAAACCAAAACAATATAAGCATCCAATTGCACAAGTGTGAAACTTTTTGATTTTGATGGGATCAGACCTCCTTAGCAGTGGCATAGCCAAGAGGCGGCAAAGGGAGACAGCTGTCCCCCTGTGGAACATCTTGCCCCCCCCCTTGCTTGCCCCGCCGTCAGCCTCTGGACACTGAATTTTGCTATAATTAGGCAATTGTAGACATGATGTACCCCCATAAAATCTCTGCGCCCCCCAGGTGCCCCCCATGAAAAAAAATTATTGAAAAACATGGACCCTAGGCCCCCCCCCCTCCTGAAAAGCAATGCCCCCCTTGTGCTCCCCCCATTGAAAAAATCCTGGCTACGTCACTGGGTCAATAGCAGCCAAGTTAGGTAATGGGGGTGTCAGATATTAAAGTTTCTTTGCACATCAACAACAGTACAATAATCTGATGCTGAACTAACGCCATACCTCTACAAAACCTCACAAGCAGGTTGTAAAAGTCGACTCAAACTAATCCAGGTTTAACTTTCCTTTCCAGACGAAGAACTAGCTCCGGTCATCACATCTGATCTCACGCTCACCACGATACTCTTCAGCACTCTCGCTCTTCTGTTCACCGCCTGCTTCTTCATGGCGATAATCTCACAGTGCTTCATTCACATATACAAGATTTGCAAGAAATGCCGCCAGTCTGGAGCTTCCCAGAGGGGTGATGCTGCAATGATGGAATGCCAACCAGGTGAATCAATGGTGAGCCTGTTAGATATGGCAGAGCAGGAGGTGAAAGATCCTTACTTGGACGCCCCCAAAAAAGTGGATGTGGATTTTAACAGGGTGAAGATGGAAAAGATCAAAAAGCCATTGGAGAATGAAAAAACCGGTCAGACTTTTGGAAGATTCACTGTTCACAAAGTTCAGCACGCTGAAGACACAGATAAAAGTAACCATGGAAACAACAGGGCAGACAGGGAGAATGTAGAGCCTCTTAAAGATGGTGGAATGACAGATGAACCTCCCAGACAGATAAGCATTGGACGATTTAGCGTACAGCGAGTAGAAAACTCCGACAGTGATGTAATACCTGTCTCCATGATTAACATGACCGACTCGACAAAGAGAATACCCAGACGGAAGGTTGGTTTTGTTCTCAATCCCGGGGTGGATGAGATCACCAGCCGCAAAACAAAAGTCAAATTTGTCTTCCACAGTGACCCCGTGCCACCCAGCCCAAGTTCCTCCACATCCTCAAAACGGTCCATCCTGAAGAAGAACCCCAAGTACCCCGACTATCAAAGCTACGAATCCAAACTCACCAGCAGCTGGATTGGAAGTACGGACAACTCGTCTGATGACGATGTCTTCATCAGTGATGATGCATCTGAAGACAGTGATGAGAGTAACAATGACCGAATGAGAAATGTTGAGGACGTCTTAGACACCCCAAGAATCCAAGCAAGGGCTCTCAAAGACACCACGGAGAACCAAGTTCCTAAGATAGACAACACAGATATAATAACAATACGTAATAACCCACTCACACCAGAGGTTGAAATCAGATGTTTGCTTCAGTCACAGGGGAATAACTCCGAAGATTACTACAGCTCTAATATTCCGATGAGACTCTTGCATGAGAAGAGCTATCTTGATGTTGAACCTTACAGATTTTCGATGAAGGAACAGAACGATCGATGGGGCAATTAAATAGGGCCCTGTGGTGAACAACCAAATGCACCAAAGAAATATACCAAAGCTAACTTGATGCAACGGTGGTGCAATGAACAGTGCAAGCCTTGCACGAATATGAATGTTAGGTTTCGTTATGTTTCCTTCACACGTTAAAGCAAAGTAAATGCAAATGTAAGGTTCCAAAAGATGTTTTGAATACACACAAGCCTCGCATGACCTATAACGAAACAATCTTTTGTAAGTCTCTACCCCAATCATAAATGGCATGGCTATCATTCATGAAGTACAGCACTTTTGACCAGTTCGAACATGTATTTGTATAAATCAATAACAGTGCAATCAATCAGATCTCCCATTATTACATCTGAATAGAGGCTGAATATATTAAATTGAACAAGTTGCCTATAAATAGACTGCTTTCCCTTTGTTAGGCCCAAATATTGTAACATGTTAGTTTAATAAGAATTATGATATGTTTCTTTAAAACTGAGGATTAATCTGAATTTATTTTCTCTTGTAACTACTTACTACTTAGTATGTCGAGCTACTGGCACAGACATATTGAACAAGACTTCTCCGCCCCTTTCTGTTTTGCAGCTTTTCTTTCAAATATTCTTTCTCCATTCCAGTATCGTCCCTTAGCTGGTCAACATAGCTATATCTAGGTCTGCATCGTTTTCTCATCATTATCTCATCGGTTCCCATTTCTCACTGTTCCCATAGCAGTAACTTTTGTGCCGTTTCATCCGTTTTTCTCCCCACATGGCCTATGAATCTGAGCCGCCTTTCCTTCAAAGTATCAGTTATTTTTGGCAGGTTTCCATCAAGTTCAATGCTGGTGATGTGTCTTGTCCATGGTATGGCTAGTGTCACTTTCAACATCCTTGTTTATACTCAATCCAGCATTTTTTCTAATGTTTTAGCTTTCCACACTGTACATTATTACACTTTTTCTACCATTGCTCGAAAGAATCTTACTTTCAGGTTTCTTTGTAGCTTCATTTTTTTTATCTTGTACTGTGCCTCCCTCTGCATCAAAAAAGAAAACTTTATGAGTATTGGACGGAGTCCTGAATTGAGCGGCTGTAGCTGTGGCTGTGTCTTCAAATGAAATGTTGAAGAGCAAGAAATTTACAATTGTCTAACCAGAGTCACAGCCAGAGCCTTCAATAAGCCAGTTGCGAAGTTGAATGTGAATGTCCAGTCAAAAGCAAATGCTCAGTTTTAACTTCCTTAATCTAAAGACAGTTGCTTTGTCAAATAGCGTGTCCTGGCCGAGTGGTCAAGAGCATCGCACTCCTGTTCTGAAGGCCGAGTTATCGGAGTTTGGGTTCAAATCCCAGTCAAGACACTTGTGTTCTTGGGCAAGACACTTGACTATACAGTTGGTGTTAATTGCTTCTCGTCACCCAGGAGCAAATGGGTACCTGCGAGGGTAGAGATTTTTGATGTGAATGATTGGCAACCTGTGCGCCAATGTTGGTGCTGCAAACTCCAAAGGAGTTGAGATGGTTTCGGGAATGCTTAATGCCCAATGAACAGGGGTAGCGATAGTGAAAGGCACTTTGAGTTTGATATAATGTTTAAAAGGGCGTGATAAATGACCATAACTATTATTATTATTAAATAGTTGTATGCTTTAGTATTGCATAAGAGATGGTTGATACCCATAAAAAAAGGTTAAATGAATGTATATGAATGGCATCAGGGTTTACAGATATTCCTTGAGTATAGATAGTTCCCACTGGACGTCACACAGTGTAAAATCGGCCATCTTTACCAGCAAATCCCTTTTTTGTTGTCACGCACAACTGAGCGTTTTGCGTAAATACTGTGAGCGGCGGCACACAGGAGTTTCATTTAGTTTCATTTAGAATGCTTGACACAGCTCAAAGCCAAAACCCGCAAGTTTCCCGTAAAGATGCCGTTTATCAGGAACTAACTTTATGTGTGTTTTTAGCACACTCGATTGAACCCTTGGTGCCTTTAAAATGAGACGGAGCTAGATATACCTGGAACAAACAAATCTTTTAATTGAATGAGCAAACATTCTAACAGCAATGAAGAACGGATTTTGTTCGTGTACAGTGTCAATTGATTAAGGGATACCAAATGGTGAGATAAGAATTAATCACAATTTGAAGTTGTTCTTCCTGCATTCAAAACAAACGATGTCCAAGGTCTGAAGGTTTTACACAGAAAGCAGAGACTGTTGTCTCGGATTAGTTTTAAAGGGACACTTTGCCTTCAACTCTCTTCACATTTTGCTGTTTGGAATTGCTCCTTATCCTTTTTAAGAGTCATTCATGCATACTCCAAAGGAGGTTTCTGCACAGCGCAGGAATTTGATGATGATAATAAAACGCCTACAGTGTATTGTAATTAGTGAGCAGTGATTTAAAAAACCCATTAAATTTGGCTCTCGGAAATACAACCAGCGAAGCCACACTCTACAAAGAAACATACCGTCCGCCATTTTTTTAGTCAAAATTTGGTTCTACAAAAAATAGTGGACTGTGTTCCCTCACGAAATTAAGGGAAAAACACACAATTCCAAGGGATATTTATGTGAATTATTGTGTTCTACTTTTCAAATATCTTTCCAGCCACATTCATTTCATAACAAATGCTTTGTATAGCCCCAGAACGTCCAATCCAGAGGCAACGTGTCCCTTTACTGTTCCTGTTCAATTATCATTGTGTGTACACGTACATGGACAGAGTCCATCTTGAGCTTGGCTGTTTACAGTGGGCACAAAATGTTATCTAAAAACAAAGTACAGTGGATTGCCATTATTTTCTCATTCAAGTCCTTCTCTAATGAAATCATTGACCCCGGCCCAATTTCATTGCTGTTAACCACCTGAAATTGCTTAGCATGGAAAATCTTGCTTAGCAGAAACAAATTACCAGCCAAAATACCATTATTTTTGCTTTACGGCTGGTAGTTAACTTCTGCTGAGCAATATTTTTCTGTGCTTAGCAATATTTTTTTCGTGCTTAACAGCAGGTTACCAGCAAAATTATACCTATTTAGAAAAAAAAAATGTTGTATTTGACTGGTTCCCTGCTAATTTTAGCCAAATAGAAAAGTTTTTAAAGCTTTATGAAATTGGGCCCTTATGTTTGACCTTCAAGCCTCGGTTTCGTCACATGAACTTGAATGGAAAATAAAACAAAATGGCTTTACCATAATAAAGGTCTATGACAATCAGCGTAAGGCCTTGTCCAAATTGGAGGCTATGGCTACGGCTTCGTACTCCACCTTTGCAAGCCAATGGCCACAGTCATAGCCAATAACATTCAATTCCCAGTTAGCCTCAAGATCATGTCCTTAATAAAGTGAGTACTTTAACTTCACAGATATATCTTACAAAAAAAACCTGGGAATGTGACGGCTATAAAAGTTAACTTCTTAGCTGATTATAAGAGGAGGTGTAGGTGAGCAACCTCTGCCTCTAGCCTCCTCATACATGTACATCTTAATCAAGGACACTAGGTCTTGATGCAAGATGTTTCTGTTTTGCAGTCCAAGATCCACCCTTATCAGGAGTTGCCACCGGTAGAGGGCGCTATATCTACAAGAACCGCTATCACCCCACGAACCGCTATCTAGCGATTCGTGGGCGATAATGGTTGGTGGGGTTATACCGGTTCATGTAGATATAGCGCCCTCTACTGGTGGCAGTTCCTGATGAGGGTGGATTATGGACTCGACTATGGGTGGATGATAGCAGTTCATACCCATGGGTGATAGAGGTTTGTGTAGATATAGCGCCCTCTACTGGTGGCAGTTTGTGATAAGGCTGGATCGTGGGCTTGACTATGGGTGGATCGTGAACTACAGAATAAAAACATCTTGCATCACGACTACTCGGACACCAGCAATGTTTCTTACAGTTGGACTTCATGCAGATCCAAGCAAACAACTGTCAGAAGTAGAACTTGTCAGGGAAAGCCTTGAGTTCGTTGGTGATTCTCTCTTCAACTAACGGCTGAAGCATTCTGTCTTGGGGAAGGTCACAGCTTACAAAAACCTGTTTCCCTGTCGTTTTAGCTGGAAGAGAAAAGATGAAATCATTTATAACGGGAAGATTTACAAAACTAACCGGAATAATGTAATTAAAAAAAATCTGCTTATGTCTAATAAGAATAAGCGAAAAACTTACCAAAAGTACTTTGACTTTGCTTTGTACGATTGAAATTAAAGCAATGAAAAGTTTAAAGACCCAGCAAGTTGGTTTAAGACGATGTTCAATGATTACATTTTTGTCTGAGGTTGTTTGAGAAGATAAAACTTTGTTGCAAGCGAGGGTGCATCTTTCCTTATCAAGTCACAGGTGTCTGCACAGAATAGGGTTTGAGATCAAACTTGCAGTACAAAAACAAGTTGGGTGTTGTCCGAAAGGATACAGTTAAGACAATTTCCCCCCATAAACAGAGTTACGACCTTAATGCACTTATGTGAGAAAGGACTGACTCACCCAATTTCTGAGCTAATGCTGTGGAGACGGGGTCTGCCATGTCCCCCAGTAACAAGGATGTGCTTGGGATACTGTCCTGTTGGGAGAGAAAAAAAAGTAAAACAATACTCGAGAACAGTAGGCAGCTTTGTTAAAAAGGGCCATTAGCCTTTTTGAGGTATGGCAGACACTATATGAGTGCACTGTTTGGTTTGGGTGTATACAGACAGATTTACCCAAACCAAATAGTGCACTTGTAATGTGTCCACCATATCTCAAAATGGCTAACAGAGGGGGTCCCCTTCTAAAATCTATGGAAAATGGAAAATGTCACTTTGGCTGACATTTTTCTCTCTTCCTCCATTTTGATTACAACTGAGTAGTTCTTGGAGTAGGTCAAGTGAGTCAAGCCATCTGAACGGGTGGCATGGGTGGCTAGTGCGTAAAGTCCTCGCCTCTCACCACTGGCCCTGTTTCGATTCCCGGCTAGAGCCATATGTGAGTAGAGTTGTACGTTGGTTTTCTCCTGTGCCGTGAGGGTTTGTCGCCGGGCCCTCCGGTTTTCCTCCCTTCGGAAAAATTAAACACTTTCGATCTCAGGCTGTGCTCCATGGTCATATATGGGTTGATGTGGCTCGCTGCCAAAGGCGCCCTTTTATGCCTGCAGCTTGAACACGTGTAGCCGCGTCCTTCGCAATTCAGCTTCTTATCTTTAGGGATGATTAGCCTCCCAAAGTATCATTATTATTATAACTACAGTCCGACAGCACAGCCTTGACACCAAAAGTATTTAAGTATTTTAAATATCTTTCCCAACGGTATACATTTTTGCTACTGTTTGGGGGCTTTAGACTGACAATTATAAGTGCATTAGCAACACTGTTATATATACACGTCCATTTACTTTTGTCTTGTTTTTGTTTTTCTGTCTTGTTGTCTGTTTGTATGTCTGTCCAAAAGCTGTTCCCTATAAGCTATGGCTTCCCTGAACAGCCTCCATACTCATACTAGTTTTATATTACTCTTGTCATTGATATTATTGTTTATCTTTGTTTATTACATTTTGTTTGTTACTGTTGTTATTACATTTTGCTAGTTCCATTTAATTTGTTACTTTCTGTGTTGTTTATTACTATCGTTTGTTATTATTATCCTTTTATGAGTATGGAAATGAATGTGAATTTGAATTTGAATTGAGTATCAGCTGTGCATGTATTTTTGTCGACTGAGGTGAACCATTAAATGGAGAATTCCATTAAACAAAGATCAAATACTAACTAAATTTGTTGCCATTGAGACGGCTAGGTTGGACAAACTGGCAGGCTGTCTTCCTATCCAGATCATAAAGCTGTCTTGCAGACGGAGAACATGAAAATGAACTGACTGTTCACAGATGCTTGCTGTGAAGTTATGAACAGACAGTCTGGACTGGACAGTCTCGGTTGAAGCATTCTCTGTAGACATACTCACACAAGAATCTGAAGGGGTGTGAAAACAAAAAACCTTCATTGAAGCCTGATGTAGGTCCTGGATTTTGTTAAAGATAAAAACAAAAAAAATGGTAGGCCCTAATTAGGATCAATATAATCATCAAAGCTAAGTTATTGTTTGGTTTTATTCTGGAAGCTCACTGATTATTTAATGTTAAGTTCATATTATCAGTGCCAAATTTTCCATTTCCAGAAAAATATTTTGGGCAAAGATGCCAACTCAGATTTGTTTTGTCGTAGCAATTCGTTTACATGACTTAAAACACAATTTCTTCAACAGATCAGGGAAAAGTTCCACATCCGATTGCCACTTTCTAAAGGATTTCTGAAAGATGCCCGGCTCGTACCGTACTGATTACAATGTAAGTCTAATCTTAGACCCAGTAACTGGGGCGCTGTACTCCTTTTTTGAGATTTTGACATTTTCCGTCCTACTAGTGCCCCAGTCCATAATGTATGTGGGAATTCTGACGAAGCAGATTTTTTATGAATCTGTTACAAAATTGTCAAAATTATGACAAAGCCTCAACAGAATTGCTGGAAAATCGCCTACTGGCTTCTCAAGATATCAAAGATGAAATAAAATGCATTTAATTGTTCTCACATTTTTTTTCTGTCCGCCAAATCGATGATTTTTTTAGGCCAACTAAAAATGCAGTTATTACGATCTGCGTTTTACTACTACGTGACATCAACTACTGTTAACAAAATGGATTGCAAAAACAATTCAGTGGCTGTTTCATGTGACAGCTACAGCTAATAAAACAGCTTAGAATACAGAATGGAGTCAGAAAAAGTGCATGCACCAAACTATGCGTGGCATCGGTTGCATGTAGGCATAGTTTGGTGCATGTTTTTCCAACTCCATTTTTACACTCTCGCGCCACTCGTGAGTTTGTGATGGCATTGCATTCTGGGTAATCAAAATGGCCTCGATCGCTAGCCACATTTGTGTGGAGTAATTTTGAGCAAAATGCAAACGATTATTTGCCCTTAATAAGGTTAGTAACTTCAACAGCCAAAGTACCGGAGGGAAGCTAAGTGGTACGTGGACACATTTAGTTGGTTAAAATCCAGCACTGCACCCGTTAGGTTTCGAAGTGGGGGTTGCACTACATAGCTGGTATCCTGCGTTGACTGCATAAGACAATGTGCAAGACAATGTGCAAGTCAGGGCATCAGCAAACACGCAATCCTCGTATAAGGAAACAGTCGTTGAATATCGCAGTATCAGTAGTAAAATGGCGATTGTAACGGCTGCATTTGAGTGGTTTTAGTGGGCTAAAAAATCATCGATTTGGAGGACAGAAAGTAATCGTAAGTACAATTAAATACATTCTATTTCATCTTTGATATCTTGAGAAGCCAGTAGGCGATTTTCCAGCAATTCTGTTGAATTTTTGTCGTAATTTTGGCCACGTTTTTAGAGGTGTTTTAAATCCTCTTCGCCATAACAGCTTTTCAAACCAACTTACATATACTTTTCTGGGGCGCTAGTATGACCGACAATGTCAAAAATTTTCAAAAAGGAGTACAGTGCCCCAGTTACTGGGGCTAATCTATTCTAAACCTATTTTAAAGTAACTTAACATTAGTTAGTATTAATATTAGTTTTTAATACTATACCGGAATTAGGCTTATATTATTATTATTAATATTAATTATTAGGGCTAACTTTTTCAACTTTTATTTTAATATTAGTTTTAGTAACCTTATTGAATAAAACAACAAAAGAGGACATTTAATTTGAACTGTGATTGTGAACCGAATTTGACTTCATTTTCACAGTTCGGTTGTTTGGTGAATAAAAACTAGGAAACAAAAAATGGACTGAATTGACTCTCAACAAAAACCAGTGATGTATCACGAATCCATGTAATGAACAATACCAAATACCTTTCAATAACAACAACGCGATGCATTCATTCACCCCGATTTCCAATCATGGGCGCAGCCATCTTTATAATGTAATATTTTCATCGAGTAGATCGTGAAAATCCCTTTTCGGGCACACTCAACAATGCAGCTATCAATACCAACTACATGTTCTATTAAGTGATAAATAAGGACAAGAGAGGGCGGTTTCTACAGTACACGCACATGATCATTTTCTGAAAACACAACGAGTAACCACGCACAGCTTCGATAATTTGTTCTGTAAAAAATCATAAATTCAGAAGATTAATACCGTGAAAAGCATGACTGAAGCGGATGATGGCAACCGAGGCAACCGTACATGTTTGCACCATTGCATAAGCCAGTTTCTCCATGTAATCAACCATAATTATTGTTCAATTAAAAAACGGGTGACAAAAAACTTCAAAGGCCTTGGCCCGCTCTAGCTGGAGTAGTGCACACGTCACTGACTAAGCACTACAGTATCCTGGAGCGACCGGTTTTCGGTCACTTAACGGTAAAAATCGTTCGGAAACGGAAACTAAATGAAATTTTTTTAAACCATCTGACCCACCTTTTAACAAGACACTTTTAATTCATAATCTGTTGAAATCCCAGAAGTTGCAGTCATAAATTCCGAAATATCGTCCTAAATTTACAGTGGTGCTGTATTCGCCGTGCACACGTCGCGTTACCCGTTTCCGGTCGGTCCATTCAGGGGCAGTTTCTATCAACTTCACGCACTAGTATGGCGCGCAAAATACAAAAAAACAAAAAAAAATTAATAACGATTGTCCAGACTGTCTCTGCGGCTAGTGAGATGATTATTGGTTAATAAAATAACAAAGTTCTTCTTTACATGATTGTTTTTGCTTTATTTTGTCCTTTTCTTTTTCTTCTTTATTTTACTTTAAAGTGGTATTAATGATTATTTTCAAATTAAATGTGATTGTTTTTGCTGAACTTATATAAAATTTGTATAATTATATACATCAATTATCCTTTTCTTTTCTGTAGTTTGTGGCTTTTCTGCTTCATCAACATAATAAATGAATACTTCTTGAAGTGCCCTCCCTCCCCAAGAGAAAAATCAAGATGACACAAGAGAAAAGCATGACACCTTTTCTTATCTTTTACTTCTTTATTTTTCTTTGAAGTGTTTAACATAAATTGTTTTAAAATCAAATGTAATGGTTTTTACTGAATTTATATAAACTTTTTTAAATTGATACAAATCCATTTATATTTATTTATCAAGTTATGTGACTTTTCTGCTTTGTCAACATAATAATATTAATAGTTCTTGCATTGCAGTTTGTTCCTCTTCCTGACTCATTAGGGGAGCAGGTCCAGAGCTGGTAGCTTTGATGTTTTATTTTTTAAGCTTTTCTGATTGATCAACAACAGCCTCGTATTCATCATCAAGACATTTTTGAGAATAAAATAGTCTGTAGCTGGCTTTTACTTTGCGTATCACAGTCTGTATAAAGAGAAGGAAATATAACATTGCCATTAAAAAATCTATAAAACCAATCATAAAGTTCCTAAAATTAATTGTAATAAAGATGACATATTTTCTGGATCCTGACATAAATTCATGGTCATTAGCTACGTACAATGTCAGGCCCTACAAGTATTTTGTGCAATTATTTTACACATTTTGTGCACTGCCCGTGGCATAAATATGAACGTTTTTGATGTTTTTTTGTTTTGAAACTGCATTATCTGTCAAAATTTGTTCAAAGAATGGGGAAGGGAGGGGAATTAAGTGAAAGTTGGACCACACAACTTTGTTGTTCTTCATAAACAAAATATTACTGAATAAAATAAAAGTGACTGTTCCATTTCCTCAACACATTTATAATTTAAAACAAAAAATAATATTTATCCATCTGATTATCTTGAATTTCAGAGTGGCCAATAATATGAATAATTTGGGGAGAAATGAATTTTATATAGCCATTGCAGCTTTCATTAGGGCCCATTGCAATTAAGCAGAGAGTGCAGTATAAACACAAAAAGTCATATTCACTTGAAATACACTTAAGGTTTCTGCAATGTTGGCACTCCATACAATCCCACTTAGCAACATAATCACGTGATCTACCGTTCTACCTGGGGAAAATGGAACTTGAGCTTACCGATGAAACTTTCATTTGGAATGTTTGACCGTGGATTATAATTTTTAGAGACATTTGATTGTGAGTAAAAAGTGTATTAGTGATCTATACTGAAAATTTAACATTTTATAAACTTTTGGGTGTAACTTACGACAGGAAACTTGAATCTCAATAATTTTTTGCGTGGGTGATCGTAAGGAACATCGGTCGTGAATGAAACTTCTAGTCGCTGTATATCTAGCGCCCTCTCGCGGTAAACAGAAATCAAAATGAGTGACCGGGTATAGGTGTCGACCGAAAACGGGTAATCGCATGATACAAGTACAAGTCACTAAAACTAGAACAATAGTTAGTTCTGAGTGCCATCCTCCATTACTATACTAACACTAACACTTAAGTACGGAGCCCCAGAAGGGACATACGATGAAAACAAATTTACGTATCATCAAGAACAAATTTGAGTTCTGTATTTTGTGCACTTCTAGTAACCTAGACCCAGTAACTACAGTCTAAGGGAGCTGTAATGTCAAAATCTTTAAAAATGGAGTACAGGGCCCCAGTTGCTGGGTCTAAACACTAACCAGTGCACTTGAAATAGTTTTTTTTGTGCGCTCAAATTCATTTCGTGCATTTGTAATGATATATTTTCGTGCACACAAAATTATTTTGAGCGCACAAAATGAAGAACTCAAATTATTTCTGTGTTCATCAATGTTAGTATGTTTTCATCATGTCCCATTAGGGGCTCTGTACTACAGTTGGTTAAAACTTTAAACACTTGTTGTATGCTATTAATGTAAAGAAATATTTCTACTTTGATGTCATGAATGTTGAGCGCAAGGAAAGTAGAAACTTATGTAAGTTAAAAACTTTCTCGCACCATAGTTTAAAACTTGCCTTCACCAGTTTATACCTAGCTGCAATGATTGATGCTCTTTTTCGGTCTTGACCCTTATACCATTAACTAAAAGACCAAAAAGCTATGATGGATCATGTGTTAAAATTTGGCACATTTTGTCAATGTTTGTTTTCCTCAATATTTTAAATGAACCAATCGGGTTATTTAAAATGTTGGGGGAAAAAAAGGATGAACAAAATTTGCCAGACTAAAACCTATGGTCAGGTTTGTCAGTTGCAATCCTTAATATATAGAAAGCAATGAACAGATTTTTTGATTTGACGTGTATATTTAAGTGTGAAGTTGCAATTTGATAAAATTGTCTTTTATCTTTTATTTTTTTTTACATTTTTCTTTGATTAAAAAAATATATATATATATTGTATTTTACAACCAGTATGCCACCCAGCCCAGTATTCTTTTGGCGGAACACAATGAGAACTACTGTCAGAGAATGTTCGTTTGCTGTCTGAGACCATTATCAAACACACAGTGTAGTTCCTGAGTAACTAATTTTGTGATTGTTTGTCTCCAGAATCCCATGCCTTGGTGCCAATGACAGTTTCAAACAGCTCTTCTAGAACCAACGATCGGGGGAAAAAGGATGGAAGTCTGCATGACCTCAAGATGAAAGTTCTTCAGTGAAAGATGCCAGCTTCAACCATGGCAAGGTACATGTTCTCTAAATTTTATGTATGAAAGAATTTGTTTTTATGAACTTGCAGTTTACAAATAATGCCTGTATTTCATTTTGCTTGATACCTCTAAATAAAGTGATGGCACATGCCTATTCCCCATTGTTTTGTGGAAGACAAAATCTAGTAAAGAGTTACATGATATGAAATATTGAAACCAATCTGTGAAGTATGTGCTTTAGGCCCGTTTGGAACATGGCGTTCTTGTCGTGTCCAATTCAAATCACTTGAGTTTGGCAATAGCGCGGCATTGGCGTGGCAGTGGTTTCAAACGTCGTGCTTCTGCCAAACTTTGCCAATACCACGGCAGGGTCTGTCGAGCCATGGTCTGTCGAGCCAAGCTAAACCTCTGCCGCGCCGAATTCCAAAAGTGGTTTCAAACGTCATGCTCCTGTCGTGTCGAATAGAAACAAGTCTGAATATTTGAATTACACATGGTCAGAGCGCGACATTTGAAACGGGCCTAAGAAATGCTCTAGAGAAAATGCACAATTGCAGCTTTTTTTGTGTTTTTTATATAAGTCATTCATCTTAAAAAATGACTTATTTTTTTGAACTGTCTATAAATAAATGGTTGGGAAACTTGCAAGTTCGATAAGAGGGATGCAGCTACCGATCTCTCTCTGGACAAATTGACAATACCACCATCTGATAAGCACCCTAACAACACAAACACAGAGCACACACATGGAATGGCAGACTTTTGAGGACACTAGGTGGCAGCAGTCTTACCAGGTATTTCATTGTTCTCAGAAATGTGTGCATGCTCATAACTATGTAAAAAATGACAACTTATCTGGTAAGTCTGCTGCCACCTATCCTTCCAAAGTCTCCCATTGCAACCCACCCTCTCCAGGACAGCAGCAATGCTTTTACTTTGGAGAGTACATCAATGCAAGATACCATGAGTTACGATTAATTGCAACTTGCTTAAATTTGGTATGGGAAAGTTTGAAACTTATGCGTGTAAGTTTTAAACTTGCACTGGTTGGTTAATTTTTTGGGGGGTAAGAATTTAAAAATGTGGACCACTTGTCATAATGCGAATATGGAAGGACTGCGATACAAGCAGGACAGGGGGGGGGGTGGCAGCGGCGTAGCCAAGGGGGGCCTGGGGGGCACGTGCCCCCCACAAATTTTCAGTGCCCCCCCCAAAAAAAGAAAAAATCCTGGCTACACCGCGAGGGGGGGGGGGATGGTTAGTGTTTACACATCCCCCCCACTTTTAAAAATGTTCCGCTGCTTCTGCACTGCAATACGTGATAATAATAATATGTGGAACTTACATAGTAGTGCTTTATCACACGTCACACCTAACAGATTTGCTGAGCTATGTTTGAATTATAATATCGATTTTTATGATATCATTTATACAAATACCCCAGCATATAAATAAACAACTCCAAAACAACAATAACAGAACAAGAAACAAAACAACTTTAGAAATGCAAAAAGAAAAATATAAGATCCCAAAAAGCGGTCAGCTCCAGGGGAAAAAATTAAAACATAAAGCTCCATAAAAAATACTTGTTAACAAAAACAAAGAGGGGTACCAACAAGACAACAAAAATACAAAAACGTCCCAGCAAACAAACAAAAACAATATTTTATGTTTTTACCCATACACCGATGTACCCAGTACTTTCCCGATTGCTGTGAAAAAAATCACAGTCATTTTACTCGGGTGGGATGCGAATCCACTTTTTTTTGCATGACTTGGGAAAGTACTGAGTGCACAGTGCTTATGAACCACAAATAATGTTCTTTGTCCCTGATGTAAATTTAACATCTATTAAAAAAAAAAAAAAAAAAGAAAGAAATAAACAAAGCAACATGTCAAAAAATACAAAACTCCAAAAGAAGATAGCTCTTGAAACTAAAAATCTGAAATCCATTCACAAAAATAGGCCAAAAAACCCAAATACATTGATTTAAAGTGAATAAAAGCCACGGCGGATGCACCATTATACAGCTCAACAAATGTTGTGTAGCATTCGACTTCAGAATTTCTTTCTCCTAAAATGCCCCTCCCAAATACTGTATTAACAAGCAGTTCACTAAAGGGGTAAGGGTGGGGGTAGCTCATGGGAATTCCCCCCCCATCTCCACCACCACCTTGGGGTACATATCTTCAGGAACATGAAATAAAAACAAAACAATTAGGAAGAGAGAATCTTACCTGGTGTAAAAACAAAATGAAATAAATAACAAAATACCCAACCCCAAAATTTACAGATAATATCATTTATGTTATGCCTCACTTCCTCTAACTAGACACTATTTTTTCTATGAATAACCAGAGGAAACAAAATACGACAGTCTCTCCCATTCAGTAGGTCAAGAATAGCTACGAGAGTCAAACATCACTAATCACTTTTTAATTTCATTACATTACAAATTGACATGCAAGCATCCTGCAGAAAAAAAGAAAAAAATATTGAAAAAAAACCCTTTCAACCATCATCCCCTCAAGGCATTGTGTCTCAATAGGCAAATTTATTAAGGAGACGTAGTGATTTTTTTTTCCATCACAAGTCAACTGCATTCGAGGAAAAAAAAAAAAGTCCCTGTAGTAAAATTGAATTGTCCACGGTGGCAAGACCGTGACTGTGTCCCGTAGTAGTAGTAGTAGAAGAGCACTGACAACTCAGTCTGAAGTGTCATCGGGCCCATCAGCATTGGAGCTGCTTTGAGGATTAGGGTTTCCTGTTTAACAGAAAGACGAGGTATGTTTTGAGTTGGATTTGAATTTTGCATGTTGTGTGTGTTAAATCTAGTAATGTAGAGATCCAGAGAATGTGCAGTCATTGGGGAAAAAAAAGAATTTTCTTCAAGATTGTTTTTCTATGTTTATTGTTTAATAGATGTTAAATTTGTATTAGGGATAAAGAATATTATTTGTGTTTTACCTATACACTGACGTGTGTTAAGCACTGTATACTCAGCACTTTCCCAAGTTCTGTGAACAAAATCACAGGCTTATTTACTCGAGTGGGATTCGAACCCATGATCTTTGCCATTCCAGAGCAGATAGTCTTACCAATTAGACTACCGAGACGGCCCGGCAACTAGAGGCAGTTCGAATGCTATACTTTAGCAGCAGATACTGCGACAATAGATGTTAAATTTGCATCGGGGTAAAGAGTATTATTTGTGTGTTACCCATACACCAGTGTGTGTTAAGCAATACTCAGTACTTTCCCAAGTCCTGTGTAAAGGCTTTTTGTTAGACATAGATAGAGATAGCCGTGTCAGTCTGATGGATAAAACCTAGAAGGTAGACCTAGACCTACCCTCTACATGTAGTTTTTTTGGTTGTTGTACTCAACATAATCAGGACTTGAATGTCAGTAGAATCTCTACCACAGGTCTCATTATAGCTCAGATTACTGGACCAGAGTACATGATTTTTACAAGGGATACCAATTTATATATTGCTGAACGTTTAGGATGAGGTTTTGAATCTTTTTTCGGGGGAGGGTGGGGGGCACTTCTGGCCAATTAAAACTGCACTTTCTGTTTGCATTTTTCTTGAACTTGAGCCTCTTTTCGGCGCTCCTGTTAAGTCGTTTATAATGTTTTTTATACATTTTTTTGTATGTAATAGGGTATATAAAAGCTTTTCACATTTTATTCTTGTAGTTTTAATCTCAAAAGTCCAGATTTCAAAAGGGGGGTGGGAACCACCCGGGGGTCGGGGGAGGGCATGGACATCAATGGAGGGAGGGCACCTACCCACTTAATGAGCCCACTGGGGTATTTCATGCCCTATGGTTTAAATTTATGTTGTCCAAATTTCTGTATGAAATATTGAGTTTTGAAATGTTACCAATATTGCACATCCTCCTTTTTCAAGTGGAATTTTAACTGTAATAGGAAGTTTAGTTTGTCTCCATGAAGAGGAAATAACTTGTTTAAATCAGTAACTTTGTCAGGTCACTTTGAACCCCAGTGTCTATCAGTTTCCTTTTTGTCAGGAAATAGTTAATGAAATTTGTTGCTGCATTCGCTGATTGAACCTATTTTGCCTTTATAAATAATAAGTTAAACAATGTACGTACCATCATTGGTTTGGGGGAAAAATACATTTGTCTCAGTCTTCTAGTTTTCAGTAAACACACCATCCAACGATCCACCATCCACTAACCCAATCTGTGAAGGTTTTCTTTCAATTTCATTGGTATATAGTGGTCCAATTTTAGGGCAAAGAACGAAAAGCAAGGAAAAATATGTAAAGTGCATTATTCATACATTCTTATTTTGATTGTCGCAATCAAAATAAGCAATGATGTTAATTTTTTTTGTGGGGGAGGGGGTCTTCAAATAATATCTTCTTGACTTTGACAGAAAAGACAGAATATTTCTGTGGAGAATTAGTAGTGGTATAAAGTTTATAATCGGTGAGCTTTCTGATTGAAACTAATCAGTATTAAAAAAATAATAATCCTGCACTTTGTCTTTAAAAATAAAAATTCAAGCAAACAAATGTATTCAAGGTTAGAATTTGCAGTGAGCCATCTTGCATCTTTAAAGATGGCCTCAAATTCAGTTTTGTGATGCACTCATTTTCCAATAGATAGAGTCCTTATGAAAGTGGGAAAAAATTACAAGTCTCAAACTTCACGTTAAAACAGTGTAAAATGCCTTCGTATTTGATGCCCCACCAGTATGAATTTTGTAAACATCCTCAGGGTGCGAAATTAACGGTTGCCCGGTTGCCCGGGGCAACCCAAAAATCATGTGGGCAACAATTGAGCTGACCGTGGTTGCCCGCCATATTTCAAATATCTGTGTCTACATGCAATTTTGTACAGCAATTCGTTTAGGTCATTCCTGAAATTTGATGATATTCAATCAAAAAAGCATTGCATATGTACAGACCCCTTTTTGTTGACAGCCAACAACATCATGTTTCAAATTTTGCTCTGAAAGAGTATAAAATAAAAACTGCATTTTACACTATTTGAACGTGAGGTTAGAGACTGGTAATTTTTCCCCACTATTATAAGGACTCTATCTTATAGCCTTTTTGAGGTATGGCGGACACTATAAGATTGCACTGTTTGGTTTGGGTGTATACAAATTTACCTAAACCAAATAGAGCCCTAGTAATGTGTCCACCATTTCTCTAAATGGCTTACTGGAAAATGAGTGCATCACAAAACTGAATTTGACCTTAGAACCCCCCTTTAAAGATAAACTACCTGATTGGTTGATTAATTTCAATCTGAGTGCTCACTAATTCTAAAGCTCACACCAGTACTAATTCTCAAGAGAAATATTTCTGAAATACTGTAAGCGTCAAGAACGGAGCATTTAAAGGCCCCCCCCCCTAAAAAAAAATCACAGTTGCTTATTTTGATTACTAAATTAGAATTAAGCACGTATTCATAACAAAATCCCTCACATAAACATTTTGTTTTTTCCACGTTTTTTTCCCACTGAAAAGTGACCCAAATGAAACTCACTTGTTGGTGGTATGATGTGTTCATTGCAAACTAGAGGATTGGAAATTGGAATGAATGTACACTGTACGTGTCCACTGTACCATTCCAGAAATCAATGATGGCACAACCCTTTAAACAGCGGAAGAAAAACATTTTACTGTTGAGAACAGTTGCCCGAAGGAATTTAATCTCTCGTAAAAGAAAGAATAATACTGGGAAGATTAACAAACCATGTTTGCAATCACTCTCCAATCCCTAGCCATTTAGTTAGATCCACCAGGTTGTAAACAAACTTATAGGCCAGCAAAAAACACAGGCTTTCCTGACACTTTCAGTTCTAATTACTGTGTGAGCGCTGACGACACTTAACCTGCAGTTTAAAGGGATGGTATACCTTGAGTTTGGAAGTGTGTACCCTATCAATTCATTTTGAAGGCAAGGGATACCTTTGGTATTTGGAACCAGACGTTTGTGTCAATCCTATGTATCATAAAACTAACCTCTGAAAATTTTGTTTCAAAAGATTGTAGCATTTTTGAGATATTATGGCAAAAATCTGGAGCGGTTATTTCCACGCAGAAGAATCCAAATATGCTGAAACTGCATGTTTTTCATTACATGAGTGATGAGAAATGATTTATGCTTGAATCATCTCTCAGATTCAATTTTCAAGGCAGAAAGTTATCTCTTTCTCTAAAACCCAATTACTTCAAAGTGAATAATTTCTAACAGTGTTTTATACTATCATCAGTGCTCCAGTGCTTCGTTACAAGTAAGCTTTTATGGTCATTAATTTATGGAGTAATTACCAAAGGTACACCCTACCTTTAACCAATGGTTTTAAAGAAATATCAACACCTTTAAAATTAACCTGTGAATGTGCTTTATTGGTTTTCAAAGACACATAGCGGTGAAATGTTTCGCCATATTTTTATGAGTGTTTCCCCCTTAAGAGTCCATGAAGATTTTTCCTTTTATTCCAAAAATTTTAAAACACAATTTCATGTAAAATATACACCTTTCAAAAGGAACCAACAATTAACAAAGTTAGAATGAAGTCAAGTAACACAGCAATTAATTTCTTGTCATTTGACAGTGATGTACAGCATACAGAAATATTACATTTGAAACTAATGCAAATATTCAAATAGAAAATGAAACAAACCGTGTAGAGCTTAAAAACAGAATTGAGTGAACAGGTAAGAGGAAACGAGCACAAAGTTTGGATGGGACATTTCTCTGAGCGGTTAGTGCCAGTATCAACCCTACATCCAGTAAGCTTTAAAGCCCCAGCTCAACATTGGTAAACTGACTGTAAGTGCTTCCATTCTTTGCACAAATCAAGATATGTAATAAAACCAACCTGTGAAAATGTCAGCTCATTTCGTTGTTTCATTTGCGAGAAAACGGTAAAAATGCATTCAGCATTTTTGTACGCATTCCTATAAGCAGAGTTTTCGTCTCAAACTCACCGGGACGAAAACCCTTTTTGGATCTCATTTCAGTTATTATTTAAAAACAATAACACTTTAGGCAGAAATATTTCAAGGAAAGTTTTCTACCATCATTATCTTTATACCATGTAAGGTATATGTAAATCTGTGAACATTTATGTTTTTCTTCTTACCAATGTTGAGCTGGGGCTTTAAGCTTAAAAGCCATCCCTTTATTTTATACAAATACATGTAATTACCAAGTGTTTCTGTGTCTGTAATCGATAATCACCTTTTCAGTATTATTTCTGTGGCTGATTTGTGCCAGTGTTATTTGGGGAATTTAAAATGCAGTTTGTAGGCCATTAGTGAGAACAAACTGTCTGTGAAATCTAGCAATAACAAGGCATATCATCGGAAAGAGACCACATACGGAAAACCACATGATGCCTATATTGTATGTTTGAAAATGATGTCCATGAAATGATGGACAAGCAGTAAAAACTAACACCCTACTTTATGGAACAACCCGTAATAAGAACCAACAGAGAGCCACGATCATCCAGGCTACTCAGCACTGCACATGATGGTGATGACTACAGTAGTTATTGATTAAGTTCTACTCACTGAGGAGCCCCATACTAATGGAGTGCCGGTTGGACATCCACAGAAGATCTGTCAGGATATTGCTGATAAAGTTGTGTCAATATTTTTCTTGAGTGCACCTAAAGTTGGCCGAGCATAGACGTAAAATGATTCTCTTTAGGAGATCAATAAAATTAAAAAAAACCAAGTGGAACTTAATTGGATTAAATAAACAAACTAGATTTTCACAATGCCCATCAGCATGAACCTACATGGGATTTTTTTTAAGTGGTAATACAAGCAGAACAATTAACAAAAATATATACTACAGCTTTGCAAAGAGATTTTCACAAACAGTAGTCTGTTGTAGGTAAATATATTTACGTCCAGAATTATACTCTTTTGCCCTGGTCTTGGCCTTGGTGCCTCATAGACTCAAAGGTTTCTCATAGACTAAGATTTTCCAATGGAAGTGCCCTTTGCAAAAGGAAAATGGCCTTGCCCTCAAAGCTGAATTTTCAGGCTTGTGGGGCAAGGTCATCTTTCCAGAGTAGATGCAGATGTTCACCTTTAGAAGATATTGGGACATTCTGAAAGAGGCATCTTGACAAGGGGCAAATTTGATAAAGTCATTTACTGGTAAGCAAATCTTTGTGCTTTGTATTGCAAAAGAAAATGTGAATTTGAAGGGAAATTGCATCATTGGTATTTGGAACCAGTATTTCAGTCCAATATAATTGTAGATATATAACCATAAAACTAAACTGTGATAATTTCATTTCAAAAGGTAGTAGCGGAATTATGCACTTTCAGCCCGTAGAATCTTGCACTTTACAGGGCGCAGTAAGTGCAGAATTTGGTGGTAAGCAGAGCCATGAAAGTGGGCGTTGATCTTTATAGAAGCATACCCCCACACCTTGTGACTTTATCATCAATATGTGTAATCTGAGGAATTTAAAAATAAGTGTTTACTTGTGACCAAGCAGGTCAATTCACATTAAAGCATGCGTACAACATTTGTTAGTCAAAGGCCAGTATTCACACTCTATGTGACCCAACATATACATGAAATAAGAAACCTGTGAAAGTTAAAGCTCAATCGTTTATCGGAGTCTCAAGAAAATAGTGAGAAAAAAAAACTTTTCACAGTTTTCAAACATCAAGTTTTGGACTTTTTGTGAGATCAAAAGTAGCTGTTTTACTCATTTCTTAAAAAGAAAAGCATTTCAAGTAAAAAGTATTTGAGGGAAGTTTTTTACCATGACCATCTTTCAATCATTGTAAGTGGTGTGCAAAGCTGTGAAACATTTATTTTCACTCTTACCAATGTTTATAGATTGTGCTAGTTTTCCACATGTATTTGAACCTTTTGGGGTACCTTGTGTTCCCTCTGGTACTTTGTTTAATTTGTACATTGAATACTTTAACTGGTCAAAATGTTCATATTTACACTCAACACTTGCCGATCAAGGGCCTAAAACTAGGTTTGGGTAAGCTTATTCTGTAAAAAGAAAAACTGTCACTGTACATGTACATGTTGAACAGTCCCTTTAAACAAGTTGGGAACATTTTCACTGATTGCGAGGCGATCATTCCATGACTCTTGATCAATACCAAATTAATTTTGCCAGACGGCCTGCTCGCCGACAGATCGGTGACTTATTGATTTGATGTCAAGCCAGCACTGTGACAGGTGGCTCTCGCTGTCGATAAATGAAATCTGGTTTCAGACATCTGGCCATTCAGCACAAGGGTGTCATTTCATGTTTACTTATTGTTTAACAAGAGGCATCCATTGCAATGTTTTCCCCATGATAGGATGGGTATGAATTTTTTTTTTTGAACATTCATATTGTCTAGTTACGAAGGAACAGCACGTAGTCAGTAGTACAAATATGTACACAAAAAACAATTAGCGTGACTTAGTCACTAAAAAAAAAAAAAAAAAAAAAAAAGGCAATCGAAAGACAAACAACACATTAGAACTTAAACATCAATTTGTCTTCCTGAATTACACACAGAAATTGATAAAGTTTAATAAAATCCGACAAATTGTTTTTGTGAAGTTTTCCCCAAACATCAGACCAGTTATTTATTTATTTATTTATTTATTTATTTTTTTTAGGGGGGGGGGACAATTTCATGCTAGCTATTCATTTGTGCATATTTTTGATCTCATTTGCGGGGGCAAGAAGCAGGAAAGGGTTCTGAACGTGGGAGGCTCCTGCCCCTGCCCCCTCCTTTACATTGAAGTTGGTGCTCACATTTTCATGAGCAACTGCCAGTTTTATACTGAAATATTCTCAATACAGATTCAAAGTCAGCTGTTTCACCGGCATCTTTTACCAGGAGACTCTGAAGCACCACTCCTAACTCTTTTTGAAAATTTATTTAATGTTGACTTGTTTATTGATTTGTGTATAGATTTATTCATTTGTTTATTTATTTCTTAGGTTGTTCCCATTTCCCTACATGTTGACTTTATTCAATCTCATGTTATAAATTGTTTTGAAGGGACACATTCCTTTGAATTGGGCTCTTTTGGGCTATAAAAAGTATTTGTTATGAAATGAATATAGTTGGAAAGATATTTTAAAAGTTGAATATAATGATTCACATAAATATCCCTTGGAATTGTGTGGTTTGTGTTTAATTTTGTGACAGAACACGGTCCACCATTTTGTAGAACCAAATTTTGATTACACAAAATGGCGGACCGTATGTTTTTATGTAGAGTGTGGTTCCACTGGTTGTATTTCCAGAGGCAAATGTATGGTGTGTTTTTTTCACTATAATTACTGTAGGTGTTTTATTGTATAAAAAGGATAAGGGGCTATTCCAAACAGCAACATTTTAAGAGGTTTGAAGGCAATGTGTCTCTTTAAGTATCATTGAACAAAAAAAACATTTTGACTGTTGCTCTTGAAAAGTAGAATCATGTTTTGAATGGTATCACTTTCAATATGTGGTCACATCTGTCTGCACAAACATTTCCCCTTTCCCTGCCTTCCTAGAAAAATATACCCTGAAAGTTGAAACTTTGAGGAAACTCTAGATTTACTTGAAACTCAACTGCGAACAAACAATACAGAATTTTAAAAAATGAAATTAAAAAAGTCAGTCTGCCTTTTCCTGCCCATAAAAGCCGCGGAGTCATCACCCGCCACCCCCTCAGCCAATCAGAGGATAACGTGGTCTTCCTGTTGACACACTGCAAATATTACACGACTTCCTGTAAAGGCAGTTTGGCCCCTCGCTAAAAATCTCCGTAAATCAGAAGGCTGACTGCCTCAAACCAAAAGGTTTTAAGTGTGCTGTTAACAAGGCAAGGTTACTAAAATATCAAGCAAACTGTTAAATTTCAGGTTCTTTTTTTAAACATAAATGTTGTGGAAATCGTCAGAATTTGTTTATTTTCAAATTAATTTAATCCACATTGTAATGAAGTGAAAAAAAAGGTGTGAACAGGTTTCCAATTTTTATTATACTTTTACGTTTTCAACTATACCATCAAGAAACTTAATAAGCATTCAGATGTAATTGCTTAAATCTCAAGTTTCTCCCCTTAATCAAACACCATAATTTTGACAGTATTTGTTTGCAGTGTGTGACCTCTTTAATACAACCCTGGACTCATAAACCCAACCTGAGCAACTCTCCCCCTCTTTCACTTCCCTATACTCAGGTCAGACAGAGAGTCACTACCTGGACTTGTGGGAGACTGTCTACATCTTTCTTCAGAAGTTCTTCTATCGCCGTTTCATTCGGGACTCTGATTTGTCAAGATGCGTGAAATTGTACACATACAGGCTGGACAGTGTGGAAACCAGATCGGAGCCAAGGTGAGTACATGTATCTTTAAGACTGAGATTTGTCAACTTCCCCCAAAGACTCAAAAACATCCACCCCTTGGATTTTAATCTGTCATTGTTGCCAGACAGCCAAACTTGGTATTGTTTGGGTGGGGCATTTATGGTCCAGGCCTGGCTGCCTGGTACTTTTAAAAAGGCAATTGCCTCAATGCCCCTGGTCATTGCCTTGGTGCCCCTTCAAGTGTTCCTGTAGAAACTTTGATTTCTCTCCTAAAGGTGCCATTTATCAAGGAAAAACTGCCTTGTCCGTACAAGAATGAAGACTCAGGTCTGCGACAGAATTGCTAAACAAAGAAAAGGACACAAACAATGTAGTATTTTTTTTCTAATAATAAAAGAGTAAAAAATAAACCTGAAATGATAAAATGTTTTGGGAAGATTATTTGTGTTTTACCCATAAACCAATGTGTGTTAAGCATTACATACATGTACTTCATACTTTCCCGAGTCCTGGTACCCGAAATACAGGGTTCGAACTGCTGCTAGCTACCGGGCAAGCTTTGTGGTCTAGTGGTAAGACATCTGCTCTAACGTGGCAAATGCTGTGGGTTTGAATCCTTCCCAAGTAACATACCTGTGAATTTTATTTCACAGAACTTGGGGAAAGCACTTAGTATACGGTTTTTAACACACATCAGAGTACGTGTTAAACATCAAAACTAAATGATTAAATGGTTCAAAGGATCGGACCAGGGTACAAATCAAGTTTGCCTGAAATCCCTCTTTAACTTCTCACCTTCACATCAATCGTCTGAATCGCGCCTAATCTTCTCCCCGGAGGAAAGGATTAAAATCGAACGTAGAATTTGTTTTTGCTCATCACCGACAGAATAAGAGCTCACTGCGGCTGGAAATGAAATTAATCTCCCTCTTAGTACATGTAAAGTGTAGAGGGGGGTGTAGTTATTGTCAGCTTATAGTGCTTTGGGGTCAATCTGTTATAATCCCCAAATCGTACAAGTTCGCAGAGAGTACAAATGGTTTGCCCAGCAGTACGAAGTCACCAACCAAATGCTAGGGAAATGCTACTAAAAAGTCTTACATTTGTAAAGTATAACTTTCGAAATAAATTGGGACAAAAAGTATTTTAGTAAATGTAAGTCTGTGTTTTGATACTCCTTGTCATTTTCTGCATTCATTTTCTGCAAAACTTTAAGCCTAAAACTTGAAAATACAAACGTTCAGAGATTTGCAAATAGCTCACATGGTATAAAGACAATTTTGGGCTCAATCCGTCGTCTGAGTAAGGAGAAAATAGTGAAAAACCGTGCACACTTTTCAGCATGTATATTGTCCTTAGTTTTGATTGTTACAACCAAAATTTAAAATCGGGGTCTTCAAATTCATTTTCTTGACTTTGACAGTATTTCAGACAGAAATATCTCTATGGAAGATTGCTATTGATATGAACTTCATAATCAGTAAGCCTTCAGACTGTTACTATTTAAAAACACTTTTGATGAAAACCAATCCTGTATTCTGCCTTTAAAATGAGTGTCATTTATGTTTTACCCATACACCGATATACACTCAGTACTTCTCTGGGTTCTGTGAAAAAAATCTACAAGTCTATTACTCGGGTGGGTTTCGAACCCATGGCCTTGCCATTCTAGAGCAGATGTCTGACCAACTAGACCACAGAGATTGCCCGGTAGCTAGAGGCCGTTCCAATCGGTTAAAATGAAGTTTTGTACCTTTATACTTGGCAGTTCTGGGAGGTGATATCTGATGAGCATGGCATTGACCCAACTGGTTCTTATAATGGAGACTCTGAGCTGCAGCTGGAACGAATCAACGTGTATTACAACCAGGCTTCAGGTAGGTCAAGTGGATTTCATATTACTAAGGGACTTCTTTATGTTATGTGTGCATAATACAAATGTGATATCAGGTGAGAAAGTTGTGTTGTCTGTCTGAAGCGAGAATATTTTGCACTCACATGTTGACATAATCTTACTGATGGGGCCTTATGGGTCCATCTCATTGTTGCTCTATCGTTCCCTTTTCTGAAGAAGTCTTCTTCAAGGTACAACTAGAACAAGAAAATCTTTTCTGGAAGCATTACTCCATCGTTTAACTAGTAGGGTGACAGGTGATGCAAACGGGTGATGTGAATTTTGTATCTTTGTGTGAAATGCCAAGCCCGGAACAAAGGGTGCCTGCACATTCCACTTTGAAGCGTGCCAGATTGCGCTTGAATATTTTGCAGAATTTCTGCCATTATGCAGGGGTTATTGTGTAATCCCCGATTCCAGTCCTTTTGCTCCAAGAAGAGGATTACAAGACATCGAGAGGTTTCCACCATTGTTTATTCATTGTATTTCAGCACATTGGAGGTAAGTCTAAGTGAACCGAGTATCCAGCCTTCGTTCCGATTATAGAAACAATCCTATGCCGTAGCTCACGGCCGAGGCTTTGCAATTCACGGTGCGTGAATTTACATTTTCTCGATAGACAAACCAAAAATCACGGTGCTTCAAAGATAGTTTTTGTTCCCCTGGCTTTTTCAAGTCAGGGTTTCTTTGAGCCAGCGGTACTCTCAAAGAAAAATGATGCCGGCAATTCCGACAAAATAATCCCGCCAGGGGGACTGGAAAAAATGGAAGAATCCAGTCGGCAACTGGTTAAAGGAATCTGCAAAATATCTAATCCTCTGTGTCAGATTGTGGTACTCTGTGCAGGCATGCAGTGTTTTAACTGATCAACTGATTTCCTAATTTTTTTGTTCATCAGCTTTGCCATTGAAAATGGAAAAACAAAATACAAACTCTTGCTGTTCCTTTTTTTTTGGGGGGGGGGGGGTAAATTGCATGTGCATGTCTGTCTGATGTGCTAGTCTCATTTCTCTTGTCACTGGTCAGGCTAGGTGGTTTAGCGGTTAAGTCGACTGCTTTAGAATGTAGAAGGGTTGTGGGATTGATTCCTATCGAGATGCCCATGGAGTTTTAGGTTTTTCTGAGGATTTGGAAGAAACTGAATTTCCATGATAAATGGATTTTTAAAGTTTTTCTGAGGGTTTGGTTGAAACTGAGTTTCCATGAAAAGTGCTTGAAATACAATTGTTTGATGTAGTGCAAGGCTATTCTTTATACCTGCCCAGAATCACATAAAGGATTTAATCTGTATCCAGTGAATTAGAAGGTAATGATAAACCATCCCTCAACACAGGCCATTTCAAGCAGAACATTTCTTAGAGTATTTGATGTGCATGTATCATTAGGTGACTGTCTTGCACAGATTTGAAACTCTAGATGTCAGCAATGAAAACCTTAATTGATGCCAATTTTGTGCATGCTAGGTTGAAATGGCTGTGAAGAGCACATGCAAAAAAAAACCACTATGAGTAGTTCAATATATGTGTCATGATCAGTTTAGATTTGTCCTCGTTCTCCCTGCTCCCCCCCCCCCCCCCCACCACCCAATCAATACATGCAATTTATTGTCCCACCCTCTTCTTACTGTGGTACTCATCACAGTGAAGAGATCAGGATGTAAATTTTCATGTGCACTGTCTGGTCTGAGCAATTTTGATTTGTAATGATGCACTGCAGTAGTTCCACGGGCATTGCAATTTCCAAAAGCTACAACAAGTGACTATTGGGAAAAGGGGCATAGCGCCCTCTGTTGGTGGAATCTTGTTGACCTTGCTGCATATTGAACTAAGACAGGTGCTTATGATGCTATCAATGAAAGGCTTTAGAGTAGAATTATCAAAAATGTTCATTGTCCTAAATGAGTCATCAGATGAAACTTGATTACTCTGAAATTGTATCAGGGAGTACAATTAAGGGTCAGGTCTCTGGGAAGAATGGTTTACTTCATGAAGTAGTACCCCCTTAGAATCGACTGTTGTGGTAAAGTGTGATATTCTGCAGTGGACTCTATGGTCTGGAAAGCTGTGGAGCATTCACTGATGGGAAAAGAACACTAATTTAAACCATCTGCAGGCATCAGCATAGCTGGGGGGACCGGGGAAGTTCCCCCCACAATTTTCCAGTGCCCCCCCCCACGATCGATCATTACAAAAAACACGTTGACAGCAAATCCCCTTTCCCCTATGGCCCCCTGTGCCCCCCCCCCCTCTTACAAAAATCCTGGCTACACCGCTGTCTCAAGGACCCAATTTCATAAAGCTGCTGAAAAGCACATTATTAGCTAACCAAAACAAAATTACGCTAACCAGCATAATGTTACCAGCCAAAATAGCATTTTCACATGTACCATATGTGACTGGTATCCTGCTTATTTTTTGCTCAGCAGAAAATGGTTAGGCAGTATTTTCTCAGCTTTTAAGCAGCCCTCTATGAAATTGTGCCCAGCTGATTTTTAAGGAAAATGAGGAGAATGTGTTCAAATTTCCTGAAAGATGATGCTCTTTTTTTTGAGAGAGAGAGATACATGTTTATAGAATGCTTTGTACATGATTGCTGTTTTGTTCAGTTGCCTGATGGGTAAAAAACTAAACACAAGATTCAAGAAAAATGTGTTGTGTTGCTGTGTTATCAATCAATCACTGTTTTGGGGTGGTTTTTTTTTCACTTGGCCTAAGATGGCAAACTTGTGATGAATGAGACCCATTCAGCTTGAATTGCATGGATCAACACTCCAATGTATGGTCCAGGATCAATTTGTAGAAAAGTATTCACTCAAATTCAATACATGTTCAAAAAATACAATTGTAGTAAGGATGTCTGCATGCTGGTGTCTCCTGCATATTGTAGGTTTTTGAGAATACATGACACTAGTAGCACCTTACTCCATGTACAGTACTCCATGGTACCATTTTGTCATGTAACCAGCATACAAGTGTATCATAGATACATGTATACAAAATAGGGGCCAGACTATTTTCCCCTCCGTTTGGTTACGACGATTAGAAGGGTGGGTGGCTCATGACTGCCTCTTGACAAAGGTGTACAGAACTTATCTTCTCCCGTGTTACAATTTCAGTCATGTCCCCTGTGTGCATTAGTAATAGTGACTCTTGATTCTCGTGAAGAAAAGGGGGACTGACTAGTTTTGGTAATCCAGCCTCGGTTTGGTGAGATCACTTGCTGTGAAGAAGAAGAAAAAGATCCATAGACTTGCAAAGATCTATAAACTGCAACAGGTCACAGTAACACATTGGTCCATAATTGAAATACAAGTTTATAAATCCAACAGTCCTTCCCCCTGAGTTCACCCTAAAGGAATTCAACCTTCAAATGTGTTGGGTTACATGATGTATTCAACACTCCTACACAGGGCTTAGTTTGAATATGAATAAACCTTTGTGTGAATCAGATATTCATATTCCCACAGCTCTCATTCAGTCTTTACACCAACATCTGAATGGAAATTTGCCAAGATACAATAGCCCTGTGCTGCAATGAAGTATCCATGGTTTCCAGCCAGCCAGCTATGGTTTGCCTGAGGGTGTTATTTTATATCAAGGCTGCTGTCTGCAAAACGATCTGTGATATAATGAGACCATTTGGCCCTTTAAATGCATTGTACCCTGTTGACACCATAAACTTGTGAAATATTCAGCTTAAGCAGAGAATGGCACAAATAAAAGGGGGAACAAAATCAAATTCACACATTATATCATCAGCCGTTTGGATTATGGAGTGTTGACCTACATGGTTTTTTTTTATATTTATGGTACAATATGGTTTATTTTTCTGTTAACCTTTTTAAAAAAATGTATATCAAGGTTTTTAAGCAGAGGGCTTAATATTTTTATTCCTAGTCCAAGTTTTTCAAAGAGTTATATGTAACTGGATTTTTTTCATGGGGGGCACCTGGTGGGGGGGGGGGGCACAGGCCCAGTGACTACTTCAAGCCCAGCTGGGCCCAATTTCATAGAGCTACTTTAAGCACAAAAAGTAGCTAAGCACAACAAAATTATGCTTACCAGAATAAGGTTACCAGCCAACTCATGCATGTACCATCTGTGACCGGTATTCTGCTCACTTTTGCTTTGCAGAACATTTGTAAGCAATATTTTCTGCTTCTAAAACTGAAAGCAGTTAACTATGAAATATGGCGGAGTGCAAATCATGCCATGTCAGCTGATATTATAATGACTCAACTCGACCCATTGCCTGGTTGCCTGGAATCTTGTTTAACGTATGCAAATCCAGACCTGTACAGTGTCTGATTCAGCCATGCAGATGGAACACACTGACACTTTAATTTCATTATTGGCCGCTACTGCACACAGGGAGATCAAGAAATTATGTAACAGAAATTTACTTGTGGTACTTAGACCCTGCAGAAATTAAAGGAAGAAAACTTAATAAATTCAAGGGATTGTGAGCTTGAATAGATTAGTGGCAAATCTTACAAATCGCATTCAAAAAGAGAGACAATTGTGATTCAATTTTGTCTTGTACCATTCTTGCTCTATGCTTGTACGTATGCATATTTTATCATAAAAATGAATTTTATCTCAAAGGATAAAACTACATGTAAGATCATAGTTTCCACACTCATGCACATATTGCACAATGTATAATGTACATGGATCAGTATTTTTGAAGAATTCAGAAACTGAACTTTTGACTACTTGTGGGTTTCTTTTTGGCCAAATAGTAATTAAAATGCCTACAACATGTACATGTACAAATGTGCACGTATTAAGTACAAATGTTCATGTACCTATGCAAAAAGTGTTGAGTTATTGTCAGGAAGCAATGACTTGTTAGAGATGAATGGGTACAGTACATATGTACATCATGGAGTACATGCACACATGTACAGAGTTCGAGACCTAAGTTGACGTAATGTCTGGGCCTTCCCAGATACAGCGGACATACGTTCAAATCAGCATAGCATTATGTACTGAATGAGTCATCTCATCACTCGTGGTGTATACAGTTACACCAGTACGTGTTCACATCAATACTACATGTACAATTAATATGCACATGTACACTGTACTGTCCATGCAGGTTTAATCTGTTTCATGTGTAGTGTACCAATAACAAGCTGGGGTTTTTTTTTTGGGGGGGGGGGCTTACAAAAATGCATTGACCATTGTGCATTGGGGATTATGGGCAACAAAAAGCCTCTCAGTATTTCTGCCCCAGCACCTTTCAACTACAGTATAAAAAACGGACATGCAACTTTTCAGCTGGAAACCATTGAAAACTTTGAAGAACACAGTACAAATTGTTATTGTGCCAGGTACTTTCCTCATTTTTTTCCCTCAAATTGTAGTTGCATGCCTGAAAAAATATGTAGTTTAAAATGTGGAAGAGGAGGGCTAAAAAAGAAAGATGCTAGCAAAGTACCCCCCCCCCCCGAGATAAACGAAAAACAAAAGAGATCAAGATAAATAAATAAAACATGAAAAATTTAAAATAATTTTGATTTTTATTTTCAAAGGTTAAACTACATGTAAGATCACATTTGTCATTAAGTGATTAACATGTGAAAAGGTGCCCTTGCCCTGAGGTAAAAACAGCTACAACGCATGTTACGCACGTCCAATGCTGCATTTGACCTCAACGATGGCAGCAAACGCATAAGGTCTATTATACAATGTACATGGATCAGTATTTGTTTGAGAATTCAGAAAAAAACTGATCTCTTAACTACTTGTATAGTAATTCCTGTAGATGTACATGTATATATGTACAAATGTTCATGTACCTATGAAAGAAAGATGGGGGAGGGGGGAAAAAAAAAGAGAAAAAGACAAATAACAAAAAATAGAAAAGTACCTTACGTTTATGTACAATGTGTTGAGACATAGGCCTATTTGCCTTTTGTAATTTTGGTAATACTGGTAACCATTTTGCATCTAATTAATGGGCCAGTTTTTATACTTTTGGCCCTTCTCTTTCAAAATTCAGCTGCATTAATAAAGTGCACAAGACACTGTTGCATACATTTGAATTTTTGTGTGTTATAAATTGAGACAAATTTACAGAGTGTACTGGAATTTGAAATATTAATCACTATGAAACAATTTTTTGAGGAGTCTGGCATTTAGCTATTAACGGAATTTAGCCTTGAGGTTGCTTTTTATTTCATCAAAGGATGATGCCATAGTTTATTGCAGCTGCCAGGTCGCCTGTACTTTTAAATTCAAGCCATCAATTGAAAAACCGGAGTACATTGTAAATCATGTGGCTTAATGCAGGAACGTCACAAATTTTATATTTTAAAAGAGAATTTTATTGTTCCATTTGCTGTTCACTTAATGAAATAATGTGGCCTACTTTCATAGAGTTGCCCTGGGCCAAAGAAATTTAATGAGCAGAGAATAATTTTGCTCAGAAGCATCGGGTTACCAGCCAAATTGCACTTTCATGTATAATGTTGGTGATTGGTTCCCTGGCAATTTTCTCTGAAACAATTTGAGTTCTGCCTCACAGTAAAGTTGGGTCGATGTACAGCAAGTAATTTATAGCTTTGTACTGAAAGATTTGTGAACAAAAGATCTGAATCCAGTTAGTGGTTGACGGGCAGTCTGACTTTGTCTTGATATTGACTGCATTGGTTGACATCAATCTTGTGCAAACAGTGATCAACCCTTGACTCATGAGTGCAAAGTGCATCAATTCAATGCAAAAGGTTGTATAGTAACCCACAGGAGAATGCCTGCAACGCCGAAATCAAATGATTTTGTCACATGTATAGCGTCACACAGACTGGACTCATTCTTAAAACACTAGCCCAGCTTACGTATGTACATGTATGTCATTCATACATACAGGTGATGTCAGGTAAATGTCAGGTAAAACTGCTGTGGGCTATACCACTTAACTTGCTCTAGTGACTACTGAAAAAAATGAGCAACTTACCCATTCAAATAATAACAATTCTTGTTGGATATGAAAAACACAAAAAAAAAACCAACTTGTTTTATGTTTTCTTTTGTGTGTATTTGAATGGCCCCTCTTTACCCCAATAAACCCATTTGGACTAGTCTTGGATCGTTTCCATTAATTATAAATCAGAAAGTTTGATATACGATACATGTTTAAAATCTAGTTAAAAGCATAGTTTTCTAGCCAGATAGCCACTTAAAAGAAATCTTCAAAAACAAGTGTCGGCCATTTCCCACCATTCCTAATAGCAGAATGAATATTGGTCTAGTGGGTGGTAGATATTACTTTTATTTCACCACTTTTCATCAAGGTCTATATCTGTCTCTAGTATTTTTGATGCTTGTTTCACAACCCGTTTCATTTTATCTCCATCTTGTTTTCTTGTTCCATTGCACCAAACCCACACAATCATGGGAAATAGCACTTTCAATAACAGATGAATAAAAAAGAAACATTAAACCATTCCACATAGTTTCCACCTGAAAAAGATATCCCATAATATAGATAATGTCCACCAGTCACTGCAAAGGAGAAAAAAAGGAGAAAGAAGCAACAGTTTTATAAGGTTATACTTAAAGGTTACACTGTTATATGAAAATGCTTTCAGGCACAGACGTCAACACCTTTCCCATCCCTTTTTAGGGACAACTTTTGTGCATAAAATTACCACATAAAGTGCTAAATTGCAGGTAGCAAATGTAAAAACACTGTCAACATCTACTGTGCCATTTTCAGGGTCAAATTTGCAAATGGATTGTATGGTTTTGGAGGTATTCTTAGTAGTACATGACGTTAAATTTTACCCTTAAAATTAATGGCTGACATGGTGGTTGGTGGACGCGTTTCCTGAGTCCGCTTATACTGAGTACAAATTGGAGGTGAACAGACAACATCTGCAAAGTAATCGAAATTTTAATGAGTAAAGCCGAGGCAATAATTATCTCACTCCAAATTTAATTAGGAATGTTTTCTGCTTGAATTAAGAAAATAATTAACAGCTTTTAATGAGTGTGCTTTGGAGTTGTCATCGGTGCCTTTGCTGGATAGATATTTTCAAGAATCTTGGGGCAGATGTCCTTTTTTTTCTTTTTTTTTGACATTTTCTGTTTTTTGTATGTTTCGAAATTATTTGTGATTTAGAGAAATGTGTGGATGATTTCTGTGGGAAATGTAGTTGTGGCACTGTATTTGTGTACCCTCATAATTTTATTTGAAATTGAATTAAATCCAACAATAAATACATTTTTCAAAATGTTGATGAAAATTCTGGCCTGTTCAAAGATACATGAACATGAAGTTCTAAATTTATCCATGATATTAATCAGTCCAGAGCTCAAAATTAACACTGGACTGTAGGCCAGTGAGGCTTAATAATAATAAATAACATTTATATAGCGCTATATACAAAACGATGGCTTGAGGCCAGTGAGGCTTGAGGCTTGAGGCCAGTGAGGCTTGAGGCCAGTGAGGCTTGAGGCCAATGAGGTTTGAGGCCAGTGAGACTTGAGGCATGAGGCTTGAGGCCAGTGAGGCTTGAGGCCAATGAGGTTTGAGGCCAGTGAGACTTGAGGCCAGTGCCGGCCAATAAACTCATGATCGGACAAGTCCAACAGTTGAATAGTAAAACCTCACTGTGTAATATCTTTAAAAAAATGAATAAATATGTTCAAATGTTGACTTTGAGTCTGATAAATATTTGTTAATTCTGTTGAGAATTGAAATATACTCACACATACAGAACAAGTGAGGTCAATCTTCATCTTAGTGATTGTTCAAATAAAAACAGTTTATCGACCCAACTCACCTGACTTCATCATCACAATAAAATGGTTGTGCCATTTTGTTATTTTGAATCAATGCCCGCATGTTAATGCCCCCACTACAGTGTAGTGTACATTTCAGGCGATGCAGCGTTTACACGCTTACCATACTTTTTGGCAAGCGTGGCAGACAGTAGCCGCGTGTGACGTCGTTGCAAGGAGTCAATATGGTTTTCATTCTAGTCTTGTAAAATAAAAGCTGGTCCTGTAAATATTTTGAGCCACAAGCCCAGCCCTGTGGTCATGTGGATTTTCCTCCCCAAATTCAAGGCCTGCTCCAGGCCTGTAGGCTTTGTTCTTGAAATGGGAAGGGCAACAAGGCATTTTCTCCATGGTAAAGGGCACCTCTATGAGGAAATCAAGGCACCGAGGCATTGACCAGGGGCAATGGAGGCAATTGCCTCTGTTGCCTCCGTGAAGTATCAGGCCTACCTGCTCAGTCACAAATAATGAATTCTTTGTCATAAAAATAACCCCCTATAACAAGAGCAACATGTACTCTCAGTGTTGTGACTGAATACCCCAAGCCATACACAAAAGTGCACATGTGTGGATAATATCCAGGAGTTGTTTCATATTAAGTTAATGGAACATGAATGACTCATGCATGATAATGAGTCTGTCTTTATTCAAGCAAGATGCATCAGCAAGCGTCCCATCTGTAGGGTTGAGAAAACATAATTAGCCCACCAAGAATACCAGCTCAGACACGATGAGTCATCGATGATAATAAGTTTGCCTCATCACCAAGACGGACAGATGCGGGAGGGAATTACTCCGCCAGGACATCACTGACAGTCCAAATTGCCCTCACTGGCGTTCTCTCTCACTTCCTACCTGATGAGAATCAGGAAGAAAATACTAAGCAGGGCTTGGGTGTTGGCTGGTCACCTTAGCAGGGAGATGTTCAGCTTACATGTAGAAGGATCAAGTAGGGGCTAAAGGGTCAAGACTGTTCAGAGATTCAATTCAGATCAGTTGAATTCAATGGACGTTCTGTCCATATTTGCAATTGTAGCTACACGTTGTATGAATTGATGATAACATCAAATAGGCAGTTTATACATGTACATTATGAAAAAGGTGTAAAACATGGCCAACAAGTATAGGGGAAAAATGAATATTCTGAAAACAGTGTCGCCAACTAATTCTAATCATAAATGCCCTCTACTTCAAATCGTTTTAAAACCATGTTTCCGTTCAGTGGTTTTAAAAAAATGTTTATACATAAACAGATGCTCAAGAGGAAACTGCAAAGAGTTATTTCTTAATAATATAGTTTTTAAGAAAGCTATTGAAATCATTGAAATAACTAAAAATACAATATTATTTTTTGTTTTTACCATGACAGTGCTTTCCCCGAGTCCATTGAGGGAACAAAAATCCAGTAGTCAATACTACTCACGACCCTCCCCCCCCCCCCACCCCCCCCCCCCGCCATTCCAGAGCATCTGATAAAAATGTAACCTACATTGTTTGGATAAAACAGTTGAAATTTAAATGATAGTCGATGTCTCAGGTTTGATACAGCAGTTTAATACACAAATGTTGAAAAAGAAATTGTACAGCAAATTTCTGGTGTGGTTCAGTGAGGTGGGGTCATAACTGTAACTGTTAAATATGAAAAAATGTCCCAGTGATATACTGAACTGTGAGTGTTGTTATTTGCGGACAAAAGCACTCACAAGTATTCAATAAACTCCGAACGTCAAAATTTGTACCATGGCTTATTCAATGATAATTGCACTTGGAAAAAAAGCAATGAGTAATGATAAAGGAATAATATAGAGAAGCTTGGACCAGAAGAAAACATAATGTTTTTTTTGTTAAACAATGTAGAGAATGAGATGACTCAGTTGAGCGAGAAACACACTGCAGTGAAATGTGTCTGTAATAACAGATGACTAGGTTAGGATTGGTGGTAATTCTGACTGGCAGAAGAAGTCAGGTCGTCGAAGTCTTATTTATGACATGTGGGTTCAGCCTTCTGCAGTAAACACTTTAGAGGGTGCTGTTGAGTCTCAACTGCAATATTTTGTGTAAGATCTATATTAAAAATATTATGACCATGGCCTAGTGTTCTTGACTCCAGTGGTGACTTGGACTCGAGTTTGACTTGAGTCACCAACTTTTGTGACTTGAGACTTGGCTTGACTTGGACAAAAAATGACTTGTGACTTGACGGGACTTGAGAAAGATGGCTTGTAACTTGACTTGAGGAAAATGACTTGTGACTTGGCTTGAGGAAGATGACTTGTGACTTGACTTGAGGAAAAATGACTAGTGACTTGATTTGACTTGAGGAAAAATGACTTGAGACTTGACTTGGCTTGAGGAAGATGACTTGAGACTTGACTTGGCTTGGAGAAAAATGACTTGGTTACAACACTTCCATGACTCATCCTATTCCCCCCTCCCCCATCCCCCAAAAATGGAAAAACTAAATAAACAAATCGACAAATCAAAAACAGATCTTAAATGTTGTGAATTACACACAGAAAGTAGTAAATTGAAAGGTAAAAAAAGGTAGGTTGTGATGGACTATATTTTAAAGCTACTAGCAGATTTTATTATGGGAAATCTGCGGGTTCTCTAGGTTGGTGTACAAGCTGGTTTGCACTGGTTATTTATTTTATTGTTTGTAAATTAGAGATATTATATCGAGGGGAAAAATCTTTAGAAAGACAAAATAACTTACAAATTTGAACTGAGAAACAAGCAAACATAAATATTCCAAATCGTGGGGAGCGAGTCCCAGAGAAAATAAAGGAATTTGATAATTTGTATGTGAGACTGTGTGTGATTACTACTTTTACCTTGCTTCTAGTATTATTTATTTTGTAAAACAAATTTGAGATCATTTTTTGTTGTGTACATGTGCCTTGTAAATATTTATTCGTACTATAACATAATCTTCTGCCAGTTTGTCCTGCTGCAACCAGTAATGAACACAAATCTTCAAGTTGGTTGTACTTTAATCAAACACTCCATTAGTATTTGGATACACAACATTTTAGTGCTCTTTAAATTGTTATTTCATATTTCATTTTGCTTTGTCTTCGGCGCTGTTTCAATTTGTACAGTGTATTGCGATCCAGCCAACAAGTGGCACTTTATAAGTTTTAATTAAGTATTCTTTATTATTATTATAACAAAAATCTTGTCTTTTCCACTTCAGGTGGCAAATATGTACCCCGTGCAGTACTTGTCGACTTGGAGCCAGGCACAATGGACTCTGTCCGCTCTGGACCATTCGGACAGATTTTCAGACCAGACAACTTTGTCTTCGGACAGAGCGGAGCTGGTAACAACTGGGCAAAGGGTCACTACACAGAGGGAGCTGAGCTTGTTGATACTGTTCTGGATGTTGTACGCAAGGAGGCTGAAGGATGCGATTGCCTACAGGTGGGTACTCGGGCAATCACTGAAATTGTGTCGTTTGTATGGAGAAATGAAATCATTATTACTTGTTTTTTGCTTTAAAATGTGGTTAAAGGGATGGTGTCGTCATGATTATAGCAGGCCTGTGGCTGTGCATGGAAAGATGAACTCTCATCTAGATACTGCACACACGCACGTGCTTGCAGTCAAATCACAAAGGGTGCCGTCTTTGTCAAACTGTGATGTGACCACTGGCGCACACGTGCCCGAAGTAACTGGGTTATTCCATTTACTGCTACAGCCATGACGACACAGCCCCTTTAAGAATGTCTTTGGTTTGGTTCTGTTTGGGGCATTCACACATTTTAGTGAACAATGGATCTTACCCTTTTTTTTTAAGTTTGCCGCCCCCCATCATTTTAAAAAGTCTCCCATAGTTGTGGCCGTGTCCGAATCAAGCGACTCGGCTACGGCTATGGCCGTTGGCTACAACGACAACGTTGAAGAATAGGAATCCTCGGCGTTCCGGCCGTAGCCACAGTTGAAGCCATTCATTCGGACACGGCTTAACTTATAATATCTTTTGATTTAATTGTCTTGGAATCAAGACTAGTTAAGTCTTGGCAAAAAGGTGTAACGTCTGCTACCATTGAGTTAACTGTTGTTGTTTTTGTTGTCTCTTATTTTTTAGTTTACATGTTTTCCGTTAGATTAATGACTGCGGTGCATCTCTGGTTTTTCAAAATGAGTTAAAATTGATCCGTATGACGTGTCTAAAGTTGGACATTCTAATTTGTTAGCAAAGACCTGGGAGTGTACTAAATTGACCAGCTGCACATTTCAGGGCCCAAGTTCAAAAAGCTGTTTAAGGCAGAGAAAAGTGCTTAGCAAATTTATTTTTCTGCTAAGCAAAAATCAGCAGGGAAACAGTCACAGACATTTGCATTGTATTTTGGCTGGTTACCCGTTTCTGCTAATTGCACTCTTTCTGTGCTTAGCAATTTCTTTGTATGCTTAAAGGCTTTTTGAAGACTAATCAAACAATCAACAACACCAAAGAACTTTACTTTGAAAAAAAAAAAACACTCAGATAATTGGCAGCTTTCCAATTCATAGTAAAAGCAGACACTATTATGAATTGCCAGTTTCAAGGTCTTTCTCCCATTGTCATTGTTATAGGGTATTGGAAAAAAAATCATTTGGAGACCTAGTTTTATTGATCTTGATTGTTATTTTCCTGGGAGCTACATCTGCTGTGCTCAGAAGATAAACGATGACCTAAATGCGAAATTGATTTCTATAGAATTTGTCTGTCCTTTGTTTCCTACGAGACTGTGAGACATTGTCTCTGGCACTTCTATGAGCGAGTGCCTGTAAAAACTTGTGACCCTGTTAAAGAAAGCTTCTGTTTTAAAACGTTCTTTTCTTGTTAGGTCAGTTGTGTTTTTCCATATTTTGTCTTCTTTAAAACTCTATCCTTTAACTTGATTAACTTCTCTGAATGAGATAAAAAGAAACTTGTTGTTGTATGGTTTACAACTATTCAATGCTTCAAGTAGCTTAGTCAAACTATCATCGAGAGCTGAACCCGGGAGTGTCTTATTTCCCCGAGACGTAGCCGAGGGAAATGAGATAGTTTGACTAAACCACAAGTAAAAGCAATTAATTGTTTTGTTTTATAACACCCCCATGCATAAATTCTGTACACATCACTATTTACTTAAAATCAACAAATAAATTCATCAAAATCTGACGACGACTCTAGTCCTGAATGTGTGAGTGTCTCAAACTCATGTGCGCGTACTGCGCGTACTGCATATTGAACGCGGACCATAGCGCATGCAATTGTGCTTTCTGCGTAATTTGATTTTGTCGCAATACTCGGTATCCAATCACTAGTACATTGGTTGCTGAGCTATCGTTCACTAGTTCATTTGGTCGGTGTAAACTAATTCACCAATTCATGTAAACCAATTCACACCAAAAACCCAAATAGTCTTGATATTTGTTACTGCTTTCTTTCGTTTTTTCTTCTGGTATTTCAACTAAAGTGAGCCTTTAGTCTGGGACCTTTTTGATAAATGCAGAGAAAGAAATATTATGTTCTGGGGTCCTGACAAACATGGCTGAAGTGTGATTACTATTCTCTAGTATGTCGATAAGATCAACTTGCACATGAATGTGTTCATCTTGGCATGTCTTAATTCTCTCAGCTGGCAAGAATGTTGGTCTGGTGTGTCCCAAGGAAACAAAATAGTCACATGCAATTTATCCTTCCCTGATATGAATGAGATGTTTCCACTTCCCCCTGTAGGGACATAAATTGTAGGAATTTTTTGAGATTCCTCATAGAGGATGTGTACCCTCCTCTGTAAAGTGCATTCTTGCTTTATGAATATTCTGCGTACAGATTTTAATCTGTGGCAAAAAAAATCACTGATCTGTCAGACTTTAATGATGGAAAAAAAAATTCATCCAAAGAAAATGCCATCAGTGACCATCAGGAGTTCAAATTTCCCAGAAATTTCCCTGGAATTGGATTTGCAGTGTTGAAAGGACTTAAAAGAAATAAACTCCCCATCCCAAACCATGGTTACATGTATGTGGGAGTTGGGGGGAGGAAGCACCAACTAACACTAATCAGTTCATTTGCTGTGTAGACCCTTTTAGGAAGTCTCTCGCAGTTCCCTTGAAACAAAATATTTGTCTTGTGAGGCGTAGATCCATCACCTGAAGTGTTCTTCATCCTTTGCATGACTCTAGACACCTTTTATGACCCCAACTAAATATGGACCGTCTTTATTTGACAGTTGAAAATTAAATATTTTGGTGCATTCCAGATGAAAGAGTCAGTTTTCCCTTGATGCAGTACACGGTGTGTAAGTGCATTTGTGTCAGATGTGTTGACTGAGTTAAGATGTTTGTAAAGATGGCCCAGGTGGGATATCTGTCTTTATATTGCAACGAAGACAGACAGCCAGGGCTAGTTTGAAGACCGAGAAAATTGTGTATTGAAATACAAATGTATTGATTAAAAGTTAGAAATATCGGAAATGAATTTGTACAGTATCTTGTCAGTGCCAATAACATCATTGGTTTTGACATTTGTAAACACAATGTTTGAATAATTTTATTTGTTTTAAGTCTTTAGGCAACGTTTACAGGCAGCTTGCAGGCAACCAAACTGCAGTGAATGGAGGAGGAATGCTTTAGTTGCAATTTTTTCCCAACAGTGTCTTACTACCCCGAGAAAATTGTAACAAAAACTCTAAATTGAATGCCCTTTCTTTTGGGGGATTGCCTGGAACTGGTTGCCTGTTTCATTGCATTGACATTGCCCTTTGCTCAGAACTCTTGCACCCCCTTGCACCCCACAATGAGATCATGTCTTTGCCCCAGCTTGCCCCCCCCCCCCCAAATAAAAATGTCTGGTTACGCCACTGCTTAGATATAAGAGCAAACATTGACAAGAATGTCGACAGGAATGGCACTCCTACCTAAATTTGTTCTGAATGTTTTGGTTACCTTTTCAGAAGTTTGTATTTTTGGTCTTTCCTATTAGGGTTTCCAACTTACACACTCCCTTGGTGGAGGCACTGGCTCAGGCATGGGAACACTCCTTATCAGCAAGATCCGTGAAGAATACCCAGACCGCATCATGAACACCTTCAGTGTTGTACCATCACCCAAAGTATCTGACACTGTTGTAGAGCCATACAATGCCACTCTCTCTGTACACCAGCTCGTAGAAAACACAGATGAGACCTACTGCATTGACAACGAGGCCCTGTATGACATCTGTTTCCGTACCCTAAAGCTGACCACCCCAACCTACGGTGATCTCAACCATCTCGTGTCTGCTACCATGAGTGGTGTAACCACATGCCTCAGGTTCCCTGGCCAGCTCAATGCTGATCTCCGCAAGTTGGCTGTCAACATGGTTCCCTTCCCCCGTCTCCACTTCTTCATGCCTGGCTTTGCTCCCCTGACCAGCAGAGGCAGCCAGCAGTACCGTGCCTTGACAGTTCCAGAGCTGACCCAGCAGATGTTCGATTCCAAGAACATGATGGCTGCCTGCGATCCTCGTCATGGTCGCTACCTCACAGTTGCTGCCATTTTTCGAGGAATCATGTCCATGAAGGAGGTTGATGAGCAGATGCTGAACGTCCAGAACAAGAACAGCAGCTACTTTGTAGAATGGATCCCCAACAATGTGAAGACTGCTGTCTGTGACATCCCACCGCGTGGTCTGAAGATGTCTGCCACCTTCATCGGCAACAGCACCGCCATCCAGGAGCTGTTCAAGCGCATCTCTGAGCAGTTCACCGCTATGTTCAGGCGTAAGGCTTTCTTGCATTGGTACACTGGTGAGGGTATGGATGAGATGGAGTTCACTGAGGCTGAGAGCAACATGAATGACTTGGTGTCTGAGTACCAGCAGTACCAGGATGCAACAGCAGATGATGAAGGGGATTACGATGAGGAGGAGGAAGAAGATGATGATAATGAAGATTTGGCTTGAACATTCCTCCCTCCTGAAGCTTCACCTAATCTGCTCATTTCAAAATGCCGCAAATTTCAAGTTTCAAGTACTGAGCAATCCTGTCATGCTCAGTGATAGCCATTCCCCTTGCCACAATGAAAAAATAGATGTGTTCATAATATAAACAATATGTTTTAAAGATTTTTAGCTTGTTCAAATCATTTTCCAGAGTATTTTCAATCATTCAGTGTTTTGGTAACGTTTTTGTGAGATAACTTTTGAAGAGTCAAGCAACCAAAAAGTGTTCACCTTTCTAATCAACAGTGCAAGTTTTGTCATTTACTCGAGTTAAAAAAAACATGACAGTATTGCCAATGTTTGAAGGACCAAAAGAAACTTTTTTTCCATAGAATATATGATTGTATGCTTGTGACGCTATACTGAACTTACGGAGGATCTGCTGGAAGCCTTTTTTCCTCCAATGCAACACCTTCATCTATGCTGACAAGGTCAGAAGTCAAATGTTCTTTTATAAATGGTGTCATTTTTTAAAATGGCATTTTTGAATAAAGCTTGCATTGTTGAGGAAGAACAAATTTCTATTATAATCAAACTAACTAATTATTACAGACCATAAGGTTTATTGCAGTTTTGTGCATTAAATTATTTTGATTCAGTTTTCCTAATTTAAAGGCATTCTTCCTTAACTGGAACTTTCTTTACTGGAGCTTTCATTACTGTGGAGCTTCCTTTACTGTGGAGCTTCCTTTACGGGAGCATCCTTTACTGTGGAGCTTCCTTTACGGGAGCATCCTTTACTGTGGAGCTTCCTTTGCGGGAGCATCCTTTACTGTGGAGCTTCCTTTACGGGAGCATCCTTTACTGGAGCTTACTAAACTGGAGCTTCCTTTACAGGAGCTTCCCTTCTGGAGCTCCCTTTACTGGAGTATCCTTTCTGGGGCTCCCTTTACTGTAGCTTCCTTTACTGGAGCTTCCTTTAATGGAGTTTCCTTTACTGGAGCTTCCTTTACTGGAACTTCCTTTACTGGAGCTTCCTTTACTGGAGTTTCCCTTACTGGAGTATCCCTCACCGGAGCTTCTCTTACTGGAGCTTCCTTTACTGGAGCTAATTTCTTTACTAGAGTTTTCTTTACTGGTTCTTCCTTTACTAGAACTTCCTTTCCCGGAGTTACTTTTACTGGAGCTTGTATGTGACCGTTCCCAATGCACAATAAAACAAGTAATAAGAATCCAAATAATGTTTACACTTTATTTTATGTTCATTTTCTTTGACTATTAGTTATTGTTGTTCCTGAAGCGAAATAATGTTTTGTCAAAGCCATTCAAATGAGTTTCTTGTTTGTTTAAGAATAATGTTCTCAAGAAGAAAAAAATGTTTACCCGCAATAAACCAATAGGAAGCAAGGAAGATAAAAGTTGAAATGCCTTTACTGTGTTTTGGGCAAAATAACTTCCAATGCATCGAGCGGTAATGCGGCCTGTACTATCCCTTGAACGTAAAATACCACGCAGGTATTTGATAAAAGTTACATATTCCTGTGAAAGCCAAAGATACCTGTTAAGACGAAACAACTGTCACGTGGTAGCAACCATGGTATTCCCTATATAGTTTGGTATTTCCGATTTGTTTGTCTTTAGAAATCAGTAAAATCATTAAATAGCTTTTTTTCAGCCCATAAAAGTCTACCTTATTCATGTAGGTGTCCCGTTATCCTTAAGAGGTGAACCCCACCTCCTGGGTCAAATAATATAATCTCTGGGCGTAGGGGGTCGGAAAGTGTGGATGTTTTGGTCGCTACTGAAACCTATAGCTCCATGCTGGAACTGAGGTCTTTTGTATTTTCCAAAAAGTTTTCGGGGAGTGACTTCAGGTACAATATAATGAGAAAAGGCATTTCTTCCTTCAGAGGTGGTTACCCTTTGGAAACTCACGCTTCCCCTCTGTGTGCCAAGAAAATGAAAGAAAAATATAAAAACCAACTGTGTTGAACTTTTTATCTGTAGCACCAGTGACCTCATTGTGACGGCCGTCGAAACGCAACGTGTTCGAATCCACGTGTACAAGGCACTATAGGAGAGTGAGTCACGCGATGCGGTGTTGTTTGCACAGAGACGCTAGTTTGTGAGTTTTAACACAAACCATGTTTACACGGTGATAACTTTTTTAAATGCATCATACAATGTTTGGATGAATCCCTACTGCTAACATAAAGAGTGAAAAGAATACAAGTTCGTGGAAACTTTTTTTGCTGGTTTAAAAAGAAGCTAAATAAGAGTTGTGCTTTATACCGCCTTCTGTGCTTCAGTTCACTGTTTTTGTAAAAAAAACTATGAGATTGTGTTGTAATTCACCATGATGGAGTCAAGGGTCCATGTTTTCAAAGCCTTGTGTGCATTGGTACTGCCTGACCTTGAAGTCAAACAGCCTCCCTTCCCCACCAACACTAACCCAAGTCATGTTGTCCTTAGTTGTGTTTTAAAAAAGGTTATGCAATTCGTTTTCCCTTTGATCTGAACTAGTGTGAGTATTAGATTGTGTTTTCTTTCATCATGGAGTCGATGGTCCGTGCTTTCAAAGAGTTGTGTTCACTATTTACTGCCTGACTTTGAAGTTAACTTTTTTAGTTCAATGTTGTTGGTGTGACGTAGTTCCATGGTACACCACGCCCACTTCACACAAACTGGCTCCACTGATTACCAGAAGCATGGAGCTAGTTTTTTATGACTTATGCAAGAAAAGTTTAATTACTGGGCTTGGATTTTACAAACGTTCTTCAAAGACTCGAGGTTATCGAGGTCACAAGAAATGCCTTTGAACGATGAAATGAGTGATTTTGGTAAAATATTACACACAAACGCTATGCCGGCATTGGAACCGGAACATAACGATCACTTTGGGCGTCCTGCAAATGCACACGCGTGTAACGCAATGTCTTATTACCAACAGGACCCAAAACTCGCGAGTCGCGAGCTGGGCCCAATGTCATAAAGCTGTTAAGCAGAAAGCAAACTTCTTTGCCAAGCAAAATATGAGCGGGCACCAGTTGCAACGAGCAATTTTTGTGCTTACAGCATTTCTGAAAATGGGCCATCACGAACATTTTGTTTTAACCCCTAAGTCTAAAACAGCATCACGTTTTGAAAACATCGTTCCAACTGCGATCATTCAAAAATAAGGTTCTTGAAGCCGCTAAACTAAGTCCGTGTAATTCTCACGCTCACAGTCCAGCGGTGTAGCCACGGGGGGGGGGGGGGGGGGCGTGCCCCCGGTGCCTCCAGGTTCCTCCATGAACAAAATCCAGATACATGATACATGTATAGTTCATTAAAAAAAACATGGTTCCTGCCCAACCCCCCACTGAAAAGTAAATGTCTAATATTACGCTACTGCAGATAAGGAGGAAGAAGGGGTAGTGCAACAAGATTTCAATGAATTTTTCCTTGCTTCTTGAAACAAATTATCAGATTTTTCCACAGGTGCCTGTGAATTTTGGGGATCTGTTATTCATATATTATATGCAGGCCATGATTGTATTTACTTTACTGATGTTGAGAAATAATTTCCGTACATAATGTGTGGCAACCACGACCATGCTTTGAGCATGTGCAACGAACCACTGTGACGTATGTGATTTTTTAATTTTTTATTTGTTTTTTTATAATTCCTTATTTATCAACCAAATTCTATTGAAAAAAAAATGAAAATCATTTAATTTCCACAATGTTTTCATCCTAACGACCTCGATCAAGCAACTAAAGATCATGTTTTAAATCACAGAAATAGCCTACACTTAACATTTATTTCCAATCAATAATAAGTCCAGCAAAGAAACCATTCGTTTGTGGCTCATTATTATGATTTTTTCGGCAAAGAAAAAAGTAGTCCTCGTTGTTATAATAAGTATATGCGCGGAGGTATACACCGCTAAGTCTTGTTCGAGCCGGCCGGCTGCTGTCAATGAATAAGGGGGCACATTCTGTCAAAGCTCACCAGCCGCGAAGGAGGGGACACATCATCACTGATTTGCTAGACCCGAGCATTTCAAAACTCAATTTTTTTCAGTCATCATGCGTGAAATTGTACACATTCAAGCCGGACAATGCGGCAACCAAATTGGTGCTAAGGTACGTATATATGTTGTGTAAAACATTTTTCTTCAATGATTATTCTTAAAGTATTTTTAAGTCAAAATGTTTGTGAAAGGGACAGAGGAACAAGTGCATAATTTATTTGGCTGGGTGCCGCACCCACGTGCCTGACGATTGCGAATCTAATTAAATTGTACAAATAATTGCCCTTTATTTTATAATAATTATAAGCTACTAAATTTCTTTAATAAACAGAGTTATTTACTGTGTCTATTCAAGCGAACATTTTGGCTCTGTTGGAGTATTTGACTTAAGAAGTCTTTCAGAAGATGGGAAAAACAAGATAATTTGTTTCCAAAAATTAATTGAAATTCCCCATTAATAATTAGGAATTAATAACTGTGACTGTTGTTAATTTGTGCATTTTTCTGTGGTGAATGTTCACTAAGAAAACAAAATCTAGTTTTTGTGGTGGAAAGGTTTCATCACATGAATTTAGTCAGATTTTTTAATATTGATTTGTTTTTTAATCTGTGGTACTGTTGGAGAAAAATCGATAAGAAACTCAATAGAAGCTCAGTATTTTCTTTTGTTTGCCTACAATAGAACTTGATACCTTTTTCCCCCTTTAAAAAGACTCGTTGTGTTCAGCAGCAAAACATGTGTTTTGTTAACACACACTTTTGTCTGATTTGAAACACATTTAGGTCACATTTGTTGATTTTTTTTTTTTAATTGACAATAAATTATACGAAGAACTAACAAAAAAATGATCGCAAAGAGACTCTGACAATGAGGTAGGCCTAGTGAGTTTCGAACACGTCCGTCATTCCTAAGTAATATAAGGCATCGGTTATTTATTATCAAAATAAGTTCGGTGACTTTCTTTTGTGCCAATCCTTTTTGATTGAAAAAAATCGAATCCCTTGACATCCTCGTCTTCTATATACATTATGTTTATAATATCATAATATAGTGCATAATATCAAAGCAACAAATATGTTATTCTGAGTAAAGTCCATCTACTACTATAGCAGATGTTTGCCTTTGTTCCCATCTCATGAGTCGCCTATAACTTGACAGAATGTTAATAATGTCAATAGTGTACATTCATTAACATAATCACTTACCGCTCCGCCGCCTGGCAATATGCAAACATGAATGCTGTCGGACCCTTTCTTCGCAGACTGTTGTTGAGTATGACGGATTGAAAAATGCACAAAGGGCCCCCACTCTCACGTAATGAAAATATCACTCAAATATCAACCTTAAATCGAGTGTGGAAACATGAGAACGATAATGAGGTAAAGTGCAAGGCGATCGACTGGTGATCAAGTTTTAAAGGGTCGAATTTCGGCAATGATTTATGACAGTTATAATTACGGTGTCCTCGCTTCAAATCGTTTTTTTGGAGGGTGCTAATTTTGTTTTAACTTCAGAGTGGAGGGAATACTTGACTTTTCTAATAAGGGGGGCATGTGGAGGTGCTGGAATTTTTAAGGACAGTCTTTTTCCGTTTTTATAGATAGATTACTGATTAAAATAAAAAGGGATTTGGGGGCAAACACGAGGAAGAGATGTTCAATCCATTTATCGCCAAACATTCCCTTACTTTATTGAAAAAAAAATAATTTGAAATTCAACAATTCAATCAATTGTCCCTCTTGTCATTGATGGACATAATATTAATGAATAATTTTATTTAGGTCCCAAGTTGGAATAAATATAAAGGGGATAAAGTGCTGAGTTTGTTTTGTATTTCATAGGTGAAGAGTACAGGCCTACTCATCCAAGTGTTGTTGTCGGTGACAATTGTTCTCCAAGTCGTATCTGTATCCACTTCAGTTCACACAAAGTCTTTTTTGTGATTTATAGTTAATTAGTAAAGCTACTCCCCTCTTGTTATTGTTAGTTCACTTTTGTCTGTCCTGGCATGCCTACCTACCACCAGCTTATTGGAGTAGAAATAAGTGTCTTGTGTGTGTGTGTGTGTGTGGGGGGGGGGGGGTGATGGAAATTGATATACCCATATGATTATTTGTTTTACTGCCTATATATATCATAATTTACACACGATGAAGGCTAATTAAATATGAAGCACTGTGAAATAGCTGGGTGCTTTCCGAATCGTGTGGGGGAAAGGTCCATATGTATTTTTATTGGGATTCGATCCCATGGCATTTTAAAGATCACGGCGGCGAAACTAGGGTAAACAACAAATTGGAGGCACTTGCCCCCCCCCCCCCGTGCCCCGCCCTTGGTTAAGCCACTGGAGATCACAGAGTAAATTGTCATCATGCATTGGTGTAGGGCGAAACAAAAACTAACATCAAATTGTTTTTTTTTATCCCCATGCAATAATGTAAACAATACCCTCACTATTAGAATTATTAATAAATTGTAGGTAAAATGGCTTAACCATGTTTTAAAAAAAACTGTTTTTTGAAAGAGGCCTCAGATCAAACAAAAATGTCGTTTTAACTGGACCGTCTTTGTTTTGCTTTATTTGTAGTTCTGGGAAGTGATCTCTGATGAACACGGCATTGACCCCACTGGCACATACCATGGAGACTCCGACTTGCAGTTGGAGAGAATCAACGTGTACTACAATGAGGCTACAGGTGGCAAATATGTACCAAGAGCAGTACTTGTCGACTTGGAGCCAGGCACAATGGACTCTGTCCGCTCTGGACCATTCGGACAGATTTTCAGACCAGACAACTTTGTCTTCGGACAGAGCGGAGCTGGTAACAACTGGGCAAAGGGTCACTACACGGAAGGGGCTGAGCTCGTAGATTCAGTTCTGGATGTTGTACGCAAGGAGGCAGAGAGCTGTGATTGCCTACAGGTAAAATAGCTTTATCTTTTAAAGACTTGTCCGTTCCACTACCACTACCACCAGTCTTCTGTTTTGTCTCCCTTTTTGTTTTGTTTTTTCCTGCCATTATTACCAATCATCACCCTCAGAACATTCAAACATTGAAGACAACCCCCAGGATAACCCCTCTTACTTCGTATTGTAATTATGTCATACCTCCTTGTTCTTGCTCAACAGGGTTTCCAACTTACACATTCCCTTGGTGGAGGCACTGGCTCAGGCATGGGAACACTCCTCATCAGCAAGATCCGTGAAGAGTACCCAGACCGCATCATGAACACCTTCAGTGTTGTACCATCACCCAAAGTATCTGACACTGTTGTAGAGCCATACAATGCCACACTCTCCGTACATCAGCTCGTAGAAAACACAGATGAGACCTACTGCATTGACAACGAGGCCCTGTATGACATCTGCTTCCGCACCCTGAAGCTGACCACTCCAACATACGGTGATCTCAACCATCTCGTGTCTGCTACCATGAGTGGTGTAACCACATGCCTCAGGTTCCCTGGCCAGCTCAACGCTGATCTCCGCAAGTTGGCTGTCAACATGGTTCCCTTCCCCCGTCTCCACTTCTTCATGCCTGGCTTTGCTCCCCTGACCAGCAGAGGCAGCCAGCAGTACCGTGCCTTGACAGTTCCAGAGCTGACCCAGCAGATGTTCGATTCCAAGAACATGATGGCTGCCTGCGATCCTCGCCACGGTCGCTACCTAACAGTTGCTGCCATCTTCCGTGGCCGTATGTCCATGAAGGAGGTTGATGAGCAGATGCTGAACGTCCAGAACAAGAACAGCAGCTACTTTGTTGAATGGATCCCCAACAATGTGAAGACCGCTGTCTGTGACATCCCACCACGTGGTCTGAAGATGTCTGTCACCTTCATCGGCAACAGCACCGCCATCCAGGAGCTGTTTAAGCGCATCTCTGAGCAGTTCACTGCTATGTTCAGGCGTAAGGCTTTCTTGCATTGGTACACTGGTGAGGGTATGGATGAGATGGAGTTCACTGAGGCTGAGAGCAACATGAATGACTTGGTGTCTGAGTACCAGCAGTACCAGGATGCCACCGCCGAGGAGGAGGGAGAGTTTGACGAAGAAGAGGGAGAGGAGGATCCTGATGCTTAGCAAGTCTTCCCAAACGATGGAAAATTCAACGACAGTACATTAAGCCAATTTTGCCAGATGTTTACCCTCAAACATTTGTGTTAACTGGTCTTAAATGTCCCTTTTGAGGGGCGTGGCTGCTTCATTGTGCTCGTAAGGCGCAAACAGTTGGACTGTGGCCCAATTAATAATGCCCGAATGAACTATATCGAAGGAACACGTTAGCCCAAGACTCAATATTAATTTGCATATAAATCGAAGACGAAATGGTCGACAAGATATAGTGGTGCAACATGCAGTTATTGTTTAACCGTGTTTAAGTTTTAATTCCAACTCAAACAATTCGGACCAAAGCTGGAAGAATCACTACGAAAATGTCATCGTCTGCACCAATTTATCAAACATCGCTTCAGTGATGTTTTAAAAATAGCACTAAACAAAATCTCCTTCAGTATTAGGTGTGTTGAACATTTCGATGAGGGGATTTTCGTTTTTGAGGGAGTTAATTTTGAAGAAGGGGCAGCGTTTTCGACCTTCCCTTATTAAGAATAAAAGTGTTTGTTTGCTCGGTCAATTGATGTTCGTCAGTACTTAATGTATATATATAAAATGCCTCTTTTTGTGCAGTCGTTTATGTAAAGTACTATGTTCAAGAGGGAAGGTACAACAGTGGATTCAAAATCATTTGTACTTGTCAAGGCAGAAAGCACCATGAAACAAATTATCAACATTTTGTTGGTGTACCTTCCCTTGTTAAGGGCCCAGCTCAACATTGGTAAGAGGAAAAACATAAATCTGCACAGATTTACATCTTACACTGTATAAAGATAATGATGGAAGAAAACATTCCTTGAAATATTTCGGCCTGAAGTGTTATCGTATTTAAATGATAAATGAAATAAGATCAAAAATTAGTTTTCGTTTCATCCCGGCATACAGTGAGACGATACGAATGCGTACAAAAATGCTGAATGCATTTTTACCGGTTTTTCACAAATGAAACAACGAAATGAGCTGATATTTTCACAGGTTGGTTTTATGACATATCATGATTTGTGCAAAGAATGGAAGCATTTACAGTCAGTTTACCAATGTTGAACTAGGGCTTTAAACGGAGAAAAATTAAGAGAGAAATTAAGATGCTGATCTTCAAAGTTATTGTGAAAGTTGTTGCAGTGTCGATAAAGAAAACCGGACGCATTGTGAATGTTGGCAATCCAATCTTTAAAGTGTGTTACATGTTGAACTTGTCTTGTGCTGAACTATCGATAGAAAGCTCTTCTTGTATAAACTCGCCCCGTGCCCATTGCTGCAATTTTTAACTCTAATGTGATTTTCTGTATTTTTGTTCTGTATATACGAGCCAGAAAACAATAAAAAGTATCGAGGGCAGAGTCTTTTTTTGTTGAAACGTCGACGTTTTAATGAAAACATACTTTCAAACCCCTTCTTAAAGTGCGCTCATTTTAATGCTAATAAAAAGTTCTGCATTTCATTTACATTGTCAGTTTCTTCATTAGTAAAATACATTGTGTGACAAGCATTATTAATCAAGTAGAATGTTAAATTCAATTAGTGGGCATTTTACCTTATCCTAAACCAAACATGCGTCTCTCCTATAATTATTTCGCTGATTATTGTCAAGGTTGCTTGTGTTTTTTAAAAGACCCACTTCGTGGGCGTGACAGTTTAGCCGTGTTTGATTGACACTGGTCCTCTCAGTCGACTTAGGTTTCGTTATTGGGAAGCCGCGGGTACCAGTTGGGCAGTAGCTCAGTGTTGATCAACGCACGCGCATGTCGGGATGGCCACTGTGCGCGCATAGCAACATGTGTGCATGTAAACATTGCTCATCAAGTGGCAATCAAAACAACAAGCTCTGGTGCTGGTTATACATGGAGCTCCATGGTTATACCGTAACAAGCAAAACTTGCTACCCCCCCCCCCCCCCCCCCCGTCCACATATACACTCCCAACATCAGGACATTCTAGGATGTAGGCTAAAAATTATATTTGGAAGAAAATATACTGGAAAAAATGCAAGGCGTATCGTAATTGTTATGGTTTAATAAAAACATGTTGACTTAATTTTTCAGGATTTAACCGGTTTGAACCGCTTTCTACTAAGAAAACCGTCGGAAGCTCCAGCCAGCGCAGTGAACGATGATGCATCGCCCGTGCTATTTACTCAAAGATCACGCGGTTTCATTGTAGGCATTTAACTATTAAATAATCATGTCAACGTCAAAGCCTTTCGCGCAAATTAAACCTCTAATATGTAAGTCTAAGGCAAACTTGCAGTTGCCTAAAACTTGACATTATTTTTTTCCAGTAGGCTACACTTTTTGCGTCAATTAAACATGTGAATACAGTAAACACGTGCATTATAATATAGTAAAATACCCCCCCCCCCCGCCCAATCTTCGTTTTCCGAGTTCAAGAAGACCGCACGTTTGTCAATCGCTGGGGCAAACATGAAATAGACCAGTACGATCATCACCATTATAAGCAGAATCAATGAAGATTTTCACAGCTTTACCCTACTTACGTGACCCCAGCCTATCTCTCCCCAAGAAAGAGCTTTTAACAGTCTCAGTTTGAAGAAGGATTTAAAAAAAATGAACATCATGATGAGACGTTGTGACTGCTGATAGCCTACGAAATTTGTCATCTCGCCGTTAGGCCCTACAGGCCCCAAAATAAACAATGCCAATCATTTCAATTACGCAAGTTAATATTTAATTGAATCAACTTCTATCTGCATATTATCTTTAGTTTTTATCATTATTTGGTATAGGGCCTACCCCGTATTATTGGCCATGGACAAGCAAACGGTATGATACTGCATGCCGTGCCTTGTAATGGCTACCTCGATTTGTTTTGACCAGCCTAGCAACAAACCACGTGACCAACAGAGTCATCCAGATCAACAATATTGATTGCCTAAAAGGAGGTCCCACTTCTTGAATGTTATTATAGAGTGCACCAATTGGCATTTAAAAAAAACACTCACAAAGTAGGTTTCAAGTATTTTTGAGGAATTTTCTGTAAAGATATAGGAAACGGCATGAGGAAAATCATGGTTTTTTTTAATACCGTAATATGTGACTTAAAAGGTAGGCCTTATAGTTAAAAATGGCTGGGAAACTATTGATTCTCCATTCATAGAATTTCTGTCCGAATGTTCAACTCACGAGTAACATCTCTCATAACTAACTTCTTAAAGCACAATGAACATAAGCACAAAATCTCTACCCATAAACAGCCCCCAGCCCCCCCCCCCCCAAAAAAAAAGGAAAAGAAAAAGACGATGCATAAGTTTTTAAACATGACTATTGTTATTAAGACAGGTTTGTGTGGTGTATTGAAAAGAGGGAACATAATGAATGTGCCACCTTTCCAACGACACGGTGTGATCTGCATCAATGTTTCTAAATTGATTTAGGTATTTTGTTCACTAAAAAGTGACACGATTCTTTTTACAACGTTTGTATTTAACGGGTTGAATTTTGTTTGCATGCCTGCATGCATGACTCAATATTCAATGGACGCTTTTAACGTGATTCAGTGCAAAAATCCTCAAAAAATCACAGGCCGTGCATCTCTCATTTTCCTCCAACACCAAAAATGACAACAACAAAAACAAACAAACAAACAAACAAACACAGTCAAAGAACAAGCAAACATTGAACCAAGAGGCCAGTAAACATTTTAGACTACTACAAGTACAAGATGCTTAAATATAGTAATTATTTTGCAATGCACTATACAGCCAAATGACACAGTCGGTGAAACACAAAAATTAATTATTTTTCAACAAACATTTTTTTTTGGAAAGACATTCATTCTGAAGGGAGATCAGTAAAGCTTAAAAATTACCCGATAACTTATTAAAATGGATAACGGATAACGGAGAAAAAAACCTAAACACACCGCCCCACAAAAAAACTAATAATAACAAATAAAAATAAATAAAAAAGTATAAAAATATATATAAAAATTACCAGCCACCACACATGATTGGTCAACTCATACAGCTCTGTCCTTGCTCTATGGCCAACTAAAGCTCAAAACCCATTATGAATCTCGAAAAAATCATTCGTGATAATTCCCAATAATTTATATTAACATCTTTGTAATAAAAAAATAATATACCGTGTATAATAAATGTATATAAGCTATTTCGGGAAAATCTGACCACTATGCCTACGTCATGTTGCCAAGCTGGGGCTCGTGTCAGCATGTCAATAACCTGTTCATTTTGTTTGTACTGTTTGTAAAAAGATAATCCCGCACAACCGTCTCTTTGGTGATAAGGTGTTTTTAAATGTATGCAATGCGGTAACTAGCCGGCCTTTTGCCTGTTTACCGCCACGCCGCCCGCGGTGGGGCTTCAATGGTTCGCGATTAAATCCAATGCATTGATACGACAGATCGGGAACCACTGATTTAGTCGTTATGGCAATGCGGAAGAATATTCTTGATTATTAAGCTATTTTTTGAGATTTCAGTGTTTTTACATCTAAAATTTACAAAGCAAAATACGCATAATTTATAATCACTGACTATTGAATTTTTTCAGGCTGTATGTAAAGTTGAAACCAAGTTTGTAATGAAATAAACGTAAAAATCCAGTTTGTCCTACTTTATTCCACGCGGAGGCCTCACCTGAAAACTCTTTAAAGGGAGAGCTCTAACGGCTACATTCCACAATTGCATCCTGAATCCACAAGCAGCACAGTGGTTGAACAACTTTATTTATTTCATTTTAAACTGAACACTACCTAAAACAAAATGCGTGAAATCGTCCATCTCCAGGCTGGTCAGTGCGGCAACCAGATCGGTGCCAAGGTAAGATTTCATCATTTGTATAAACCAGCTCGCATAAATTTCCGGCTGCTGCAGAAGCAAAATAAAAAAGATAGTAATCGGGCGCTTAAAAAAGGCGCGGAAAGCCACGTCAGTGGCGTGACAAAAACGCTCAGTAAAAAATGTACTCATAATAATCTTATTCGTTTCCCCGTGATAGTTTGCTTGTAATTCTTTATGTCAAGCGGAATTAACTCCATGTTCTCCATCCACTCTTTTTTGAGCTCCACTTAGGCCTAATTTATATTTTTGAAATTGAATAATTCTTTTGGTCCACAAATAAGTTTCACTTCTGAAGTTTGACCACATGACACATGCATGACAAAAGTACCAGCCATACCCTGCCGATTCCGAATCACAAATTACACTCGGGAATGACAATGAATGACTGAGGTCGAGGATATAGTTATTTATTCTTGTTGCTCATTTTTTTTTAATAGAAGTAGGCCAATATCCAAATGTTAATGCCTACCTGACAATCCCCATGCCTGATTCTGAAATTGTTGCCTTCAATTCATTAAAATTATTGCTCTGTCTTGCTGAATTGTAGGCCTAACTTTTCAAAATCTTTTTTTTTATCTTCACCACTGACTGGGGTTTGCTTACCGCTGCTTGTCAGTGAAAAACTGAAAGAACTTCACCAAGTTTCACATGATCAGGATGATACTTACTTGATAAATATTCTCAATGAAAACAAAAATTGTTCAATATGTTATTGAATCAAGGTAGTTCAACTTTGTTAAATCCTTGCTCTATCATGGTTAAATGAACTGGAATAGGAAATGCTTGTGATCTTTGTGGTTCGTATCCCATTTTGCGGAACGGAAGATAGGCCTAATATTGTAATAATACACATTGTACACCTTCTGCCTAGCCTGTGCATGTTTGAGACATTGTTGTGTGTAGTGCATGTAGTGTGTGATTAGAAAACCTTCATGCCTCTGGCTATGCTACACTGCACATAGCATGCATAGCCAGCTAATAAAAGGTCACTCTAGTTATTTGAAAAACCCCAATGTAATGGCTGTGCCATGTTATGCATGCAGTGCGGGTAATTTGAATAACGGTCAACAAAAGAAGACAATGGTTCTATTCAAAGGAGACCCTTATTTTCTTGCAGCTGTTCAGTACAGTTAAGGATGTCTGTATTATGGCACTTACAACAACTTACCAATAACATTAATAGTCTATTAATAATAGACTATTATGGACTCAAGGTTATGGTTCTGATTTGTTTGTTTGTGTTTTTTTTTTCAGAATTTTTTTAATTGGTTCTATTCTGCTGCATCCTCTATGATTTGTGTGGGTTAGCTTTAAGCATGCTAGAGGTCAAAACATGGGGCTAAACATGAGTGGCAGGGTATTCTGAATATATGCAAGTTCATTGAAGACCCTTTCAGTCTTAAATATTTTTCACATTAAAAGAAATAATACAACACACTGACAGTTATTACATGTAATTTTTTATATAACTCTCATTTTTTAAGTAAAATCAAGTTATCTTACATTGTACTCATATTTTCCTCCACCAGTTCTGGGAAGTGATCTCTGATGAACACGGCATTGACCCCACTGGCACATACCATGGAGACTCTGACTTGCAGTTGGAGAGAATCAACGTGTACTACAATGAGGCCACAGGTGGCAAATATGTACCAAGAGCAGTACTTGTCGACTTGGAGCCAGGCACAATGGACTCTGTCCGCTCTGGACCATTCGGACAGATTTTCAGACCAGACAACTTTGTCTTCGGACAGAGCGGAGCTGGTAACAACTGGGCAAAGGGTCACTACACAGAGGGAGCTGAGCTTGTCGACTCTGTTCTTGATGTAGTACGCAAGGAGGCTGAGGGATGCGATTGTCTTCAGGTAATTTTTATTTTTCATTATTTTCTGTTAAAGATCATTGCTCTTGTCAACTATTCCTACAAAACGACTCAAAGTTAAAAAAATAAATAAGTTTTAACAACCCAAATACTACACATTTGCATCAAAGAAGAATACAGAGACTAATGAATGTATTGTTATTTTATTTTCAGGGTTTCCAACTTACACACTCCCTTGGTGGCGGCACTGGCTCAGGCATGGGAACACTCCTCATCAGCAAGATCCGTGAAGAGTACCCAGACCGCATCATGAACACCTTCAGTGTTGTACCATCACCCAAAGTATCTGACACTGTTGTAGAGCCATACAATGCCACACTCTCCGTACATCAGCTCGTAGAAAACACAGATGAGACCTACTGCATTGACAACGAGGCTCTTTATGACATTTGCTTCCGTACCCTGAAGCTGACCACCCCAACATACGGTGATCTCAACCATCTCGTGTCTGCTACCATGAGTGGTGTAACCACATGCCTCAGGTTCCCTGGCCAGCTCAATGCTGATCTCCGCAAGTTGGCTGTCAACATGGTTCCCTTCCCCCGTCTCCACTTCTTCATGCCTGGCTTTGCTCCCCTGACCAGCAGAGGCAGCCAACAGTACCGTGCCTTGACCGTTCCAGAGCTGACCCAGCAGATGTTCGATGCCAAGAACATGATGGCTGCCTGCGATCCTCGTCACGGTCGCTACCTCACAGTTGCTGCCATCTTCCGTGGCCGCATGTCCATGAAGGAGGTTGATGAGCAGATGCTGAACGTCCAGAACAAGAACAGCAGCTACTTTGTTGAATGGATCCCCAACAACGTTAAGACCGCTGTCTGTGACATCCCACCACGTGGTCTGAAGATGTCCGGTACCTTCATCGGTAACAGCACCGCCATCCAGGAGCTGTTCAAGCGCATCTCTGAGCAGTTCACCGCTATGTTCAGGCGTAAGGCTTTCTTGCATTGGTACACTGGTGAGGGTATGGATGAGATGGAGTTCACTGAGGCTGAGAGCAACATGAATGACTTGGTGTCTGAGTACCAGCAGTACCAGGATGCCACCGCCGAGGAGGAGGGAGAGTTTGAGGAGGAGGAGGATGAGCAAGAGGAGGCCTAAACATAAACTCAGTTGCTATCTGATCATTCAGCATCAAAGCAATGCCTCTCAAAAATGTTTTACAATTGGATTTTGCCAAACTAGCAAATCTTTCAGAGAATAGTAGAGAAATTTACATCAAAAACAGATCTTTATACAGCAAAGAAAATTCATGTATTGCATTCACTCCAAATGCATCACTTAAACTTGATATCATCATCATGTATTTATTTCTTAATACTTTGCAAGTTAAATGTTGAATTTTCACAAAGAATTTTGGCAAGTTTTCGAGTAAACTAAGTAAAAACGAAACCGGCCGTTTTGTTATTTTAACTTTAACTGTTGCCTATAACCTGTTGGTTATTGCATTCAAAATTTTATGCAAGTTTTAATAATTTTCCCAACAATAGTCGGTGAATTTTAACCAGTTTACGAGTACACTTTGAAAACATTTTCCTCAGGTGGAAGCATCTCCAGAAATGAAATAAACGTTTTGCATTCTGAAACTGAAAATCTAACTACATTGTAATTATCTTAATAAGACCAGAGTCTATCAAGACGTCTATTTTGTACTACAAATTGGAAAATAATAAATGCATATCTTACAAGTTGAGAAACAGAAGATGTTTTTGAATGTCATTTTTAATTTAATGTCCTTTCGTGGTTTTATATTAAGGTTTCTTCATTTTCTTTATAAAGTGTTGTATGGCCAAGTAAGTTTGTTCCAGAAAGGCTTTTCATTAATGCTATTTGTATTTCATTTAAGAATGAATTCAAATTCGTTTAAAAAACTATCGTGTTAGCAGCGGTGGCGCTGCTTGTGCTTGACACATTACCATCCAGATTGCGCCGAGTTGAAACATTTAAATTAATTTGACTCCTCAAGCCCTGTTGGCCCCTGTATGTAGGACTACCTGGATGAAACATCTATAATTTAAAAGCTTTACATAGTAAGAAAGTGTCATGAAAATACTCCGTTCTATGAATAAATGGTCCGTCCGAGAAATCTCATAAAGTTTTGGTATCAAAAGGAACCATCTAAATGGATTTTTACAGTTGCTCGAATAATGTGTATTCCAACATTTTTCGCCAACCTTGGGGCTCACATCCATACATTATTGCTCATGCTTTGAAAGCCGTTCGGTAGTGGCGTAACCAGAGGGCCCGCTCAATCCTTGCCGCACCCCCCGGCCCCCCAAAAAATACGTCTTTGCTCCGCTTGTCCCCCCGCCTCAAAAAAGTCTGGTTACTCCACCGTAACACATACCCCAATGATCATGCAGGGATACCGTACATTATCTTTAGGCGGGGGGATACACCGGTTCAAAAAAACAAAATAAAAAACAAACAACAAACTTGGCCTACCCGAGGCATCGTCCTGCCCCCGCCCCCTAAAAAAAACCCAAATAAACAACAAACAAAGGATCTTCCAACTTTTTGAAGACTAGCTGAAACTTGTGAAATCAAGTGCAGGTGGAATATGATACCATTAAACATTTATTTTCAGTTTCACCTATCACATTCCACGGGTCAAATTTTATTATATCTAGACCAACATGCAAGTGAAAGTATACAGTTTACTTCACCAATGCTTCAGTTTTTCATCCAGAATGCGCTTGGTTGGATTAAAGCATGGAGCAATAAACTGTTCCATGATTAAAGCAAGCAATCTGCATCCGCATTGGAGATCTCCGAGCCCACCCGATAGTTTATCTTCATCTACACATGAGAAGAAGAAAAAACTCAGTAATTTCTAGAACTCTTTATTGCTGTGACGACAGCTGTGTTTTTGTTTACCCACTGGTCACCATGTAACGGAGGACTCTTAACCGCCACCTTGCTCAGACTGATTTTCACAGGTTCACGGCCAAACAACAGTATTTATCATAAGTACAGACCGGAAACCAACGAATCGGTTGTTGGGCAACGCGTATGATTTTTCCCCCCAAGTTAATACATTTAAAGTTAGTTTATGAATTCCAGCATTGTTGTTTACATACGTTATCACAAACCTATTTTATATGTTTAAATGTTTAATATGGACCCTTTAAAACATGAAATTTTATATGTTTTCAGTTAAATTACAACGGCTCTATTTTTTGTTACGCGAAGGTCAACTATTTATATGTGCACAAAGCACAAACCATCCGTCAGTTTGAATTTCGCTGAAGATTCGATTAGAGAGTATTTCTAGACGCTTGTTCTTAAATTAGAAAGGCTCTGCCTTTTGGCGTGTGATTTTAACTTTAAATTAACCTATCTACATTCTTAACAACGAAAATGCGTGAAATCGTCCATCTCCAAGCTGGTCAGTGCGGTAACCAGATCGGTGCGAAGGTAAATTAATTTGAATTCTTCATTATTGTCAATGTCAGATTGAAATTGTTTTAAATCATCATCATGTTTATGAATGATTGAACAGACCTAGTGCGTATGACGTCATAAGTCCCATAGAAATATATACAACAGTGCCCTCACTGAAGTCAAAACGGCCGTAAGTTTACTGTCCCTGTAGGAAAACGGCTTTGTACCCCTATTGAATTAGCCCAGTAGGCCTACCGCCACCGGTAGGTATTATAATTCATATTAACTCATGTAACTGGCAGGGCATGACAATGGGGGCGCTGTACTCCTTTTTTTACTTAAACGGTTGTTTTTTTGTAGCGCCCCAGAGAATCATAAAATATAGTCAGAGGGCTAGCCTAGGGTAGGGATATTGCGTTAATAATCACACAGACAGTGAAGTCTGCGCTTGAAGTAGTGAGGACATCGCTTTTTAGGTTTTTTATGACATGAACAATTTGTGTCATTGGAAAGCTTTTCCCTGAGTAGCCCCATACATTGTGCCAATCCAGAGTATCACTACTGTTAGTACTAATAGTATACAACAAAAGTTAAATGACATCATATGGCTATTTATTTTCCCAAAGACCAAAGTTACGCCCATTCAATTTTTTATTTTTTTTTGTGGGTGGGGGAGTGTCTGTAAATTGGTTTTGAACATTGTAAACTATGATTTTCTTTCCTTTCCTCCATACATTTTTATTCCACTAACTAGAACCTTCATAAAAAAAATTTACATACTCTTTTTGGTTTTGACAATGCAGTTTCCTTTTTTTGTGGAAAAGTAAAGTTGCATGTCTGTGATGGTGATTAAGTAAGGCAATGTTCTCCACAAATTGCCCAAAATACGACAAAGACTTAACAAAATTTCAAGAGAAGTCCCATTAAAACTTGGAACCTATGTACAGAATGGTACCTGACTTTGCAGAATTAGTTATTTATGTGTGTGTAGAGTAATAACTCAAGGACATTATCTTATTTTGGTCGTTGTTAAAAAAAACAAAAAACATCAATTACAATATTTTGTATCGTATGTGGAACTGTGAATGTAATGTGCATTTTAGATTTAGAATACAATGTGTTATGGACGATTGACGTTACACAAACATCTGAAAGTACTCACAGGTCACGGAGGTCACACAGGTCAACAAAACCTACCCAGAAATTAGGACAATGAACTGATGAACATTATCCCAAAATATTGTGACAAAATGATTTACAGTAATTTTATAATGGTTTTTCTAATGTAAACAATACTTTTTTGTTTAGGTTGGCATGCCGACTTATGCCAATCATAGAATACTGAAACAGGGAAAAATCAAAAGTAAAAAGCTTTAATCTACTTAAAAATTAATACAACAACTTTACTATTTCTACAGTTCTGGGAAGTGATCTCTGATGAACACGGCATTGACCCCACTGGCACATACCATGGAGACTCCGACTTGCAGTTGGAGAGAATCAACGTGTACTACAATGAGGCCACAGGTGGCAAATATGTACCAAGAGCAGTACTTGTCGACTTGGAGCCAGGCACAATGGACTCTGTCCGCTCTGGACCATTCGGACAGATTTTCAGACCAGACAACTTTGTCTTCGGACAGAGCGGAGCTGGTAACAACTGGGCAAAGGGTCACTACACAGAGGGAGCTGAGCTTGTCGACTCTGTTCTTGATGTAGTACGCAAGGAGGCTGAGGGATGCGATTGTCTGCAGGTAATTTTTCATGGTACAATCATTGCATATCATCAACTATTTCTACGAAAAAAACAACTAAAGTTAAAGTAATTCTTTTTTTACCAAACTTGGTGCCATTGGTCAGTAAAAAATCAATAAATAAATTAAATTAAAACTGAAGATTAACTTTCTTTTATTTTGCATCTACAGGGTTTCCAACTTACACATTCCCTTGGTGGAGGCACTGGCTCAGGCATGGGAACACTCCTCATCAGCAAGATCCGTGAAGAGTACCCAGACCGCATCATGAACACCTTCAGTGTTGTACCATCACCCAAAGTATCTGACACTGTTGTAGAGCCATACAATGCCACTCTCTCTGTACACCAGCTCGTAGAAAACACAGATGAGACCTACTGCATTGATAATGAGGCCCTGTATGACATCTGTTTCCGTACCCTAAAGCTGACCACCCCAACCTACGGTGATCTCAACCATCTCGTATCTGCAACAATGAGTGGTGTTACTACTTGTCTCAGGTTCCCTGGCCAGCTCAATGCTGATCTCCGCAAGTTGGCTGTCAACATGGTCCCCTTCCCCCGTCTCCACTTTTTCATGCCTGGCTTTGCTCCCCTGACCAGCAGAGGCAGCCAACAGTATCGTGCCTTGACCGTTCCAGAGCTGACCCAGCAGATGTTCGATGCCAAGAACATGATGGCTGCCTGCGATCCTCGTCACGGTCGCTACCTCACAGTTGCTGCCATCTTCCGTGGCCGCATGTCCATGAAGGAGGTTGATGAGCAAATGCTGAACGTCCAGAATAAGAACAGCAGCTACTTTGTTGAATGGATCCCCAATAATGTGAAGACCGCTGTCTGTGACATCCCACCTCGTGGTCTGAAGATGTCTGCCACCTTCATCGGCAACAGCACCGCCATCCAGGAGCTATTCAAGCGCATCTCTGAGCAGTTCACCGCTATGTTCAGGCGTAAGGCTTTTTTGCATTGGTACACTGGTGAGGGTATGGATGAGATGGAGTTCACTGAGGCTGAGAGCAACATGAATGACTTGGTGTCTGAGTACCAGCAGTACCAGGATGCAACAGCTGAGGAGGAGGGAGAGTTTGATGAGGAGGAAGAGCAAGAGGAGGCCTAGGGAAGCCTGCAAGTGGAAACTAAGTCCCAAATGAGCAATACATAAAGCAACTGAGATTGACAGACATTCCCAACTATAGGGCCTATCACTTTATCACTGTATGGAAGTTTTGACACTCAGTTGTTAAACATAATCTCTGCTTTAAACTCACACACCATTTCATCAGTTTTTCAGATACCATTTGTATTGTTAAATTGATGGTCGCGAGTTTATTTTCCACAAATTTGTTTTTGTTTAAAAATTGCAAAATCCTACTTTCTTGTGTGTGTAGTTGATTACTTTTCTATGCTAAAAAGTGGTTAAAAACAGCAATTATGTGCACTGTACTTTGAGACTTGTACTCAAAGTGATTTAACATAATTGTTTTCTGTTAAAAATGCAGCCTTTCACTAGCCAAGAATTTGAGACCAATAACTAATCAACGAGTCTTGTACCAAAACAACTTCTCTGATTGTTTTTTTTATTATTTATTTATTTATTTTTTATTTATTTATTTTTTTATGCAAGTCGCCAGACACACAAGGCCAAGTAAGCCACCCTCGAGGTGTGGGCTACAAATCAACTGTTTTCCCAGGGGCCATTGCCACCTACTCCTGGGGCTGAAACAGTGTTACCCCCTTTACAGTCCGTAAGGATGTAGGCTTGGGTGTCATCCATTAGAAGCCTGGCTGGTAAAGCAGAAAGCTCTACCTCCGCAATACTTGGTGTATTGTACGGCCTCACATTGTTTTTAACTCGTTCTGTTTTTATCAGATTTTTTCTGTTTTGAACTGATTTTTATCTGATTTTAATTGATCTGCAGTTTTAAACAATATATTCAATGTCTGTATCATTTAGTCACCAGTCCAGCTCAGTCTTGAAGCCGTTAGGACTGAAAATAAGAGGCTGACGTTAGAGCTGGCTGGTGACAACAGATCAGATGAATAGAATAATTTTCTTAAAATTCTTGGTGTTCACATCACAAATGATCTGAAGGGGAATTTAGTATTTCTTTTAAAAATAGATTATATATTTTAAGACAACTCAAACACTGTTCAGATAGTCTTCAGTGTAAAATCTCAAGGCAAGCTTATTTTAGATGTTTTACTCCTTTTATGCCAAAACAAACCCCTAAACAGTGACCTGGTCTCGTTGATTGCCTGATTTTCAGCAATAAAACACTGGTTTGCTCTATTATATATAACTATTTGTTGTCATAGACTTCATTTTTGTTTCGGAGTTTTTAGTTCAGTGTTGGTAATGCCTTATATGTGTTTCTTCTTTATATTTCAGTGCAATTGCTGGTTGTGAAGTGGAGTATAAAAACGTGTATAATTTGACCTGAAATCATATTCCTGTTGTCGCATGGTGACGTAGAAAGGAATTCCTAATTTGAAATCAGAAATTATTTCTACGTTCAGAGTGAACCCTGTATGCATTTTCTTGAACAAAATGACGGACAGAAAGGGAGTGCATCATCGGGGGATGACGATCTGATCAAGTAGTCAAAAGGAAGTCTGTGTTGTTCAGTCACACAATACTGTAAATATGAACAATGAAATAGTACTAAGCAACATTTTTTTTTAATGATTACTTATCACGGAAGTGAATCGAAAAATAGACAACTTTCGCAAATACTTTTTACGCGCAATACAGTTATATGGGGACGCACGCGTTTACCCGTGGAACGAGGTGCATGCTGGTTGTTCCATGCCTTAACGCGTGCGTCCTCACATTCGCATGTACTTTTTCGGTAAGTGTGGGCCGGGAGTTGGCAAAACTCGTGGCTGTGACGTTGAAAAAGAGTAGAGAAAGGTCCATAAAAATGACATCTGTGCACCTACAATACTAGCTTAACGCGTGCGCGTGTTGTGATCAATGTATTTCTTGGGCGTTTCGCTGGAGGCGTTTTAATACTAAAAGGGCGCCTGTTAACTCTAAAGCGTGTCTGGAACTTGTTTGTGTTGGTTTTTATCAAAGATTATAGAGCGCCGTGGCGCTCTATAATCTTTGGTTTTTATGGCGAAAGTTTGGTGTTACTGATTCCACTCGGTGTGGCTGGGACCACTTTGTAATGCCTCTTAACTATGCGGAAGGATAATATTATAAGCAATTTCAACTGTTTATTTTTGGTTTTCCCATTCACAAAAATGTATTTTATTGTATATCTTACAAGGATTATTAACTTAACTGTGTGACTGCCACACACTGTAGATTGTATAAAACGATGTATTTTGTGTCAAAGTAATGCCTTTAGTTCGCGCACGCGTTTACACTTCTTACGCGGATGAACACAATATTTTACTCACTTAAAAAAAATTAAAATAAAAACAAACAGACGCGATAAAAAGATACACATTCGAACAATTCGACCTAAACGGTGAGCAAGGCCAAATACACGGCAGCAAAGAAACTTTTACAAGTTTTACATTTTCAACTTTCATCAATCAAAAATGCGTGAAATCGTACATATTCAAGCTGGTCAGTGCGGCAACCAGATCGGCGCCAAGGTAAACAAATATAACAATTAAACAACTAAAACTTAGTCTTGTTTCGTCGTTTTATTTTTTTCACAGGAAAAAGGTGTTGCTGTGACTGGTGAGTTTGTATTGTTTACATTAATACATGTAGGGCCTAGTGGAATTATTAATAATATTAATACTAAAAAGTTTAAATAATCTACTGCACAGAATTTTTTGTCTGTTTTTTTTTAAGTTGGAATACGTAGGTATTACTAAAATACTAGTATTAGTGTTACTTCTTAAGTACTTCTGCTTGGCTACTAAAAAAATACTATAGCTAGGCTTGGTTGATTTATGATTAGTTCAAGTATTCGTCAAATCAATTTGGCCCTGCCTAGTATTGGTTGGCCCATAAATAATGACTAATGTCCCGCGATTTTGAATCTCGTTTTAAAGTTAATGTAAGGATGGATGGGAGTCAAGCCAGTCAATTTCACCAAACTCTTCCTAACTAAAAAGACCATCCTAACTTTAATTTAAAGATGCATAGTGATTTGTATTGTGACATCACCCTTTCCTTAGCAATTAAGATTGATTCATACATTTTTACTCTAATTTTTATCTCTAAGGATTGATCTTCTCGCTTCGTGAAATCTACGGGCCACCACTTTATTACTTTTAAAAACAACATGAAACAAATAAACACTGAGCAACTGCTCTGAACTGTTAGCTTGTGTAATGTTGACTGAGTTACATATTTTTTCTGTTAAAAAGAACTTTGTCAAGTGATCAACTTTCAAAAGAATATGAAAAAGGGAGGGGTGGGCCAAAACAATTCAGTACCACCCTCCTTCTACTCCATGAAGTACTGTCAAACACAAAAACCAGGCTAGTTGTTCTCATTGCAAAAGAAAAGACATTTATAATTATTGCAACTGAAAAACTCATGTGCATCTTTGTGGAATAATTCTACAAATTTAAACCCACAGCTATCAAGTTTTCAGAATAAATGACTTTAAGTCATTACTTAATTTTTCAACTAAAAGTTCAAAGGGGAAAGCATTGTGGAAGTTTTAATTGAGGGAATGAAGTATTTTATGTTTTTTTCTCATAACAAAAAAACCATGGGTGTGCATTTTTAGCTTTTTAAAAGCATTCACTTGTGTTTTCCCCCTTTTTTCATGCCAGTTCTGGGAAGTGATCTCTGATGAACACGGCATTGACCCCACTGGCACATACCATGGAGACTCCGACTTGCAGTTGGAGAGAATCAACGTGTACTACAATGAGGCCACAGGTGGCAAATATGTACCAAGAGCAGTACTTGTCGACTTGGAGCCAGGCACAATGGACTCTGTCCGCTCTGGACCATTCGGACAGATTTTCAGACCAGACAACTTTGTTTTCGGACAGAGTGGAGCTGGTAACAACTGGGCAAAGGGTCACTACACAGAGGGAGCTGAGCTTGTCGACTCTGTTCTTGATGTAGTACGCAAAGAAGCAGAGAGCTGTGATTGCCTACAGGTGGGTTTGTTAAAATCATCTTTAGAAGTTATTTTTTGATAATGTAAAGGATTGATGTATCTATTCATGTGTTACTTATTCAAACATATTAAAGGAATTGTTATTTTTCTTTCCTCAGGGTTTCCAACTTACACATTCCCTTGGTGGAGGCACTGGCTCAGGCATGGGAACACTCCTCATCAGCAAGATCCGTGAAGAGTACCCAGACCGCATCATGAACACCTTCAGTGTTGTACCATCACCCAAAGTATCTGACACTGTTGTAGAGCCATACAATGCCACTCTCTCTGTACATCAACTTGTAGAAAACACAGATGAGACATACTGCATTGATAACGAGGCACTGTATGACATCTGCTTCCGTACCCTGAAGCTTACCACACCAACTTATGGTGATCTCAACCATCTCGTATCGGCAACCATGAGTGGTGTTACAACTTGTCTCAGGTTCCCTGGCCAGCTCAATGCTGATCTCCGCAAGTTGGCTGTCAACATGGTTCCCTTCCCCCGTCTCCACTTCTTTATGCCTGGCTTTGCTCCCCTGACCAGCAGAGGCAGCCAACAGTACCGTGCCCTAACTGTTCCAGAGCTAACCCAACAGATGTTTGATGCCAAGAACATGATGGCTGCCTGCGATCCTCGTCATGGTCGCTACCTCACAGTAGCTGCTATGTTCCGGGGCCGCATGTCCATGAAGGAGGTTGATGAGCAGATGCTGAATGTCCAGAATAAGAACAGCAGCTACTTTGTTGAATGGATCCCCAACAATGTGAAGACCGCTGTCTGTGACATCCCACCTCGTGGTCTAAAAATGTCTGTCACCTTCATTGGCAACAGCACCGCCATCCAGGAGCTGTTCAAGCGCATCTCTGAGCAGTTTACCGCTATGTTCAGGCGTAAGGCTTTCTTGCATTGGTACACTGGTGAGGGTATGGATGAGATGGAGTTCACTGAGGCTGAGAGCAACATGAATGACTTGGTGTCTGAGTACCAGCAGTACCAGGATGCAACAGCTGAGGAGGAGGGAGAGTTCGACGAGGAGGAAGAAGAAGGAGATGCTGAGGCCTAAACCTAACTCAATGTTAACATTTTAAAAAGGGGAGAACAACCAAGATGCAATTTTATTGCACAGCAAAAAAATTGCCAAAGAACCCTCCAATAACAGTTATTTTGACATATTCAGATGACAACTTCAAACAAAAAGTTGTCCCCTGAAAAAGATAACATTGCAACTCATTTCTTAGAAGAAAAAAATGTTTATGAAAAAAAAAACTTTCTTACTGAAGTGGGAGCATATTCATTCAAATATCCATTGTGTTTTACATGAAATCTACTTAAACAGGAACAATAAAAGAAACAAGCAAGCAAGAAAGAATGAATTTCTGTCTCTGTGCATTTTATTTATTTATTTATTTACTCAACTTAAATTTGAGCCCTCCCTTGGATTGCTATTAAAATTGATTTTATGTCCTAAATTTCCCATATCTATACTTTGTTCTCAAGTACAGTTCTGGGCCCAATTTGTCAATTAATCTTAAGATGGGCTATCATTGATTTACTGTTCTTTAATTAAACTTGTGTCACGTAATTCCACTGTAAGCCATGCCCACTTCACACAACGGCTCTTTAAACCCTACCAGAAGCCCCAGGGAAAGACAGTGAGCTAAGTGTAAGACCATTTCATACCTTTACTGGCCCCTCAGTAGTATAGGGTGTGTGCTGTGAGAGTTAATTGCCATGCTGTTATTAATATTAGGCATTGTTATTAAAACCAAAATTTACCAAATTAAGATGTATTACGACTCAAGAACCTTTACTAAAAGAAAACAAAATGTATATGATCTGAATAACTAAAGTTATGTCACTTGACTTGGGATTGTAATTCTACCCCCCCCCCAACCCAAAAAAGGTCAAGATAAACGTGATTATACAACCAATAAGAACGGCACAAAGACAGCAGAAAAATTCATGTTTTCAAACAATTTATTCAAACTCTAGGAGAAAAATCTCTCCACAATGTGTGCACACACTGATTTCATTTTAAAAACTTAACTACAGAAAAGTGAAGTTTTCATAAGAACATGGCTGTCTTTTCTGATGATTGCATCCAAATTGAAATTGAGGTTTTGAAACAACGCTGTTTGTTGATTTTTTTATTTTATTTTAATGACTTTACCAGTAATACTTGCATTCAATGATGCAATCTGTTCCAAAGTGTTCTTCTTTCATTACAATGAAAGAAGTTTGACAAAAAAACGACAATGTCTGTTTTTTCTTTTGACATCTCACCATTTGCAACAAGGGCAACTTACCCTTATTAATGCAAGCACAGGTGAGATTGTTGGGAACATAAGTTACATACAAATTCAAGCCAAACCTACGAAAATCAACATTTTGTCTGAAAACTTCGTAGCAGGTGGCTCACCTTATCCTTTGCAAAATGTATACATAACCACGTTGCTTGTAATAAGCAACTCAATGGGTAGACTGGTCCCCTGTCTTTATCTGCAAGGATAAAGACAGGCACTGGTCCATATAAGAACTAGAGGGCGTACAAAACCATGTGACACGGCCCGACAAGGAGCATTTTTGACCATTGAGAAAATGGCGCGGACCATTCATTTACACTGGTCACTCATCAGTTTTAAACAGAAACCATTTCCTAATATGCAATTGACCCATAGGGATTTTCGCCCATGGTGGGTCAGCAGAGTTCCGTGCGAGACATCGCGAGTGCTCCCTCTAGTTCTCATATATAACTCTATGCACTGGTCTTATAAACCCAATGGTTTCATTGGTATGCAGTGACATGTAACTACCACACTTCTAATGATATAATGCAACGAGTGTTTAATGAAGTGTGTGTGTACACTCAGTATTATGGCATGCAAGGTCAAAGGTACCTCTGGCAGGAACCTGCCAGCTCTGAAGTGTGACAGCAGATGTTTGAGTTACTCAATGAGAGACTTTGGGATGCTAGGTGGCAGCAGACATACCAAGTAAGTTTCCAGTGTCTATAAAGCTCTGAGCATGCACTCATTTCCAAGAACAATGGATTTAGCTGGTAAGTCTGCTGCCACCCAGTGTCCACAGAAGTCTCCTACTGCCTCTCTTTTTTTAACGACATGCAGTCATTTGAAAAGGAGCATTTGCATCTGATTCCACCAACTTCCTTAAAAGTCATCCATTGTGTGAGTAACTAACCCATCAATAAATCTGTGTGGCATCTTTAAATATACTATCATTAATAAAACTGATGGTTGAACATCATCAAAAAAAAATCATGCATTCACTATACAGGTTTCCACCTCAGTACAAACAACAGAGTCAGACATAGGAACATATGGAACATATGTGTTGTTGACATTGAATGTAAATCTTGTTCTGTTGAGCTTGTCATGAACTTCTAATGACCAAGGTGGGAGGTAGATAGAGTCATTGTCCTATGACTGGTTCGTCTTCTGATCTTCTGTAAAGGCAGAACAAAGAGAACGTACCAATTGAATAGTCACAGAAAAAAAAATTATTACCTTTTGGATCCCCCAAAAGAAAACAAAAAAATTGGTTAGCATCCCTATCCCAGATAGACCGTGCAAGTCTATTGCGTGTACAGTATTCAAACACTTTTTGGTTACCACACAGCACACACATGACGTTAATGTGTGAAGAAACAAAATTATGCACACCAGCATTAAAATCACGCACGGGGCTTGCCCAGTCTACTAAGGTCAGCAAAGAATTTACTGAGTGATTTGGTTTTTGGGGGCTGAATGGAATGGCCACATTGAACTCGTGAATTGTTACCAGGAAAGACTGTTTTAATTAAAAACTTGTTTTTTTTAACAAACTATAAGATGACTTAACCAGTTTGTGCCAGCTGATGTGTATCCATGAAAATAGTTTTCAAGCCAACAAACACGTCATTGTGTAAAATCAGAATACCGGAACAAAGGTCACCCAGACATTCCACTGCTGAGCATGCACAGAGCATGCACAGGCTTCATTTCACCCATACGAAGAGAAAACATGGTCTTGAATATTTTGCAAATTTTTGGCTACTGTGTGATGTTTTTTGTGTAATCCTCCATTCCAGACCTTTGTCCTTTTGTTCCAAGAAGAGGATTATGAGACATGGAGAGGTTTCCACCATTGCTTATTCACTGTATTTCGGCTCAATTGAGGTAAATCATGGTTCCCGGTTTACTACCAGCCCTATACCGTAGCTCACGGCCGAGGTTTTGCAATTCACGGAGCATGAACTGGACATTTTCTCAGAGAAAACAATAATCAGGGTGCAATAAAGAGAATCTTTGTTCTCTTGGCTTTGTCAAGTCAAGGTTTCTTTGTGCCAGCAGTATTCTCAATGAAAAATGATTTCAGAAATTAAAGAAAATAAATCTGTCAGGCTGGACAAGAAAATAACGAAAGAATCCCGGTAGCAACTTTATCAGGAAGCTTGCTCTTCTTTTGTTTTAAGTTTAAACTTAATTGAATTGCTAATTTAGTTTGTTTAATTCCAGAAATTATTACTTTGGGTGAGAGTTGGGATAAGACTAGCCCTAGAGCTTTGTGAAATGGTTACAAGAGAGGGAGGCGCTAGGGCAGCCATCCACTGATACTTCTTTTGGCCCTGTACTTACTCGGTACAGCTTTTCCACCCTCCCACATTGTGATGCGCACTGCTGTGTCTTCAATCTTCATGGCAGCCTCCTTGAATTCTGGCTTCAGTGCTCGTCTGACGAGTCTAGCACACAACGCTGAGTACTGGATGTAACTAAAAAGAGGAGACAAAGAGATTTTAATCCCTCCTATACGTGCATACTCCAAAGTACCTCAAAATCTCCAATATCGATTGATCAATCAATCAATCAATCAATCAATCAATCAATCAATCAATCAATCAATCAATCAATCAATCAATCAATACTTTATATCCACTCAATCAATCAATAGCCTTATACATATACAGGGATAAATTAAGTATAAAAGGTGATTAAGGGATGGAGTCTCCAAAAAGACTTTGTCCGAGTCCCTTATGTCTATGTAAAGTTAGTCTTTGTTGGTAAGTCATTACGTTTCACGCATGCACAGCTGCTGCACACCGTAAGTTTTCGCTACTTTTGGCTCCAAAGCTGACATATTTGTTGTATTATGTATGTCTGTTTCATCGTTCAAAAGCACTTCTTTATCATCAAGAAACTTTTTATTCTGAAAAGACCTTAGTCTTTGAAGAACAAATGTAAAAGCCAGGTCCAGTTTTTGACAAGTTCTTGCCTAAATCATGAAAGAAAAACTAGCTCAATGCAACTTGATCCTATGGGCCTCTGGTAATCTGTCGAGCCAGTTTGTGTAAAGTGGGCGTAGTGTACAGTGGAATATGTCACACCTAGAACAGGGTTGCAATAATCATAACTGTCGATCCTCCCGACAATCGTACGGAACATTTTCTGCAAATACGGTTAAGTTCCAGCCATTTCTGTCAAACTAGTGACAAGATTTGCGTGATTTTTACCACTTTAAAAAGTCAAAACATAAAGACACAGGATAGATTTCCATCTGTCAACGTGTCTTTCTGAGTGTTCCTCTGTACTAAGGACTAGACTACGATCAATCATGGAAAGTAGAAAGTCAATCAACAAAAATCTGACTCAACAAGCCAGCTATACTGAGCCTGCCGTTCAAGTCTGAGAAGTTTTGTCTGCATCATCGGTCGCGCAAAACGCTATTCGCAAGGTTAACCCCGACATGCGCAGTTGAAAAAAAAAACAGGGTCTGTAGCTGATTTGCAAAGGTAGGGTTATGCATAAATGCAAGAGGGCGCTCTTCGTTTGGAGGTCAGATTTTGTTAATGGAACCTTGTATGTAACAAAAATTTTACCTCGCTCTGACAAGCGCTTTTTCACTACTAAAAATTAGTTAAAAATATGTTTACTTTTAATACTGTTTATTGTTATTAATCAGTACTTTCCCTTGATGCATAACATGCAAATGAAGACCAAAACTTTATCCAGAGTTTTAAGCATTTTTAGTTAAAATCCACAAAGCAAATGTAGTGCATTATGATCACCATTCAGTCCAATGTCATTGAGATGTGTAAAGTGTCTTTTGATTTTTCCTTTTTACCATCACAAAATCACTTCTCTGCACTGCAGAACTCGACAGACCTAATTTATAGCTTAAAATGTAGCCAAAAACTAAAAGCCATTCTTCAAAATTCCATCAAAACCTGATGTAAAAAAAAAAGTTTGAAAAATGTGTGCCTATGGTCATGATGGTTTCACATGTTTTAAACGTGTTAATTTTATTTTAAGACAAACCAAAAAGTTATGCCGGGTCCGGTTCCCAAATTTACAGCAAATACAGGTATAAACTGAAAAATAATCAAATAATATATTACGTCATCCCTGCTTGACGCCAGGCAGCAACCATTGTAGAAGTAGATCTGACAAACTACTTTAAAATTGTGAGAAATACAAAGATTTGAAGCCAAATTCCCGTCCAGAATCTAGAAATGCTTCACAGAAAGAGTGTAGAACGGCTAGCGTCCTCTAGAGTTGATTCTCCGTTAGTCTGAAAGTAAAATCACGAGAGGGCGACATGCACACAGAGACATTGGATGGAAAGTCGTCAGCAAAAAGCAAACACACGGCGGTCGGTACGGTACAGTTTACTACTTAAGTTGAATAAATAGAACTGTTTTACCTTTCAGACATCAGTTCTTCACCGAAGCTGAAAGCATGCTGAAAGTAACTGGACGTCTGTTAATAATGTTTGTATCTTGGAGATAAGCTTTGTCACAGCTTTTACCATGGAACCAGAAACTAAGCCTGAGATTGATCTGAATGGTAGGGATTGGTTTTCATTGGTTTCTTCTTATTTTAATGTCGTCAGACGTCACTCTTTGCACTTTTCTGCCATGTAGGAGTCTGTATGACATGTCATAATTGAGCTAAAACATTAAAGTTACATCCTACAATAACTACTGTACATGTTCACGCGGATGATATGACCTGCAGTACAGTACAAACTACAATTTAATTATCATTTATAGTCCAATCCAAGCCTTACTCGGAATGAATCTTGCAACAACAACAAAATAGTTTTAGTAAAGATCAATATTAATTATTATAATAATATTATTATAACACACCTCTCCCTGTTTTTTTATCCTGATTGGCTGAAACACGGTCACGTGGGGTGAACTAATATAGCTTAATGCATGAAATCTGCACCACCGTGAACTTGACGCGCGTCAACGCACCGCACATGCTTTTTCTGGGGAAAATAGTTCGCAAAGCGGGAAATAGTTTCAAAACCCAAAAACTATTGACTGGTAAACAGCGCCCTCAAGAGGTTGAAATAAAACAGTTTACAATTGTAAAACCGTGCGTCCTGAAAATATTTTTTTTTCACATGACATTTTGGACTGAGGTGTGCTATAACACGCATATGGACTGGCATTATTCGGGCAATAGTGCACGTCTATGCACCCCTCGGGCCTGTGAGTGACCAGAAGAGGGTCCTATTTCCCTCCGCCTTCAGCCTCAGGAAATAGGACCCTCTCCTGGTCACTCACAGGCCCTCGAGGTGCATAGACGTTCACTATTGCCCTCATTGCTAGTCTATATGTGTATATTATAAAGCTTATAAACAGTGCCTGGTTTTTTTTGGTTTTTTTTAGAAATTTTACTATGAGAAATGTAAGAACAGCTGTTTTGATGAGATCAAAACGGATTATTTTTTACTAATTTCTCAAAAACTATTACGGCAATTCAGCTGAAATTATTTCTAATAGGCCTATAATATCATACCCAATCAATTATTGGGTTGCAAGGAATGGCAGCTGTCAGAGAACATTGTACAGGTCAGACCTCTGCAGGAACTCCAAACTGTGTCTTTGTTTCAGTAATTTAAACTTTTTTAACAAATCTTCAGGAGGCAGAGAAGATGATATTTCATCGGAGAAGATCACGCAGACCTTTGAGTCGTCAACTGCTGTGATAACATTCAGTGGAACAGCGCTTGGATCAGATTCTGATAGTCTGTCATCATCAGATAACGATGGAGATGCCCATAATGACAGACACGGGGACTCCCTCTCTGGCCAAAAGGAGCAACACTCGGCCAACCCCATCAAGTCGGATGTTCTACCCACCCAGATGGGCAACTGGAAGGAGGACAGCTGGAAGAACGACTCTGGCTTCAACAGTGACACTCCAATGTCTCAGGGCGATTCAAAGAGGGAGTGCAATCACAACATTGTCAAAAACACAACAGCATCAAACCATTATTCCCCAACGAAGAGTGGAAAAAAACTCCTACCTGAACCTACATGTACAGGTACTAACAGTATCCCCTCTAGTACTTTGTCTACAACTATACCAGAGGAAAAGCACAATTCATTCACAACCTCATCAGAAAGTGTAACAAAAGAAAATATATCTTTGGAGGGTTCGTCACCAAGGAGTAATGGTAGTGAGAGGTCGCTGCACCGTGAGCGATTCAATCCATTCAACAGGGTACCGTTTATTGAAGATGACCACTTTGATACTATGAGTAGCTTTCCGTCTGTCTCGGGCACCAGCTTTGCAGGGTATAAAGATGATTTTGGTAAGTTGGAAGAAAAAATGTGTTCCATTTGCCCTTAATCCCCTATTCTTTTTGAAGGGTTCTTACTGAGGCACTACGACCCTCAAAAGATGTGACAACGGCATCGACCTGCAAGGATAGGGATCATTGATATAGCAAAAGTGGGGACTGTCGTCTTGGTCATATAGCAGGCCTGTGGCTGTACATGGAACTATGAACTCTAATCAGCGCGCTGATTGGCAAATCACAATATAATGACAGTGCCCTTTTTGAAGTGACAGCCAGTGGGCATGCGCGCCTGTGCAGTAACTGGGTGAGAGTTGGTAACTCCATACAGCCACAGGCCTGCTGTGATCAAGACGACAGTCCCCCTTTAACCCTTTAGTCACTGTACCGCCGGAAACCACATTGCCATTTATTCACTGAAATGCCCGAAACCGCCCAAGATTACTAAACACTTTGTTTCTCGGGTTTTCCTAATTGATAGCAGTCATTACAGACATAGACATATCGGTCTACATGTATGTAAAAGTTAGTCTTTGTTGGTAAGTCATTGGGTTTTCACTACTGCTGGCTCCAGAGCTGGCATGCGTTGTATGTGATTTTACAAAAGTCGTCAACTTCGTTGTTCAAAAGCATTTCTTATGAAAGAAATTTTTAATTCTAAGAAGACCTTACTATAGTTTTTGAAATGTTCTTGCCTAAATTATAAAAAAAAAAAAAAGCTCAACGCAACTCCTATTGGTTTCTGGTACTCTGTCAAGCCAGTCTGTGTAAAGTGGGCATAGCCTATAGTGCAATACGTCACATCTAGAACAGTGTTGCGATAATCATAACTGTTGATTCTCCCGACAGCCGTATTGAACATTTCTGCAACTTCGGCGAAGTTCCAGCCATTTCTATCGAGTCAGTGACCAGATTTGCCCGATTTTTAACACCTTAAAAAGTCAAAGCATTAATGATATATAAGCCGTGCTTAAGGCAATTTTACCTTTAAAATTTAATTGATTCCAGTAGCAAATGAAATTTAGAACGTGTTAGTTTATAGTTCAAATAGAATTAATAAATCACGTTTTGACCTTGTAGATGGTTTTTGAAATGATTATTCCGGCCAACCACCCTACGAGTAAATGTGTATGACGGCCATACCTGCTGCTGATACCTAGAAGTCAGCTATATCACAACGTCATTTCTTCTGCATTTTGTCTGTGTGTTGCAAGGCACCCAGCCGAAATAGAGCAGAGTACGAGATAACAACAATTGTGCATAAACAATAATAATTATAAACCATAGTAAGGCTATAAACCAAAACACCAGGCCTGTGTGCATTGTTCTTGAAAGGGCAAGGGCACCAAAGCATTTTCTCCATGGTAAATTTCTATTGGAACATTTCAAGGGCACAAAGGCAATAACCAGGGGCAAGTATCAGGCCTGAAATACCATGTCAAAATGTTCTGTTTGTAACGGGTTTCCCATTTATTTTTGCTGAGCAGAAATGTGTTCATCAATATTTTCTGCTTAAAAAATGAAATTGAACCCAAATATTTGACTCTGCACATAAATATGACTAGGCACTTCCTCAATGGTGTGGTACTTTTGCTTTAGAGCTTAAATGCATTTCAGTAAAAATGGCGGAAAACACTGGTTTGGGGCATGAAAATGACATCAGATAAATTGGTCTGTAGCCACCCCGTGGTCTTTGGTAAATGATCTACAACTTTCATCAATAATCTTAACAACCCAAACCAATGCATGTTAAAGTTTAACTTTTAAAACTGTATTGCCTCCCAAAACGCAAAATAGGCCAACAAAAATGCAACCTGTGAACTTTCAAAAGGAAGTTGTAATGTCAATTGTAGCAGGGCTGTCATGCAAGATGAGTTTTAATTTCATTTTATGAAAATGCTGGTTGCACAAAATTCACACCTCAAGCTTTATTTTGACTATTTTAAAAATTGGCCATTGTCTTATGTAGCCATGAACATGGGTAGTAAAAATTTAACCATGTTCAATGCAAAGACTGTACATAATGTAAAACTGCAAATCTTAAGAGACAATGCAGATAATGGTCTCATGAAGCAGGCAATGGTAGTCTTGGTTCCAGGTGGAAGGTATTGTTACATTTTTCATATTTATTGTCTAATTGTTAATTAGGGAATAACAGTGTGAGGACACAGTCTTCACTGCGTGGTAATGACCGGACTGGTGACTGGCCTTTGGCTCGGTCCATTAACAGCGGCCAGCCACCACAACCAAGGTCATTACCACGCAGTGCAGACCGGGTCCTCACACTGTTCCTGCCATTAATAAATACCTTTAACAAATAAAAACCCGCTTAAAATCATCAGAATTTGTGATTTTTATTATGCCGATATTTTCTATTCATGATCAAGGGCCATTCTTTAGGCTGTTCAAGTTTTGCGTGGCACCTAATCCCTTTGCACGCATTTAACTGTTAATTTTGTGCATATTTTCAAGAACCAGACTACGAGCTCTGAAAATTAACAGCACCATAAATGGAAATACTGTGGTTGGTGTTCGGCTTCATGCTTTGCATTATGTTGGTTTCATGTGGGTACCAGCTACCTTAAATTGATACATTGTCCGCGTGCTCATGCATTATGTGTGATATGCGTGTGCACGCAGCACCATCTCTCCTTGCCAAAATAAAAAAAACAAAATTTATGTACGCGCAAAGAAAACAGTTGAATTTGATACATGTAGTTCCCCGCACAACATGCACAGTGCATACTTAACTTTTACACAACAGTATGCTTGTTTAGGGGCCATTTATTTGCTAGAACTTCACTGAGTCAGTCTTTATATCACATGTAAATACACCCCCATGTGACCAGTCTTCAACCAATCAGAGCTTATAAACTCTCTGAGGTATTTATTATTGCCTATTACTGATTAGTTGTGTTCTTATTGTATTTTATAAACCTTATCTTCAATGCCTGGTTCTGCAACGGTCATGTCTTATCACTTTTGTGGATTTATTGTGGATTTTTCTAGCTTTGTACTGATTAATTGATGTTCTTATTGTAATTTACCAATGTTTTTAGCAATTTATCAATGTCACTTTTAGATCATTTATTTATTTCATGATTGTTATGCAGTGTAAATTAAATGGAATGGGCGCATTAAAAATCAATAAATCATTATCATAATTATTTTGTATTGTTGCATTCTACCAGGTAGCTACTGTAGTCAAGAAGTTAGAGTTTAAAGATTATGAAATAATATTGCAATGCTGAAGCCAAAATTTATGATCATTCTAATACGCTCATTAAAATACAATCCAAAGATGTAAAGTGAATGTTGCACAACAAAGTTTACGTGTAAATGTCTCTACAATTAAGGCAGTGTGATGTGTAAATACACATGGCCTAACAAAATAACAGGGAAGTTCCTACTACCACTCCACACCGGTATATTTAGGACTTCACCAGCAGCTGGATGGACCCAATTTCACAGAAGCTGCTTAAGTACAAAAAGTAGCTAAGCACAACAAAATTATGCTAATACCAGTATAAGGTTACCAGCCAAAGTACAATATCACATCAGGCCTCCTGAAATGACATGGAGCTTAGGGAGGCCATAGCCTCTGTTGCCCTGATCGTCACCTTGGTACCCCTTCAAAAGTTTCCCATAGACTTTCGAATGGAAGTGCCCTTTGCAAGATGAAAATGGCCTTACGTTCTCAAAGATAAAATGCAAGGCATGTAGGGTTGTACAGCTAGCTGTGGCTAAATTTCTTAAATTGAAGTCTCTGCAAGTATAATCCAGCTTGTACCCTTGTGGGCAAACTAAAAACTGGACTTGTACCAATAGTCCAGAATGTATTTCGACCCGATTATCGTATCCTGTTTGACTTTTTAAAGGTTTGATTTTATTTTTGTCACAGGTACCCCGCGGCATGAGAATCATTCCACATCCAGCGATACTGACACAGAAGTGAGTTTACCATCCAAGGATCTGGACCTGGCGCTGATTACCAATGAAGATCTAGGAATTACCGAGGACCACTTTTCACAACCCGAGGTAGGTATCTACAGGGAGGGGTCTACTGATTCACTCTTAAAATGGTGAGTGTGGCACAGTCACCACATGTGGTGTCCGTGCAAGGGATCAATTTGGGTGACCTTCGATTCAATGGTTTTGAATGATAGGTGCACATTAAAATGATCATAACATTTTTGTGGCGTGTCGTGGCCGAGTGGTTAGTGCGTCGGACTCAAGCTCTGGTGGCTGAGTCATCGGAGTGTGGGTTCGAGTCCCGGTCATGACACTTGTGTCCTTGAGCAAGGCACTTAACCATAATTGCTCCGTACAAGTTGGGGAGGTAGAGCCTTCTGCGCTACCAGCCAGGCTTCTGTTCTAATGGATGATACCCAAGCCTACATCCTTACGGACTGTAAAGGGGGTTACCCTGTTTCAGCCCCAGGAGTAGGTGGCAATGGCCCCTGGAAAAAAACAGTTGATTTGTAGCCCACATCCTTGAGTGGCTTACTGGCCTTGGGTGTCTGGCAACTTCAATTAAAAAAAAATAAAATAAAATAAAAAAAATGAAGCCAACGAAATAGATATCACAGTGCAACCATTTACAACCCCTGAGCAGGAGGGATAATATTTAACAAATATTTTACAAATATAAAAGGGCGGTTACATGGTTACAGTACATTAACCACTTATACTTTTTCAGTGAGTAGCCAGCAGCACCAGTCTTTTCACTAGTCCATCGGCTTTTTCACTAGTTCATACTTTATATTAAATAGGGATGCTTTTCAAAACTGAAGTAGCCAGCCTGACCATGTGGAGAGATTTTTGACTGGTCCTCTGGTGTTTTAACTGGCCTTTGGCCAGTGGACCACTGTTAACCAGTTGCCCCCGGGATTTTTTATTATTTTTTTCCCCATCCCCTTGGCGGGATTCTTTTGTCGGAATTGCCGGAATCTGACTTGACAATGCCAAGAGAACAAAGATTCTCGACCTAGAAAATGTCAAATTCACGCAATGTGAATTGCGTAACATCGGCTGTTGCCTATGGCATATGGGTGGTTCTAAACAAGGAAACATGACTTGATTGCCGGCTCACAATGACTAAACAATGGTGGAAGCCTCTCGATGCCTCATAATCCACTTCTTGGAACAAAAGGACAAAGGTCTTTGTGTGGGTGAAACGAAGCGTTAGATGGCATGTGTCTGGTCTGTGCACACTCAGCAGTGGAATGTCTGGGTGACCTTTGCTCCGGTATTCCAAAATTACACAACGGCGTCTTAACACGGCTTTCGTTTCTGGCGCCTACTGGTTAAGGGAGAATGCTGATCAGGAACATGATTTTCTCACTAGCTGTTCTTCTTTGGTTTATATGTCTCTTATTTCCCCTTTTTTATTTTAATTGCTCATCCTTTTCCCGATGGATTTTTGATCGAGTTGCTGTGGTTTTTTTTACTCATGTCTCATCATGTTGTTTTTTATCTAGGGATGTTTTGGCTTCTCGAAGGTGGAGGAGTTGGAGATGGCAATAGAGCTGTGCAAGGAGTCAGTGAAAGAGACAAATGAACACTCAGATCAGAGACGGGAACTTATAAACAGACTGGTCCAGTTGCGTATGAAGCTACTAGAGATAAAGGTGATTCTTCTACAATGAGATCCATCTCTTACCCCATCTAAATTACCCCGTTCAATTTCACTAAATGTGTAAGCATTTTGTTCTTTTGCGACATGCGATTAAAAAAGATAAACAATTGAATTTAACTGTCCGCTCAAACAGCATTCAAGTTAGCCTCAGCGTTTCACAGAAATCTCTAGTTGCACCAACTCTGATGAATGGGAGACTTCTGAGACGTTAACAGATGCCCCAGAAACCGGTCCTTTATGTATTATGAGAGCAATAGAAAAGAATCGCTTTCTGGGGCGCCCAGCTTACATCTCAAAAGTCTCCCATTGATTGCCAATTTCACATGGCTAAAAAGAATGCCTTATGTTTAAATGCATATAATGCTGTATATAAATTTGCTTGACTCAAGAGCAAAAATTGAATGATGGTTTCAATTGAAGAGGCAAAGTTGTTTTAATATGCATGAAAGTTGAAGAAGCTGCCCGTTGCCAAAAATGACCGGAAAGCCTATAATAATAATGATAATAGTAATAATAATAATGCAGTATATTGTTATGAAAAACAGTCAATTTGCTGATGGATTATTGCAATTTATCAAACGGTCCTTTACCAAACTACATGTAAGGCTCTCCACCCACCATGATCTGAAATCATCCAGCCTATAAGAGAACGAAAAGGACATTGTTGATCTATGGAGTCTGTGTTTGTCTCTTACTTCATGGCCAATTACTTCTCTCTTAAACAAGAGAGACTCGTGCCATCCAGTCATGAACAATATGCATCAATTGTTGGTACTTATTGTACATATTAAGTAGGAGTAGCCCATGTGCATGTCCCAAAGCACTTCACCAGATAGATCGGCGCGCAAAGGATTCTGGGTGAAATCCGAGTCCAAACAACATGGGCAACCATCATGACTTGCTGATTTTGAAGCAATGCGATGCACAACATGTAAAACCTGGCATAGTTAAATGTAAAATACAGCACAGCGTCCATTTTGGCAACTTGATTTCTTTTTTAGCCGTACTTGGTTTCCCAAGATGCACTGAGGTATATTTTTAAGATGGCACTTGTGCATATGGGGCTATTGGGGTGTCATGGCCGAACGTTCTAGTGCATTGGACTCGAGTTCTGATGACCCATCAGAGTGTGGGTTCGAATCCCATTCATGACACTTGTGCTGTCGAGCAAGACACTTTAACCATAAATTGCTTCTCTTAACCCAGGTGTCTTAATGGGAACATGTGAGGGCTGAGATGGTATTTTGTTGGATTAACCGCTTAATATATAGGCAGCTTGAGGTTGTATGCTCCCCAGGGACTTGAGAAAGTTTGAGTTATGGTCTAAGTATGCCTGATGAATGGAGATAATAATGGTGCAAAGTGCCTTGATCTAACTACTAGGATATATGTGCACTATATAAGAACCCTGTGTTATTATTTTTTATAATTGTTGGAGTATTTTGGGGCTACTTAATACAAAAAATCTTGCCTTTTTGAGATTTTCTTTTTAAGCACAGTGATATATGAAATTGATATTTCATTTGTTTTGTGTTGATGTTCCAGGAGGGTTCTGAGGAAGACCCAGACATCAAACAGGTCCTCGGCCATAAATTCTGCAAGAGGAAAGGCAAGAGTTCCAACCATCAATGTGAAATGTGTAACTCGGTCATCTGGGGTATGTTGCAGAGCTGGCATAGGTGCTTAGGTGAGTCTAAAGGCACCCCTCCCTCCCTACTCCTTTACTGTGGTATCCTGGTATGGTTCCCTGTATGCTAGTATGTTTTTGCAGACCCTCAGTATAGACCCTTTCCACTGGCATCTGCTGTCGTCCCACAGTCTGTCATTCTGGGAGTCAAATTGCATGTAATAGTAATAGTAGTAATACTGGGTTCTTATTATAGCGCACATCCTAATAGCTAGACTTACACACTTTACAACATTATCCCTGTGCATTAGGCATACTTAGACCAATCACAAACTTTCTCAACTCCATGGGGAGCAGTCCTCTCAGGTTCCCATTTATACACGTTGGTTAAGAGAAGCAATTATGGTTAATTGCTTACTCAAGGACACAAATGTTATGACCGGGAATTGAACCCACACTCCGATGATTCAACATTAGAACTTAGGTCTGATGCACTAGACCGCAATTGTGCTATCCAAAAGAAGGTACACATATTCTTTATACAAAAAGGGTTTTTTTCATACAAAAATGTTTTATTAAAAAGGTTGTATTTGTGCCAACCCAGTCATGAACATATTTTGTGATACTCTAGGCTACCCATACAAAATGGCGGTCACAAAAGAAAGTTCTATGAATCTCGTTAATTTTAAGCCATTTCTTGTTATTATTTTTACAGAGTGTGGTTTTAGTTGCCATAGCAAGTGTCTCAATTTTGTCAAACGACAGTGCGCAAGTACAAAGGTGAGTGTTCATGTTTGAAGATTGTAATTTAAGTTACTCCAAAAGAAGTACTCACAAATTGGCAGGTTTTGCAAACATTTAGTTTGACAATTCTACAGGCTCATGCATTAACATTAAAAAGGCAAAATCAAGTGTTTTATTTTAAAGTTTAAGAATAGCCCCTAATAACCACCCCAAAATCAAACCAACAGTAAACTTTATTTCATTAGACTTCACTGTCACATTGTCTGAAGTTCAAAATTCAAAGGTTAAAGTTCAAAGGATTTATTTGTCATGCAATTCAAATGCATGAAAATCTCTCTCCCGGTGTACATACAAAAGCAATAAAAACAATAACATTTACATGTAAACATTCAATCTTGGGTAAACAAAGACAAATTGACTTTGAATCTGCGACCTCTGGCTTAACGTAGCTACGTTCTACCAGCTGAGCTATCCAGCCCAAATGTTGGCGGTCTCCCTACTCAGTCAATATCTTTGCCAGTCCGAAGCCATACAACCTGAAACTGCCGTACAACCAGGGATCACACCCAAGTTTACGATACAACCCTAGAGCTAGCTCTATGGACATAACCTGGGAAGCGGCAGGACAGGGATCACCTTAAGGGATGCAACTTTATAATTTCAAATATTAAGCAATAAGCCACAAGGGAAACTGGAGCAATTTTAGTTCAACTTTGGGGTGAACAAAGAAAAATTGACTGGAGCTGGATTTGAACCTGCGACCTCTGGCTTAATGTACCGACGCTCTACCAACTGGGCTATCCAGCCCTAATGTAGGCGTTCTCCCTGTTTAGTCAATCTTTGTTTGGGGTGCCAGTCAGAAGCCATACAACATTCATTATTATAGATGTTATACAAATACTGGATGCATTTGAGTGAATTTTCACAGAATATAATCACTCAGTGAAATCTGGCTTTCTCATTTCACTCAGCTTCGCCTTGTAAAATGGAATAATCCAGATTTCACCTCGTGGTCATATTCTGCGACAGTGCACTCAAATGCATCCAATATTTGTTTATTATATCCTTTAGAAGTTAACATTAATTGCACATGTATTCTTCAAAATCCACACTTCTGTTGTGTGATACCTGTACTGTTTTTAATCACAGGTTACGCATCCTGTTTTTCCTGAACATGCGGTTGGTTTTACGGTTCTTATACAGGCTTTGTCTTTTTCCTTCTTCAAACTCATCACATTCACTGCTTGCAAAAATAACCAACTTAACATTCCTGCATCCCTGAGGCTGTTTTCAAAACTATGAGCTTTTGGGAATGGCTGTGGCTTCAGTCTAGGCCCATGTCAGCCATTTGTAAGCCATGTGCCTTATATTATGCATGTGTCTTCGATATGGCTTGCAACACAACAGTGGTAGTTGTATCCATGGGTTGAACAGTCATTACAGTATGCATCTGCAGCTTAATATCCAACGATTTATCCTCTGTCATTTTCAATCTGATAACCAAACGCTTAAACACAGAAATTTGGGCAGAGGTATCAATTAAAGATTATAGAGCACCTAATATAGGACACTAGAGCTCTGTCTATTGTTGGAACAAGAAACATGCATGGGCGCCAGTTCAGCAAGCAAATATTTTGTTATACTTTTGACAGTAATGGTCATTGTCTTTAATGATCTGCACTGATCTATTGTTGTATCAGAAGAGTTATTTGCTGAAATGGCATCCAGTGGGATTTCACATTTCAGCCTGAGTTCCCCATCTTGCTTCTTAATCTTTGGTATCAATGTACATTTATGCAATAGCATTCCTGCAAGTTTATAGAGTGTGCTGTTCTGCAGAGACCACCACTGGGCATTTCTCATATGTGCTGGCTGGTGGATGTCGATTTCCTATGTCTTTAATGTGGACAATAAAATTGACTTGATTTAATTTGACCCTGAGTTGTATTTCATGAGGCAAAGCATAGGATTTGCCCTTAACATAATGGTCAGATAGCAATTTAACAGCTTGTGTCCGGATTGATGGCTATGGCTATGGCTATGGCTGGATTGCCACATCATGTGCATCCTTAGCAACACCCTTACCAACAGTCATAGCCGCCTCTTCGGATGTAGCCTTTTAACTGGATTGAAATCCTACATGCAAATATGTCATATTCCCCGAGGGTGCAGTGAACATCCATGTGAATTGCCATCATCACATCATGGTTACCAGACTATCTCATACGTTGCGTCTTACACTGAATCTTCATTGACTTGTGTTGTGAAGAATCAACATGGCCGCCATCCCACAAAAGCCTCTGATTGGATAGTGTGCTCATGACCTCATATCTTTACAAAAGGAAAGTCTTGTTATAATATTATATCATGCAAAACATCTCTCATCTGCTATGTTTATGACGGAAACCGTAAACATCCCACTAAAAAGTTACGATGCATAACAGTGCTGTGTCCTTCCCTCTCTTCCATTCTCATAACTTAACTATTAACATTAATAATCTATTTTTATATCACCAACAAGGTTAAGATGTTACACACTGTTACCCCGGACCCACATAACACAGTTAAAAGTGACCAGGTATTTGCCAATTTTATACTATAACATGCCACCGATTTCCATCCCCGCCTCCCAAGTTCCATTTCCTGCCACCCACTTACACATTATTTTACTAACTACACTTTACTGTGCACTGACCAGTACCTGTTCACAACCTTTCAGAAAATAAAGGGACTGAAAGGAAAACTCATCTTTGCGATAAGAATGGACAAGTTGCGTTTTTGAAAATCAACATCGGTGGTGGTGGTGGTTGTTTAATGCGAGTGCACTCATCGGTCAATCTATTTACATGCATACTATAATATCATTTTACAATTCTTAACTTATTCTCTGACCTATTTTGTTACATTCACCTTTTTTCGTGACCAATTTAATAGAAAAAATAAAATTAGCTGTTGCAAACTGCCTACCAACCACAAGAACCTGTTGTTTAAATGCAAAATATTGTTAATGGCCTCACATTTCGACCCTAGTAGAGTCTTTCTGGAGAAAGACTCTGCTAGGGTCAAAACATGAAGCCTTTAACAATTTTAGCACCAATTTAATAACAACCATCTGCTCACTGTGGACTTAATACTCAGCATTGTCACGTATTATCACATGAGACATGGAGTTACACTTACTTTTTAGTAGATCAAACAAGATCACATTTTACAGCAAGAAAATCTTGGATTTAAAGTTTTCTTTGTTAAGGCTTGCCCGAAAAAGCAAGTGAGTATTTCAGAATTTTAGAGTTTCTCTTGTTTGTTTTGCCAAGATTGAAAATTGTTTTTGATTTTACCCTTGACTGATGTATTCAGTGCTTTCCCTGAGTCGTGGGGAAAACAAATCTACAGGCATACTATTTGGTTGGGATTGGAACCCCCACCAATTATTTGTGCTATAATGTCGTTAATTTCAATTTCCGATCTGTAATTATCAAAAGGACGTTAACAGAAAAATAGGTATGAATTTGAAAATTAAATCAAACTCTGCAAATAACCAGTTTTTCTTCAAACATTTTTGTTTTTTTGTTGCGAAAAAATTACAGTGGAGACCATTCTTGATCAATAAACTCAATTTACCAGAAGATCCAATATTTGCAAAACCAATTTGATGAAATCCATACAAACTGCACTAATGATCTTATTTAGTCCAGACCTGATGATTTTTTCTAGAATGGCTGGGGTCTTGGGATCGAATCCCACTCTAGTAGTATGCCTTTGGATTTATTTTTCCACAAGACTCAGGAAAGCACTGAGTATATGGTACTTATCACACATCGGTGTGAGGGTAAAAAAAAAAAAACTAATAATTGAAAGTGATAGTTCACCTTACTTTAAACCCAAGTACATACACTTTTGTGCATCTTTGATGATTATCATTGAATGCACTGTACATGATTGGTAAGGATCAAAAACAATTGTTTAGTTTTAGTCTAAAAGCTTACTGTTATATGAAGTTCATACTAGAACCAATGTTTCTGTGAAATGTTTCCCTCTGAAATGCTGTCATACATGTATTTGAGAAAACTGTATCTGAAACCTAAAAAAACCTTTAAAAGAACGCAACTGCTGATTTCGGTTGTAATAGCTAAAATTAAGGACAATGTGTTTACATGCTGAAAAGTGTACACAGTTTTTCACTATTTTCTCCTTACCTTAGACAACGGATTGAACCCAATTTTTCACAGGTTTGTTTCTTCATTCACATATTGAATCAGAAAAAGTAAGAACACTGCACTATCAGCTTTACCAATCCTGTACAGTGCCTTTAAAAACAAAATTTTAAAAAACCCTTAAAAATGCAAACTGAAGACTGCTGAAGTTTACTTGAGACAATCTAAGCCACCTAGAAAGTGCATCTAGTTATTCTTGCCTATTTTGATAAAACTCAAATTAGAAATGAATGGTTTCTATCGCATTGTATTTCTTTTGATTATGTACATTGATATAATAAATGTACTTTGATATAATAAACATTACAGAAAGAAAAATTATGAAACTGAAAGTTGGCCTAGAAATAAAGGGTTTACCTTATGACATCTGAAACGAAGTAATATTGTAAATTCCTTTTCCTGTTCATCAGTGACCTTGACTAATAAAATGCCGTGGATATCTGGGTTGTTTTTTTTTGTTTTTTTTTTTACATCGTATCCCAGGAACATAACTTTTAACTCCATTAAATGACTCAATTAACCAATGTCATCTTACATACATCCCTATTAATTACTTTTGCATGCATTTGACAGCATTCATAAACAAAACACTACTTAAATATAATTATGGAATAGGAACAATGTGCAGAATCTTCCATTGAAAATATTTAGAAAACAGGTTGTGAACCTGTCAATCAAATATCGTTAAAAATCTACGTTCAACCGAGGTCATCTTGCAGACGTCCATTTCAAGCAGGACCTAAGCACATTTCCTGCATTAGATGAGATTTAATGTGAACGTTTTCAGGAAGTGACGAATATGTCAAAAATCACAAAATTTTACAAATGCTTGACATATTGCTGTTAACGATTTTAGCAAATTTCAGGACCTAAGACATAATAGTTTTGTAATTAGACTAATTAGCATGGCCGACGAATCACTAGATTTGCCATTTTGTGTTTAACAAATCAATATTCGCAACTTTACCGATTGAAATACACAGTGCTGGCACGGTGCCAAACACATGCTTTGACTTTTGCATTTTCACGATGCGACGAATCTGTTGACCTATTGAAGTTTAGCGTTTTCACAAAGTGCGAATCTCAATATACATTGATTTGTACACAGGGCACTGCGGGCAAGTCTTGTTTTTTTTTCTTCATTTTCACGAAGTGACGAAAACGATTGAAAACATATTGACAGTTCTGTATGAATGAAGAAGTCGGCTTTATTTTGGTAGGAAAATTTAAAAGAAAAAATAGTAAGTAGTGTCAGAAACAGCAGTTTGAAAAATAGTTCAACTTCAAACGTGATTTTCTCCAAACATGGAATTTTGGCTGTGTTAGTAGATTCATCACTTTGTGAAAACAGCAGTGATAATGTTGATGGTTTTATGTGTTTGGAAAGCTTAAAAGACAACCAAGAAGCTGTGTGTTGTGAACGCAAAGGGTCTCTAAATGTTCCTTGGAAGAAGTTTTTTACCTGACATGCTATCTTCAAGAATGATCAATCCTAAAACTCAAAGGGTAACATTCTATTACCCATTGCTCTCGGCACTGTACAGCAAGCTTTTCAGAAAAGGAAGGTTTTGAGATTTCACCCCCTTTCACACTGGACCAATTTCCCAGGAACTTCCTGGGAAATGTTTTGTTGACCTTTCACACTGGATTTGCAAACCCTGTAAAACTCCCTGGAAATGGCCATTTCCTGGGAAATGGCAACCCCTGCTTGGGAGTAGGGTTAAGTGAGACAAGCCTGGGGTTAGCATACTTAGTGCTCATTTTCCAAGGAACATTGCATCAAATGTTGAACAAACATGGGTTGGTGGCGGGGTTGAAATTCCCCAGGAATCTGGCCCTGTAGTGTGAAAAGGCTATAGATTGTCTGATTTTGCAAGAAAGAGTTTTGACACAGTATTAAGAAAGGCATGATTCCACCAAGATAACACAGAGACTGTGTAAAAAAGCCTTTATTTATTCATTTATTTTGTTTCTGTAGATAACAAAGCGAGGATACATCATGGAGATTTGTCCAGAATCAGGGTTAGCTGCTCAGAAATACCGCTGTGCAGAGTGCAGGGCTCAGTTGTCTTTCAGTAAGTCAAAGGTCATGAGTGGCAGGAAATTTTTTTCTTCATCCCGGGGATAAAAGTTTATTATTAGCATTCCAAAATCGTAAATTAGAACATCTTTTTATCTAAGATAAGCAAAATATTAAACAAATCACAAGAATATAAGAAATTAATATTGATACTGAAAGTAGTAGTCTTGACAAAGGACGGAAAAGAAATCCCATTTATGGTAGAAATTCACCATATTATCATAAGTATATCTAAATTTGAGACTTGTTTAGTTTTGAGATAACTGGCCCAAAGCTAGCATGACTGTACTCTTGATGGTGGTCCAGTGGTTATTTTGGAGCCCTGATGTTGTTTTGGTTTTACTCCTACACAAGTGTGGTAACCACTGTGTGCTCGGTGTTAAGCCCGGTTCATACTTCACGCGAATGCGAAGGCGAAGCGAATTTTATGTCATAAATTCGCGACGAACAATTCGCCCTAGTTAAAATGTCTTCAAGTTTTTGTGGAATTCGCTGCGAATATAGGAGAGTGATGTCAAATTCGCTTCGCGTTCGCATTTGTGTGAAGTATGAACCGGGCTTCATTCCCATAATTGCATGTCCTTGGCAGACTTGGAACCTATAACTCATGGAATATTAATGTTTATTGAATTGAATTGAATCCAACCATATGTAAACCACACCTACTTCGCAGTTTGGCTTCATCATTATTATCAGAAGCCTGTTGAACACGCATTGAGGTTTTTCCCCTAGTATTTACTCAATAAACCGTGCCTTGTAAATAAGAGTAAAGTGAGATTTTATTTATTCATTCCAGCAAACACATTGATAAAAACCACTGAGAGTTAAAAAAAAAAATCCAGAAGTGAACGGGTTGGGTAAAAATCCTTCCAGGACTAAAAAGGACAGACAACACACAGGACAAAGGAAGCAACACAAAAAAATTTTCAAATCATTCAAATGACCAATCTTGATAGTATTAGAATGAAAAAAAAAAAACGGTGTATGAAACTAAAACTAGGCTGTGACCGAGGGACTTCACAAGCTTTTTGGATTCTTGTTTCATTGTATTGTTACTAGTTGTTATAATAAGTGAAAGGAGTGATTGCACATTGTTATGATTTTCTTGGGTGATTCATCAACTTTTCATAGCTATCTTGTCTTAGAAGAGATAGTTAAACATTCGCGCTGAAAACCCTTCCAGATTGCCATTGCATCAAGTACAGTTTCGTTTTCTATTTCAGTTTCAATATCTTTTCCATACCTTTTGAACACAAACCCACCAGCACTTTTTCTTAAAAATACTAAATCACTTAAAGTGATATATAAATTATGATTTTAGTAGTCTTCCATAAAAAACATTGTTGTTTGTTCCATTGTGTTGTTATACAGTTTGTTTATTTGATTGGTTGGTTGTTTGTTTACTCTTTTTTGCAGAGGGAGATGCCGTGGAGCCAAGGCAGTGTGACTACGATGGTCATTACTACTGTAGTCTGTGTCATTGGAATGATACAGAGGTCATTCCAGCCAGGGTCATCCACAACTGGGACTTTGAGACAAGGAAGGTATGAATATTCATGATTATGTGTTGCGTGTGACGACTGTTAACCAATAAGGTGTATGTACACATGTACAATGGTTGTGCATCCATGGCCAAGTTCACACAATGACCATTTGGGAACAAAGAGACATTCAAAAATGCATGGTACTCAGTGAGGGAAATATATAGTGGTACCGGGCATTATTAGCCGGTGGTCAACAAATTGTTAAGTTTGCCCATGCTTAAGATTCAGCCATAAAGCCACTAAAGCAACCTGTGCACTCATTTGGCTGCCGGTGCTGCATACTCCAAAGGAGTTGGAATGGTTTTAGGAATGCTCAGGGCCCGATGCACATGCAGGGATAAATGGCTCTTTGAGAGGCCTAGTTGGCACGATACAGCGCATAATAAATACTCATTATTATTATTATTACAAAGGTTTAAGATTTGTGTAATTCTGTAATTCTTATATTTCTTGTACAGGTTTGCAGACAGTCAAAGCAGTTTCTAAAGCTGATGCTAAGAAGATCACTGCTATGTATACAGGATCTGAACCCGATGCTGTTTAACTATGTGGAGGAACTCAGCCAAATAAAGGTCATTGGGGGAAGAGGGGGCAGAATTAAAGACCGGGGCCAAGCTTCATAGAGATACTATTTATCTACTATGGCAGAGTAGATAGGGGGGAGAAGCGTGACTTTTGTTTTAATGATACCAAAGTCTTATAAAGCGCACGTATCTAGCTACAATTTGGGCACTACAATCAAGGCACTTATTATACTATTTTTAAGACAGATTTTTGAATTATGAGGCCCATTTATGTAGCACCTTATAAGGGTTTACAAGGTGCTGCGGCGCATTCAGCTTGAGTCCAGTGCGCTTGACCACTCGGCCACGACACGCCACTGTTTTGCAAAGTGGATTGGGGGAATTTCACATGGTGTTCTGGCAAACCAGTACCAAAACCACTCCACCATGCAATACCTGCCTCAATTCACATACATGATGGTTTTTGTGTGTATAAATTGGGTAGGGGGTGTTTGTAGCAAATAACATTAAAGTCTTATTTAGTTAGCTCGTTTTATCATGTGCCAATCATGCCCCCTCCCTCCTTATGAAAAACTCACCTGATGCCAATATCAATGTTTTTGTTTTTTTCTGCTATTCTACAGAAACTACGAGAAGAGATTCTCATTATGAAAATGTACTTCCTCTCCTGCCGAAAAGCCATGGAAGACAAATTATTACTTCAGGTAAAAAATTCAGTAGTATCGCCAACTTCCATTTAGTTCCCATGAGTTACACAATGTCTGTCTTGTTAGTAGTACTTTTTATGGGAGATTTCTTGAATGAACACCTAAGGTTTTTCCTGTACAGCAAAAGATGATTGTGGCTTTGACTCTTGCCTTTGCTGTAGCTTCAACTGTGGCTTTGGTTCTGGCTCATGTCAGTGAGGACAAGGCCTCCCCCTCAATTCAGAACCATTGCCACCCCACCCCCATTTTGCACCCAAATGAGATCAAAGAAAATTAACTGAGATTTGTTTGGTTTCACAATTTTTACATATTTTGTGAATAACCTGTAATCTAAGTATAACTGTTTGGAAATTGCATAAATGTATAGTTCAGTACTATCGGTAATATAAAGAACAGTATATATGTAGGCCTATGTTTTGGACTTTTTGCAAATACTTTGTCTTGGTAAAGTATAAAGCCCCCTCCTCCAAATTGTTTCCCTTTCCCCCGCCTGCCCCCCTCCCTCCAATGATAGGATGCATTCGATTAGCTTCCCTGGATCGACCCAGGTTTGACCCCAGTGCGTTCCAGTAGCTTCAACGTCATTGTCATAGCTCACCTGTGTCAGCCCTAAGTAACACTTACGGCTGACCAAGGTGCATGACGTCACAAAGAACTTTTTCAGAGGCCGCCATTTTTTTTTTTTTTTTAATGAGTTCAGGAAGTTTGACACATATTTTCACACTAAAACAGCGACTTTGTAAGCCTTAAGTAATTTTTTATTTGTAGACGCATACTTTTATAATAACCTGGGCTTGTAAAATAATTTAACACAATTTTTGTGAATCAACGAAGAGTTTTTGACGTAATGCACACAATGACTGTAGTTTGGTATGAATGCTTGGAAACACCCGTGTGAGCACAACCAGCTGGACCTGGGCAAGCTAATCAAATGCACCCATAATGTCTAGTTATGACACTGGTCCCACCCTGGCTCTGGTTGTAGCTCTGGCTCTTGCTTCAGCTTGGATCTTGCCTTGACTCTGGGATCAAGTAGCTCCAACAGTTCTGGATTCCTATTGGCTCTGGCTCATCGGGCCCGCGCTCTGACGGTGGCTGTGGCTTCAGCTCTAGCTTTAACTTGGCCTTCTTGCCTTGACTCGGGCATCCGCTCCTACTCCAGCTCTTCCTCTGACTCTGGCTCATCAGGCCCTCACTGTGGCTGTAGCTTTAGCTTTAGCTTTAACTTGGCCTTCTTGCATTGACTCGGGCATCTGCTCCTACTCCAGCTCCGGATTCCAATTGATAATCTTCTACTTTTTCTCTTTCAGTTGCAGAACAGACCTCACTTTGTGGAGCAATCCGACACATACTCATTACAGGATCTGATTGATACAAAAGACAATACCCTGCTAACAACCCTCTCTGGTATCCATAGCAATTATGCAGTACACATCAGAATCGAGTGTCCGGTAAGAAAGAATATCTAAACAGGAGAGAAATCAGGAACAAGGGAAGATCAAGGGATAGCACACCACATCAAATAAACTCTCTTTAGGAGATATTAGAAATTAGAAGTTTTTTATGAACAGTGATGAAATTGTGATTAAACGTAAGTTGCAGCACTTGTTATTTTTCTTGATGAGTTAAGCCATTCGTTTCAGTGACTGACCTAAAGCAGTTTATTTGAAGGCAGTGGATTTAATCGTTTCCATCGTCGTGGTACCCCTTGAAAGTTACATTCCCTTCATAGAGGTGCTCTTTACTTTAACCAGTTGCCCCCGGAAATCTTCACTCATTTTTTCCTGCCCAGCCTGACGGGATTATTTTTTTGAATTGCCGGAATCATTTTTCTTTGAGAGTACCTCTGGCACAAAAAAACCTTGACCTGAGAAAGCCAAGAGAACAAAGATTCTCTTTACAGCACCATGTGTTTTTTTTTTCCTCTCACAAGAAAATGTCAAATACGTGCACCGTAAGTTACAAAACTTCAGCTGCGGCATAGGACTGGTACTGAACCCAGAACTGTAAATTACGGCTGGATCCCCGGTTCACTCTGACTTGCCTTCATTGAGCCGAAATACGATGAATAAATAATGGTGGAAGCCTCTCGATGTCTCGTAGTCCTCTTCTTGAAACACAAGGACAAAGGTCTGGAATCAGGGATTACACAATAACCCCCAGCATAATGGTTGAAAATCAACAAAATATTTAAGACCATGTTTCCTATTTGTGTGGGTGAAACGAAGGGTTGAGACAGCATGTGCTTGCTCTGTACACTCACTGTAGTGGAGTGTCCGAGTGACCTTTGTTCTGGTTTTCCGATTTTACACAATGACGTGTTTAAAAGACGCCTGTTTGCTGGCTCAGACAATATTTTCTTTTGTACATGACATCCGGCACCAACTGGTTAAATAGAGGGTGTCAGTAAACTTTAATCCAATGTCACAGTATTGGTGTCAATAAAATGGCAGTAAGTTTGGACCAGTTAAAATTCCATGTGATGTACACAGCTGTGACTGGTTCCCTGCTTATAGATAGTTCCTGATAGACGCCATCTTTACAAGCAACTTTGGTTTTTGGCTTGAAGCTGCGTCAAGCATTCTAATTTTGCTAAGCTGCCATGGAGTTTGACGACCAATCATGTAAGGAATTTAATAAAACTCCTGCTTGCCACACACGTTATTTATTAAAAAAACGCATAGCTGTGCGTTAAAAAATGATGAATCATTACCCGTAAAGATGGCTGACTTTACAGTGTGTGACGTGAATTGGGAACTATCTATAATGCTTAAAAAAACCTTCAAAAAACAATTTCTGCCTAGCAGCTCCTTTAAAGAAGAAATGTCAAGAGTCTGTATGTAATACCCGAAACTAATGATTTTCTCACATAATTTTGACCTGAACTGTATTTATGCTGAGTTGTTTGTGGATCTATTTTAGCTCTGTCAAGCCAGGGGTTTCATCTGTGAGCTGTGTAACACAGACGAGATTCTTTACCCATTTGACATGATAGCCGCCGTCTGTCCACATTGCTCGTCCGTTTTCCACAGGTAAATATAAACCCCTTGCCTAAAATTGATGTCGTCACTAAATGCTGTGCCATTTTGGGAGCCCAAATTTTCAGCAATCATTACTGCTTGCAATAGACCGATCCATTAAGCCTCGCCCCCTAACATATTGACCAATCACAGCATCGGCTACATCACCACTGTACACGTGGGCAGCGCAATGTGCATCTCTTCAACGCCAACTGCAAGACATGAACACACACGCTATAAGTATGTGCACACATGTTTGCATTTTCCAATAGGATCTTATCGTGTTGGACTTTTGCCGGACTTTCGGTGGCATAGCCAAGGCTGTGATTGGTCAACATATTTTAAGTGGGCGGGGCTTAATGGATCGGTCTATTTAAGCAGCTCGCATTAGCCTTTTTGAGATATGGTGGACTCTACATGACTACACTATTTGGTTTAAGTATTTACAAACACAGATTTGCCCAATCCAAACAGTGCCCTCGTAATGTGTCCACCATATCTCTTAAAGGCTAATGGTTGAAGTCACTCATTTGTGCATGACTTGCAGATTTTCAGCACAGCAAAACTTTGTTCTTGGTTTTTTAATTTTCAGTGGCACAGCTATGAGACCAAAAAATTAGGGGAAAAAAAAAAAAAAAAACGCCTTACACCATCAGCGGCTAAACATTTGTATTTTCTGAGTGCCGTTTTTTCTTAAATTGTAACCCACAACTAGTGAAAAAACTAATGATTCAGTAGATATATGCCATTCACAAGTGCAGAATACCTTTTTGACTCTGAAAAGATTCGTTTTATTTACTTTTTAAAGTTTGATGGAATGGTGCATTTGTTGGTAGAGTGTCATGGTCAAGCGGTCTAGTGAACTGGACTCAAGTTCTGGTGCTGGTCTCGGTCTTGACACTTGTGTCCTTAAGCAAGACACTTAACCATAATTGCGCCATCCTTTGGATGGGATGTTGAGCAGTAGGTCTCGTGTGTAACCCCACGTAAAAGATACCAGTACACTTATCGATAAGAGAAGGGGTTTGCCCCTGTGTTTCTGGTACGGTTGGCTGCACATTGCACGGCAGCAACTTGTAAACCCTTACAGGGTGCTATAGAAATAATTGAAACATAAGTTATAGCTATGCATACCCATTGTTTAAATGATGAGTGCTTTGAGAAGCTTGTCAGGTGTGTTAAAGGGCTATTTAAGAATTGTGTATTAACTATTATTGTTATTACTATTATTTGTCATCTCTTACAGGGACTGTTTCTACAAGAGAGATCAAGAATGTCCGAAATGTGAACGGATGAATAGAAGATCAAGCTCTGCTAGTCACAGATAAGTAGTGACAAAGCTTAACCATATTATAGGAATTGCAAAGAAAACCATGACTTGTAAACATGGCAGGTCATGTAAACGTTCAGTACAATAGACTTGTACCATGCTGTGGTCATCTGTGTCTGGTGCCCTGCATACAGTGGTGACAGTAGCAGTTCTAATTCTCATATAAAAGGGACCAGACTCGGTTTGGTTACGTTGGGTCGACTAGAAGAAAAGCAAGATGGCCACACCATGATAAAGGTCAATTCAACTCCTGCATTCTGTCAATGATACAGCATCGAAAATTTGGGCCACATCCAAAATGGTGGCTATGGTTATGGCTAATGCTAAGGGTGTTGGTGTGGATGTCCTATACTTAAACGCATGATGTGGCAACCCAGCCGTAGCCATAGCCATAGCTGTAGCCACCAGTTCGGACATGGCCTTACTCTTGTTTTAAGTATTCGCCCCCCCCCCCCCTCAAAAAAAAAAAAATTATAAATAAATAAATAAATAAAAACGACATTTCAGTCATTCACAGGGGGAATTTTATCCCATTTTTAAATAAAAAGATATATATATAAAAGCAAGACTAGTAAAAATTGTAAACATATGGGTCTGTATAATCGTGTATGCTACAATTAACAGCTACTTTTGAAACAATTTTGATTGTTATTAAATGTGATAGCTGTAAAACCTTTGTCGGTGTTGGTGACTTTTGGTACAAAAAAATAACTTTTACTATTAATTTATATTTAATCTAACCTAATAATAGCTTTATACAATAATTGAGATTTAAACGAACTTGCCCTGCGATTACGTCTTTAAAGACAATTTTTAAGATGAACTTTTATTATTCTGAATATTTCTTAATGCAAATTATTTGATGAAAAATGCTTCCAGATTCCAAATGTGCGTACATTTTCTCGGTAGATATTTGTCTTTATGACTCCAGTTATTTGTCCGGGTGCAAAAGTAATACTTCAGGTTTCAGTCCACATTTTCAGTATTAATATTGGGATGATTCTGTATGGACGTGTTTTAATGTCTTTGTATTTCATTCCTAATAGTTTTTATTTTTTAGCTTAAGAAAAGTGACGTTAGACTCACTTGGTATGGTAGTCCGCCCAGCAGTTGTTGGCCTCGGCCCTCTCTAGCCTAATGCTATCTGAAGGCTTGGTAACTGCCACTTTTGACAAGTCCAGTCCCCACATCCTAAATCTCCACATGTGGATCCTAATTTCTCATGTGTGGATCCTAAAATGCCCACATGTGGGTCCTAAATCTAACATAAAATAACAAAATGGCATATGTAGTCTGTTCCCATTTTTATTTATGACAGTAGTGTTGCTCACCGCCCGCCCTGTTTGCTGCGCACACATAGTTTTACATTTTTCAATGCTTCATCATCATTTGTGTTTTTACCTCATGGACGGGGGGATGACATCACTGCAAAAGGTCTATCCCAAAGATTATAGAGCGCCGAAGGCATAAGATTGGAAACTGGAGCTTTATCTATTGTTGAAAGTGAAATACGCATGTTCGCCATTTCAGCAAGTGAATGTTTTGTGTTCCATTGATGGCAATGGTCATTGTCTGCACTGATCTGTTGTATCAATAGAGTTACTTGCAGAAATGGCGTCTAGTGGGATTTCACATTTCAGCCCGAGTTCCCCGCCTTGCGCCTTCTGCGCTCTATAATCTTTGGTCTATCCCACATACACAGGTAACCTAAATCCAAACCCTTTGGCTTCATCAAGACTAGCAAACCCTCAAGTCAGACCTTCGGTTGTGGGATTGAGATGGGTAAGCACAATATAAGACATTATTTTTCAGCTGTCTGTACATATTTACAAGGTCATATTTTATCAAAATGAAAACTTTTCAATTTTTAGTTTTTTAATCCCTATTTACTAGATCTATTAGCCTGATGAGTTGTTCAGTTTAAATCGCATACACTTTTAAAAGGAGACAAGCTTCAATTTTAAAAATTCTGCTTAGCAGAAAGCAAGAAGTAAAGAACTGTTCAGAGTTTGTTCTTGAATTAGACTGGCAACATTTAGTAACTTTCTGTAAGAGGTGGTTCATTTGAAAAACTGACATGATATTGAGCAAAGTATTTTATGATTTAAAGCATTTTATCACCCAAAGTGATTTAACCAACTGGTGAGTACAAACCTGGCGTGAATAATTTAGTGTGTCCCATTTCCTTGACCTGTTCGTGGATGCAAGAATCAAGTAAAACATGCAACCTTCTTCAGCGGCTTAAGTGTTCTAAACCATGTAAACCATAGGATTTTTCCCCCTACCATCTATCATTAAGAGGCTAAAAAAAATGACCCCAAACAAATGGCCCCCAATGCCCTAAACATCCCTAACTGACTTGTACCAAAATGCCACTACTGAATGCAAGAAAGATTTTATCTACTTCTGCTCAACCATAAAGTAAAAGGTCATGTTGTTAAATTGATATTTTCCAATGTTTCCCATGTTTACATAATATCAACATTTCTAAATCAAAAGAAACAATCTGATTTGTATTATTTGTCAAAACATTTTTACTGAAATAATTGAGGAAAAAAATTAAACAAATTTGAGCCATGTGGGTGTACTGTGGTGATTGTAGTGAATGGTCTCTCTTAAATGCCATGTTTTGAGCCACAAGCTGCTAAAGGGAGGAATTCGAAACAACGGGGTTCTCCCCAGGATTTTTTCAAAACTGGGGGGCATTCTGGACCCAAATTTTGCAAGTTGGCTAAAGAAGGTTGAATTGAAACAAGAATATTTGTTTACTTTATGTTTGGTTTTAAAAGCTTTGCTGTGCAATCTGGAGCATTTTAAATGTTTTTTTTTTATAATTTTTTGTAAATTTGATCTTATTTCTGTTGGTATTGACCGCAATTCATGCGTATCGGCCCGGATGCCAGCTTGTGCATGGGGAAAACACTGACAACAGGACAAATTAAGAGAGACTGTACATCTTTTCACAATGTTGAATTTATTTCCTTACAATGCACAAAGTGATTCTGTCTCGTTTTTTATTCCAAATTTTATTTCACATGTACTGAATTTTTATTCACATGTAATGTCAGACTAATGTACTTTTCTTTTACAAATATTGAATTTTTCTACTTTTTATGCATGGATCTTAAAACATAATGTCGTGTCCTGTTTTACCATTGCGTAGAATGTTATGTAAATAATTGAAGTTCTAATGAAGTATACTATCAAATCAGCGTGGATTTTGGTGCTTATAAATAATAATAAAAAAAAACTCTGAAAATTATCAAAGGTTGTTTTTCTTTTGTGACTACCCATTTCACGACGCATAGCCCACTTTCATACACGCATATCGTGTCTGCCATTTTCGGAATCAAAATGTACACAGAGGAATTCGACTCCCCAAATGATAGGCATACATTGTGCAGAGGTGCATTCCGGGTCGTGCAGAGGTGCGTTCCGGGTCATGCAGTGGGGTCAATAGATAATTCCCACTTGACATCAGACAGTGTAAAGTCGGCCATCTTCACGGGCAATGATGGATTTTAACTAATAATAAAAGTTGAAAAAGTTAGCCCTAATATTAATAATAATAATATAGGCCTAATTCCGGTATAGTATTAAAAACTAATATTAATACTAACTAATGTTAAGTTACTTTAAAATAGGTTTAGAATAGATTAGACTAGCCCCACTAGTGTGGCAAGGATTTTTGATATCGGTTGAATCCTTAGCCAAACGTCCAAGCCTATCTTTTGTGCAGCTCTTCCCACAAACCGCTGCTTCGAAACCTAACGGATACTCAGTTCTTGAATGTACAACTATGCGTTGTGCATAAATACCACATGCAGCACGTGGGAGTTCTATCAAATTACTTGCATGATTGGTCGGTGAACCACTTTGCTGCGTAGAACAATTAGAACTCTTGACTGGCCCAAGGCAAAACCCAAGTTGCCTGTAAAGATGGCGTCTATCTGGAACTATCTACTCTTAGCTATCTACTTGGTTGCTGTAGTCTAAGTGTACATCAAGTTTTCCATAGGTATTCTGAAGAATCTTTAGAACCTTCTGTTGGATGTGATCTACTTGCTCTGGCGGGCAGTAATCGTCGTGTGAAGACCTGGAAAAAAAATCACAAAAAAAAACACCAACGGTTTACAGTAAGGTCATGTAAACAAAACAAGTTGGTCAGCATCCTTCTGTTTCAGTTTCTACAGGTTGGGATGAAGGTTTGCATCCACCATGCATGTAATGCCTGCAAAAACAGGCTGGCACCCAGACTACCACAACAAAAAGAAAATGGTAGATCAATGCAGACAACTGGCAGTGCATAATGAGCTGCTTGCTAGACTTGATGAGCAACTATTTTTGTTAAAATGGGCTGATTTTAAGCCAACAGAGTTATGCACCCGTGATAATCATAGCTAGCAGTTTCAGTTTCCTGCGAAAAAACAGGAGCTGTCAAAATGGGAGTCTTTGCAATAACCATTGCTTTTTTATTTCTGAGCATGATTTCATTTCTGAGAACGATGGATTTATTTGGATTTTCGGAACCTTGGGTGAACACGTACATTGCCTCAATGCGCTAATGAAACAAAAATACGCACTTTAAAAGGCCCTATGTTCGTAAACACAGTCTATTGGTGAAAACATTCCCATGCCCATGCAGCAGGGTAAACAACAAATAGGCATTTCAAAAATTAATACTTAAAAGTCAGGCAGTGAGAAATTTATGTGAAATAAGAGTTGAAGTTTTAATGACATATGGGTGACATAGGGGATAATGCAGAATGTTTGACGCAATCATACCTAGCAACTGTCACCATGACTGGTTTGGGTAACCTTGACAACAGGGTCTCCATGGCAACCATGAGGCTGTCAATCTCCTCCTCAGTGCTGACATGATGGGGGAGCTCCCCGTTGTCATCGCACGTCAGACCAGCCATATGGATCATCTCAGCATCAAGGGGTTCACTGGTCAACGACGGACGGAGGCCATCAATGAAGGATTTCACTTGCTGGAATCTACAGACAGAAGTACCAACAGAAATATTGTCATTTTTGTAATACAAACCTCACTTGAAGGTTACTATTACATACACATCGATTTCATATAAAAAAAACACTAAAAGTTCGACAACATATATTATAGGTCTTGGATTACCAGCTAAAATTCCATGAAATGTTCATTGCTTGTGAATGGTTCCCTGCTACCTATTTAGCAAATAAATTTGTGAAGCAATATTTTTGCTATCGGCTTTAAAAAGGAAGTGTGCCCTGGGTCCAATTTCATAAAGCCTGTAAGCAGATGTTTTCTTCTTACAGAGCAGCTTTTAGCACAGTTCTTATTTTATAGCTACTTCTAAAAAGGCACGCTAACTTGTCGGCAGTAAATGCTTTATGAAATAGGGCCAAAGTGTGGCCTTAGGTTAGCAGGGCTCAATTTTCACAAAGCACTAAGATTCATCTTATCTCTTTTACAATGGCGCGCCTCTAACACCGGCTCAGTAGATTACTTCATGCTGGCAGCTGCTCGAAATCCACAAAATCTAAAATAATTCTGTCACAGCTGTAGTGAAAGAGTGGAGATGAGTTGTCAATATCGTCATAGTGATTTGTATTGTGACATCACACTTTGCTTAGCAATTAAGATGGTTGCAAATCTTAAGATCAATCTTAGCTCTATGTGAAATCAAGCCCAGGGAACATTTACCGATCATCAGACACTTCCTTGGTTTTCTCATCCCCGTTAATGACCAATCTCAAAGCCAGCTCAAGCTCCTTTAGTTGGGTGGCTCGCCTGTCTGTGCAGTCTCTTAGAGCGGATTCGCTGTCATCAACTGGGCCGTCAAAACGATACAATTCCTCCAACTCACGAAACTGGGTCTTTAACAAGAAAGCACATTCGACAATTTTTAGTGGAATTGTGAATTAAGGGAGACTTTGAAGTGCTGGGTTGCAACAGATAAACCATGCTATCATTTGTTGTCAGGATAATTCTAAGCTGCTAGGGGTGAGAGTCAATGCTGACAACAAGGTCTGAAACTAGGATCTGAATTTTAGGAGGTATGTTGAAATGATGGCATTTCCACCTTTAATTAAAAACCCTCGGATTTATAGATTTTAAGGAGTTTTTAGGAACAGTGTCCACAGCAATAGAGAAGCAAATCAAACAGCAGGATTTCTTTACATCTGAAGAAAACAACAGCCACTTTTTTCACAAGGCAAACATAAAAAATGTCTGAATTCAGACTTTTGTCTGAAACTTCTCTTCCCTAAGCTGCTTGTTTTAGCAGTTAACAAGAAATTCTCATATTATCCAATGTACTTCAAAGTTAATTGTCAATGACTCTAAATACTTCACAAGTATATATATATTTTTAAAGGTGTATTTTGTCTCTGATTATGTCCGACTTTTCAACAAAATGACAATTTGAATATTGTATTCTGTCATATTTCATCATGATTTTTCTTTTACATTTTAGACAGAACAACACACCTCTGGGTAAATTTCTTTGAAGGGATTTCTTGTCGAAAAGAAATCCAAATCGATGTCCAAAATGGTTGCACTTCCTTTTTCTATGGCAGCATTTGCAGTAGCACAAACATCACCTGACGCACGTTTATCTTGGCCTTTATAAGTCTGTTTTCTTTTAGTTTCACTCCATGCCGGATTAAACAAGGCAGTTTCTGTGTTGTCTTTACAAGAACAGCAACCTGACTCAGCAAGTACATCAACCTTGCTTTCTTTGCTCTGTGTGTTCCTGTCAGAGCCACAAGTTGATTGGGGGAGGGGACGATCAGAAATTTGACCACAACTGGAACAACTTTCCTCCGATAACACTCTCTTTTCTGAATTGGATCCCTGATTTAGTGAAGAAGTATAAGACTCTGGTGGGTTCTCTGTCCTCATTTTAACATCTCCCGAAGTTGTATTTGGTTGTCTTGGTAATATAGCCGTCTCCATGGTGACAACGTCAACTGCAAGATGTTTAGTACATTCCAAGTCATCTTTGGGGGCATACAAACAATCACTCATGAAGTAACTGTCGGGCCAAGTTATTCTGCAAAATAATGAGGTTAACCGAAAGACGTAAATTTGACTAACCCTCCTACTGATAGACCATTCAAAACCATTCAAAATTCCAGCCCTCAAACTTAACCATTGGTTTTGTGCACTGCCGTAGCATTATGGGCACAGACCTATGGGCATCCATTCATAACCAGTGAAGTATAGATCCTCAATCAACTCAGTGCCAAATGGGACTTACAGTAGGAGGGCTAATTATAGAATCCTGATGGTGATTTTAAGATGTTCTCATCCTTTTTTTGTAGTCTAAACTCACTCCACAATGTGAGTAACCTCCCTTTAAAAGCATCTTCTTGATGTTGAAACTGTATTCCAATAGCATTACATTGTGTAATGGACTTTAATACTACATGTACTTAGCAACTGAGCTGGCTACAAAGAACTTTGAGGGAGGTGAGTTTAACTAAAAGGGGACATCATTTTTAAAGGAAAATCAAGTCAATATCCTCAGGCATGCAACTGCAGTTTGTCAGAAAAGAGGAAAGTTCCAAGCAAGACTTTGTACTGTGTTTTTTAATTTTCAATGGCACAGCTGAGAAACCCAAAACTTGTGAATCAGCTGAAAAGTTGCCTGCCTAATTTTCTGGATGTAGACAGCTTCCTTACATTACCTGAGTTTCTTTGTCTCTTTGTGCTTCCCAACAAGCACCTGCCTGCTGCCCTCTGGCAGCTGATCTGCCCAGGGTGGTTTAATCCAGACGACGTGACTAATGTGGCCGGCATACACTGCTGGGATAATCCAATTCTCAATGCTGAGGGCGCTGTTTCAGACAACAACAAAGGTTATGAAAGATTAACACGTATATAGACACCTTGCATCTGACATCACACCCTCAAACAGCGCCCTCACTGAGGCAAAAGGAGGTAGATCATTGGACAACAGCTGCTCTTGGTGTGTAAAACCATGCGCGTGACCTCAGCATACTGGCAGTGTTGCACCTTATATAAGAGGTTTATTAATTAAAGACTGTTTATACTTTTGTCCATAAAAGATAGTTTGAAATGAGTATATAGGCATTTGACGCAAGATAATGTCCAAATGTTTAAAATGCATTGCTGGGTCCAGTAACTCAGACAACCTCAACACACAGTCTCATAGTACCTGAACAATTCATATTTATCAAATACTATGTCTGCATCCAGCTCGGTTGCTATCTGCAAGTCAGGATGGGAGTCCAAATGAAGCATGGTGACACCCTGGTAGGGGAGATGTCTGGAGGAAATGGCTCGATAAATATGTGGAAGAACCTACAAAGAAATCATAAACTTTATATCAATGCTTCTTGGTGATTGATACTGTTAGTTTAATGTCCGTGGTGGGTGGGGAGGCAGTGCTGGTGGGTTGGGAGGCAGTGCTGGTGGTGGAGGGGGGGGGGGGGCTACTGAACAATCCCTTCTGCATTCCTGTCCCAAGACAACAAACACAAATGGTGCCATTCCCATGGCTTTGGTATGGTCTATGGTGCAAGGTGCAGAAAATGTAATTTTTGAAGTCAAATGCCCTTGCCCTGAAAGAGTACATTGTATGATCCCCGGCCCTGCCCCTTTGAAGTCCCCACATCACGCACTCAGCAAAAATAAATAATTACAATCATTTACAAAGTTATGAGAACTCAAAAATATGAAGCCCCCAAGGGGACATTCCAAACAAATAAAATTTATCTCCTGCACAAGACATAACTCGTGCACCCGACATAATTGGGGATTTGCCGGGATCCTTTGGAGGGAAATCCCCAGGCCTGTTTACAGGTTACATTGGCAACAGCATGGAGGCAGAATCTACGGAAGCCCATTAGAGCTACTTGCGTTTCTCTTTCACCTGGTTGCCGCCAGTCATGAAGATTAAAGTGGCAGCTGGTGGCCGCCACTTACGGTTGAAAAGAGAAACACTACCACGAGAAAGAGAAACACTACCACGTGAAAGACAAACGCAACGTTGTTGTACTAATGGGCTTCTATAACTTCTGCCAAGCGCCATAACTAGGGTAAAATTTTAGGGGGGCACAATGGGGGGGTGGGGACACACGATTTTCCCTGGGGGGCACTTTTGGCAAATTAAAACTGTAGTTTCCATTTGTATTTTTCCTAAACAAGCCCCTTTTCAGCGCTCTTCTGACGAGTTGAGGTAAAACAAAATACATCCTGCGTGTAAATAATTAAAAAAAATACTTTTAAAAACATTGAAATTACTACATAGAGGGTCATAAAATGCGACATTTTGTTCCTTTAATTTTTAATCTCAAAAGTCCAGATTTCAAATGGGGGAGGGGCACCCGGGGGGGGGGGGGGGGCACGGACATCAGTTGGGGGGGGGGGCACGTGCCCCCCACCCCCTTGTACGCCATGCCACACTGCTTCTGCCTCAATGCATTTTTAAATTTGTGTTAAACCTGTAAACAGGGGATTTTATGTCGTGCACATGAGGTAATATTGTCGTGTGCATGACATATGTGTCGTGCGCATGAGATATATGTATATATTATTATAGTTGCGATAATCGTTACGATTATCGCAACTAATATTATTATTAATTAATATATTTTGAAAGTCCGTTTTGGGTCTCCGTATGAAAACATTATCAATTCATTGCACCAATTCATTTGTACAAGTTACACAAGGTACAAAACGGTATCGATTTTCAGGATCTTACATCGTTGTGGTCCTCTACGACCCACACGGGTAGATCAGGAAAACTTCGTGGCTTTCCTGACATCTCAGTGTTTGCTCATCTGGTTCTCTTTGCCTTCTTCTCTTTGAATCCTGTTTACACCTTCATCCAAGCGGACTCGTCCAAACACACCCGGCGTATGCAGACGTACATGGATATGTAGGATGACTTTCATTTATCACACGTGCTGTCAAACCAATTCACATTTAGGGATGTTTTGTTGAAAACACAAATTGTTTGTCACAAAAAATTCAACTATTTGTTTTATTTAATGAATACACAATCAATGAAAAGTACAACAAGGTCTGCTATTAAATTAAAAGTGTTATCTATTTTGGAATATATCCCAAAATAAAATAGTAAACGGCTATTGGACAGGTCTGTTGCCTTTCCTGTTGCGCCAACACCCCTAAAAGAAATTTGGAACAACCTAGCATTTCAACATGGCGGGCCAACAACATGTGTCGTGTGGTCGCGACCTTCATTGTGTGCCCGATATTTCATCTTCTACGCAACTTGCTTCAGTTGCCGGGTAAGGAATACATTTCAAGATTGCCATAGACCCTCGTTTTCTACTTTTCTTTAATTTATATTTTAAGACTGTTCAGAAACGACGAAATATTTTTTTCCGACTGGCACCTCTCGGATTATACTAACGGCAATGATAAGACGTGCAAATCCGACACCCCGGTCTCCTGGGAGCTGGAGTCGGTTGATGCTCTCTTGATTGTCAATCACACCTGATCAAATTACTTAGTCTTAATGCAAAACATTTGCTGTATCCATACCATATGTTTTTCCTCAATATTTAATGGTCGTTTCTGGCATGCCTGCTGTGCTGTTGTGTTTTTCACTTGCCATATGCCTAAATAATTAATAATTAATATACTTAGCCCAACTAGTGTGGCAAGGATTTTTGACATCGGTTGAATCCTTAGCCACACGTCCAAGCCTATCTTTTGTGCAGCTCGTCCCCCAATCCGCCGCACCGAAACCTAACGGGTGCGGCGCTGGATTTTAACCAACTAAATGTGTCCATGTACCTCTTAGCTTCCCTCCGGTACTTTGGCTGTTGAAGTGACTAACCTTGCATACTCAGTACTTTTGATTTCACATATAAATTAAATACCGGTAATTAATAATTTGGCAGTGGATATTTTACCACCATGTTTACCGGCAAGGGTGAAGTGACTGTATTGTAAATGCTGTTGAAACAGGAACAGCAGCAGACAGCACTGAACATGCACAGTAACTGTTTTGGGGGACTTTTACTGAATTTTAACGTGAAAAATGCTAGTCTGGTTTTGTGCCAACATTGTTGTTTTCACAAGATGGGAATCAGATTCAGATAGTTGCTATGATCGTAACTCTCAATCCTCCCAACAGTCGGAGACCGGAAGATTGCAAAACAAAACACATACCAATTACCCAGAGTTGCCAATTCAGCCATTTCTGTCAAACTAGTGACCAGATTTTCAGAAATCTTGGTACACATTCTAAAAACCTGGATTTGATCTTCAATGTGTAATGAATCAATTTAGAAGGCGTAAAAAAAAATCAAGAAATTATTTGCAAGAAAAAACTTACCAAAGGCTGTCTGAGTTGTTCATCAGTCAAGTTGTCATTTTGAACCCTGCACTTACAAGATCTCGACCAATCAGCAGAGACCCAGCTCCCAGAGCCTTTGCTAGCCAGCTATTTTCTGACTCACCATCTCTGTGTGTGCTTGTTTGCACGCAGGCTGAACATGTCCACATGTACATTCGTGCTATGAACATGTACATGTACATATACATACATATACATATACATGTACATGTACATGTACATAAGTCAGCAATAGGCATAAAATCTTACAAATAATAATGTCAAGACTCGTCAAACCATTTTACGAACCTGAAAATAATCAATGAGATTTTACCAAAGTACCCCTTAGTAATTGTGACAAGGGACATTTTTTGACTCGCCCAGCAGACTACAAAAGGACGAGTTTTGACTCGTCCATTGCTGTTTTCACTTGCATTTGGCGATCGGTGACCGCTTATTTCGAACCCTGAATTCCTTTACATTGAACAGCAGTGGTGAAACTCTAACTCACTTTGCGGCACTGATGTTGCTGTGTTGTGTGTGCTCTATACACACACGTGGACGGGGACATCTACATTTGGAAGTTTGGAAAAAAAAGTTGAAATGCGATTACTCGATTAGTGAATTTTCGCCCAGCACTAAACAAGTCAGCAATGCAGTGTTTTTTATTGTGTGTGGTCTGCACATGCTCCGCAGTTGAATGACCGGGCGACCTTCTGTCCGTTGGTCAGAAATTACATAAAGGCATCTCAAGACAACCTCTGTTCCCAGGCAGGGAAAACATTTGCATGTTCTCACTTCTGACACCATGTTATTTTATAGTTAGTTTTGTTTAATTGGACGGAGACTTTGACATTAATCTGACTCTGTAGAGACTATAGTTTGGTTCAGCTTCTAGATCGGTCATGTTCTCAACTTTCTTTCAATACATGCACATGTCTAATGGCTGCTGGCGATGTCACTAAACATAGTACATCACAAGAGGGCAACACACTATTAAATCGTTACACCAGTGTCAACTGGTTAATTAAAATATAACAAGCTGTCCAATTATATGCGTTTAGTGAATATAATTATCTGGACACTGTTGACTACATACAGTTTCCAACGTTGTGACATCATGCATGGAGTGCCTGGCTCATGTAGCCCTTGCCATTTAGTTACAGCTGACATGTTTCTGTGATTTAACTCATTTTGATAAATTTTGTAATCAGGTTTGACTTTGCTGCTATGCCAATAGTACATCCAAGATTCAAGCGTGAGTTCCTAGAGGGCAAAGCAAAGGACAGAAAAGGAGCATTTGCAAGATCGGATCTGTTTCTATCCAGCCAAGGTCAGTTTGTTTGCTAGATTATTTCATTGCAGGTCAAGCCACAGGTGAAAATAACTGCGATAATCATAGCTCCTGGTCACAACACCTAAGAGCTACGATTTGGGTAAAGTTTTGCATTTTTTGTGGTCAACATTTACTTGTAAAAACACTGTGAAAAGTTTTCTGTTCTTGGCAGTTTCCTCATTTTTCACAATAGTGAAGTTATATGTCTGTAGGTGGAAGTATGCTTACCAGATAAATCGATTGTTCTTTGAAATGTGCGCCTGCTCAGTACTACATAAACAATGGAAATTTACCTGGTATATCTGCTACCACCTAGCATTCCAAAGTCTACCATTACATCAATTTCTCGCACATCTACAGATTGGAGCTCTCTTGTTGTCGGCAAGTTGTCACCATGGTTACAGCTGGATTCTGATGATGAAACAACTCGCAAAAACTCCCAAGCTGCCCTGAAGCAAGAGTTGGCATACGCAGCTCATCTGAGTGTGCCTGCTGTGCTCGTACCCCTAACCAGCAACAAATGCGCAAACCTTGGACGATGTTTACTCAGTCACATGCAGGGTCACAGCAACCACCAGGTAAAGTTTTTTCTTCTTGAGTTTTTATTCTCCCTCAAAGACGTTGGTGTCTTTTGTATGACCTAGTGTTGCTAAAACGTTTAACATAAAAAACACCTGGAAAACTGTTCTGACATTTTTAAACCTTTAAATGAAATGGACAATTTCAAAAATTTGATCAACCGTTTTTCACCGACAGTTCTCACAAGTTTCGTTTGTACTGTTGCAAATTAAACTTAACCATTACTTTTTGAATGCCAGGCCAATTCACTCTCACAATTAATTGACTAGGTACTCTAAATCTATTACCAGTACATTTTGGAGATCACAAACAACTGATCTTATTTAATTGTTAAAATGTTTTAAATAGATTTAGTCACTGATGCTTCAATGAAAAATATAAGTTTGGGCAAGAATTACAAATCAATTTCACATGCACCTAAGTATCAATATCCCTACTTTTGTTTTCGTTTTGGCGCTTTGTTTATATGCAATTTATAGAAACTTCAGAAAAGCTATGCGACAGCAGGCATACCAGGTAAAATCCATTGCTCTTGTAGTAGAATTACCTAAACATTGAACATTTACCTGGTAAGTCAGCCTGCCTCCTCAAAATCTCCAACTAGAAAAATCCATGTTGAAAATGCCCCCTGTAACGCAATGAGATGTTAAAAGTCTGACCCTTCAACCAACACAGGTATGGATTCAAGTCCCCATGTGTGCCCCTTCTACTCTGATCGATGACCTGATTGAGAACGACCCTAAACCAGAGACTGGTGGAGGTGGTGATAATGATGGTGTCTTACCAGCTGGCCAGGACCCATGGCAGTGGTGGAACACACTGCGTAGGGTTTGCCATCACCACAAAAGACTGGGTGTAGGTGAGAAACAACACAAACATTTTAATGATTTCTGGTTTTAAGAAGAACTGGTTTGGATTGCAGATATCGATGCAAACGTCTCTTTCAGGGATGAGATTCCTCCGGATTTTACTGAAAAAAAATTTAAAATAAAATTAAATGTCATTTACATACCTCCAGGCCCTTGTAAAGCCTTAACACAGTACATGTTCTGTATTTTGACTACACCAAGGTGCTTGCCCCATCTACATTTAAGCACATAATGCTGCCATTGATACAGGTTATGGCGTGGTTGGTAGCAAAGATTGTAGAGCGCCGTAGGCGCAAGATGGGGAACTGGGCCTTTATCTACTGTTGCAAAGTGAAATATGCATGGGCGCCATTTCGGCAATTGAATGTCTGTGTTTCCCATTGATAGCAATTGTCCTTGTCTACACTGGTCCGCACGTATCAGTGTTGTATCAATAGAGTCACTTGCTGAAATGGCGTCCAGTGAGATTTCACATTTCAGCCAGAGTTCCCCATCTGGCGCTTACGACGTTCTATAATCTTTGGTTGGTAGCCATCAAAACTTCTGTCGGTGTTTCATGGATTTTTCGTTTCCATCCACTCTCATCCAGGCTCTGTCTCCCATCAAATATTTCCCATAGACCCCTTGCATAGGCTGCCTTTGCTAAGGTCAAACATTGGAAACTTGCACACATGCACAACTCTCAGCTAATGATTGTTCTTCTTTTGACCTCAGTGAGGGCGCTATTTGAGCTTGTGACGTCATATGCAATGGGTCTATTGGCATTTGATTTTTATTTTTTGATCAAAGGTACCTTTTACTGGTGTAAAATGAACCATGTCCAATTAGCCATTTGGGAGTTAAAGTTTGAATAATGTCTTGTACATTGACTTGTTGGTCACAAATGAACACTCAAATAGGATTACCAAGGCTAAAGACCGTGTTGTTACGTCATATGGTTCGGGGCAAGCTTTTGTATAGCAATCTGAGGAATTCAGATTTAAGCGGTAACTTGTGGCTAATAAGCAAGTCATTGTACCAAACATTATTCAAAATCTAACTCCCAAATGGCTTATTACATAAAGCCTCTGAACTGCTGAACAGAAAATTTTGCAATACAAATTTACATGCTGATTAGCAGGGCACCAGTCAGCAATTTACATTGCATGGTATTTTTAGCTGGTAGTGTCTTTCTGCTGAGTTACTATTTGTCTTTGCTCAGCAAAGTTTTATGTGTAACGTCCTCATAAAGTTAGGTCCAGGATTGAATACAGTACCTCTATGTTTTAAACGAACATACTAAATTCTGTCAAACATTAAAATCTGTCCTTTATCAAAACCAAATTTCCTTCCAGCCTTGGAGATATCCGCCGATCTGCCCGCCCAGTCGGTCATCAATCGCTGGCTTGGAGAGCCACTCAAGTGTGCCGTGTTTTCAACGACACTATTCCTCACCAACAAGAAAGGCTATCCTGTACTCTCCAAAGCTCACCAGCAAATAGTCAATAAGTTATTTAGGGTAAGGAAACATTACTTTTCTCTATTCTTCATGGAACAACAGCCCAAAAGAAAAGGAAGGTCGGCTTTATTCCAATGAGTAAAAAGTGGCTGTCTTTCCCAGACTATTAACCCAATTACTATCGGCATACTTTTCTGCCCAACTGGCTCTTGCCACAAAATTCCGCAATAGACAGTGGAGACGAAGTCCACAGTACACAAGCCTAATGCTACCCTGGAAGGTATGGTACTTTGTGTCAGTCTGTGGTACCAGTGTAATAATAATGGACATTTATTAGGCGCTTTTTAAATAATGTATCAGAGCACCTTACTCTGTTACTAGCCCTGTTCACTGGGCCTTAAACATTCCTGAAACTATCTCATCTCCTTTGGAGTATGCAGCACCAGCAGCCAAATGAGCGCACAGGTTGCTTATCATTCACATCAAAATCTGTACCTTCGCAGGCACCCATGTACCCCTGGGTGATTAGGAGCAGTGATAGTTAAGTATCTTGCCCAAGAACACAAGTGTCATGACCGGGATTTGACTCAGCTATCAGAACTTGAATTTGATGCTCTAGAACACTCGGCCATAACATGCTACAGTGTTCCAAAAGAATTTCAAACAGTATGCACATCAATCATGATGTATACCTGAGAATGATACTACTACTACTAACAGTAAGCATTTATTAGGAACTATGTGTCAAAGTGCATCACACTAGTGCAACCTCTGTTCAACAGGCAAGAGACATTCCTGAAATCATTTCAACTCCTGAATAGCATGCAGCCTTGGCATCCAAATTTGAGCACATGTTGCTGATCAACCACAATTACCATCTTTGTTATAACACACAAATAGATCCTTGTCACTTGATTGGAGGATTGGAGGTTATTATTATTCATACCATTTCATGGACTATGTCATTAAGCTTGCATTTTGGTACTATTCAGCGTGCATTTTCGTACCATCTTTTTTGCACTTTTGCACGCTAGACCACACCACGTGTGTGCACGCGTTATACACAGCAGTATAAAATGCCCTCGAACAGGAGACTGTGGAGACTGCTTGTGCAATGTCGAGCATACAAGTGTGAGTTTTTTCCAGTGGACCGCTTTTTAGAAAAATGGCCTCTCCTGGGTAAATTGTAAAGGGTACATTGTGTAGCGCTTGTATTCATTTATGTTTGTGATGGTTCCCTTCTATAGCTTGATGTTCAAATGATGATTACCGGCATAAACCACCACCCAGACAAAGGTATACGAGCTTACCAACAGTACATGGACCACCTGTTCCAGAACCAACAACCTCTGACTGGTGTTGAAGCCTTCGCTAAAGGCTACGAGGACTACCTCCAATGCCCTCTACAGGTAATATTGAGTATTAGATTGGAAACTTTACATATGGAGAAACAATCTAGTATTGGTTTGCGGTAACTCCATGTGCAAAATAGTCTCTCTATGAGTTGTGGTGGTTCTGAAAAGAACCGGTGGTGGAACAACGTAATGTTTTGATCAGTATGCTCTGATCACTGCCATTGAGTAATTCACTAGGATCCTTCCTCACTTCAACAAAATACAACACCATGTAGGAACTCAACACCCAAACTGTTGGCCTCTGATTATGGTGGTTTGTCTGATCCCACGTATAGCATAATCAGTTTATTAGTGCAGTCCTCAGTCCAACACCATTCAGTAACTCAACACCCAAACTGTTGGACTCTGATTATGGTGGTATGCTTGATCCTACGTATAGCATAATCAGTTTACTAGTGCAGTCCTCAGTCCAACAGAATCACACAGAACATTCGGTCGGATTTGGATGGGTTGGCAGTGGTCAGCTTCAAATTACTAAACCAACAAATTCATCTAAATGTTCAACCTGCCTCCATTGATTTTTTAATTGTTTTTTCCCTCTCTGTGTTCAGCCATTAGCAGACAACTTGGAGTCCCAGACTTATGAAATTTTTGAGAAGGACCCTGTCAAGTACACCAGCTACCAGAAGGCTGTGTTCCAGGCACTCAAAGACAGGGTACCAGACAGTGAAAAAGACACCAAGACATCGTAAGTTCACCCAGTGTTAGAAATGTGGGAGCAAAGGAGTTACCTTGAAGGTCCTATTAAAATGTATTTTTTGTGGAAATCAATAAAATCAACTTGTTGTGTAAACATTAGCCTTGTTCATCAACCTTCATTCTCTAATGATTCCAATCCAAATTGAGAATTGGAACTACGGTGCAGGGTACCGGCGATCGTCTGTTCCAGCTTTCTATTCTCTGTTTGTATTTTGATGCAACCTGTAAAGGAGGAGCAGATGTCAACATACTTTTCAGGATTGAAAGTCACAAACCCGCAGTGTGGTGGCACATGTGTGTGCTCAGTGCCCTTAGTGTTTACAGTGTACAAAGCAAGATATGCATTACAAATTATAGAGGAATATTAAAGATAAGATACGTTCCCGACCAACAATAGGGATGCCACTCATTCTGCCTGGAAAGTGGCTGGGGCTAACATATTTCAACGCAGGGAAATAATTCTCTACAAGAATAACGAAAAGAAAAGTCCCATTTTTTGCTTGTTTATATTTTTGTTGAAATTTTAAAGGAATTTGGAAGCGGATATCACCAGTTTGTTTTGTTTTTTCGTTAAAACTTTTAATTAAAAATGTCCAAACCTCAGTGAACAACTTTTGCATTTGTGTTTGACTGAAATCGGAAGTTAGAAATATGAAAATCACAGGTGATTTTGTGCCAATTTTATGGCTCTGCTCACTGTGGAATTCTCACTATGGCCCACACAGAATGATGTTCTTTACAGGGCCCCATAAGGGAAGAATCCTGCGGGAAACAGAGCCATGAAATTGGACCCTGTACTTTTAGAGAGACCAAACTCATCAGAATACTTGAATTAGCCAGACTTGTTGTATAACTATCTGTTGCAGTATCGTGATGGTGCTTGGTGCTGGTAGGGGTCCCTTGGTTACAGCCTCCCTTAAGGCAGCTGAGCAAGCAGACAGAAAGGTCATAGTGTATGCTGTGGAGAAGAATCCAAATGCCGCTGTCACGTGAGTACATGTACAACGTGTTTCTTGGGGAAAATGTTAAGAGTGGTTTTAACACCTCTGAAGGGAATGTTTTGCTTAATTTAGTTTGGAATCCTGTAGGGTTGGTTTGGTCATTAAATAAATAAATAAATAAATAAATAAATAAGTAACATTGAGTGTATACCACCTTTATTGAATTGATAAACTTTTGAGATTATAGGTCGCATCTTAAGAATTAATTTGGAAGATTTTTCGAACCAGTTGTCTTTGCTTTTAGAAAATGATGTATTCAATTTTTGTTTGTAAAAAGTGTGCAGAGATTGATGAAGTGTTGTTTGTTTTTTTAAGTTCACAATAAGATGGGAATGAAAAATGTTGATGAACAATAATGACAGGAACAAAACTTATAAGCCTAACACTTTGTTCGTGTAAGGGCCATTTGGGGCAAGGCAGATTTTCCTATAATAAAGGTCATAACAATGAGGAAGATGTAACTTTGTACTGTTACATTTCAAGGGCATTCAAGCAATGGCCAGGGGCATTTAGGCGATTTCCTCCATTGCCTCTGTGAAATAATCCACCTGAGGGTGTTCGAGGCACCTACAGGAGCATGTTACAATTTGCAAAACAAATTTACATTAATCACTGAACATGCACAATGAATGTAAGTGAAAGCAGTAAAGTAAAGGCTTTAGTCATCAGATAAGTTTTAAGTTGAGTGTCAAAGGTACTTAATGGAACTAAATGTTTGATTGTGTAAAAGTAATGAATTCCATAATCGACGAGAAGCTATAAACCTCTTGACTCACAGCTACTGTCTGCTCATGGTCTGCCATTTTCGGAGTCAAAGCGCTTGTAAAACATACTGTGCACATCAACCACACATTCATCATCTACAATGCGCAGTGTATAGCAACACGTGTGGAATCTGACTCCCAAAATGGTGCCAACAAGATGTATTGTGTCTGATGGCGTGTGAATTGGGTCAGTAAATCATTTATGGCTTGATTGTATTTTTCTAACAGTCTATTCGCCTTGAAAGAAGACAAGTGGGGTGACAATGTGACGGTCATACAGAGTGATATGAGGGATTGGGAGGCACCAGAGAAAGCTGATATCATCGTCAGTGAGCTCCTAGGGGCATTCGGTGATAATGAGCTGTCTCCTGAGTGCCTGGATGGCGCTCAGCCATTTCTAAAAGGTGGGTCTTTGGCTTGGCGATAAATTTCTGGTTTTGATAATCTGAAGTATGACTTCCTATGCAACAGATCAATCCATGAAGCTCCGCCCTTAACGCATTGACCAATCACAATCGTGAACGCAATCCCACAGTCCAGCACTTTAAAATCCCATAAGTCATGGCCGAGCGGTCTAGTGCACCGGACTCAAGTTCTGGTGATTAAGTCATCGTGGTGTGGGTTCGAATCCCGGTCATAACACTTGTTTCCTCGAGTGAGATGCTTTACTATAATTACTTCTCTTCACCCAGGAGTATAAATGGGTACCTGTGAGGGTAGAGGTTAATATTGTGTTTGAAAAAGCCTTCCGAGCGCCACGGCAGCTCAGGGCTGTATACTCCCCAGGAAGCTGAGAAAGATTACAGGAATGTTATTGGCCTAATGACCAGGGTACTAATGAAATGCACAGTCATATGGTTATTGTAAAATGCGCTAAATAAGAACAAGTTGTTATTATTATTGAAAAATGTAAACAAGTTACCACCATTTGGATTGCTGCATCATGTCTTGTGTATGTGGCGCTGGTAGAACAAGACACATGTTGTTCTGGCTACCTATGTTGGCACCATTGATTGATAGTTGGTATGGTAGCAGGGTTTAATGGATTGGTCAATCACTATGGGAACAAAAGTTGGCTTATTAAGTAGTCAAGATGTGAAAAATGGTTTTGAGTTCTTAAAGTTGCTCAATACTTTACCAGAATTTCTTAGGCACACTAAAGTAAAGAATTCTTTGAAAGTGGGAATCTGAATGGACAAGCCCCTGTGTTAATTCCTTCATTCCTACCATGCTATTCACTATCTAGCACATGCAATATACAAGTAGACAGTATTTTACGCATGCTCTGATGCAAAGAGAATACTGGAATGTTTTGGTTTATACTGTTGTCATTAACCTTCCTTCTTACCATAAAGTTTGCCAGTAAGTTGACAACCATTCTGAAGCCAGGTTTTGTATGGTAGAACAACTGCATACAGAAGCATCTAAGTACTGTGTAGATGAATTTATAATAAAGTTTCATATTGCAGGCTGACAGTGACATAGTTTATCTGTCATACATTATCTGTGGATAATTTTAGCTAACTCTAACTAAAGTCGGTCTCTGATCAACTCTCCACATCAGAGATGCCAGTCTTTTTTTGTATGCGAAAATCCCATTGAGTTGTACATGCCTTGTGTCCATTATCTTAAGCTTATATGTTATACCTCAACTCCTCAAGACACCAGTCTTTTTTATAGGCCAAATCCCAAAGTCCTGTATGTTAAAATGAAAGTCTAGCGTCCATGGACTAGTCACGACACCAGTTGTCAAGACACCAGTCTTTTTTATAGGCCAAATCTTAAAGTCCTGTATGTTAAAATGAAAGTCTGGTGTCCATTGACTAACAGTTGTCATGTTTTGTCTCCCGTTGTCGCAGATGATTGTATAAGTATCCCCAGTGCATATACGTCTTATCTTAGCCCAATCATGTCCCACAAGCTGTACAACGAAGTCCGCCTGTGCAAGGATAAAGACAAAAACCAAGACGTATGTATCAATTAACAAATCGTGTTCGTCCGTTTGTGGGGCTGTCATTTTTGATTATTGTTGTTTGTTGATGTCTGTCATTTTTTTATCCGAGTATTAAGGTTGGCAGACTGCTTCGAAGTCTGTCTGTTTTGTTTATGTGAGTGTTTGTATGCTCTAAGATTAGGGCTTCCTAACGCGGAATTATCCGCTTACTACCCGTAAAATTACACTCTTTTCAGGGTGCTGTAAGTAGAGAATTCTATGGCAAGCAGTACTATGAAATTGGACCCAAGTTGTCAGTTTTTGTTGTCTGTACATGTTGGGCTGTACTTGTAGCTGTTTCTTTGTGTTCTGTAGAGTAGTCCTTCAGTCCAATGTGTCGTAAGGTCTTGTCCACTTGAACTCGCTGTTTGTTTATCAGCTATGCGCATCATAACACCGTCATCTCTTCTCTACCCTCCCCCAGGCTCATTTTGAGACACCATACGTCGTCCACCTCCATAATGTGACTCGCCTTGCCGATCCCATCCCCCTCTTCACCTTCACCCACCCCAACCAGAACAACCTTGATAACACACGGTACAAGGCTGTGACCTTTGACATGGAGGAGGATGCGGAAGTCCACGGCTTCGCCGGTTACTTTGACACAGTACTATACAAAGATGTCCTACTTAGTGAGTACATTGTTGAAGAGAACAGCCAATTTGAACAGGCTTAGCATTGCTAGTTTGCAAAGGTTCACATTGCCTTCAAATCTCTTAAAATTGTTCTGTTTGGAATAGACTGTTCCGGCTTTGGCAACAAGCCCTGCCTACACACCTTAGTTTGTGTACGTTTGCGCTGCACATGTGACCAAGTTTGACCGAGGTCACATGACCAAAAGGCGTGATCCAATTGGTCTATGTGCACAGTTTGATTGACAGGCCGGAAAGGTCTATAGCTCCTTACCCTGTTTAAGAGTTATTCATGCAATAAAACACTTACAGTGTGCTGTAATTAGTGAGTAGTGGTTCAAACAAACCTTTTTACCTCTGGAAATAAAAACCAGCGGAACCACTTTCTACATAGAAACATACAGTCCGCCATTTTGTGGAGTCACAAATTTGGTTTTTCAAAATGGCGGACCATGTTTTGTCACGAAATTAGATAAAAAAAACACAATATTTCAAGGGATATTTATATGAATCATTATATTCTACTTTTAAAATATCTTTCCAACCATATTCATTTCATAACAAATGCTTTTTACTGCCCAAAGGTGCCCAATCCGAAGGCATCATGCCCCTTTAACTTGAACAATTTTTATCTTTCGAGACCATTGTTATTTTTTGTTTAGACATTTATTTTCTGATTTATTTATAATATTTACAGGTACCAATCCAAAAACATTTTCTGAAGGCATGTTTAGTTGGTTTTCCATCTTCTTCCCACTGAAGGTAAGTAAAAAACGGTCTTTTTTTCAAAATAAAAGTTATACCGTTTTTACTCTTCACATTCAGTGAAGATTTAGGACATGTTATGGCTCGCTAGACTCAACTTCTGGTGGCTGATTCAACAGAAAGTGGGTTCAAACCCAGGCCATGGAACTTGTGTCTTTAAGCAAGCCACTTTAATTGCTTCTCCTCACCGAGGAGTAAATGGGTACCTTCGAGGCTATAGATTGTTATTGACCTGCTACATGTGGGCAGAATTTAGTTGACGTTGCTGCCTACTCCTCAGGAGATATGGAATGTTTCAGAAATACAGTAATTCTATTGGACAAGGGTAGTTATAGGCGATGTGCTCGCTGACGTCATTGCAAGACAAAAACATTCAATTTTTTTCCAGGCGATGTGTGCAAGTATCGTGTGTTGCATAAATTTGATGTATGAGTGACATCACACGTCAGATCGCCTTTGAATTATTTGACCACTGACATCGCTCCTTAACCAAATTTATGCAAAACAAGAAGTGCGTGAATACCGCCGGGCAGATTTCAATAGAGGCTGGTTTAAGGCTGATTTATAGTTGGTGGTGCAATGATAATCGCAGGATGAAGTGATCGCTGGACGCTGAACCTTTTCATTGTAGTCTCTGGTCGCTGAGGCATTAGCGTCGACTATAAACTGCGTCAATGGTCAATTTTACCGCCGTGCGGCCTTCCCGATCGACTATAAACCAGCCTTATAAGGTAAGAGTCTATAGTTTGATGCGATGTAATATTTGATTAAAAATAAACTAACAAATACCTTTCATTGGATTATTTTTCAAGGAACCAGTTCACGTGTCAACTAAAGATAAGCTAGTCGTTCATTTCTGGCGCAACTCTACAACTCGTAACGTGTGGTACGAGTGGTGCATATCGGCGCCTCTGACCACACCCATACACAACATCAACGGGAGATCCTACACCATCGGCATGTAACGTTAACCCACCAGATAGGAACCTACGGTCAGTCACTCATTGAGGTCAGTTATTGTTCCACTAACCCTAACCACTCCAAGAGTTCTCCAGAATTTGATGGATTGAGTACTGCACAACCGTGGTGAGCATTGGGCCAGACATTGCTATAGACTGGTTCCTGGCCCCTACATCGTTTTTGTTCTGACTGAATGTAGGGACTGGAAGTGGGTAATGAAAATTAGCATACACCTGGCAGATTTCTGCTAGGTGTATGCTAATTATGATTAGCATATAGGTCTACGTAATCCCATAATGCAATGCGGTCTTTACACAAAACATGATGGGCACAGAGTCTAAGAATCTCCCATCGTGCAGACTAACATCGTTAAGATGTTCTTCTGAAGTTAACTTGAATTTTGATGTTGAAGGTTGGTTCACTACATGTCCAGGTGAAGGGTTACGATACACACTTGTGCTAGTGTCAAACAACAACATGCACACCACACAAACGTCATCTCTAAAACTAGAAAATTATCACTGCGCCCGCGCAATCGAGGGCCAATCAAAAGCGCCATATCGCTAGTAGCTACAGTCAGAAGAGAACGATGTAGGGACCGGGAACCAGTCTAACATTGCTAATGTTAACAGAGCCCAAAGGTTTGGGGTTGAGTTACTATGTGCATATAATATGACAAGAAACACAACAAAGGGGACCACTTATCTACCGTTATTTTAGCAGCTTTTCAAAAGGTTGAAAGTGAAAAAATAGAATTAGCTGTTGCAAACTGCATACCAACCAAAAGGACCTGTTGTATAAATAAAAAAAAATTGACAATGGCCTCCTGTTTCGACCCTAGCAGAGTCTTTCTCAAAGGCTAAAAGTTTTTGTGAGTACCTTAAACCACCCAAAAATGAACATGCAGACTTATGCTGAAAATAATTTGAGTTGAAGAGGGTTTTAAGTTTTTTAATTGCTCTCAAGTTTCATTAAAAAAGTGGATAGAAAAATGCAGATAGATTTTTCTGTCGACTTTTGGTGAAATTTTTTTAGGGTGATTTTAAAAAGCAAACTAAAAACATAAAATGAATCAACTCAAATTCAGTATAAGCCTGCATGTCCATTTACATGTTGAAACACTTTTAGGGGTTTCAGGTAAAGTTACAACCATTGGAAAAACTGCTAACAAGACGGATGCAAAGTGGCCCCATTACTGTGTTTCCTGTCATAAGCATATGGGCGAAGTCAGGGCTAACTGGCACTTCAGTGGTCACAGAAATAAGAAGTCTGGATAATTTCAATGACTTCATACTTTGAGATTTGCTGTTATAAAGCCTATTTTGTATCAAGACACATATATCGTCAAAATGGTATTTCCGATTCCTGTTGTCAATCAAATGTAAAGTGTGGAATAGACCGTTTGTTTAAGCTCCGCCCCTTAAGGCATTGACCAATCAAGACCATGAACACTAGCCAAAAAGTCTGACATGTTAAACAGGCATGTGAGACCTCTGCATTAATGCGGATTTCTGCTTTTTTGATTTCCAAAATCCGCAATTTTTTTTACTGTCCGATGTCACACAGTTCCACGTGGTGCATGCGGTGTAATTTTATTGCGCGGACATTGCAAACAATGTTTCTGGCAAGCAACACCGAGTGGGACATGGGAGCCAGAGCCTGCAATAAATAAATATCACGCTGTGCCTGTAGCGCTATGGGTTTTGGGCTGGGTAAATGGGGACCAGACTTGTCTGGAAGACTTAATGCACACAAATACACAGACCCATGCATGTACAGTAACCAATCAATGTATTTTGGGGTAGCTATTTGGCATGCGCCATCGGAAGTCTCGTCTCAAAAGTGACTTGTCTCAATTGACGATTTATCTTTGCAATCAGCATACAGATGGTCGAGTTTGTCAACAGTCGAGTTGGTCAATGAAAAAAGTAGAGTTATCTGGTCATCGTTCAAGCGTGCTGCAAGTTCTACAAGTAGAAAATATGTTTTTATTCCAAAGCTTCTGCTGTTTACATGCATTTTTATTGAATAATAGTGAAGCAGAAGTCCTACAGGATAAACTATGGCAACCGGGGATTGCAAACCCGCAGGTAGAACTGAGGCTATCCCAAGATACCACGCTGTTATGGCGTCGCGCTCCACACACTCCACACAAGCTATACAACCCAAAGATTTCCATGTTTTTTCTCACTGCCCACTCACATACCTGATTAAAATCTCATTACAAAATTATGTAAACAATTTTTGGGGGTGCTGTCCTTGGTGTGCAAAGCAAGATGCATGTGTCGCATGTGCTACCTACGAGGGCGCCGTTGATTGACAGTTAACAGTGGTGGGTGTGGCTTAATGGATCAGTCCATTGCCCAGTACAGATTTGGATGGATAGAGGTAGAATCCAAGCTAAAATTCCAGCAAAAACTGCAGCAAATAACATGCATGGTTGAAAATGTAATGGCAAACATTATATTGTGTTTTTCATAAAGATTGAACCGGGCTGTATTCTGTTTTCTCGCACTGAACCTAACCATCCTTACATCATGTTGTACTTTAGTCACTACTAATTTTTCGCCCACAAAATTTTTATTCAAGACAGAAATAATGGTCATTTCCTCATGATTTAAGGGAAAATTCTTGATGTTATTCACTTTGACAAAACTTTATCCTGTCCGAAATGTAAAGAGGGAAAAAAAATTGTGAGAAATGTGTTGTTGAACGCTCATGTAAAGGATGTGTAAAATCTGGAAAAATTCTTTGAAGATTAAAAAGTATTAAAATCAAGCAAAATATTACCTTTTTGATTACTGTGGATCATCGCATCATGACATGTATCAAAGAAGGGATCTATAACAGAGGGTTTTTGTGATCCAGTACATCCTTGGTTAACCAGTTGGCGCCAGATATCGTGTTCACAAGCAAATTTTTTCTGAGCCAGCAACGGGGTGCCATGAGTTTTGTATTTTCATGTGAAATTCCAAGCCCAGAACAAAGGTCACTCGGACATTCCACTGCCGATTGTGCACAGAGCACAAACACTCCGTGTTGTACTTTGTTTCACCCACACAAATAGGACAGATGGCGCTGAGTATTTCACCGGTTTTGGTCTATTGTGTGATCCTGATTCCAGACCTTTGTCCTTTTGTTCCAAGAAGAGGATTACGAGACATTGAGACGCTTCCACCATTGTTCATTCATTGTAATTTGGCTCAATGGAGGTAAGTCCGAGTGAACCAAGATTCCAGCCTTGGTTCCGGAGTGGGGAATAATCCTTGTCCATAGCTCTCGTCTAAGGTTTCGCAATTCACAGTGCTTGAATTTGACATTTTCTCGATAGAGAAAACAAACATCCCAGTGCTATAAAGAGAATCTTTGTTCTGTTAGCTTTATCAAGTCAGGGTTTCTGTTTGCCAGTGATTCCGGCAAATTCAAGAAAACAGCCCTGTCAGGCTGGACGGAAAAAAATTGAAGATTCCCGGCGGGAACTGGTTAAGGATGTGTGTAATGTAGAGATCTCTTGCTTCAAGCACACTTGAGTAACCTATTATTGTAACAAATATTCGTGTATTAATCATGCGATTAAGCAATCAGAAATTTCCTGCAAATTATTATCGCTGTACGTAACTTCTAACAAACCAAATCTTTCTGTAATGTCAAGTGTGTCACCAAAAGATTTGATGACTTCAGCTTTTTGTGTCAGCAATGTGTTTTGCATTTCAATCAATTCGATTGATGGCTTGAAATGTTGATTTGGGCCAGTGCCATACATGCAAGAGCCCCTTACAGACGCCCTTAAACAAAGAGTACAAACGACAACACAGCACCAGTGATTTTTTTTTTTTTTTTAATTGAAAATCTTGTTCATTATGCAAATGATTTAAGGCGCATAATATCTGATGTAACCTTCTCTGTGGACTTAACTACAAAGCACGGATTTCACAACAAAACCTAGAGAGAGCCCTGGTGTATTTTATTCAGACTACCTGCATTGGTCACCCAAAACATTTTATCAGCAAAGACGACTGAACTAAATCAAAAATTTCCCAGACATACGTGATTTTATATTTAAGGGAGACTGCCAACATAGGGCTGGATAGCTCAGTTGGTAGAGCGTCGGTACGTTTAGCTGGTGGTCGCAGGTTCAAATCCAACTCCAGTCAATTTTTCTTTGTTTACCCCAAAATTGATTTAAAAATTTACGCAGTCAATTTCCCTTGTTAATTGTTGCTTGATATTTTTTATTATTTTCTTTAAAGTTGACAGTGAAAAAAAAGTGCCTCCCAGGTGCTGGTTACATTGAAAGTAAACAAATTTCTACATTTGTTAAAATTGTTTGCAGTACCCACTGCTAATTATGGGGTTTTCCCTGGCCTCTCATCACCGGGCATGCTTTGTGGGTTATGATCCAACGAGCTAACCTGAGGATTTTTATTGTTTTCGTAGGACTTGGAAAGCACCGAGTATACAGTGGTTATCACAATTTGGTGTAAGGTTATTTTTTTCAACCAAAATAGAGTAATATACAAAATATAACATGGTTTGAGGTTGGACAGTTGATTATCAGCTACCCGAGGTATTGGAAGTTGTCAAACTAGTTCTCGAGACAAAGCCAAAGGAACTAGTTTGTCAACTTCAATACCGAAGGGAGCTAATATCAACTGTCCACCCAAAATAAACTATGTTATATTTGTTTTACTATACCTATAACTTTACTAGTTCAGAATCATCAAGCTTGAGAAAACACAGATTGATAGTTGCGTGTGCTACCATATTTTGATGTGTATGTAGATGTTTGTGCATGTGCACTACACCCGTGTGACAGTTCCACGGGTACTTTGTAAAGCTCATGCGTAGTAGACTGTTACACATGCTACAGTCTACTATGCATGTGTATTTACCATGTGTGCAAATACCATGTGTGCGTGGTAAATGGCAAAAATAGCATCTTGGACCAGTGAGAATTCAGCTCACTCATGAATATATATGAGGTATAGTAATATTCTTTATCCCCAATGCAATTATTACATCTATCTCTGATTTCAAGAATGCTCAATGTCGTAGCAGGTCGACAGGGAGACTACTTACTTGAATCCAGGACAAACGAATGTGCACATACTTTGTACAAGTTAAAGATGGACAGAGTGCAGCTCTGTTCTGCCTCACCTTGCTGTGGGCAGATCCAAGGGATCACAGAGTGGGTGCACACTGGAACAGCTCCAAGATGAATTATTAGGAGTTTAATTTGCACTCAGTGAAAGCATCAACTAATTTGCTTTCCTTTGCAATATATTAATTTGAGTAATTATTTTGTACTAGTTTGCATTATTGCATTGTGCCAGTTCTAAGATATGTGTACTATATGTTTATGTAATATGATGTGGCATTCAAATGTAATAAAAGCATAAAGTATTAAAAATTGTCTGTATCACCAAACTGGACTGACCCTTTTTTATTGTCTTAAAAACCTTCTTCCGTTTGGTCCCGAGTAGATCAGCTTGTAAAGTCAGCCGTCTTAAGCCAGTGGTGAGCCTGGGGGTGTTGAGCTGGTTCAGGGAGTCCCAGTCGCCCTCTATGGTCAGCTGTCTGCAGCTCTCCACGTTCACAAGACCCAGAGACGGCCAAATTGCCATGACACCCTAATAGATTGTTACTTCATGAATACGGGACCCAATTTTAAAGCTGGTAAACCCCAAAATAATTCTTTGCAAATTTGTAAGTTGGGCACCAGTCACAACAGTGGGAACTACGTGGTATTTTTCCCTGGTGACCGGTTTCCGATGAACAAGATATTGCTCTTGTAAGGGAATTGTTGTTTTCCCAGATTTTTTTGAAAATTTGTCCTAGGCAGGAGTAGATATCCTTGCCCTTACTTGAAGCAGTGGCAAACCAGTGAGGTGGGGGGGGGGGGGTTGTCAGAACCCTTACCCCCTTACCAGCTTGCCCCACCCACCCACCCCCCCCAAAAAAAAAAAAAAAATGATTTTTTTTCTTAATTGTTCGTACATCAAAATCCCCCTAAATTATTTTTTTTTGCCCATGAAAAAAAACCGAAAATGTCCAGCCATGAGACTAAGCCAACCCCAGTAAACTGGCTTCACATCACCGAGCACACTCATCAGTCTAGCAGTTAAGACACCCGCTCTGGAATGCAGGGGTCGTGAGTTCAAATCCCACCCATGTAGCATGTGTTTTTGTATTTTTCTGCAGGATTAGGAAAGTACTGAGTATAGTGTTTGTAAAACAAATATATATATTCATATTCACGATGCAATTATTAACATCTACTAACTGGGATTTTGTAATTGCTGTCGTATAGTGGGGCATTGTGCCAAGAGTACTGCCAATCAACACAAACTGTATCCAGTCAATTTTGTGCTGCAATACTCGTTTTTTATTCAGGTAATTTTTGCTTATTTTTTATCCCTGTTTCTCAGTTTGTCGTATCAACATGCTTTTGAATTATACATTATGTTATTATCAATACATATTCTCTTTATATATATATATATATATATATATATAACATCTCTGACCTATCACCTTGCTATGCTAGTACATCATCATTAAGCTACTTTTAAATTTAAATGATCCAATCACAGCTGCTTTGGCGGTGGTAGGTGTACGTGATTGGCTGACCAATGCAGTCACACTTCATGCATAACATGAACCTTGCTGCCAATGAAATTATCTCTACTGCATGCCAATGGATGTCAAACTACTTTTATATAGTGGCAACGTAATGGGCATTGTGACATCAACAAATACCAGATGATACATTGAGGACCTTGTCAATTTATGTGCTTACATATGTGCTTACATAAGAGCCACCTGGGGGAAAGGTTGACAGGCAGAATTATTATGATTATCATGGTATGATTTATTTAATACAGGACTCTTATATAGAGCATGTATCCACCAACAATTAGGTACTCAAGGTGCTTATTATTATTTTTTATGACAGGTTTTTGAATTATGAGGCCCATTTATATAGCACCTTATATGGGTTTACAAGGTGCTGCAGTGCATTCAGCAGCCACTGCCAGAAACACTGGCAAACCCCTTCTCTTAGTCTTAGTGATTAGTGTAATTGGGTTCTTTCATGGAGGAAGTGGAATACACAACACACGGGACCTACAGCTTTACACCCCATCCGAAGGATGAAGCAATAATGGTCAAGTGTCTTGCTTAAGAACACAAGTGTCAAGACCAGGACTCGAACCCCAACACTCTGGTGATCAGAAACACCAGAGCTTGAGTCCAGTGCGCTTGACTGCTCAGCTATGACACGCCAATGCATGCAAGGGCAAAATCTTAGGTACCTGCATTTATTGTTACTTAGTGGTGTATTTTGTTATTCACAATCTTTGATACTCTGAAAATTTTAAATTGTGAGAAATTGGCCTGCCTGTCGCGAAATCCCTGGTACCTTCCCTCCATGGTATCCACAAGGTCAATGTTTTTTTGTAAAGCAGTAAAGCAGTGTGACATCGTTACTCAGGATACACAGTGAACAAACACTAATACATCATGGCATAACTGTTTAGGCCTTAACCTGTCTCTGCTTAGCAAGTTTTATCCCTGGTTAGCAAATTTGCTCATTCTTGGTAGCTTTATGATATAGTCATGCATTTGTATTTTTGCTTTTAACTGCATACAGTCTTTGTTGCGTTTAAAATACTTTTGAAGCACAAATAGCTTATGTTACACAGCTACTGTTTTGCGAATCCCCCATACTCATAATTATACTATTCATAGTGATTTTTAACAGCAAAGCAACATTAATATATCATCAGTTGGCTTAAATAGTTATTAACATATCTTGGCTATAGTATAGTTAATTAATGACTAATACATGGGTATTTGAATTACACTTATCCCATTCCCTACAATACAGTTTAATATGGGTGTGTTTCGATTTGTTTATGACATGTGCTAATGGAATGACTCTTTCCTGCAAACGTAATTCTTGATGCATTAACCAGATGTTAAGTTTTTCAATATTTGTAACACGATAACCATCAGTAACACTACGGCGAGCTACACACAATCAAGATACAGATTTCCCTCTACAATTTAAAGCTATTATTTCAACGATCATATTGCATTGTGTGATTGAACAAATATATGGTACCACTAAATGTATACCTTGATATCTACTATAAAACTATATAATATATAACTCTCTCTACTTGGTATTTCTTATTATACAAATATCCCTATCATGTGTTGGACTAAACTGACAGTTCATACAGGGCAACTAGAAAAATATTTTATTTGGATTCAATTGATATTTGATGAATTTGGAATTACATTAGGTAACAGTGGCTTTCATCCTTCTGGACAGCAGCTGTTTAACAAGTTTGAAAAGTGATGACACAGATGCTCTGATTGGCTAAATGTGACCTACCACATTTTATACAACTAATAACAGTGAAGTTAAGATCAGTTGACAAGCTGAGTTTCTTAAGTGTTATTTGAAACTTACTTTTCTATCCACATACTCAGTTCACCAGGACCCAATTTCATCAAGTTGTTAAGCAGTAAAACACTGCTTAGCAAATATCTTTACTGAGCAAAAAAAAAAAACAAGTACAGTGCCAGTCGCAGTAATGTAAACTTATTGGAATTTTGACTGGTTACCTATTTCTGGTAAGCAAGTTTTTTTCTGTGCTTAGCCAAACAATTGCTTTATTTAACAACTGAATGTTTCCATCATAAAATCCACATTTTACATCAAATTATTGTGTAATAAGAAATGTAATGGACCTTGGCCCATTCTCACAACTCAGCTTAGCGCAGTCACCAACCTCCACTTATACAGGTTAAGCGCCAATTTCGGCACTAGATGTGTAAGCGAAAAAAGTTCTTAGTAATGTGAAGTATGCATGTGCACAAGCAAAGATTTTTTGCTAAACTGAAATACGCTACCCACAGATTTTTCTGCTACCGTAAGTGACTTTTTTGCCATGAAATTAGGTCCAGACTAGAACTGATATAGAGACCCTGTCCTGTATACAGAAAATTATATGTACGCGCATAAATATACACCGTTCTGTAGACTAATGCAAGCACCAAGCATAATTACAATACAGCTATTAATGTAGAAGGCATTACCTGATCAAGGGCTTTGGCTACGGCTAATCATCTTTGGCTAGATCACTTCGACTGGCTTTGCTATACCAGTCAAGGTAATAGCCGCTGCCAAAGGTGCTTGACTTTAGTCATGGCCCTAGTTTATTATGCACACAGCGGTCATCTTTTATAATATAGTATCCCACTGCTGCCACCACATATTCCACTCAGGCAGCTTTTGTCTTCTGGATTTCCTGTGAGAAAAAACGGTCACCTCAGGAACACCCCTCAAAGTCTGCAAAGTAACAGTAATAGGCTAAGAATTGGCATTATCTGGATGTTGATCTGATTTTGGTTGCTATAGTGACTGGTATTCCAAGATGATCGCTGTATAGTAAAGGTCATCATGAAATTACATTTTATGGAAGGAAAAATTAAGTGGAAGGCATAATGATACTTTTTTGGCTTCGGTATGGAATAGGCATTTAACAGTACAATATATTTTTAACCACATACACAAGGGTTATATGGATGAACTTTTTCAAAATTATTGTAGGTATATCAATATACGACATAAAGCAGCCAAAGTTTTGTCTTGGATTTGTATTGACTAAAAAATTGATTTATGTTCTTGCTTCCACCATTTACTCATCAAAATCTCAAGATGAACTTTTTTTTGTTGGAATATCCAACACTCAGTGTACAATTGTAACTACAAAGCTCTGTCTTGCATTGGAAAGATTCATAATGAAATATTTTCCCACCGCTGCCACCAGTTATGCAACCAAGATAGCATCCCTTTGTATAGGACAAAGAAATGTATAACATCTACAATAGCCTTGGTATGCAAGAGTCCATTTGCACCAAATGGTATCCCACCGCTGCCACCAATTAACAAACGTTCTGTAGTCTGAAGCTCAAAGGCAAGAGTTGACAATTCGGGCCTAATAATTATTTGCAAAAATACATTTAAAGGCAACGTGGACAATGCTTTAATGGAATGTTGGAATCCTGTAATGCAGTTTTTCACGTAATTATTCTTTACAGAGATTCGAAATTAATTGTTTTTTGTTGTTTATTCTAGCCTACAATTAGCTGTTATATAAATACAAGTAATATTATATTTTAAATATTGTTTTTTATTTCATATCAAGTGTATACTACTACAAACAAAAACGGCACCAATAAAAAATCCAGCACTTTTTCAAAAAAGCAAAACGTATATTGCACACCAAAATCCAATAACCATTTTGTTTAAAATAAAACATCTCGTCAGTTTTCGATTCTGGTATTAGATGTTTTTGTTTTAGCATAAATCTAAATTGCCATGGATATTCATTTTAATAACTGTCTATGTGTTTATGCCAAGAATTTACATCTTGACCTTCAACACTGGTTTCAGATATTATTCAACAACCAGGTTTCTTATCCCTTTTCCATCATTTTCTTGAAATACATTTCAACAATGACTTCAACCCAGCGCCTCCAATGCAGGGACAAAATAACGAGACCGCCAATGTGTGGCTAGATATTATGAAGTTGATATAATCATATGAGATATACGGTGAACTAGAGATCCCGGGTTCATATCCCGCTCCGGTCGACTTGTCTTTGTCCTCCCCAAAGCATCAACACAGTCAGGTTCTCTCGCGAGTAATATAGTACAACAAACACACATTTTTTAACACATTACTTTGATATGGCACTGAAATTCACTGTTCTTAATTAATGCCAATAATAATATGGCAATCAAGGAATGTACACTACTGGTTAATAATAATAGGTGCAGTCTAAACCATAATGACGTAGCATGCGCTTTTATTTAGGGTTTGAAAAAAAGGTAACACTGAAATACGTTTAAGCATTTTAGTATACTTTTTGAAATCCCACTGGTCATTTTCGAGAATAGTTCCCTAAAACGTACCATGAATTGCGTCTTGTATTAGACTCTGGAATGATATGAAATTCTCAATATCAATTCGATAGTTAGTACACATGTTGGTTTTCATGAAAAGTTCATCTACTTAGAGTAGGTAATCATAACGGTCATGGTCTGCCATGTTTTGTGCGAGTCAAAAAGAAAAAGCTGCCACGAAGTCTGGTATTCGTTCGGGCATCGGCATCAAGACAGAAAACTCTCCAGAGTAAAATGTCAAACAGCCTTCAACTTCGAAGTTGTGTTTTTGGCACTGACACTTGTAACTAGGCCCACCAGAGCTGATTTGCAATGTTGTACCATCTCTTTGAGGTGTACCTTTGAATGTGAGATACATTATTGTACTTAATAGTGGATAGAGCAGTCATTATTTTCTCTTTATACTCCTATACTTTCATCATGGGATGAAGAGTGAATTCTCACAGCTTCGTTTATAACTCGTTCAGTACTTTACTTTGGTGTATCTGGTTCCTTGACGTCATCTGTACTGCTGGCCTCGGAAGCAATGGTCTCAGTTATTATAGGCTGGTGACGGAATGAGAAAAAGAAAAAATGTTCTTTAAGAGATGTCTGAATCTTGTTGGCTAACGCCGTGCCCGAATTGGTGGCTACGGCTACGGCTATGGCTGGATAGCCGCGTCATCATGGGTTGAAGTATATATAGGACATCCAAATTAGCAGCAACTTAGGAACAGCCGTAGCCGTAGCCGTAGCCGCCAATTCGGATACGGCCTCGAACCAAGGAAAACAAGAAACTCTTGTGCTCAAAAATATTCCCCAAAAAGAAGTTCCAAATTGCAAAGACATGGCACAGATCAAAATTGTAATGATGTAAACGAAGAGGAACGGCAAGCAAGTTCTCAAATATAAAAAGTCACCAATGTTGGACACGATGCGCATGCACTCTTCATGAGAAAAACTATGAGGAAATATGACTGTCGAGCCAAGCCGTAATGATTCTTTGTACACCCCTGTTTTGTAACACCACCTCAGCCCAAATTGCAAGCTTTGTGTGGTAGGAAAGCAATTAAGAAAGTAAAGTTTTCTGTGACAGCTCTGATGAAGTGTTGTTATGAATAAGAACAACTGGACGTTTCGATCAGTGTACTCTAGAGTTCAAAGGGGATCCTATTCTGTGGATAGGATTTAAAACTATGCATGGTGGAGAACAGTCTAGTAAGGTTTGCTGCATAACACCATGAAATGAAATCTCTCTTAGACACAACTCGGAGAGATTTCATGTGCAAGATCCTGTCCTAGTTTCCCGCCTTAACACTCCATCGAGTGGATACTCCCCCAAGCGTGAAGCATGATGCAGCCTCAATATACAGGTTTTTCACCCGAGGACGATCAGAGCAGTAAATGTTGAGCCATCAATTCTTGCCGTACCATCTCATTAGAAATGATTGTACTGCAACTTTCTAGATCCCTCGGATTGAATCCCTTACAAATCAGTTCCTCACACCAATATGTGACTGAATGGAAGGAGATGGGGACCGATGATGGATGGTGTGGATACAGATGAAATGATATCAATACCAATTTGATAGAGCTGTTAAATGTGTGCATTTACCAGACACAGCAAACGCCACGAGAATTGCTATCTTTTCCAAAAACACACGATGTATCGTACAAAATTAATGTTTATGACAGGTTTCCTTGCAGTCATAAGTACAGTTATTTAGCAGTATTTTTTTAACAGCTCTATGAAATGTTGGTGGAAAGATGATTAATGATGGTGTTGGAGCATGGATTATGCGCCACAATGAGTTGAGATGATTCAATATATACAAATACTAAATAAAGCAATCAATCTTACAGGAAATTATTTGGCAACCTGTAAAAAAAAAACAAAGTTAAAAGTGAGAGTTGGTTTAAAAAAAAAATACATTTCTAGATATGAGAATCAACACTGCTGATACTGAAAAATTGGAAAATCAAACATTGGAGGAAAATGTTGCAGGAATTTACGAGTTGCGTTGAAACGGTCAGTTGAAACAAGACTGCTAAATGCTTCCTTGCGATATCGATCATTGGCTCTCGGGGCTGAGAGTACAGGTTGCAGTTCGTGAGGTTGACAGGTCGTTTTGTTGGCTGACTTCACAATTACAATTTGAGGAAACAAGGAAGGACAGATTTACACACACTTAATGTTTAGCATGTGGGTGTCGCTAAAACAATGCTTTATTGAGTAGGCTAAAACTTCAGGCGTTTTAATATTGTTGTCATATAAGAAGAAACAAAACAATACTGAATTAGTCTTTTTGACTTATAAAAAACTCACAGGAGAAAAAATCATTAGAATTCACATTCTTATAAATGATATAATGACCAGGCAATTTTCTCACACATTCGAAAACAATTATTACATGTTTCTTTTAATGACATTTAATGACAAACACTGACCACCGTTTTGTAAGGGAGGCCTCGAGTATCACAAAATGTATCATCTGGCTTGGCAAAGGTTTGCCCTCTTCTTCAGTCAAAATTTCAACTTTTTAAAAATAAAATACAGCCTTACACAGAAATACAGTTTAGGGCCTACTTTTCGTTTTGGACAGTAATTTTTTGTTTATCATTAATATGGGTATTAATTTGATAGCAAACCATTATTGGTCAAATAATAAACTGTTATTAAATTGTTTGTAGTGAAGGCCGCCCGTACTTTTGCCAACTACGGTTGACAAAACTCGCGGCTCTGACGTTGCAAAATAAAGGTCTATATTGATGGTAAGTTTGCTGCCACCATGGCGTTCCCAAAAGTCTGTCATTGTTTTGAACTCACCTTTGGCTTTGCTTCTTGCTCAGGAATGATGAGAATTTTCCCGATGTTCTTATGATCATGCATTTTCATCATCGCTTCTCCAACCTGGAAACAAATAAATTTTCCCGAAGTCAAGTTACAATCTGTCTACATGTACATAAATTGTTAACGTGGGATTTCACCACGCAGTGGGTTTTTATGCCGGCCTGAAACGTTTAATTTTAAGAACTCACTAGATTGGAAAACAAAACAATCTTTCATTGAAAATTTTCGCATAGAAAGTTTTCTGGCTCAATATTAAGTTATTAAGTAAGTTAATTCAGTCAGTTACAAAGTCATTGTACTAAGATATCTGCTCTAAATCGTAGTTAGTTTATGGTTCAAAATGAAAGGGTTTTCCCAGCTACTCAACGCCGCATTATTCTATGACGCGCGAAATTGAAAGCTCCTCAAAACAGTCACTTAATTTCACTTAATTAATGCGTCATGCGATTAAAAAATATAACCATTCAACTGTGAATAGTCCGCTTTTAATAGCATTTAAATTCGCAGCAGCTTTTCGCAGAAATCTCTAGCTGTGCCTGCCCTGCTATTGAACGCCCATTTCACACGGCTAAAAAGAACTCATTGTAAGTTTAATTGATGCTGTAATAACTATAAACTTGCATGCTTCAAAGTAAAGTTGAATGACGGTTTATTACTAAAGAGGCAAAATCGCTTGAATGCCGAAAATGACCGGGAAAACTTGTATTAAATTCAGTTGATGGAACTTGAACTTGGTTTTATTCAAAAAGAGTTCATCAATTCGCGCCGGTTCGTTCGCCTGTGTCCAGCATGCACCATTTGCGAGACTGTTTGGGCCTACCTCTTCGAAGGCATATGTTGAATCAACGACAGGGTTGATAATATTGACGGTATGTAGCTTGAAGACTTCGTTCATGATGATCCTAACTTTTTCCTCTCCACCCTGATCGAAGAGATAATGGTAGAACTGGAAGCCCGACATTGACTTGTTTTCATCCCACAACTTGCCCGGCTTCACGCTGTCAACATTCCACCACTGCAGCATGCACAGAACGAAATCATAGTTAAATTCACCGCACTGTTGTTTTGGGGAATTTGTTTTCTAAAACTGTTCCTCCGTAATGCCGTCAAAAATAAGCATCAGATATTTTTTTGTTGAGATTATAAAGAACTGAATGACGTTAAATTCGAAAGGATTGTTCTCGTAAAAGAAAATCTGACTTACTGTTCTGGCGTAGCTGAAGAAACTTCTTGTTTCACCGGTCACGACATTAGCAATTCCTGGTAAACAGCAATAAATTTGGCAGGGAAGTTAAGACGGTGGCCTTTTTTTAATGTGCAAAAATTCAGTGTTAATATAAAATGTACAGTTAACAATTTAAGAAGGTGGCCTTTTTTCTTCTTCTTATTCTTCTTTTTTTCTTTTTTTTTAGGGGGGGGGGATAAAATTCAGTTTTAATATACAATTTACAATTTGTTAACCTGTTGATTTTTTGCTACTGTTAACATGTTCAAGCTATTTTGTTACACAATAATGATAACACATTAATTTGTAATAACCGCGTATGTGCATTGAATGGTTATGATGTTAATGCCGACGTCATCGAAGGGGATTAGAAGATGTTCTTACTCAAAGTGGAAAACATTTTAAAATCAAAATAATTCCTCAGGATAATTACTTCCAGTGTAAACTAACGATGATAAATAAATCGCATTATTGTGCCATTGTTTCTTGTTTAGCCAGTCAGCAAACCTCTGAATCAATCCATACCACTATTTCTTCCAAATTCAAACTAAAAATCGTCGTTTTGTTTCTGAGGTTTTTCCTATACATGATTACCAGTATAAACTGATGATTACCAATGGATCAAAACTTCGAAAAAAAGATCGAAATGTTTAAATATCGATTATTCGGAATGGACCCTAAATTTAATATACAATGATAAACAACCTCTGATTTAAAAAACTGCTCGTTATTATTTCATAATCAAATATAAATATATATATATTTAAAAAAAAAAAAAAAAACCTGCCAGTAGGGCAGGGGTGCAGGTGTTATTCTACTCGGGCGAACAACGCAACAGTTTTACGGGCATGTTTTCAAACCGATTGAGGGCGCTACATAGTCTAATCCAAAAAACTTGAAGTGGTGGCGGTACAACACTGTAGTGATCGGAATGGGGCGCATTATGCCAGCCACTATCCTAAGTACTCATGTAGTTGAAACTTTGGCAAGCTGTTTGTGGTAAGTATAAGTCGGCTAACAGTTGGGCCTCATTTGTTTATAACGGAGCTTTATTTCTATGTTCAAAAACTGAATTTTCCGGTTGAGCACTTTTGGCAGATGGGGGCGGCCATCTTGTTTTGATGTTTACTTAAATTTTAATTAAAAGTTTAACCGTGCCTGGCATAGCAATGCCTGGATAAAGGAACTGTTTAGATTGTTTTAATGGATGTTGGATTTTATTTCCCTGTTTTGATACTCCTCTTCTTGATGAATTGGTAGCCAAATTGCCAAGTAATTATTGACCTTTAAAAAGAAAAGTTGAAGAGGACATTATTCGTCGCACGTGCATCTAGAACTCTTGCACACTCATCATTCATGCCCAAAACAAAGCAAAGGAATTAAAATGGCGTTTAGTGAGTAGAATTATCAAGACAACTTTAGACCAGAAAATGTCTTATTTGCCATGATTTTTACACTTTGTAACACAAATAAATCAAAGTGCCCATTCCTCTCTGACTCTGTATTCATTCCGTCTTTCTAGACAGGTAAGGACACACTTTGACCTCACTGAAGGGAGATAAAGTGGTAGTTGGATACTGCATTTTTGCCAAACTTGATTGCGGGTTCCCATACAGTCGGTCGGGTGTACCTGGGTATCCATCACCGTCTGATGACGTCATCCAATGGCGCCCATCCGATAACGTCTGATATTTGGGGGCGACTTTGCTCGGGAGCAAATTGTCTAGAAAAGATTTTTAAGACCCAGGGCAAGCTTGTTTGGGGGCGACATTGTTGGGGTCGAGCTTGCTAGGAGGCAATATGACCGGCTTCTAACCTATGTTGTGTAAGGATAGTTCAGTTGCAATGTTCTTCCTAGATCAACTTGGGCAAAAATTGAAGCTGGTCAGCTGGTCAGCTGGTCATCTTGCCCCCTAGCAAGCTCGCCCAATAATGTCGCCTCCTAACAAGCTCGCCCTGGGGTCTTAAAAATCTTTTCCAAACAACGTCACCCCCAAGCAAAGCAGCCCCCAATTATAATAGAGAAAGAAAGAGATCCTCCACCTTTGATTCTAGCTTTACGCTCTTTTAGCCAAAAGAGTTATGATACAAGAGTCAAGACAAGCTATCTATGCCAATCCAACAGAAGTGTGTCTAATTGAAATTCAAAGGAAACAAGCTTGTGTGGTCCAACTCAAAGAAAGATTGAAGTAATTATTAAATGGTTTTAAACCTTAATCACACCGTGATCATGTTGAAAGTAGAGAAAGGTAGACATGTGTACGTGCTAGAGCAGAGACAGAAGTCCAACTGGAATAATGAACATAATCTATCTACTCATTATTGTGTATTTTTCTTTCAGCAAAGAAATAGTTTATTGGGAGAATTTTATAAAAGCCTGTTCTTTTCGGGGTGAACAAAGAAAAACTAGAATGGGACTTAAACCTGTAACCTCTGGATTAACAGGCCAGTGCTCTACTAACTGAGCTATCGAGCTTTGATCTTCTAAAACTACTTGTCCCCTTTTTGTTGAGCCCAGAACTCACTGTTCTACTTTTGCAGATCGACCATTCTCTGTAATAGGGCCCCAAGATGTGGAATAAGCTCCCTGCATACATGTATTAGAGAAACCAGTTCATTCAATACATTCAAGAATCTCCTTCCAGCAGGCTTACTACCCATTCATTTTGTTCCCTTGTCCCTATCATGGCAACTACTTCCCTGTATTCTTGAAGTGAACGATAGCTGGGATGAATACATAGTAGACCTACACTGTACAAATCCACGCTCCCTGACCAAACATCTATTGTATAAAGTGTATGGCAGTGTATGGGTGTGTTGATTGATAAACTTGTACCCACTAGAACAAAGACCACTAAGAGGAGACTTGATTGAAACGTTTAAAGGGGCTGTGTTGTCATCATGATTATAGCAGTAAATGGAATAACCCAGTTACTACGCGCATGTGCGTGCTGGCAGTCACATCACAGTTTGACAAAGACGGCACCCTTTGTGATTTGACCACAAGCGCGCCCGTATGCAGTATCTGGGTGAGAGTTCATCTTTCCATGCACAGCCACAGGCCTGCTATAACCATGACGACACAGCCCCTTTAAGCTGGTGAAGGGATTAGAACAAATAGATAGCAGGACATTTTTCAAGATAACCAGGAGAGGTCAAAATTGGGTGCGGATGTAACTTCTTCTCTCGGAGAATCATTAATGACTAAAATAGTCTCCCTCAACACATAGTAAATGCCAGGACATTATCTACATTTAAGGAGCTTGATGCCTACTGGAAGAAAAATATGATAGGATATGGGGTCTCAAAGGCAGAAGTCTAAATAATTTTCTCCCGTTAAACCCTAACAAAGGAATAGGTGGAGTATTTGACTCTTTGGTAACTTTATAATCATTCAAATTCCCTAAAACAGTGTGTTCATTTCCTGGTTTTAAAAATTAACTTACCGTAAAGGACATATTTTCCCATGGGTTTAAGGAGATCATAACCCCGGTTAGTGTCTTCACCGCAGAGTCCATCCAGTACAATATCAACTCCCTTTGGATCGTTTCTGCATTTAAATGAAAGATATTATAAGGTGTGAAAATCCAAAACAGACTGTCCCAAAGACACCCAGGGAGGTAGCCTTTTGTAGTAAGGGAATCAGGTCAGTGGTGGGTCAGGTTAGCTCAGTGAGGGATTGGTGGTTGTGCTTTTTCTTACCTAAGAAAAATTTATATATAAAACTAATTTTGTGTCCTCTCCGAGCAGCCTTGTGCACTGGAATCAAGTTCTGATGGAGAAGTCATCAGGGTATGGGTTTGAATCCTGTTCATGCACTTAAGTCCTTGAGCAAACACTTAACTTTAATTGCTTCTCTTCACCCAGGAGTAAATGGGTACCTGTGAGGGCAGAGATGATTCTTGTGATTGATTTAGCTTGGTGTGATACATACTTGAAAGCGCAGCCTGCATATTCTCCATCGAGCCGAGATGGTTTCAAGGAATGAAATAAATAGCCCAATGACCTGGGGTAATAAGGTGCTACACTAGAAGCCACTTTTAAATTTCCTTCACAGTGAGGAATAAGTTCCAATGTCCTTTAGAAGCCTTACTTTTTGAGAGCCTCCATGTAGTCACAGGTCGTGCGATCATATAGATGATCAAACTTATCCTTGATGGCTTCATGTTTTAAAGAGGATGCTGTCCCATGTAGCTTGATGTCATCCACCATCTTGCTAAGCTGAGCGACAGCAATTCCCTGCATGTGCAAAAGAAAAACTCAATCAAAACGGCAAGTACCAGTCCATGATAGACTGATTGAGTTAACCCTACCCACCATATACATATACCTTATGCATATGACATCACTATGAGCATTCAGTACAGGAAAGCCAAATTACACACTCACGCTTTTTTAAAATATTGTTTTAATTTTTAAAAAAAATTTTATGGAAGTCGCCAGACACACAAGGCCAGTAAGCCACTCGAGGTGTGGGCTACAAATCAACTGTTTTGTCCATGGGCCGTTGCAACCTACTCCTGGGGCTGAAACAGTGTTACCCCCTTTACAGTCTGTAAGAATGCAGGCTTGGGTATCATCCATCAGAAGCCTGGCTGGTAGAGCAGAAGGCTCTACCTCCCCAATTTTTACGAAGCAATTATGGTTAAGTGCCTTGCTCAAGGACACAAGTGTCATGACCGGGACTCGAACCCACCCTCCGATGACTCAGCCACCAGAGCTTGAGTCCGACGCACTAACCACTCGGCCACAAAAGTCAAAACAGCTACAACCCACCTTCAATGCTGCATTTGACCTCAAAGATGGTGGCAAATGCTCAAGGTCTATAGAACATTGCCTTTAGCTAGCCCTAGCCACCATCAGGTGTTTTCTAGGCACCCTGCTAAATGCATCAAAATACAACACAGTTGAAATGTAAACCCTGCCAAATAACAGGATACACAGTCAAGGGGGCCACTTATCTACCGCCACGTTAGCAGTCTTTCCAGTGATTGGAACTTTGTTTGAAGTACCTGAAACCACCCATAAGTCTTTCAACATGTGAAGGGACATGCAGGCTTATACTGAAAATAATTTGAGTTAAATAGGACTATTACTTTTTTAATTGCATTCAAATTTCATTAAAAAAATGGACGGAAAATGCAGGTAGATTTTTCCGTCCAATTTTGATGGAATTTTGAGGGTGATTTAAAAATGAGAACCACAAACATCAAATGAATCAACTCAAATTCTTTTCAGTATAATCCTGCATGTCCATTCACATGTTGAAACGCTCTTGGGTGGTTTTAGGTACTTGATAAAAAGTTACAACCATTGGGGAAAACTGCTAACGTGACGGATGCAAAGTGACCCCCTTTACCGAGTTTCCTGTCAAATGCAGCAAAATGCAACAGAGGATTCTCTGTGCAGTGAAGCGGTTTATGCCAGCCTTGGCACTGGGCATGTACCCTGCTAAATGCACCAATATGCATTGAAGTTTGCTGGGGGCTGGGATTGCTCATGGACATGTCAAGGCCATGTAGAACCCTGCTTAATGCAGCACAGTGCAACGGAGTATGGGAGTTGAGTTTACTGCTAAATGCAACAAAACACAACAACTTTTACCATTTGGCGCATTTTGTTGTATTTGGCAGGGATAGGGTTGGTAAAGATGCACACATGGGTAATGGTGGGTGTGTCTCAGTTCCTTAATCATATGCAACCTCCAGCAAGCTTACTGGTCCATCTAGCTAGTGTGTGTCTCAGTTCCTTAATCATATGCAACCTCCAGCAAGCTTACTGGTCCATCTAGCTAGTGTGTGTCTCAGTTCCTTAATCATATGCAACCTCCAGCAAGCTTACTGGTCCATCTAGCTAGTGTGTGTCTCAGTTCCTTAATCATTTGCAACCTCCAGCAAGCTTACTGGTCCATCTAGCTAGTGTGTGTCTCAGTTCCTTAATCATTTGCAACCTCCAGCAAGCTTACTGGTCCATCTAGCTAGTGTGTGTCTCAGTTCCTTAATCATATGCAACCTCCAGCAAGCTTACTGGTCCATCTAGCTAGTGTGTGTCTCAGTTCCTTAATCATATGCAACCTCCAGCAAGCTTACTGGTCCATCTAGCTAGTGTGTGTCTCAGTTCCTTAATCATATGCAACCTCCAGCAAGCTTACTGGTCCATCTAGCTAGTGTGTGTCTCAGTTCCTTAATCATTTGCAACCTCCAGCAAGATTACTGGTCCATCTGGCAAGTGATAACAAAGTCATAGGCAAACCATGATTTGACCTTCAAATATCAATGTGAAATGGGGCTGTTAGTATTTGTATTGAAGGGTAGGTTGTTTAACTCCAAATTATGACCTAATAATATCCATAATCCTATTAAATCCTTCTATCGACCCCTTGCACCAACTTCACACACTGCTACTGCTCCCACGCTCGCCATTGTGGGAGTAAACTCGTAAAAACATGCTGTAAATGCCGCGTCCCCTAAAATTAGCACTACACTGTATACATTGACTCCCAAAATAATGCAACCAAGATTATTGTGATGATGGTGAATTAGGTCAGTATCATCTTTGCCAAAATGAAGGATTCAGAAGGACTGAGGGCTGTAGGCCCAAATAACAACTACTTATCACTGGGTCAGGCATTCCAATCTTACCCAAGTCCAAACAATGTGGTGTGAAGTGACATAGGAGAGGAGGATATTGGAGGATTGAGGTCACCTGTAGGCAAGTAGGCCTAGGTCATGAGGGTTAAATCAGTACAAACCCAACATCAATCTTCAGTGGTTCAGCATTGTAGCCTAAACCATTAAAATCATCTGATGATGCATGTAGACTCGACATACCAATTCCATCATAGTCTACAAGGTTGCAAGCTAGGTTAAGCCTCCTATTTTTGTGCATAATATGCTTTGAAATCTCTCGTAATTATTAGCACATAATCCGTGCTGCAGGGTTCTTATATTGTATTTGTAAGTGTGGTCAATCGTTGCCACATATTGCTTCTGCAAAAATTGCAAAAAGTGTGAGAACCTTCTGAGAGAAGCCCTAATTCCATTGGAATGAAACACCTGAATGGATTTCCCCCCTTCAAAACCTCATCTCATTAATGCATGTTGGGCAGTGGCTCTATTCTCTACATAATCATGTGTGTGCCTCAAAATGCCACTTTGTGGCATAGTGGGGCATGGTTTGGTTTTCTCAAGAAACACATTAACAGGCCTGACGACGTTCTTAAAAGGGCAAGGGGCACCAAGACATTTTCTTCTTGATAAAGGGCACCTCTATCAGGAAATTGTAAATTTCTATTGCAACATTTCAAGGGCACCAAGGCCAGGGCAACAGAGGCAACTGTCTCCGTTGCCTCCGTGACGTATCCGGCCTGCATAGTCTAGACAGATTCATCAAATCTCTGAAAATATCTCTAAGGAGTTGGGGCTTATTTATAAAGCTGAGCCAGTCATGTTTTTGTTTTCTTCTCACAGAAACTCACCACTCCACCGCCGGCTGAATGCACCAGCACAGATTTCCCTTTGGTCAAGTTAGAGATTTCATACAGCATCATGTAGGCAACTGCGTAGCACAGACCTAGGGCTGCACCCTCCTCGTATGTCATCTTATTGGGCATCTCGTAGACAAACTTGGCTGGCACGGCAATCGCCTCTGCAAAGGTCCCACTACGCTGGAAGGCAACAACTCGGTCCCCGACCTGCAGACGTGAATTAGGTTGGTTAATTACATTATTTATTCACTACATGTGATCGTCAGGTTATCACATTCATATACATGCAGGTCTGACACCTCCTTCTTGTAAGGGCATGGCAGTTTTTCATTGCTGAAGAGCACATTTACAAGAGAAATGTAAATTTCTACTGGAACATTTTTAGGGGCACCAAGGCAATGAGCAGGGGGCATGGAGGCAACTGCCTTTGTTGCCTCCATGAAGTATTAGGCTTGGTACATGTACAGGGAGTAAATGTAGCTGTGGAATAATGGAGATGTAGGCCTGGAATTTCATCTTTGAGAGGGCAAGGCCATTTTCATTTTGCAAAGGGCACTTCCATTAGAAAATCTGAAAGTCTATGGCAAACGTTTGAAGGGGCACCAAGGCCAAGACCAGGGCAACAGAGCAACCAGGGCAATTTTTAAAAGAAGCTAAAAGTAACAATATTTGCAGCTACTGAAGATGTAAATTAAATAAGGATGTGTTTGCAATCACAGTTCACACAGATTTCACAGAAACCATTTATGTACAGACAGGCAAAATCAAAGGAAATCTATAAATCAGTTGATTATTCATTAAAATACGGACAATTTATGCAGTGCTATCTTTGCATATAACTGTGATGTCAAGATTACTGTGGTGGCCCCAAAGCAGCTAAACTGGTACATGATAGAACTTCCCATGCTCAGTAACTTTACTTTAGCTTAATCCCATTTTCACAAATCTTATCAAGTTTATAGGCTCAACAAAACTTACAGGGAAGTTGTCATTGGGAATTTTGATCTTTTATGAAGCAGTTTTTTGCAAAGTTTTATTTGTTTTAATTCTCTGATATACCCCCTGCTCAGAACCCTTGCCCTTCTCCAGCCTCCCATTAAATCAAAGACAAACTAAATACATGAATACCGATTAGTAGGCCTACTGTATGAAATCCTACATATACGCGTAAAGTAATACTTTTATTTAAATCAGTGTGTGAACATTACATGTATAACCCAATTGTAAACAGACTAAATATTTCAGGAAACGTGCGCGCGCATCAGGAATTTCCAATATCTCCTGTTTGTGAGTGCTGCAGTTAGGCAGTGCATGCTCATAAATGTAACATGTTCTAATCCAGACCATCAGCTTTGTAATGAGTTAAAATCTGTGATTCAGTACATCAACTATACATTTTAATCAATTGATAGAGTACAAAGCCCCCCATTGCTTCTTTGCCCCGCCTGCCCCAAACTGAAAACATCTTGTTATATGCCACTGGTCCCTGATTATCACTCAGCTTTGAATAAAGGCAAGAAGCTACGCAAGGCTTTGCAGTGAGCATGACACATACAGCATGTATTGTGTGCATAGTACTACAGTGTGGTACAGAGTGCAACCAGGTGGCTCTTGAGTCGCCATTTCTTGACATTATTGACACTTGTATAGAAGACTAGATGCAGTGGAGTCTTGGTTTTCCCTTTGGCTTAGCATGGCATCATGAATTTCATAAGCCCTTGGGTAACAGACAGTAGAGATGAACTCTCTCTCTCTCTCTCTCTCTCACTGTGTGTATGTGTGAGTGATACCAACTGCATGATTGAGTCTGGACATGTCATTACAGTGGGATGCTTATGTTACCCTGGGTGTATATAATAACATTCGCACCTGCGTTATTGACTGCATAATTGAGGGAACCACTGTTCAGTTCAGTACTACATGTATGTATTCAGTATAGTTACTGCACTTCTCTCTTTTTTCAAGATAAATAAAGTACATTTGTGATCAATACTTTGCTTTTTTTTTCAAGATAAAATACATTTGTGATCAAATAAAAATGTCCTTTGATGAACATCGACGCGAACAGCAAATAGTATCAAAGTGAACTATTAAGAACTGATATCTTGAAATAATTTTGTTTGTATCAGTCAAAAGGTCAAATTCAATGCCGTATTGATTGAATACCATCCAAATTCAGGAATGAGCTAAAACAATTCCTGTACAAAAGCGTAAAATCCCATATAAATTTGAAATGTGACGACAATGGAAGTTTTTTAAATGAAATTGGCACTAGAAGGGTATCAAACACTTGACATCGTTTACATGAGGTTAGAGGCCAGTAATCTTGTTTCCACCTTCATAAGGACTCAATCTATTTGAAAATGAGTGCATCACAAAATTGAACTCAACCTTAGAGCTCCTCTTTAATTTGAAGCACAAGGACAGCAGCGTTAATTTTCAAAGACCAGTATCCGCACTTTATGTGACGCAACAGGTACATGAAATAACAAACCTATGAAAGACTAGGCTCAATTAGTCTTTGGAGTCACAAGAAAATGGCAAAACAAAAACCCAGTGTTTTCACTGTTTTCAAACATTTGGTTTTGGACTCGAGATATCATAAATAATTGTTTTACTCATTTCTCAAAAGCTAATAGCATTTCAGGCAGAAAGATATCAAGGGAAGTTTTCCACCATGACCATATTTACACCATATAAATTAGGTGCATATCGGTGAACGCTTATATTTTCAGTCTTCCCAATGAAAATGAGTGCACACCCTTTTGATAAAATAATGCTTTCAGATTAAAACACACTTTTTTTTATCTAATCAGCAGTCTAGTGAAGTATAACACCATGAACACCTTTGTTTCAAAGACCAGAAAGAAAAAATTGAGTCTTGAAGAAACCAGACTAAATACGATTTGTCAAACAGAGTATAATGTGTACACAAAAAAAAGCCCACTGGAGTCAAGTGGCTGACAGTTTGTCTAGTTTGACATCCTTCCTGTTACCTTGAAGTCTTCAGCACCTGTTCCTAGCGCCTCAATGTAGCCCGAGCACTCAGTGCCTAAGATAAATGGCGTCCTCTGACAGTCATCCACAGATCCTTGACGCATCATTAGATCAAGGAAGTTCAATCCGCTGCAAATAAACGAGCATTAAGATTATCATTATTTTGTTCTATTTATAAAAGTTCAGGAGCCTGTAAATGAGAGGGGTGGATCCAAAGGGACTCAATAAGGTGTACATGTTTATGTATGTAGAACACTTCTAGACAAGGTACCCCTACCAATGTAGGGGTTGACTTCATTATTTACATCCACCCTCAAAGATACTGCTTAGATACTTATAAAAAATAACCAAATTTTTTACAAATCCTGGAAAGTTCCTTTACCAATTTTTTTATTCAGTTTTGCACTTCAAAACCAACCATGCTTATGGTCTGTTCAGGTCTGCCTTGGCCCAATTTCATAGAGCTGCTTAATGGCCCATTTTGTGCTAACTGCACAATTTCCATTTAATAATTTGATAATAACTAGTTTTTATGTAGCGCTTGCTCTACGAGCATCTCAAAGTACTAATTATAACTTTATAAAGATGTGTTTTTGAAGTTTTTGAATTATGAGACCCATTTACGTAGAACTTTATAAGGAGTAACAAGGTGCTGCAGCGCAATCAGCAGCCACTGCCAGAAACACCGGGGCAAACTCACCCCTTCTCTTAGCGATTAGTGTAACTGGGTTCTTTTAGGTGCATTACACAACACACAGAACCTATGGCTTAACGTCCCATCCAAAGGACAAAGCACAAATGGTTAAGTGTCTTGCTTATTAAGGACACAAGTGTCAAGACCGAGACTCAAATCCACACTCTGCTGATCAGAAATACGTTACGACACGTTACTAACCGTAAACACAGGAAAAAGCATGCTTACCTTCCAGCGCTTAATGTAAGCAAATGAATGGCGTACCAATGCAAATCGCACAAGCTAGTTACCTAATTTTCTTGCCAACCTGTGAAATACTTTTGTGCTTGAGCAAATTTTTCTGCTAAAATAAGCAGAAAATTTGTTTACCGATAAACATCTCCATGAAATTGGCCCCAGAGTCTAACTTCCTAGAGGTGCTTCAGCAGAAAATACTCCCAACAAATTTCTAGGTTATAAAGGAAAGATAAATGAGGTACCACTCACAACCGATGTTTGTGGCGCGGTATTTTGTTAATGCTGCTGTTTTGTTCTTAGCTATTTTTGTGCTTTAAAAGCAGCCCTGAAATTTGGTCCAACTTGTTTTGACATTTACATTGTAGTTACTGTTTCCATCACACTATAGGATTTCCCAGCCAAAATAAAGTTACATTTTAAAAGACAACTGCTCTAGAAAAAAAACGGCAACTATTCTAACATTTGACCGGTAAGTTTGACGAATTTCCTGATGATTTGAAGGAAAAAAAACCAGGATGCTTTGATGTAATATATTCAGGACACGTCTGCTATATAAGCTCACAGATCCATGTCCAGCTCACATTACTAAACAAACTGAAGTAGATGTAGGCCATCTGATGCAAATCACATGCAGGAATCCTCCGAGTGATTTCTTCTCTAAACAGCACGTAAAACCGGACTCTGCAGTTTATCCCTAGTTGATTATTTGCAGTGTCTTTAGTCTGTGCCGTGTTTTTGTAATTGACGTCAACGGATGGCTCAATAGCGTCGTTCAAATTCCTTGGGTTAAGTTGGTGTGTACCTTTGGCGTGTTGTTTTTTAAATTGTACTCGAGTGTCACTCCCTTCCCATAATCCAGAACAAGATGACTCAATTTTATGTTTTTATTACTATTAATATTAATGTCTGGTAATGAGCTATCTGAACCAGAAACACACCGGGGTAAACCCCTACTCTTTCACGATAAGTGTTCTGGTTTCTTTTACATGCATTACCTATCCTAGTACATGGGACCTACATTGTAAAGCTTCGTTTCTCCCACATAATGAGGACAGATGGTACTGGAAATAATGATAAAATTCTCCCTTTATGCGTGGGTTATTGTGTAATCCCCGATTTTAGACCTTTGTTCTTTTATTTTAAGAAGGGGATTACGGCCATTGTTTATCATTGTATTTCGGCTGGATGGAGGTAAGGCCAAGTGAACCAAGATTCCAGCTTTGGTTCCAGCCGTGGGACCAATTATCGTTCGTGTCTCATGGCGGAGGATTTGCAATTCATGCTGAATGAATCTGATGATTTCTCGAAAGAGAAACACAAAATCCTAGTGCTTCAATGAGAATCTTTGGCTTTGTGTAGTCAACGTTTCTTTGTGCCAGTGATATTCTCAAAGAAAAATTATTCCAGCTGTTCCGAGAAATAAATCCCGTCAGGTGGTATGGAAAATTTTCAAGAACCTCGGCGCCAAGTTGTTAAGGGAAGAAAAGAGTGGTGACAAGGTTGAAGGTAAGGTCCTTCCTTGAACAGCCAGGACCCTGTAAGGTCTTAGACGGCCATTTACATAAGACTGAGTTACTTCTCTGTTATTCTCATTTTTTTATTAAAAAGCGTAATAATATAGGAAATTCTGTAAATTTGTCTGTACATTTTCAATTCCTGTCATTGGGGTACGTTTCGCGAGGGGTCAAATTGCATGCACTGGTTGTGCCTGTGCGCGCGTACAAATTGATTTTACATTAAGTACCAGTATGTATTGATTGCGTTAGTGCCCTCATAAGCTTGTGTGTCAACGCGCGTATTGCAATGAGCGCCGAACGTGCATCAGCCAATTGGTCTTAAACAAACAACTACCTCTGTATCTTTATTGTTGATTTAAAACTGGTGAACACTACCATGTACTGATCACAATTCAATCTTCAGAATACATGAACTCTCAGAGGTATTTATTAATATCTGTTTGTAATCCTTTGAAGTGGTTTAAATTCAGCCATTGTTATTCTTATTAATATTGTCTAGACTCTTTATTAGAGTCAAATGTATATTGTAAATAAAACTTTGTTAAAAAAAAGAGTAAAATTTGAGTGTAAATTTTCAAGAAAAGCATAGAAAACATGATTGATTTTGCGGGTCATGATGGAACTTTACTGAACTGATTCTATTATTTAAATCTTGATTTACTGACCGATGGTCAACACAGCCAGAAAAAGGTCATCATGTACAGTAATTACAACAAGAAAGAAGTTTATCATCTGAATGGCAGATGCCCAGGCTGGTTGTTTAATTAATTTTGCTTTCCAGTCTACGACATCGCTTGGAAAACACTTTGGCCATATACACAGACCCTTTAAACCCCCCAGGAAGGTCCGCCCCCTTAAAAACGTGTCTTCACTGCACCAAGGGTTACCATGACAACAAGATATCCTCATCACCATATGCGAATAATTTGACATTTTAGACAAATCTCACCTGCATGAGTTGTTTGTATAGAACTTTAGTCGGGACCCCCCCCCCCCTCCACCACCCATCAATCTTGACAGGGAAGGATGCCTTCCTAGTGAAATATTCAAAGCGCTAGCATCATTTTGAACCTTTTACTATTTATAAACATGCACTACACATTAGGGTGGATGAGGCTGGAATCCATTTATCAATGCGTTTTGCAGTGATGCGGGGAGACTACATCCGTGGCCAAAGGCTGGGTTGGGGGGTTGGGTGGGCACGTATTTTCACTTCTTTGAAGTTGTTGATTTGGTTATATCTGTGGTAAAAAGTGGAGGACCTTTGTTTTTTTTTGTTTTTTTTTAAGTCAAAGCAGTGTAATTAAAGTGGGGATTGAGCGGGGGTGGGGTGGGGGAGGGCAGGATAGGACAGTTAGAGATTGCTATTTTGCACTGATGTCACATGCAGCTCCTGCCTGCCCTTGGTCTGCCACTTTGGGAGTCAGCTTGCATGTGAAGATCTCAGCGATGAGAACGATGGAATAGGACCGCTCACGCTCATTGTGGCACCCACTAGCATCTCAAAAGTCTCGAATTGTAATTTGTCCCTGCTACTTCAATCAAAATTGTTTCTCTTTCTGGTATGAACTTTATAATCAGTGAACAATCAGATTATTTTTTGATTATTTTTATAATTATCAATCCAGTATATTGTCTTTGAGGTGATGTAGTGAGTCTGTAAACCTCTGAAATGGAATTATTGTATTTTTGGTGGTGCAACATTTTTTGTTGGCAGAAGTGGGGGCACTTCTGGCTAATTAAGTAATTTTTATCACCCTAGGTCCAGATTTCTAATTGGGGGAAGGGTACCTTTTTTGGGGGGTGGGGTGGGGGTGGGGAGGGGCACGGACATCAATTGACTCCTAAAAAAAACACCCTTAGTTGATTTAGCAACCCCTATTAAAAAGGGGCACAAACCCTCCCCCTTGCCCCCCCCCATGCCTATATGCCCCCATAGTTACGTCATTGGATTCATCTCCAAATCAAATGGATACAGCTAGTCAGCTACCTATATCTCAGGATTTTATCCCCCACCCACCCCACCCCATTGGATTCATCTCCAAATCAAATGGATACAGCTAGTCGGCTACCTATATCTCAGGATTTTATCCCCCACCCACCCCACCCCATTGGATTCATCTCCAAATCAAATGGATACAGCTAGTCGGCTACCTATATCTCAGGATTTTATCCCCCACCCACCCCACCCCAGGAGTGTTCAATGCAAAGCTGTAACCTTTCTCCTCGTACAAGTATAAGCTGATGTTCTAATTACACTGATCCAACACTAGCATCCATGGGACTTTGTGTGCACTGTGCACGTTATTCTACGGGCTTCAAGCACTCAGAGAGTGGAATATTGCTGGTACATGTACCATTTTCCCCCTATTTCTTTTATTTGGATTGTTCTTTTGTCTGTTTTTTTTTTAATTGTATAAATGGTCACTGGACCCGCATTTTTTTTCCCCAGGGCACCAAAATGCTTGATATCTTTTTGTGTCTGGTGTGCCGTTTGTGATTTTGAGAATTTTATTTATATAAGCATATCAATAGGCTTCAAACCCTGTGTGTATTCATATGAATTTTAATACGAGTATGTTCACGCTCTTAGACGAGAATTGTTTCGGGAAAATTATACATTTTTGTAGCATTTCCCCCCAAAAAGAAAGACAATAAGCCAACCCACAACAACAACAACAAAGTATAGTATCATTATCTTATTTCGATGCCATTTTTGAGACGTTATTTTTACTGTGAATATTTATCTACTATTCCTGGTTTCCATTCTTTGTTAACGTCAATACCATTTAGCATGAGGTAATTTTAAACCATTCTGTCAGAGAAAGAAGCATTAAATATCTGTGATCACTACCAAAATTGTTATTCTACAGAAAGTGGAATAACATGTTAAAGAAATTTATGGAAATAATTTTTTTTTTCATTTGTAGCGCAACTGCTTTTTATTTTATTATTTTTTATCTCCGCAATGATTCTGTTCTAGGCGTAGGACTACAGTGGTACATGCCTTTTCGGGGACATGTAGTTTCGATGCCAGTATACCCTTACAATAATTTAATCATCAAAGGCAGACTATGACAAGGATATCCAATTCCTTTTAATGCATTCAATTAATCTTGGGTATCGTTTAATTTTTTTTATAACTACGAAGAAAATAAGGCTAATTATGATTATGTCCAAAAGGTATAGACCGTTTGTTTACAAACATTGTATTGTATGGGATGCCTTGAGTGACACAAAATGTATATACTGGCTTGACAACAATTTTCCTTTTTTAGTAAAAAAAATTAAAACCGTTTTTATGAAGTACAAGTTTACTTTTAGTTTGGATAGAGGATTTTATTTATCATTAATATGGGTAATAATTTGATAGCATTATTGGTCATTGTGGTATAGTGAAGGTACTTTTAGAAGGTACTTTTGCAAATCACGTTTGGCAAAAGTCGCGGCTGTGAGACCAATCCATTCTAGAAATTATTATTATCATTTTGTCCCGTACCAGTGTTTTCCGCCTTTACTGTGACGCTTTTACGCGTGCGTACACACCGGTTTGAACTCGTGGCACGCTGGCATTTTGTATATATACGTCAACAGCATTGGTTGGAGAATGGAGATGCCTGTGGTGTGTTAACAAAATGAACGATGGGCGTGTTGGCATCCTAGTTATGGTAGAAAACACTGGTATCGACCACTGATCTCCCATATTTTGGGAGATTTTTGTGTCACAATTCCAGGGGTTATGATCGAGCCAACCTCGATACCCCCCCCCCCCCCAGTAAAAAAAAAATAAAAATGGCGCGGCAAGATCTATCACCCCTGAGTTGCAAACAGGGACATTGACTTAATAAATGTGACGATGATGACGTCATGAATTTCCGAAAATGTGGTAATAGTCACGTTCAAAAAAGGCTTACTATTATTTTTGTTTTTGTAATTGATACCAGAACCAATTAATGTCGATACTGCCATGTACCAGAAAATTGTCCTAGACACTCAGTTTTCTAGTTTAAATTTGCCAAATTGAACGCATGCCCAACATGATAAAACGCCAATCACTTCGGTACGCTCTCGGAACAGTGCCGCCTAATTTGATTCTTTTAAAATAAAAACTCATTGGTTTATTGTGAATACGTGTTTGTTGAATACAAGAAGATTAAAGTGTACGCACTCCTCCAAAAACAAATCCATACATTTAAAATATTAAAACATGTGATTCGTCTTCCATTGTTAAGTACAATGAAGACAATACAGTTTTGTTCGTTGTTTTGCAAGTTGAGATTTTATCCCCGGGCTTCGTCAGTTTCCCAATAAGGTTCGATTGCTTAAAAACTGCTAAAAACAAGCAATCTCATTATTATGACTCATCGAATAACAGAGATTTGTCATTAATTATATAAACTCACTGATTTCGAATTAGTCTCTACAGCCAACATTTGAAATTAGCAACTGCAAACATAATCATTTATTGAGACCCTGGGCATTTAATTTGATTGAGGGAGCTTGCAATTTTTTATATTACTAGCTGGCGTGTGTATTAGAGTGCGTTATTCACGGTGCTGCCTGTGCTTGCCTATAACATCATCTGCACGCGGGGGGTAAGGTCCGCTCTGTTGAGCGGCGGTTGACGGGGGAAGCGGGGGCGTATATCACGGGGAGGTATCATTGAGTGGCTCGGTGGTAGGGATCGATTACGGTAGCTAGCCACGTACGAGATACAAGCCTCCTCGGAGACATCGTATTATCTTCAGTGTACAGTCGTGTTATACAAAGGCTGCGTGTGAGTGCATTGGAGACTGCTGAATGTCACCTAGCTACTTCAAAATTAATAGAAGACTTTGATAATGGCCTCTTCGTAATGATATTCATAAATGATGAATGTTAGGAGACAAGAAGACAAAGACTAGTGGCTTGTAAATCATGTGCAATACTTCGGTTATTTAGGTATATTGCAAACACATTAGAGTTGAAAATAAAATAGAAGCACGCGGGTCTTTATAAATAATTTTTGCATCCATGTGGATTGTTTTCTTAATCCCGACGAAATTGCTTAATGGCTGAGGATGAATGCCTTTGATACAGGGGGATGTGGGATGATTTTAATGTCATAATTATGCATAACCGTAAATATAACGTCGTGGTAGCACTCGCCTATACAGAGTCTAATTTTCAGAGAACATACTTTGTCTTAATTCAGCGTATGATTGTCCATTGTGAACTGAGTTTAAGACAAAATGTGCATTGAAATTTGTAAAGTACACAGTGTATTCACAAGTATGACTAATTATGAAAAATGCCTGTTCCAGATTATGTCCTTTAAAAAAAAAGAATTGTCACATTGCGTTTCAAAATATATTTTCTTGTACAATGAGCTGAAAGCGAGACAAAATGTTTAAATAATTATGAGGTTAACCATTGTGACCGCGCTACTATCATGTAAACACTTCCACTTACTACTTAATGTTCTTATATATATCATTGTTGTAATCCTCCCCCGGGGTTATGGGAGTATGTTCCTGAATTTGGAAGAAAACAGTCAGTCAATTATATTCACTTAACCGGGGCGCGCTGTATATCACTGGTGCCCTGAGTCACCCCACAGGCTCTTAACCCACACACTCTTTTGATCAGGACCAGATTTCAAAGAGTGCTTCGTGAAACTAAGCAGGCAACCAGTGAAAAGGTACATGTGACATGGCATTTTTGGCCGGTAACCTTATACTGGTAAGTATTGTTTTGTGCTTCAGTAGCTCTGCACTTCATAGATTTGCAGCGCGTCTTCTGTTGAAACGGCTGAGATGAACAAAAAACACAGAAATGCCCGAAATAATGAATGGATATAACATAATATGGATTGCATCGGAAAAGATAAGAGAAACAAACCCCGAAACGAACGCTCAGCACAAATAAAACAAGCTTAAACACTTGTATAATTATTTAGAATTTGCTGCATTTTTAAAACTATTTTTGTTATTAACAATAAAAATGTACTCGCAGCCAGAGGCCGACTTAAACATTTGAACTATAAAACTTTACAGACAGTAAAAACTTGGTGGGGGTAGTAATTAATAATTCAATAAAAACTAAATTAAATCGAATTAAAGTAATTACCGATGTTGCTAGAATTTACAAGGGGAAAGAAAGGATGCACCCCTTCCTGTAAATTTATAACAATCATGGTAAACCTGCGGTGGATGAACCAATCACAAACAAGATCCCTCTGTGGCCCAATATGCAATAGTCTTTGAAACTATTTTTGCCAATCAACATGGTTATTTTGCGTTTAAAATATTGATCATGGAACTGTTTACATTCTACAATTATGCCAGGAGCAAAGCACACAATATTGGACGTATATGAAAAAAGCATACACGCACTGTGTGTACTTTCCACACACCATCGATAAACAATTAGTGTAAATTGGCCCAAATCGAGTTTAATCGCTCGATGATTTACACTTGGTGCATTGCATTTTTAATGACTGTGCCCAGAGGGCCCCTCGATCTATTATTGCAGAAGGAACCCAATGATTCAGATTCGACATTGTTTACAATGATTTCGTCTGATCGTGCTGGTACGTTATCGTTCACCAGGGCCTGTTGCATGCATAATTTATTTCAAATTAACGTCCTCCCGCCGCACACACTTACCAAGCCTTGACGCGAACCAGTACCTCGCCATCTTTTGGAATCGGGATCGTCTTCTTCATCACCTTGAGCCGGTTGACGCCCCCGAAGGACTGCAGGACCACGGCTCTCATCTCGGGCTCGGTTCCCTTGGTGGACTCCGCTGCTGGAGAAGCCTTGTCAGGCTCGTCTTGACCACCTCCGGTTGCCGTCTGGTCAGCTCCTTTTTCCGCCATTTTTTTTTTCTTTTCCACACACAACACACAAGTGTCTTGTTGCGAAGAAATACCACGGCTATCTACTGCTGATAACAAGGTAGTTCCAATCACAGCCACTTGCGTTATGTTGTTCGGTAAATATTGTGCTATACGTTGATTAGCAATACACACGCACAAACTGCACTGGTGGTTCGCTTAGCGCTGTGCCTATGTGTGCCGGTATGAAGATCTGACCCTCAAGTCTAGTATAATTTTTTACGATCGCGGAGGAATACCCGTTTGGCCGGGGCAGACGGGAGAGGAGAGAGAGGGTTAATTAAATTCATCTTCACAGGAGTGCGTAGGTAGGACTTGCTGTCCAAGATACAGTGTCAGTTTGCTCTCATTGATTTTGGGATCGGGAGCAATACTGTGGCATTCAAGGCCTGCGGGAAACTCGCGTATCCACGCAGAACCGCCGAATTGGACCAGCCATTCACAATGATGTTTACAATCAGTTTTAGATATAAGCAGTATTACATTGTACAAAATAATATATTTACAATGCAAAGTAGAGTTTATACAATCATGTTAACTCAAAAGCAAAGAAATTCATGTCACATGTCACAAAGGAATGTTTCTTTATTTTAAGTCATCCTAATTATATATTCTACGCGAGATTGATTAATACCCAGCATAGATTATGTCCAACTACTCTAAATCCTCCGCTGCCTGCTCTGATCAGTGTGTGAATCTTGTGAATCTATAATTAATATGTTTATAAGCGGCATAGAATACGCGGGAATTATGCCTCGCCGTTTGGCGCGCGTGGGCGGGCGGGAAAGTCGTGGACCGTATGGTACAGTATGAGTATGTGGGCTGGGAATGCTTTCACAGTGCTCTGTGGACCAGATGGGGATGTTCAGAATTAGTTAGCTTTGAACCGTACACGAAGAAAAAAGCTCTTGGGGTATATAGGCCTATGTGTTGACAAAAGTATACGGTTAAAGTGATGCTATACAGTCTTATTTTTGTTAAGACTGGTAAACATTAATCTCGTTGTAGATTGCTAGAAATCATCAACACCAACATATTCACAAATACAAATCAATTTGTCAAACACAATATATATGCCAACATGTTTTTTCATTGCAATGATGTAAAGTTTTCTTTTAAATAATGTTTCTGTCGGGAAAATCCTAACAAATTTTGTTCATTTTTAATTGCTGTCTTTGACTGAAGAAGGACTATTAAAAAATACCTTTTAAATCTCATGTCCCCATTGTATGCATGCACTCGCAAAAAGTACTTCTTACAATGGATCAGCCAAAATATGTTTTGTTTTGACATACGTTGTATCTTTTCTACTGAGTATTTCTGCTCTAATTCCATACCAAGATAATTCCTAGTGTATTAGTGAAAGGATTGCGGAAAAAAAACATTATTTTCCCCCTTCTTTTCTTGATTAATACAGGGACTTATATCTACAGAAGAACATGCCAGTAAAAGCTACACAAACGCTTCTTTCAGATGGTCGTCATACATCTAGGTGGCATGACCTCCTCACAAGGCAACAATGACTTTCTCTGACACTTTGACGGTCTTGGCTGTGTTTTTAGCAGCATGGGGTGTTTACAGATGCCTCATATTAGAGGAGAAGCTCTCGAACTGCTCAGCCAACACAGCTTCAGAGTCTCAAAGGTTGCAATTGGGGGGAAAAGCAGAACCAGAGACAGTTGACAAGACATTCTTAGAGGGTGGAAGCTCTGTTTGGTGCGTTGGATCCAGCAACACCAACAGAATGTGTAGGTTTCACAACCTCTGCTTCTCTCAGAAACATAAGGAGTTTGTCTTTCTTGAGGGTGCACGATCCATTTCATCTGGACTTCCTCGGAGCCTCTTCGACCCAGCTTTGGTTGATTTGTCTTCCGTCCCGAACCACAACACCCAGTACTTCCACTACAGTAGCCTACCTGTTTCAGCTCTGGAGAGGTTCCAGACGGTCAAATTGTTTCACGGGAAGCATATCCTCATGAATCGCTTCAACCCAAATAACATCATGCACGTGTTTCATGATGACCTCCTGCCGCTGTTTCACACCATGTTGCAAGCTGGATTGATGAACAAGACGGACTTCACACCAGGTGCTCAACTAGTTTTCCTAGATGGATTCCCTGAAGGGGACTTCATCGATTTTGTAAAAGTTCTGTTTCACCAGCGGCTGTTACTGAAAGGTGATCTTGTAGGCCTAGAGGGTTTCACGGACCAAAGTTTGGTGTGCTTCGAGGAAGCACACGTTGGTTTATCAAACGCAACAGTTTGGTATCAGTATGGATTCCAAGTCCCCCAGGGGCCAGTCTCAGAATCCCTCCTCTCGGCAACCAAAGTTAAACTGTTCATACAGTTTGTGCATGGTCGGATAGGTTTCACAGGTTGTGAAGCTGCGGATAGTTACGTTGTCCTAATTACAAGGAGATCAACAAGACTGATTCTGAATGAGATGGAGCTTGTGTCTCTAATTGCACAGAGAACGGGAATGCGCGTAATCACTGCTGGTCTGGAAGACTTCCAGATAGCCCATCTGATTGAGATGATATCATGCGCTAAAGCCTTGATCGGAATGCATGGCTCTCTCTTGATCCTTGCCATGTTTTTACCCCCGGGGTCCGTTCTGCTGGAATTATTCCCTTACGCCATCAACCCCTCACACTACACTCCTTACAAGACGCTGGTTGAACTCCAAGACATGGGAATTGTCTACAGGTCCTGGCGGAATGTGAACCCTGACCATGCTGTTGCTCATCCAGATGCGCTACCTTCCTATGGTGGTATAAACCATCTGAGTCTCGAAGAACAGAAACAAATAATGGAATCAACAGAAGTACCACAACACTTGTGTTGCTCCAACCCCAGCTGGCTGTTTCGTATATATCAAGACACAATTGTTGGTATACCATCCCTGCTGGATGCACTCACAGATGGTCTTGAAGGAAGTAAACAGTTTAGAAAAGTTACGACTGCCTTAAATGTATTTCCCAGTGAAATTCAAAACTTCACGTGCGAAAGAAACATCGGTTTGCACATCTCATGGCAGCAACCTTGGAATGTTGAATATATGAATATTCATGAGGTCAAGTATGAGGTGTGGATACAGAAGTTACATAGGGATGACTATGAAGCTTACATAATGCAGGTAACTGACTATGTTTTCACCGATGGAATTGAAGAAACGGAAAGTTATCGAATTTGGGTAAGATGTATAATGGGAGACAATCAGGGGCCTTTTACAAACGTTATTTGTTGAAGAGTACAGTTTGAATAGTTTTTTTATTTGCAGGGGACTACTATATAAGATGTGTTTTTGTTTATTTATAAAACTAAAGATCACTTGCACTGACGACGTACGCAGCTACTGTCTGCACATGGTCTGCCATTTTGGGATTAAATGGACTCCTGTCTTTTGTTGATATTACAAACTGCACTGGTTGGCATGGACGGCCAAAATTTAACAAAACATTCAATCTTTGCGTAACATTTTTACAAACTGTTTTTACTTTGCATTGATGGCTCTCCGTATGTTTCTCCAACCTTGGTTGGCAAAAACTGGGGCTGTGACGTTGCAAAACAAAGGTCTGTATTGCATGTAAAGAAAAGGCGCGCCTTATGGATAAGTGCGTGCGTCGCCTCAATTGCGCCTTGCGGTGTAAGCTCGTGGGTGCGGCTGTGGCTTGATCGTCACGGGATCTTGCGTTGAAGCATAGGATACCCCATAGCAACACCCTTAGCAGCCACAGCCGTATCCACAGCCGAAAATTCGTATACGGCCGAGCACACAGGGACGTTGACTCCCTAAATATTTAAAATAGAACTGCGTAGCACTGAGAAATGGAGTAGCATGAACATGAAAAGTAGAAGCAGTGCTTACCAACTAGATGGCCGAATTGTCATGCACATGGCTATGCACGTTTGCGCCGGCCAGAGAAATGACGCACTACCGGATGTCCAGGTAGGTTGAAGAGTTGTACACTTGAGGTGCGCAGTGAAGCGGTCAGCCAGGCGACGCACCATCTCAGCAATGTAGTGGACACCGCACTGCTTGCAATGATACAGTGGTATCACTTATCTATCTTGGTAGGTTTGCCTGCAATCGTCCCCGTTGCAACACGTACGTCCAGACATAATTATATCCACGGTACCTCAAAAATTGACGGCTCCAAAGGAAGTTTCACGCCCATAGGACACTCCACCTGTGTTTCTGCCGACTATTCTGCAAGCAGTTCGGTATCCACTAATTGGCGAGGCGACGCGTTGCCTGGCTGACCGCTTCACTTGGCACCTCAGAAGCGAACAACTCAACTTTACCCTAAAAACTATTCTGGATCCGCCCATGGTGCTATGCTCACCATTTTGGGGAGTGACGCGTCGCCTAGATTTGGCACTTTAACACACAGGGGGACATTGACTCCCAAAATGCCGCAACCAAGATTGTTGTGATGACGTCAGGTAGTGTGGTATCAATGCGGCAATGTAGCCGAATAGCCAGAAGGAAAAACACTGTCAATCTTCATGATGTATTACTATTTATGTTTTTTGTATTAATGAGTAAAGCTAGATAACGTGCCTTTCAACGGTTAATCACGCTACAGTGACCGCAGATAGCAGAAAGGTGGTCGTTTGAATGTTTGTTATGACTTGATATGTTGAAATTTGATACTGATATTAACAAAGGTCAACATGTGTCAATATTATTCCGTGTTGCCATTCTGCATATTCAGCAAGACTCTTCAGATTCTATTACTAACCCAGGCCTTCAATTTCACATTCCCTAATACCCAGGGCCCAATTGAATAGAGCTGAAGTGGCTATGCACAAACAATTGTGCTTAACAGAAATAGGTTACCAGGCAAAATACCATGTCACATTGTACCATTTGTGATTGGTTTCCTGCTTTAGTTTTGCTCTGCAGATTGTGGTGTAAAATTGTCTGCTCCAGCAGCTCTATGAAATTGGGCCCGGGGCCTTTGCCTTTATCAATTTCCCTTTATAGAAAAAGCCATCTTAGTAAATGTCGCCTTGTTTCTTCAGGAATGAACATCCAGACCTGCAGAGCTGTACCATTAACTATTAATGAGCCCACAAAGAGTCTCTGTAGACAGATTTAATCATACACACTTGTCCAGCCATACCTATAACAACACCAGCTGGAAAGTTTTATGGTTTGAACAAAATAAATCAAATGAAGCCAATATTTAAAGTGGTCCATTAAATGCAGTCATGTGATTCTGAGACTCCCTGGTGATCATGCGTCCTTGCGAAGCAGACCAACGAGGCGTGATCGCTCAAGGTATTTCTCGAGGGAAAGCAATTCTAATACACAGTGATAATAGTTAATGAGCCAGCAGTATTTTGGAATAGCTCTGATTATCTACTGGTAGGTGTGGAAGACAGTGTTTGGTAAATCGAGGTAAATCGAGGACATCTCTTTGTTCTCCAAAGTGTTTGAACTTATTAACATTATTTGTTTTCATTTCTTTCTTTTTTTAAACGACCCAGATCCCTACATGACACCATCGAAAACTCGCACTTTCACCGTTAGAAACGGTACGTTTTGTTGTAAAAGTGTAACCTTTTTTTGTGGGTGAACACAATCCCTTTCATATTAATGGTCTAAACCATTAGAGATAATACCTTCAGACCTTTTTTTTTTTTTTTTTTAATTATCAAGCCATCTGGAAAGGCATTGATTTCAGGCAGGAGTGGCACAAAACGAAAAAACCTTCACACGCTCACTACAACGTAATGTTTTCTATAAGTAGACTACGCTTTATACATGTACTTGTATGTGTCTTGGGTCAACAAAATCCCTTTCAACATGGTCTACACCATCAGATACAGACCCTTGAGTAGATATGGACAGAATGAATCAAATTCCAAGCCACCAAGCCACTTATAAGCCATCTGGAAGGCATGGTTGATTATAGCCATGAGTGGTTATCGAAGTCCACTATCTTTATTCGGGTATCTTGTTGATCAGTTATGACGTATTAGAGCCGGAAGTGCAATGTATTAATGTGCAATGTTTGAAGAGCTTTGATTTTACCCAACTAGTAAAAAAACATAAATAATGCATAAAAGTATCCAAAAATTAATGAAAACACAACATGTTAAGAAAAACAAATCCAACATGCTTAGACAATTTGGGAAAACAGATGAATCACGTGTTCATCTTAACCTTTGACCTTTAATATTACAAGCTTTACATGAATGGCAAATTTGTTTAAAGGAAACAAAAGTATCTTACAACACTGACTAGCTTGAAATTTGTGGAATAAAAATAAGTAATGCAATACACTTGCATTTTTAAGAATTCAAAATTCACGATCAGATAACTTCTTAAGAAATTTCTCAGAAAATAGTTTCAGACTTACAGAAATCGGTCCTACCCATTACAAAAATACCCTAATTTGGAAACGGTTTATGTACAACAGCGTATATATACTAGTACAATACAGAAACCCTATTGGGTCTTTAAACAAATTAATGAACTGTCCTACAGGAAGCTAACATATTTGACTTAGAAATACTGAAACACCCCAAAAACTAAATTATACAGAAAATGAAGAAGCTGCACGGGGTGATTTCAACATCAACTGAGGATGAAGTGTTTCATACAACATTTGGAGAAAACGATGCTCAAACTAAAAAGAACAGATTGTTCAAAAGAAATCTCACAGAAATTTGTTTCACGTTCACATTGGCCAAGTGACTGCACTATAGCCATCATATCCATCCAAAATATAACAGAAATTTGGCTTCGACTGCGAACTGCAAAGCCTAACAAATGAATACAAGTTGAGCACCATTATAAACGGTGTGTAGTACACACAAATTTTTACAAAGTAATACACCATACACAACTTCGTAAACACTTTGTATGAGCGTGTTAGCCTCGTAGGTGCATACAGGGCTCAATTTCACAAAGAGCTAAGACTGATCATGTGTATCAATCTTCATTGCTAAGCAAAGTGTGATGTCACAATACAAATCACTATGGCAATACTGACAACTCATCTTTAGATGAATCTTAGTGCTTTGTGAAATCCAGCCCAAAACAGCTGGTCTAGTAATGACAAATTTTGTCACCAACTAGACCAGCGTACACCTCATTCTACGGCTAGTGCGCATCAAAAGTATTTGCGAGGTTGTCCATAGTGAAGCCATCTTGGGGGTTTTCCCAATTAAAGCAGTGCAAACCAAGGCCAGAATAGGAAAAAAAAGAGTCTGTCCCCTTTCTATGTTGAATGAGAACCAGTAAGGCATTATTGCTATTTTATACTGGGAATAAGACAAACATGGTGGCAATCTTGATATTCCAAGATCCAGTGGAAATCTTCCACTGGATCTTGAGTATCAAAGCTTTACCAAACTTCCTGAGAACTTTAACAGGACGAGATTAATTCGGGGAAAATCAGGAGGGAAAAAGACTGATTCGAAAATTGGTTTGTTTTAAAAGTGTAAAGAGATATGGAAGATTTATATGTGTTTGTTCGGTGAATAGGAAAAATATGAGGGGTGAGAGTTATTGCTGACAAAACGGTATGAAAATAATATCCAAGTTTTAGGAAATGCCATCATTTCAACATTCTTGTAACCCTTAGATTTCAAAGAGCTTTGGGGAAAAATATCCATAGCGATAAAGAAGTAGATCAAATAGGATTTCTTTATATCTGAAGAAAATAACAGCTACTTTTTTGTCAACAGGCAGACATAAAATTGTCGGAATTCAGATAAAGATCTGAAATTTCTGAAAATCATGAAAAACGATTGACATATCAAACAAAAATGGTTCATTAAAACATACATTAAACAAAAAAACCCAACATACTTTGAAAAGTAAGGTTAAAACCTGTATAAAATACAAACTGGCCAATGCTTTACTCAAGTGAAATTAAAACTGGCTCTCCTTAGAAAGAAAACAGTTTAAAACATGTTTAAAATAATGCAGATTGAGAATTTATAACAGTCAAATGTAAACTGGGTAGACAAAAATCATCACAAAATGTTTAATGTGATTGGGCTGATCTGAACCACCTAGTTCTAATCCAACAAGCAGTATTAACTCATCATTAACATTTCAAGACATATAAAATCTGAACGAAAAAAAGAGAGTTAATGTCTTCCTAAAAATCAAGATTTAAAAAAAATTGTTAAACAATTCCAACATTACAAAAAATAAAATAAACAAACATCAAGTAAAAACAAACAAACCATTATTCGTTAAATTAAATAAACTATTTGCAAAAATACCAAGTTTGTCAGAGAAACCCACAAAAATACTTTTGTATCATTTTTAGAGAAGTGCTTTCATAAAAAACAGTAAGCCTAGAGAAATGTTAAAACATGATTTAATTTTCCTGTCGCTTGTCAACCGTAAACAATTCCTTGAATGCTTTCGGTCCTGCTGAAAAATTTTCAAAAAATTCTTTACAAAATTTTACATTACTTCATTTTGTCTTCACTATTTCATTCAGACACTCCAAAAATGCCCATTTTTACAATACAACTTTCTTGACGACCACTAAATTAATTTCTCTGCTCCTCCAAAACTACACAGTATAAGACCTGCATCCAATTTCATAGAGCTGCTTAAGCAGAAAAACCAGCTTAGCACAACAAAATTATGCTAAACCAGAATATGGTTACCTGTTAAAATACCATCTGTGATTGGTTTCCTGCTCATTTGTGCTTAGCAGAAAATGGTCAAGCAAAAGTTTTTGCTTAAGCAGCTCTATGGTATTCACAAAACAATTGTGCTTACCAGGTCACCAGCCAAAAAATACCATTTCATTTGTCATTGGTTTTCTGCTTAATTTTGCCCAGTGGGAAGTTTTTGTTACAGCAATATTTTCTGCTTAAGCGGCACTATGAAACTGGGCCCTGGGTCCAGTTTAACAGAGTTGGCAAGCATAAAAAACCTTTACTCAACAGAAAAAGTTAACCAGCCAAAATGATGTTAAGTTTAATACAGTGTTGTGACCGGTACCCTGCAAATTTGATTGCTTTCCAACAAAATTTGCAGAGCACAATTTTCTGCTTAACAAGTTGCCATCAGAATTTTCAATATGCAAATCTCGTGCATATTCAATTTTTTTTCCTTCCCACAAATATTGCTTTAATGTGTGAAGGACACAGAATCGTGCATTTTAACATTCAAATTTGCACGAGACATGCACAGTCCATGCTCTTTACCAATCCTACATGGTTACATGACCTCCAACAGCAAGTCGGCAGCCCAGGGTTCACATCCTTCATCGGTCTGATTTGAGGCTGATGATGCGCTGTGCAAGGCGGTTGGGCTCCATACAAATCCGTTTTGGAGAGCTGTCGTTAGCGTCCCCGAGGGGCAGGACCCGCTTGGGCGTCTGTCGCTCACCTCCCAGTTTGATCATGTTGTTAATGTCACGCAGATTCTGAAAGTAGGAATATTGATGATAGATAAAAGTTTGCCAAATCATTCATGTTTGGCATGAAACCATGCATGCCAATTTAAGCAAAGTCTCAAGGACATTTCCATGGTTAACCATGTTAGGTCAAGCCCGAATTGGTGGCTGCAGCTGTTGCTCAAGGTGTTCCTATGAGCATCTTATTTTCCCCAGAATTGCCGGAATCATTTCCATTTTGAGAGTAATGCTGGCATAAAGAAACCTTGACTTGACAAAGCCAAGAGAACAAAGGCCTGGAATCGGGAATTTCACAACGACCCCTACACAACGGGCAAAATCAACAAAATTTTTGACTCCGTCGTCTTTGTGTGGGTAAAATAAAGCATTACACGGCATGTACTGGTTTTAAGAGTTACCACATTCCTAAGCTTGTTGATGCAGAAATTATTTTTCTCAATTTCAGGTGATCAAAAAAACCACATTTAGAGATTCTTACCTTTGCAGGGCTCTTGTTGATGAAGTAGAGCATGCCCTGATTCGGACTGGTCGGAATGGAGTTAGCATGAGGGGTAACGTACACCTCGTGACGACTCGACACCTTACGAGGTGACGCTGGATGTGTCCTGATGACTGGCATTGGTGACAATGAGGGCGCTTCCAGGTTCTCTTGGCTGCCCTCACTTGGTGGTGCGAAGCGAAGTGCAAAGTGCTGGATTCTCTTAACAAATATCTGCAAACCAAATGAACATTTGAAAACGGTTGCAAGTTTGTTTTAAAAGAGAGCTACATAAATTGCAATGACAGGTTTTGAATTAACACATTTTTGTTGAACACAAAAACTTTACCAATGTACAAATCTTTATGCAATCCATACAAAGCCATTATTAAACACTACCTGTATTAAATATCTTTAGTGCCATGCAGTTTAAGCTGTAAATTACTACTTATATAAACAAAAAATTACAAATAAAAATTCCAGAACAAATGACTGCAGTCAATGCATACACAGGTTCAAAGCTGACTTCCCAAACTTCATTTTGGTGACACCTTGAACTTTCACTAAGGTCATTTTATGATCACTTGTAATATAGTCCTTTATCATGCTGCCACCATCTTGGTCATGTTCCCTGTATCCAATCACAGTAGTAGATGCTAATATTCAATGCACAAAAAGGAACCAGACTATTTGCCCTTCCAGCCTCGGTTTGGTAACATTGTTTTGAATGGGGAAAAAATCAAGATGGCCGCGCCATGATAAAAGTCTGTTGCAACCAATACAAGGGCAGTATACATATATATATACACAGTCCTAAAAAGGCCCATTTTATTAAACACCCCAGGACATTCAAGAAGCTCCTGAGGTAGAACAAGGGGGAATACAGGAGGGGTTATAACATCGAGGGGAAATGAGGGGGAGGCATTATAGAAAAAGAAAGGAGGCGGTGGGAATGGTTGGAGAAGAACAAAGGGTGAACTCTGCTTTGTCAGTTTTGAGATTTGCTTGTTCTCATATATTAGAATGAAATAGTGTTGAGATGTTTTCAGACTTTCTTTTCATGCAAGCTTGTTAAAAACCTTAAAAACTAGGTTTGTTTTTACCAACTGCAGCCTCCCGAATCTAGGCATTGATTTATTTCTTACCGAGTTGTAGAAGGTGATGAGGTCCCCTCGATCTTCATCTTCAAAAGATGAACTGGTTCCTGCCATCCTTGTGGGGGTGGGCGGGGCACTACCAGGATGAGGGGTGGGGAGTGTGCTTGCTGAACGAACTCTTAGCCCATGTGGATTTTGGTTTGAATCAACTATTATAAACAAACAATCATTTCGTTGAAATTAACAAAACTTTATCTTATGGAACTTTAAATTTAGATTTAAAAAATTATTTTTTTTACAGTGGTACAAGATTATTCAAGGGCTTAACATGGATTACTCATGGAGTTTTTAGATGAATAATCAAAGTGCGTGACCTAAGGGCCAAATTTTACAAACAACAAGGTTCTGCAAGGTTTGTGCAAAAACGCTGCGTGGAATAGTGTAGAATCGCTGTGCCATTAACTGTGTGTGTACACCTGGGTTATTTTAAGCAAGCTACAACCTTTTGACATTGTAAAACTCCTATTTATTTTAGGAGATACGACCTTGTTGCACAGACATGGCAATGACTTATCCTCACAAAGCAGGGTTTTACTATCTCAGGCACTGTGGAAACATTCTCTTGCGCCTGGTACGCGCCTGACTTTTGAGACGCTCCTATGCCAGCCTGCCATGTGATACCACACTGTGAATGTATCATCTACACAATACATACACAGACACAGTTAGTTTTGTGCATAGTTTTGGAATCAGGTTGGCTCAGTACTTTCTTTCCCTGCCTTTCACCTTTATGGACCCCTGTTCGAATCCCACCTCGGACCAGAGTCTTGCATGTGAATTGGGTTTTCAGTCCCTACCTGATTGCGTGGGTTTTCCCTATTTGGGATTTTTCTCCCACATAAACTGAACATTTCTTCTTGTTTCCTATTCATCTAATCAACAAATAAAAATAAACAGTCATGACACCATACACAATTCGTGCGGTTGAACAATTTCAAACTGTTTTTCAACTCCCCGGAAATATGGTACCAAGAGTAGGAAGGTTAATACGGGAATCCAAACTTTCACATGTTCACTCCTGACTAACCTTTTTGTTTGTCAGCATCCGGTGAGCTCTGGCGTGACCCATTCCCGTTGGTCCCGTTGGTCGAGTGTTGCCTTCGGTCTTGGAGGAGTACGCTGCGATAGACGTGGCTCTGGGCCTGAGGCTGACGACGATACGCTCTCATAATATCTTGGAACTTCTGATCTTGCTTGGTTACCTAGCAGAAATTGCAAACAGAAAACACCTTAAACACTTGCCTGATGACATGAACACTTGATTTAGAATTCTCCAGACTAACCACACTGATGTTGATGAGTCAGATGGCTCGAGGCAAGCTTTTGCACCGCTCATGAAAGGGCTGTGTCACACACAGCAGTTTACCGGAAACCAGTTCCAGCCAATCTCCAAGATCTCCAATTCACATGTTAATTTACATATAACTATTTAGGGGACAATAACATAGTGTAGATAAATATCTATTATACTACCAAAGTGTTCATGTTGAATGCAGTGCATTCGCTTGCCTCCAAGCTGCCTGTAAAAATTGGCATGTGTGACGTGGCCTTAGGAGAGGGCAATCATTCATACACAATATCCAATGAATATGTATGACAAAAGGTTTGCTGATCTTCAGGTTGCTGTGTGACTTTGAAAAAGTGGGTGCAAACCTATTCAACTTGGCTTGCAGCAATTTTGCTCACAGACCAGTCAGGTGTGAAAGTCATTGCTGAAAAAACTTCAGGTCTGAATCTGGGATCCAAATTTTAGGAGGTACGTTGAAATGATGACATTTCCACCTTTAGCAACCCCTGCTGCCTATTTCACAAAACTTTAGGCAACTGCGTTAAGTCCACTTGCACAACAATTTTTGTGCAAATTGTGCCACAACAAATCCTGCACAAGTTAACTAACGCAATCATGTTAAGTTTCGTGAAATTGGTTGCAGCTTGAGTTACAGATTTCAGGAGCTTCTGGGAATACTATCCTCAGCGCTAACGAAGTAGATCAAAAGACATGATTTCTTTTTTATAACTGAAGAAAAAAAAAGAAAAAAATTCCACTATACAGAGAAAAAAAGTCTGAACTCAAGATAAAAGTCTCAACCCTGATCAGTGTACTTCAACCTACCTTGCACATCAGGTATATTGCACTCATGATGATTTGGTCTAGATGCCGGTCCCTCATTAGGTCAACATGCTTGGTCAACGAGTACTCGATACATGTCCATGTCTTGCGCCGTAAGTCGTCTGAGAGATTCAGCTTGTGGGCCAGGTCCAACAGACGCACGTTGACCAGGTGGAAGACCTGAAGAATACAAGAAAACAGAGAGTTCTCACAGATAGTGTCAGACTGTTGAGTCCATGCAAAACATTGAATCTCTGAAAGATACCCATTATGTAGAACGCAAATTTCAAACTGAACAAGTGCACACACAAACCCAATGGGAGGCTTTGTGGACACTAGGTAGCAGCAGACTTTACCAGGTGAATCCATTGCTCTCGGAAATGTGTGCATGCTCAAAATATGAAAACAACGGAACATTACCTGTTATCTACTGCCACCTTGCATCCCACACTCCCCCACTAAGCTGAGATTTTGTGCTAGGTATGATGTAACAAAATCCAGATACAAACACCTTTGCACTTCAACAAAATTTTTGCTGAGCTTAGATAGGTCGATTAGAACAGTTAGAACAGTATCCAAAAATATACCAAGTGATTGTTAATAACTTTGCATGGTGTACCTGATAAGAAGTAAATTTGCAGGTACAGTCGTGTGTTAATCTCTTCTGGGAGTAAGTATTGGCTCTGAAATCAGCCATTGGTATGGTCTTGACATTTTTATCAGTATACTCTGCTCATTTTGAGGCCTGTCTGCTCCTAGAGATGAGCAGAGTATACTGTTTGAAACGTGGAAACCAGACCAACGGCTCTTTTCAACACCACCACTCCTCTCAAAAGGAATTTACACATGGTTGTACCCACAACTTCATTAATAACAGTAACTTCTTATAAAAAAACCTAAAAATCATTACAAGTGGATCATCACTCAAGGATCTTAATTTTACCTTTCTGAAAAAGAGTCCCACTGATCCAGCTCTTCTTGGTTTGCTTAATGCCAGGGCAGCTTGATCAACATCCCCTTGCCCGGCAGACGTCACACTGATCTCCATCTCTTCCTTGACTGGGGATTTACTCGTTGTTGCATTCGACGGTTGCTGGGTTTGACCTCGGGTCATGACCCTTGGAGAGGTCGTGACCTTCAGCGGGCTGGAGACAAACTTGATCTTGCCATCTTTGTCTTTGATGCCTTCGTTTAAAATGCAAAGAAATAATGGACTTTATCAAACTGGACTATGTCCAAAACTCAAGGTTAATTATTTGTGTCAGTATCCAAACCATAATGACATTATCAATCAAAGAAGATCAAGTACAAGAATACAATTTTACTTCAGAGATTTGAAAAAAATCTAGATCAGGGGATCTCTTTAAGAAGCAAAGCTTGTAGGCAATGGACACATGCAGTGAGACAGAAATCAAAGAATGTTAATTGAACCGATTAATATTATGGGGACATCCACAACTAATCAAAAAGCGACAGGGGTAAAGTAACCGACACAAAAGTGTCTCAGATTATTCAAACTCTGTGAAAAAGCAACAATATTTATCTTAAATCACAAGGACTTAAATGCCAATAATAATGAATGGTTGGTATGGCAAAACAGTTCAATATGTGTCAGCCATCATGTCAGTTCCAATGCCTACCTTTCATATTTAACACACACTTGTTTTCCTCATACCTTGTATTGTCACCGTGACTGTCTGGGGTTGTGTCACCGTCCTCGTCTTGGGTTGTGTTAGGGTTATGGCCTTGGGCTTCACAGACACGGTCACACCGCTCTCCAGCGTCGTCTCGGCAAGAAAGCTGTCATCCGTGGTGCCGTTTGTTGCCTGGGCAGCAGTCGGTGATGAGGACTCCTCGATGGGACTAGCGACGACAAACAGTCTACGCTTGGCACTACCAGGGGACGGTGAGCTGAACCGATCACGGGCGGAGGTTGGGGACTGGAGGAGGGCGTCTGAAATTTAAAGAAGTAAAAATGACAGGGGTGTGTTTGTGACAAAATAGTTATTCTGGAAAATTGGCAGGGGTATCATCTTAGTCTTGAGATGAATCTATTCACGTCTCATAGAAATTTGCAGGTATCATCACAACAAGAAATCTAGAGGTGTGGCCATAAAAAGAAAACAAATGTCTTTCTTGGATATAATGCGTCTTCAACTCTTTAAAAAAAATCTTGAGGTTAGAGGAGATCACTGACAGATTTGGAAATCAGAAAATAACATCAACAAGCCTGAAATGCACATTGTGATTTGAATGTGTGTCCACCTATTGGGATCTTATTGATTCCTTGCACCAGCATCACATGCGACTACTGTCTGCCAATCTCCCCATTTTGGGACTCAAATTGGAGGTAAAAACAATGTGGTAAAAGTGTGTAAAACAGGCCTGATTACTTCGTTCTTAAAAGGGCAAAGGCATCAAGGCAGTTTCTTTTTGATAAAGGGCACATCTATGAGGAAATTCTAAGTTTCTATTGGAGCATTTCAAAGGCACCAAGGCAATGACCAGTGACAATGGAGGCAATTGCCCTCGATGCCTCCATGAAGTAACAGGCCTGGTGTAAACACCGCGTCACCTAAAATGCACTTTCCATACACTGTATGTATAACACATGCAGACACTGACTTCCATTATTTGATTGTTGTGATGACGACGTCAGGTGAATTTGGGTCACATTGTATAGAGAAGTTTTACACAAACCTTTTCTTGCTGGGTCTGACTCCATGAGCATCCGGACACGCTGATGGACGACGGGTGACCGATAGGGCTGGGGTCCACTTCCGTTAGCTTTAGTGCCATTATCCTGCTGTGTGGTGATGGAGACGTCTTCACAGGATGGTGGACCGTCCTTTGACTCCCTCAGTGCTCCCCAGACTGGAGAGTCGCTACGCCACGCTCGGTCCTGGAGTATCTCCTCTTCCACCTGTAATGTAAGTAATGTTCTTATTATAAATAACAATAATAAGAAGAATCTTTGTTCTCTTGGCTTTGTCGAATAAGTTTTTTTTGTGTGTGCCAGCGGTACCCTAAAAGAAAAAAGATTCTGGCAATTCCACTAAAAGAATCCCGCCATGGGGACGGAACTACAAAAAAAAGAATTCCGGCGGCAACTGGTTCACAAAATCTTTCTCTTTTATATAAGCTCAACTTTTAGAATTGAAAAGCGCCAGTTAGATTTGTAAAATTTCAAAATTGTGTGTTTGTAAAAACACTAGACTGCAGGACATGTTTGGTTGTAGACTTACTGGCCAAGTGCTAAAACTACTGGACTTTGGCCAGTGGTTTTGTGAGTATTTTGAGCCAAAAACATTGAGACAGTACTACTCACATGGTTGAGGTGTTTGACAATGTCCCTTGAGAGACCTTCTTCAGCCCTCAGCAATAACTCAATCACTTTGTAGAAATGGAATGCCGGCAACTCAAAGATCTCAAGAATCCATGGAAATGACCTGAAGACCAAGGATGAACGATATAACCAAATCTGTGCAGTAAAAACCTTGGCCCCACTTTCATGGAGTGGAAAGTATTGCTGAACAAAATTCTGCTTAGAAAAACTAAGCAGAAAACTGGTTATAAACAGTACATTTGACATGGTATTTTGGCTGGTAACCTTTTTTTCTGGTAAGCACAAGTTGTGTTGAGCAAATTTTTGTGTTTAAAAATCAGCTGTATGAAACTGGGCCCAGGTGATATTGTAACTGTTCTAATAAGTTTCAGATGCAGTGCACACAATGAAAGTAGTTCCGGTCGGCTGTCCCAAAATGACTTTGGTATGAATGCTAGAGAAAGTTGAAATTCAAATAGCTCGTTGGGGTCTCACCCGGATGCGCATACCCAGGTCAACCCAGGCAAGCTAATCGCACACAACCAATATGTGAATACATGTACAGTCGACTCTCGTTAATACGAGCTCGGATGTTACGAGGTTCCAGTTAATACGAGGTATTTTGCCGGTCCCGAACTGTCCCGTGCGTGTTTTAATGCATTTAAATACGGATGATACGAGCACGGTCATAACGAGAACACGGATAATACGAGGTATTCTTGCGGCCCCGTAACGAGCAAATGTATTGTTTGTCTTACTTTTATAGCGAGTTTGGGGAATCAATTGTTGGGCATCGATAGTTTACCTTCATGGAGGTGAAAAATTGACGTCCCAGCCTTTCAAATCATGTGCTACCGCTCCGTTGATCATGATCAATAGAGGTGCTATTTGAGCGTTGGCAATGGTACCAGTCTATTAAATGGTAGTATTTGTACAACGCGAATGAGAGATGGACACCAGACCGTTTATTGTTCGCTGGTATCCCGCCTTGGCTATGAGCTATCTCGCATTACTTACTAAGGTACGGTGTGACAACCAATGAAAATCAACATTCAACTTGTCATGTTGGCCGTTGCGACCGAAACTTGGCTGCCAAGAACGGCAAGTTAAAGTCATATGCGTTTCTTTTTCAGTCATGAAAAATGTAAATTGTTTCATAAATTGACTTTCGAAATAAATTAATTAAATCAAAACAGTTTTATTTGCCCAAAATGTTGTATGTTTGTATGGTACATGTACCTGTAAATCATCACAGTTATGCAGTTTCTATTGCAGTACGGGTGCATTTATACACGTGCGTCCATTTATGCATGCAATGTGCATTGTTAATACCGCGCTCGGATAATACGAGGTTCGGTTAATACGAGAAAAACGGGCCAGTCCGGTGGACCTCATATTAACGAGAGTCGACTGTATAATCATAAAAGGACATGTACTTCCAAACCCTTAGCTGAAAGCACATATCTACATGAAAGACATATCTACATGAAAGATTCCTAGTATTATGCAGGGTGCTGGTGAGTGAGGCCAACCAAAGTATGCAGACGTTTCTGAGTATTAAGCGTTCAATCTTCAGGAGAAACAAATGTGTTATTCATCACTTACTTTTGAGAGTTATAGGCAAATATAATGACTTCTAAGCAGCATGCTAGGAGGGAACGATGGAAGATGTCATGATCCAGTAATGTCTGTAAAATAAATTACAACAAAAGTATCAAAAAATATATATATATATAAAAAACATATGGGAAACTGATTCAATTTTGAGGTATGCACATTACATGACAATTTGGCTGGTAACCTTCTCTTCTCTGTGCTCAGCACTTTTATGAAGTGCCTGAATCCATTCCTTACCGATAAGTCCATCTTGCCCTTGTGTTCCACTCGTCTCTTCTCGCTAGCTAGGATACTCTCCAAGGCTTTGTAGTAGAGGCTCTTTGCCAATGTTAACCTCCTCTTAGCAAAATCTATAGGAGGCCCATTTCCGTCATCCTGTCAAAAAGAAACAATTGTAAAACACTGTAGAGAGGCAAATGCAGACCACACATACACATCGTCTGACGCTTCGTTTCACCCACACAAGGACAAATACAAAGAATCCCGCCAGGGGGACAGAAAAAAAAGGAAGCAACTGGTTAAATTTTACACAAAAATACAAAACACACATCATTCATCAGCAGGCTCAGAAAATTTGGCATGTATACGTGTCATCCAGCGTATCTGTTAACAAGATTTGAACCCTTCAGAGACCATAGCAAGATTTGACACGCACACTCCTTCAAAACACACTGGGGATCCAACTCCAGAAATGAAGGAACTAAGATATACTGTGGTGATGATGTCAGGTGATTTGGCTCCATTGGATCATAGCACACAAAATGATGAGAAATCTCACCTGAGTATATCTCTGACAGAACAACTCCCCCATCTCCTTGACACGGTTGACGATGGACTCTGAGATGTCCTGACTGCAGCACTCCGCCAGGATGGCCTGCAGTTCGTCACTGGGGCCCACCTTGCGTCCTACCAACAATGCCTGCAGACGACTGACCGTCTGGGTTGCTGTGGAGACCGGGGTGACTGTCGGGTCTTTATCTTTCAGATAACGCCGGTTGGTGAGGGGTGTGGACGGACAGAGGGTTTTGACCTGCAGAGGAGATTAAGGGTAAAAGAGTCATTTACATAAATCATCAGCATTCTGCCAAATTGATTTGTCAAAACAAAAGGAAAAAAGATGTGTTTTGCTGTAAATGCTGGCATGTGCATCAGGAGAGTACTGCTAACCTTTTGAGAAACATCTTGCATGAATATGTTACAAGAAAAAAGACAGAAGTCCAATAAAAGCATTCACATTCTTCTTTCAAGGACCGGTACCCTACCTTCTCAATATACTGAGGCAGGTTTCGTTTAGCCTGCATCCTCTCTCTCAGACTACCAGCTTCTTTTATTGCGGGCGACTTCGCTGGGGTGCCTATCTCCTCGTTTGCATCGTCGCTCAGGAAAATTCGCTCGTCAAAATCTCCCTTGGTCAGAACATACTCCTCGTACTGTTTGTTGATGCTTTTACTGCGAAAGGTGAACATTTTATCCAAATCAGTAAACACACTAAATAAATATTAACCCTAACTCCCTTGAGTGATTTACTAGGATCCTTCCTCACTCTAACAAAATTCAACGTTAAATGTTAACTCAACACCCAATATGATTATGGTGGTTTGCCAGAGTTTACCAGAGCAGTCTTCAGTCCAACAGAATCAAGCAAAACATGCAGTTGGAATTTGAAGAGTTTGGGATGGCTAGGGTTTATGATATACTGTAACAGACCTGCCAAGATTGAAAAGTCAGAAATTTAAACACCTCAAGTCGATCCACACGTCACATCGACATACCTTGCAAGAAATTCTTGAATGCATTCCTGGCAAAACTTCTGTAACCGTTTTGGGGGTTTGTTTTTACCCATCTTGCTCAGACAAATCACATAACACTTGAATCTCAGAAGAAAAATTCTCTATCGCATGTCATTGTTATAAAATGGCGCCCTCTTTTGTTAATATTTCTCTTTCTGTTGGAAATTCTCCCTGTTTTTAGAAACTTAAAATCAGGACAATTCTGATTAACTCGGAACAGATGGCCGGTATGTGTAATGAATGGCTGGATGAGAACACCAACTACAGGATTGTCCATGCAGAAATAAATCCATCATAATCAATCAAAAACAAATTAGTAGGGATTTAGGTGCTGGGTTCCTGAATTTTTACGTTGATATTTCCCATAGAACCGAACACAGAGAACGATTTGTGTGCAGTTACATGTATCTGTGTGTACCTGTCAATAGCACATTGCATGGAATGACGTCATTTTTGCTTGTCAGATGTCAGACAAATATACCACCACTTACGTGATTACCGCATCGGCGTGCCAGACTGCACTAGTACAGTATTATAGCGCGTATTGTAAGTACGATCGACAAACGTGTCCGTCAGTGACATTAGACACGTAATCTGAGATCCAAGTACTTGCGCGACCTATTTATAGCATTAGTGCAGAGTGCTATTCGTGCGTGCTACCAATTTAACTGTATGGCAAATTTTCATTGGTTGGACAGGATCATTTTGCCTCATGGGCATGTCACATGGTATTGATACACAGCCAACAGCTGACATAGAGGGCATCTAAACCCGACTTAAGGGACAAGCACTCTCCGTGTTCTACTTCTTTGATATCTTCTCAGTGAAGCTTACCTGTTTAGTTCAAATGAACTGGTGTCCACTAGCCCAGACAACTTGTCCAAGTTCCCTTTCAGCACCTAGTGGGGGATTAGATGAAGGGGATATGTTATTTGTGGGGAATTTGCATTTAAAGAAACCTAAGCCAATCAGTGTTAAATAATACGTATCGACTGTGAATCTGTATTCTTGACTTTGATGATTTTAATGTTAATACCATCACGCAGAAGAACACCAACACCTCAAGTGTAATCTAGGAGGGTGGTGGAAAGTGAAGTTTGGCAGTGTAGGGAAAAAAGGCATTCTTAGCTCTTTCTACGAACTGCAACTGTTTACCTTTTCATCGATGAGTTTTCGGATGTGGGGTTTCCACCAGTGCTCCTTGATGCCCTTAGCCTCCAGGATTAAACCATCATGGAGATCACACAACTTCTCTATGATGCACGGGCAATCTTGGGGCACTGCATAATTACGACTTGAGTAGTTCTCTGGAAGACCTGGAAAGTGATTTCAAATTTTGTTGTTGTTGCCGTCAAGAAGGTAACACTAAAAAAAGTACGCACACAATTACAAACATGCAATTTTTGATTTGCAAAAAAAAAGGAGAAAATTGCCAACAACACTTGGCATTGAACATTAATTTTCAGTTTTCTATGGCATTATTATTGAAGACATAAAGAAGGAAATCAGCTGGTCAGCTGAACTGTTGCATGCCTGCAATGACCAACTTGTGAAACAAAGATAGTGACCACGGGCAAAGAGGCGTTTTCCTCTGTGAAGTATTAGGGTCCAATTTCATAGCATTGCTGAACAGAATTACATTTTCATGCTAATTACAGCACAAACTTTTGCTTTAAAAGCGTAAGAGTGTTTCACAGGTTAGCAAGAAAATTTGACGGCCAGTTGGCGCGATCGCTGTGGATTTGCATTGTGACGTCATTCGTTTGCTTACAGTAAACACCGGAAGGTTAGCATGCGTTTTCCAGGGCTTATGGTTAGCAGCGCTATGAAAAGGAAATCGCACAGTAAGCATGAAGTTAAGCGACTTTAATAAATTGAGCCCTTGTCTAAAAGGGGGTAGCTCTCCTTGGTGAAGCAAAACACAGGGACAACATTTAGCATACCATACAGGTCCCTCATTATCAACTGCTCTTCTCTTCTGAAAATACAAGCTCTTAAAATGTTTTAAAATTTGTTAGAAAGTTCCAACACATCAATGACCAGACCAGACCAGAAGAATTGTAAGCTTACCTGAGAAGTCAGGGTTGAGAAGGTCTCTACGATTGGCCAGGACAATGTTGGCAAATACCAGGTCCAAACAGCACAGGAGTAAATGATACGAATTCACAAGATCGTCGCTGATGGCTGGGAAATTACCTGTGGGTATGGTACAGTACAATTAGTAACAGCACTAACATCCTCAACCTTCAATCCTCAACTCAAACTGCATGTTTTGTTTGATTCTGTTGGAATTGAGGAATGCACTGGTAAACAGACTATGCTTTACAGGCATACCACCATAATCAGAATCTAACTGTTTGGAAGCTGAGTTACCATATGGTGTTTGATTTTGTTAGAGTGAGGAAGGATCCTTGTAAATCGCCCTAGGGTGTTACAGTTTTTAAGTATTCACACTACTTTCAGTTTTGGGAATATTAAAACATTTTCTTGGAAAAATATGGTTCACAATCATATAGCAGGTACAAAATTGCCAAAATTTAACAGGTTCAGGCGTACAAATATGCACAGAGTTACACGCTCTACTACAAATATTCTGGACGCAACAAATTACCTTATCTAAAAATATAAAAAAAAGATAATAAAAAAAAAAATAGTTGCAACAAGTACGGTTTGAAAGTCTGCATGGTTGAATTGTCATCTTTAGAATTTTGATCTCTGTATGTTTAATGTTAGACCTATCCTTTGATTGTGCAATTTGAATGTTTGCCATCAAATAAAATAAAATTGTTTCGGTTCTGAATTTAGACAAAGTAACTCAGTGATGCAATCAGCATCATCCATGCACTAGAAATCAAAAATAACTTTCAAAAAAAGAAAAGGTTCAACATATTCAACAAACATGATGGACCACCATTCTTCTAGATCACTCAGGCATTCAGTATTCTATAAAAACTACTCAGTGGTGCTCCAAAATTTACACTGGACTGCTGGGCCCAGGCCAGTAAGTTTAGCCTTGGGCCAGTAACAGGGCTTGAAATGGACAGCGGACCCGAGGCCAGTGATTTTAGCACCTGGCCAGTAAACTCACGCCCAGACAAGTTCAGCAGTCTTGTGTTTAATAATACCCAAATGTGTACAAATTTAATACAACCATATTAGGTTCAAATGTTGACTTGGAGTCTGATAATGACCTTTCAACTCTGTTTAATATCAGAGTAAACCTATAAGGCAAGTGAGATAAATCTTCTCTTAGTGCTTGTTCAAATAAAAAAGTTTATATGTTACTCTGCATATTAAGACATTTTTCCTTCTCATTTAGATTCTGGTCTTGTAACAAGAAATTCTGGTCCAGTAAAATTTTGAATCAGAAGCCCTACAGTCTTTGGATCCACCCTCCCCCCCCCCCTAAATTTGAACCCTGGAATCATTCATATAGATCGGTCAGCCTGCAACTTTATCCTCTGAAGAAGCAAGTCCACTTTTCTCAAGGTCAACAACTATGGCTTCCATCTTAAAGATACATGCAGTGAAATTAATCAGTTCTAAGCATGGCCCTGTGTTCTACCTTACAAGAAGACATGCTTGCTATTATCATTAAATTCATATTTCAAGATTTTGAATTACCGATAACATACAATCCTGATAAAAGTTAAAAACAAGCAACACACAAGTCTGAAGTGCCTTACCGAACAGCAAATGAAGTGTTACATTCAAAATTCACTTGCCAGCTAGCCAAGTTTTATACCCTTCTGAATCGAGAGAATTTGCGTGCACACCTCCAATTTTGTACTGTCGTTCAATTACATGTACCCAGTTAAAATATGAAAAAACCCAAGTGGATCACATATGGCCCAGCTATTAAACGATATAATACTGAGTTGAAAAAAAAGTCCCGGGCAAGTTATGACATGCCATGGGTAGAAGCAATGTTCCCCTTCCAGGTGATGACAAACATCATTAACATAACAAAGGACTGTGCCCCATGTAGAGGTCAGGTACTAACAAGGCACACCTGACTGCTGCATGGAAATCAAGTAAAGGGCACATGATCATTGGCTTGTGTAGGCCTGACATGGGCAAGTATAATGAATAATTCATGAGTAGACATGAGGGGGCACTTTTCATGTCTACAATGGACACCAGTGAATCAGGGCCATTCATGAATAATTCAACAGTTGATAAGGATTATAGTATACAAATATTGACTGCTTCGAGTGGCGTAGTAAAACTAGTCACTCAAGGTGATCCCCAGAGCAGCCTATCTTCCTGAGGCGGAGCTGAGGGAAAATAAGCGGCTCAGGGGATCACCGAGAGTGACTAGTTTTACTACGCCACTAGAAAAAGCGGTCAATATTTGTTTTATAACACCTCAATTTCATCCATTTTGTGGTAATATTCGTTAAACAACTATGCGTATAACAGTCTTCAAACAACTGTATACAATCTGACAGGAAATCTTGACAAAAAGAAAGAAGGGGTACCACACTGCCTTCGTTCTCATATCGTATTTCAAATGCACGTATTATTTGATCGTTTTACCGGGTTCGAGGTTGTCATTGGATAGTACCATTTAGTAGTTCTTTTGGTCGGTGTGCAGTGTGATAGTAAAAATACACAACACAGTGTGACGCACGTTCGACCAATCAACAGATAGAATTAAAGGAAGAGGTGTTATAAAACCAGATGGAAGCATGGGGGGAATGTATTATGAATAATTCATTAGATGTATAAAACCTGGTAAACCATGAATAATTCATGACATGATATGAGTACCAGGCAGTGAGTGGAAATACCAAAATAACATTACTGCATCCATAAATATGGCTATACATCTATACGTATTTTAAGGTGAATGAAATAACTGACAATATCAAGATACAAAAATATAGTTTCAAAAGGGTGTTGTAACTGTAAAATAAGGACAACTTTCACTATTTGTTTTTTCTTCACAAACAAAAATTAATATCAAGTAACTAATCCTGCAATTTATCATGCATTGCTTTCTTTTGTCATAAAATAAACTACATGCATGTTTCTCAGAGCAAAACTGTCTCTAGTTTTAAACACCCTACATCAGTTCAATGACAACTAGAAGGCAAGGAAGTGAAACAAAAGTAAATTGAAGTTAGCTCACCAAACAAAAATTTGAAAGAAAAAAGAAAGCACTGAAATTGTTACAATTAGTCAACATGAAAACATCCATGTGTCATGCAAGATTAGCTGCAAATTGCATCACAACATTCATACACAGGCCTTCGACTTGTAGCAGAATTATGAGTTCTTTGAAATGCCCACAGAATTACAGTTATATAAATGCTCCATATTATATTAAGACTTCTTAAGAATACACCCTTTAAAAAATATCTTAAACGTAGGGTCATCGTTTGATTTTTGTCAACGAAATGCTGATTTATAGGCAAAATTATCCAGAAGATACAATGAAAGTCACCTGTGAAAGTTTCCGTTTGAATACAGTGTCTACTTTTGAGAAAACAGCCAAAAACTTTCACGGTATTTTCATCAAGATCGTCAAATCCATTTTGGGTTTTTGTTCACAGTGGGTACCAACCGCATTTCAGCCCAGTGTGTAATCTGATACTTGAGGTCACGTCAACCAGTCTGCACAGCTCGCGAGAGCTATTACTAATAAATTTCGGAAAGTTGCCTACAGGCGATCTTTGGAGATTCAAAGTTGTTGACATACTTTGATTTCTAATCAACCGAGGCACTCCAGATGAAATAAATTTGCAGGATGCTTACTACCATTACAGTCTTTGTAACAAGTAGGTTTTCGGATAAAAATTACACAATCTTTTTCGGGGTCATTACCAAATTATGACCCTACCTTTAAGTAGAGGTATTGGCTCTGAAAAGAGCTGATTCAATGTTCTCATCATTTTGACTAGTGTGGTCTAGTTGTCATCAGGAGATTGATTGTTCTGCTACAGTCAGACAAATCAAGTACAGCACACTAGCTGCGTTCTACCCATAGTGGTCGGAGCTTGAAAACCCGATTGGCACTCAGGATCCTCCGACCACCACTTAGAAAAAAAATCAATTTCTAAATTCTCATATTTCTATTCACAGATCACCAATAAAAGCTAACAGATTTTGTCTTTACCAGTAAAATTTCAATACTTTCTATACAATGTGCCATTCCATCCACGGCATGGAATTTTGGCTAGCTCCGATGTACATGTTCGTCTACCACTACATGTTTTTACTGGTGACGTTCAATATATGGTTGGACGTTTGGTTATTAATCGCAAGTGAAGGGCGCAAACACAACTGTTTGCGAACTCTACCAGGACTAATAACCAACCGTAAAACCATATGTAAAGAACATCACTACTTTTTTCCAGCACAACAAAATTCCTGGGCAGAGCCCTGACTAGTCGATACGTTCAGAACGACCGACAGGCTCTGAACGTTGGAGAATTGTTACATGGTGCAGCGCTCTCCCTTAACAGTCCTGACAGTGGTCTGCTGGCCAAAATAAGCATCCCTATTGTATATAATATGGAATGGTGACATAGCTGGTGACTTAGTGAAGGACAAGCTGACTGGTCCCGTTGGCTAGCCACTGAAAGAGTTAAGAGCAAACCCTGGGTGTACCCTGGGTGTGCAAATATTTTATAACCTATTCCACCATGCAAAACCGTAAAAACCTTCCCTCCAAAAATTGTTTCAACAAAACACGCCATGGGAACTTACCTTTGATGAGAATGAACAACGTCCAGCAGAACGAAAAGAGATCCGAGTTGGAACATGGTTGCCTCCTGTAGACCAATCCAAATTAAAATGGCTCGTTAATTTCATACCAACCAATCAGGAAATAAATAAATAAATAAGGACATACTGAAGTGAAACCAAATCCCCACTGGGGGTCCGGTCGTTAATTCTGAGCTTCAAGTGCATTTGGGTTTGTTTGTCCAGAAATTTGATAACCGCAAAAACGGCCAAGCTGCAAGGCAGGAATGTGTGAAGGGAGGGTGTGTCAGGGTTGGGGGAGCCGAAGAAGAGGAAGTAGACAGTTTTTGAAGACCTTGCGCTGTGGGCGCAATAGAAGACTTTAAAGATGCTAGGTCCACGTTTTGGCTGTTTTTGAACCAGAAATTTTGTTTTGAATTTTAAAAAGCTATTTTTATAGATTCAGGAAAATTACATGCTTTCATTTGAAGTATTGCAATAAAAATCCAACAATGATCAGTGGCAGTTAATCAAAAACTAAAAATGCGTCATTATCCAGCATCCATCAGCCATGTACAAATAATTTTGCATGTTACATGTATTTTGAGACAAAATCATTTGTTAAATTTCATTCAGAGAAACAATTCAACAACAAGAAAAATTACTTTGACAAATCATGCCATCAAACTTTAAGACACTAATTGGCTGCAGACATACAATTAGTCCCGAGTGTGCGCACATTTTTTAGGCCAATAATTTAACTAGTACAAGCCTGCTGCCCCCTAGCGTCCCCAAAAGTCGCCAATTATTTTGAGTGTCTCAAGAAGCAAAATTGCTCAGCATGATAAGTTGCTTCGATCAAATAAAAAACTTCTCAAAACAATGAAGAATAACAAATACAGTAGTACACTAAAACATGTGAAAGTTCTGCAGAATTTTGGCCTGACCACAATGCCACAAGACTTGAAACACCCTCTGGACAAAGTCCAGTAACTTTAGCATGGGGGAAAAACCCAAATTAAAACCAAACAAATCCAGGTGTTAGTTGTTTACCACCACAATGGACAACACAAACTTTTCTCAGAAAGATAATTGTTTCGATCTAGCAGTTAAGATATCTGTATAGCTGTTAGGACATCTGCTCTAGAATGCGGGGGTTGTGAGTTCGAGTCCCACCAAAGTAGCCTGTGCATTTTTTTCGCAGGACTTGAAGCACTGTTACACATCGGTGTGAGGATAAAAAAACAAATTAATATTGTTTTGATCATGTACAAACTTTCTGGTCCAATGACAGTTTTGAGCTTCCAGCCCTGAAATCTCATGGATATTTTCTAAAAATGTGACCCATTGTGATGGTTATGAAATGGTCCTATTATACTGATCTGAGACATGGACCTTGAAAAAAAGAGTTCTAAGACAGGATGGATGGCACCTATACCAGACTCCTAATGGGAGTGCAAAACATCTTCTAGCAAGAACATCAAACAAAGTCACCAATCTATGGCGACATTGAACCAATATCAATCACTGTTACAAAAAGAAGCTTGATTTGTGGGCCATTGTTTCCATGCAAAGGACCAGATGATTTAAGATCTAATCAACTGGAGACTACCCTACCCCCAACAAGATGCTGTTGCCAGGGACATACAACAAGAATTAGATGACCTAGCCTGCCTAACAACTGACAGAGAAGCCTGGAGAGACATTGTAGACCGAAGGATGATGATAATGGGAGTGCTCACCTCTGTTTTCGTCCCCTTGGTACACGTGGCTGTTCATTGGTAACACTCTTAAATATGTCTAGGTAGATGGGTTGGTACTTCTTGAAGATCACCGTGGAGACGTTGAAGTTGCGCTCAAGACGCTCCACTTTGTCGCGGAATTGCTGGGGCAGATTTGCCATGTCCTCCCACTTCTTCATCTTGCTGAAGAACTGAATGACACTGAAGGTGAAAGGGAAATACAACAATTAAGACATAATAAAATGTATGTACTTATTTACATACTACAGGTGTATGTTTTTGTTGTTTTTTTCTTCCTTTCCTTCAAATTAAATAAAAAGGAACCAAGTAGAGGGAAAGAGAACCTGGAGATGGCCCTTGAACAACTTTTTCATATTCATTTCCTAAATTCTGTTAATAAAATAATGTAACCCTTCTAATTATGTAACATTTTCTGGCGAGATGACCAATGATTCAATATGATTTAACTGCAGTCATTGTTGCGGGTGTCACAACTGTGCACAAAACTAACTAACTGTGTTGATGTGTGTACTGTGTAGAATGCATTCATCACACATCATGTTGCAGGCTGGCATAGTTTATCATTTATTCAAAACGACAGTGGGTGTTATTGAATGGTCAGACAGTAGGAGGGTTGACTGTGTGCTGTGTAGATGTATTCAACACAATTTTACATTGCAGGTTTGCCTAGTTCATCAATCATTCAAAACCACCGTGGATGGCATTGAACGGTCTTACAGTAGGAAGGTTAAAACTCTTTATTGGATTTTCTTTTATTCCCGTTTTCTGAGACAATCACCAATATATATTTTGCTCAAAGTTTTACCCAACATGTATCTGCTCATTGTAATAATGGCAATGGGTATGTCTTCGGCCAAGGATCAACAGAGCATACTTCAGTTTTCTAGGACACCAAAAAGGAAGACTAAAGAGATTCATGGGCCCAATTTCAGCTGCTTAAGCAGAAAATTTTCTTTTACAAATTTCTGCTCAGCAAAAATTACCAGAAACCAGTCACAAATTGTACATGTGAGATGACACTTTGGCTGGTCACCTTATTTTGGTAAGCACATATGCTTTGTGCTTAGTTACTTTTTGTGCTTAAGCAGCTCTATGAAATTACACCCAGATGATTATCTGAGATGTTTCTGCCTGAATGTTCAAGAACAGGTTACAGTCACGGCCCCTTTTTAAGTGCTGGACACAAAATGTCTTGAAGATGCTCTCTCCATACCTTAGTCTTGCAGATCGCAGGAGACGAGTGAGAGATACGCAGTTCCCTTCCACTGTTCCATTGCCAACGGTGGGTATTGTGGATCTGCGACACGCAACGTACAACGCACAGACGAGCCAGTGAAGATCATCTCCCTGTTTGGAAAGAATATGCAGTAAACAAAATTAAACTCAGGATTTGTACACCAGGTGCCACTGCTGCATCACCCTGCATGTGCTTCAGAAACCATCATGGATTCTTGGCTGCTGATGACTTTTGAACAACCGTCAGTGTGGAGATTCTGCATAAAATTTTATCAAAACACCATTTTTGCATTATGGAATGAGTAATAGTGGAATGAGTAAATGGACACTGAGGGCAAAGTTCAGGCAAAAAATTGATCAGCAAGCACCCTAAACACAAAACAATAGTGTATAGTAATACAATTACATGTAATACATTATTGCATTACAATTTTTTTTTGAGGAAATACTTTGCTTCTGCAGATGTTGTTTTCTTGTGGGTGAGTGGGCACTGCCAAAAAACGTGGAAAAGTTTACCTGTCTAATTCGACGGGTCTAATCTCGATCTCCCATCCACAAAATTGCCATTGCTGATTTCCATCGTTTAACGCTACTTCAGAATCATTTATTCAATATAAGGCCAAATAAAAAAAAATACCAGTTGATCGTCCACGCCCGCATCCTTTTTTGAGGCCGCATCCTTTTTTTTACTATTTTTTATTTTCGATTTTTTTCCTCAAAAAGACAAAACTTGTATGAATTTTTAATCCATCCTTGGTATAAATTTAAAAAAAAAAATTTTTTTTCACTTTATACTTAGTTTTTACTTACCGATCTTTGAAAATTTGAAACAACAAAACGTGGGTCTGGGAAACAGAAACCGCATTTTGTGCGCGGGGGGACTTCCGACTAACGATCGTTGGACTGCATGCTACACCAGCCGCTGCATGCAGGATCAGATCAACGCATGCAGGCGGCGGGCGGCATGGCTCACACGGTGGTGCACCGTGCACGGTCATACAAAGCAGCCTTGCTACCATGGGACCTGAGCACGCCGTATAGAATGGCATGGCGAGATCGATCACCTCTGGGAATGGGGTTGAGCTCCGTGGTTACGATGATAGTTCAACTCGACCGTTGAGACAACTCGACCGATTATCTTGCGGTTTTAAATTTGGTCGAGTTGATTTGACCGATTGTTTATCAATAGCATTTGTGTGTCGAGTTGGTCGTCACGCGTCACTGCCGCGTTGCTGCTGCTGACCCACGCATTTAAATCGCCACACATGGGATCAGCAAACGGATATACCACAGGTAAAGCGGTGATTTTAAACTGAACAATTTGTGGGTTTTTTTAAGTAAAATGCTTGGCGGCCATCTTGGAAAAAAAATAATAAATAAAAAATAAAAAGGCCCGCATCCTCCTCATTTTGAAAAAACCCGGACGATCAACTGGTATTTTTTTTTATTTGGCCTAATGTCCGATAAACAGCAATTGATTTGGATTAAAAACTTGCTAAACGCGAGCGCGATGACAGCAAAAAAAAACTCAACGAACTGAGACACATTGACCAACTTGCTTGCGACAACTCGACATTAATCTACACCCGTCTGCGTTCCGTTGTTGCACCAAAAACACATTCAGTGGTGACTGACTATACAAGTGGTCTGTAGCTGTGCATTCAGCGGGCACACAACATCTGCCACTTGATCGCGCAAACAATGCTATTACATTCAAACGCATGACTCAAAATACACAGGGAAAAAAATCAGGCATCATGGGTACCCAGCACCTTGGTACCCAGCACCTGCACCGTAGTCCCCATTCTGAATTTGGACTCATTGCTAGAAACGTTTAAACGGAAGTCACAAACTCCGTTTAAACGTTTAGGAAAATAAACGTAGATGCACAAGCTTAATTTATCCACCGTCCCTAGCCCCAAAACCGCCACAGTCTTTTATAAAGTTCACATTCACCAGCTTAATTTGAACCCTTACAGTCCCAATTCCTTCTAAATCCAATTACCAAAGTAGAGGAGTTGGGTCCTCAGGCCCAAGCAACCAGTGCTCATCACAGGATCAGGCAATTCATTCCAAAAATGTGTAAGTCTAAACAACCTGATGTGGTGTGACATAGGAGAAGAGGATATTGCAGGAATTGGGTTACCTGCTAGCCAAACTGCCTAGCATGCCTAGTCTGTAAGGGGTTAATGAACCAAACTAGGAGAGGTACTTACATTGTACCTGTTACCCATCATGCCCAGAACAGTTAGGACAAGAAGGCCCGATTTGCTTAGTTCTTGGGCAAGGGGCACCAAGGCATTTTCTTCTTGATAAAGGACACCTCTATGAGGGGAATGTAAATTTGTACTGGAACATTTTAAGGCCACCAAGGCAATGACCAGGGGCAACGGAGGCAGTTGCCTCCGTTGCCTCCTTGAATGAAGTATCAGGCCTGGACATGGAACAAACTGTACACCGCTTTAACTTGACACTTGTATTCCTCTGCTCTAGTCTTCTTGAGACATTTACTTTGAAGTAATGTGCGCAATCAGTCAGCACATTCAAGAACGTTTACCGCTGCGCGACACCTTGACGTCATCACTATCAGGTAAACGTCGCAAAATGACTGCTGGAATAAAGACTAGTGCAGGAATACGACCCGCACTGAACAGCAACCATCATGGCTCCTCCGCCGTCGTTGACATGGGCTTATATCACCGATATTTGATATAAAATTCCAGCAAAAGCCTAGGATTTATTGCACGGGGGATCGTGCGGAAATCTTCTCCAGACTCTGCCTGTGACTGTGAGTCTGACATGTCTGACAGCAACGACCGACCGATCATTGAGGGATAAATTTGCCAAAAAAAGAAAGTCTCGATTCGAAAGTTGATGTCTGGTTTTAAAGGTCAGGGTTCGTTGGGCCAAGAAGCGGAGGGAGTCCAGCGTATTGGCACAATGTATGGGGCTAGGCTTGTCCAGGTTTTGATGGGGCTAGCTGACAAGAAGTTGAACTGAACAAATTACAATTAAAATGGCTAGCCTGAACTCTGAAGCTGAAATGAAATAATACGAGTTGAAAGGCCGTGATGAAGATTCTGGCCACCATGTCTGACATGCAAACGCCGGCTTTAACTTTTTTTTTTTTTAAAGGTGAATCAAAATGAAAAATAAAGTCGAGTTAAGATCAACCTACTGACTGTTGTTCCAAAAAAGTCATGCTGAATAAAATTGCTAGGCCTGCTTTTATCATGTGTTGGCTTCAAACCAATATTCATGGACGGTCTAACTTGTTACATTCACAAGAACATTAACAAAAATAACAACACTCAACAGCAATGTTAGTTTTAATGTCCGGAATCTGGACGTGGAAAACCAGGGCAGGTCAAACAAGTTAGTTAGTACGTGTGTGGGTTGCGGCGTACACCGTGACACCGTGTAAACAAGAGTGACTTTAAAAGCAGAAGTAACGTTTACGCAATTGGTCACATCGTTGCCTTTACAACCTACCTCCAGCGTATAATTTACGCTTATTCTTTCGAATGTATCCCATGCCTCTCTCCCGGATGAATCGTCGAGATTAAGACCCAGGCATAGCTCCTCAAATCGTTGTTTAATATCCAGTTCTTCTGTATTTGTGGCGGCCATCTTCGTTTAAATCCCACCTAAATTTCACGCAAATAATATTTTGCAAGCAGTCTGCGTGTGTTTTCTGTATGATCGATTTACAGTACGTACACTATCGGATCGTAAGCACTCTACCCAAGCTGAAAATGGCGGGAAATCCGCATCACCTCTTAAGGAAGTCTACATTCACATAAAAATAAGTCTTATATTTGCGTTGAAGTTAAAACAATTTCGCAGTTAAAGTAAAAAAGTTACATCAAAACTGTTTAAAAAAACATATAAATATTGATATTGGATCGTTTTGGATTGTTTTGTTGAAAGATGGCCTACACTTCAGTTGTTAAAAGCGCGGACTGATACAACGAGGATGCAGATGACGTAAACAAACGTCATGTGGGAGGCGGGGACAAAACCGCTGAACCTTGGCATTAATCCAATGAAAGCCTCTGGATGTATAATGGGTGGGGCATCGAGTTCAACAGCATCGATTGTATTCAAAAGCTGTGGGACTTGGACCATTTTCCCGCCATACAAAGTGCTCTGATTCTGGTCATGATTCCCCAGTGTTTTCAGGGGAGAAACGTTTTCAGGAGCGTGAACTTATTATTTTGCAAAACTCGAGACCGAAAATAAAAAACAATATGCAAGTAATGTTTGGATGTGAGAAAATGTCGGAATCCCGAAAATAATTCATTTTTCGTTGATTATAATTAACTACCACTTAGCATTCGCAGTTTTTCGTGCAATACCTTAATTGAAAGCTTATAACTTTCTCGAAGCTATCAAAATAGCTATTAAAAATATTAAAATAAATTGTTGGATGGTATTGGCCGAAAATCGGACTTCAACTGCTTTTTTACAGTTCTCTCAGTCATAATACGGACGGGGAATGTAGGTCACCACGAGAGGACGCTGTTCATTATTGACCACTATCATCATGATTGTGTCCGGTTTATGGGTGATCAGCTGGAAAATTCATGGCAAAAATTCTTTGTCAAGCTAGACTCTCCCAAAAATTGGTATGTATACGTTGTATTATATACAATAAGCGCATGAACCCCAGATGGTTGAGATGACTTCAACTGTAAATAAGTTGATGAATGAGATTATATGGGGATAACATTATGGAAATGATGATGGTTTCGTATGCTATTGTAGGGAGGTCTTTACTCATGGAAATAAAATTGTGCTTTGTGAAGTTTGGACTCTTTTAAACATAGATTTAGAAAAACTGAAAAATTAAAAAAAGACAGGTTTTGTGAGGGTGTAATAACGACGGCCGACCGATGAGCCCCAAATCATGAAAAAATAGTCTTCATAAAACGTATTCAGTGCTCGAGGTGTTTGAGATGTCTTTGGTGTTTACAGTCAAAGTCAGTGCGTATATACATGAACATGTACATCATTGTACTGGCAAGTACTAGACCCAGTAACTGAGGCGCTGTAATCCTTTTTTAAGACTTTGACATTATCTGTCGTACTAGCTAGTATGACAGATAATGTCAAAATCTTAAAAAAGGAGTACAGCGCCCCAGTTACTGGGTCTAGGCAAGTACCAATGACTAGACCCAGTAACTGGGGCGCTGTACTCATTTTTTGAGATTTTGACATTTTATCGGTCGTAGTATGTCAAAATCCCCCAAAAAGGATTACAGCTCCCCAGTTACTGGGTCTGGGCAGTGATTTATTTTGTTGATGGTTGGCACTAGCTGGAGAAAATTAAGTTATTACCTCTGATGCTACACTTAACATGAAACCAGTACACTTACTTTCCGAAAAAGCAATTAACCATTTCAGCAGTACTGTATTCGCAGTATACAAGCAGAGTCATCCATTTCCGATCAGTTCATTGAACAGCAGTTTCTATCAACTTTTGATACACAAGTAGATGTATGACATGCAAAATGTCTCAAAAATGTTAGACTTAAAATCAAGTCTACCGTACGCGTATTTGTCACTGTAGAACTGAAGTACCGCCGCGCCTTCTTCTGGTCATATAGCGTACATGCTATCGTGTGGGACTGCTGTCTTACAGTGAGACTTGAGCAAGCTGTTTTCAGTTTGTATTCATTTATTCACACACGAACACGAGCATCATTACAGATGCCATAGAGGTGGCCAATGAGACTGCTCAGACGAGTCCATTTTATGCGAGGGTGATCTTTATCTTACAGGAATTTTAAATAAATACCATACAAAACGTTTTTAAGTAGATATTTGTCTTTAATTACTTCATTATTATCTTATTTTAATGTGTTAAACTTCTTTTAGTTATGCGACCTTTACTGTCCTTTTTTGACTATGACTATACATAAGTACTTGTTGAAATGAAGCAAGGAAGATACTGAGGGACTATGATATTATTATTGGTTTTCTTTTGAACTTGGTACACCGTGAGAAAAATTCAACATGAACAATTACGACAAGTCAACACAGACATGGGACAAGACATATCAATCGATCACGTACCACAACATACGAGTTGGTAAACTCCATTCTGTACAAGTTGCATTGTTAATATTCATGACAGCATGAATGTTTATAGATTTATGGAATTCGACCAATCAGATGCTCCCGTACAAAATCGGCTGAACGGCCCGTAGGCCATGTACAAATGGAAAACAGCTTTCTCAAGTCTGTAACAAGAACAGTTACCGCACGAATAGCAGTCTCACACGATATCATGTACGCTATACGACCAGTAGAGGGCGCGGAGGTACTTTGGTTCTACAGTGACAAATACGGTACATTACAGACTTGATTTCAAAGTCTACAAAAATGTAAAAGTATTGTCCACACTGTCACTGGTGGTTAGTGAAACAAATAAGTTAAAAAAACCTGGGTCACGCCCCATAGTGAACAAAACACAATGACTATTCAGGAAATTAAACGTCCCACGCCATTATTTGTAAATCATCATCCAGTCTGTTTTGTCTATACTGTTTTGTTAATGCAGACAACACATGTGTGAATCTTTAAAATGATGACATCATCAGGTGTCACGTGACGTGATGTTAAAGGTGCAGTTTTTGAAGTCTTCTATCTCCTGAAGTAAAGTTTTGATTAAGTTCAAACCTGGTATGTTGTTTGACATGGCAAAGCTTGAGTACGCTATGGCAAAGCTTGTGTACGATATAAATTGACGTCATGATGATGTCATCGCAACAATTTTTTACATATTTTTGAATATTTTGACACCTAACTCATTGGTAACGAAATGTACTATAATCAAAACTCTTCTTGAACCATCGTTTGTACATACAGTTTATTGTACAGTAGGTACAAAGACCAACATAGACCACACTGTGATAGGCTATTGATAAAATATCCATATTCATAAGAAAGCTTCAGCTTGCATGGCTTGGTACACGTTCAACGGCTGAGTAAAAAAGATATGGTGTACTATAGGGGACACTCTCTGTCGTGGTTGTGTGAGCTCTGTCGTGGTTGTGTGGGCTCCGTCGTGGTTGTGTGGGCTCTGTCGTGGTTGTGTGGGCTCCGTCGTGGTTGTGTGAGCTTCGTCGTGGTTGTGTGAGCTCCGTCGTGGTTGTGTGGGCTCTGTCGTGGTTGTGTGGGCTCCATCAGGGTTGTGTGAGCTTTGTGTGAGCTTCGTCGTGGTTGTGTGAGCTTCGTCGTGGTTGTGTGAGCTCCGTCGTGGTTGTGTGGGCTCTGTCGTGGTTGTGTGGAGCTCCATCGTGTTTGTGTGAGCTCCGTCGTGGTGATGTGGAGCTCCGTCCTGGTTGCGTGAGCTCCATCGTGGTTGTGTGGGCTCTGTCGTGGTTGTGTGGGCTCCGTCGTGGTTGTGTGAGTTCCATCGTGGTTGTGTGAGCTCCATCGTGGTTGTGTGGGCTCTGTCGTGGTTGTGTGGGCTCCGTCAGGGTTGTGTGAGCTCCGTCGTGGTTGTGTGGGCTCCGTCGTGGTTGTGTGGAGCTCCGTCGTGGTTGTGTGAGCTCCGTTGTGGTTGTGTGGGCTCCTCCGTGGTTGTGTGACCTCCGTCGTGGTTGTGTGGGCTCCGCCGTGGTTGTGTGACCTCCGTCGTGGTTGTGTGGGCTCCGTCGTGGTTGTGTGGGCTCCGCCGTGGTTGTGTGAGCTCCGTGTGGTTGTGTGGGCTCCGCCGTGGTTGTGTGACCTCCGTTGTGGTTGTGTGGGCTCCATCGTGGTTGTGTGGGCTCTGTCGTGGTTGTGGTTGTTTGGGCTCCGTGGTTGTTTTCCTTTTTCCTAAACAAGCCCCTTTTCAGTGCTCTTGTTGTGCCGTTAACTATTTTGTATAAGTTAATCTGATCCAGAGGTAAACACAAATGCATTGTCTGCGTGTAAAATTAATAAAAAAATAGTTTAACAAAAACATTGAAATTACTACAAAAAAAGCTTATAAAATAAAACGTTTTATTCTGGTAATTTTTAATCTCAAAAGTCCAGACTTTACATGGGGGGGGAGGTAGTAGGGGGCATGGACATCAAATGGGGGCAAATTTGGGGGAAATAAAGCCTTACAGCTCTGGTGTTTCTGACCAGCAGAGTTCGGGTTGAAGTCCCGGACTTGACACTTGTGTCCTTCAGCAAGACGCTTAACCATTATTGCTTCATCCTTCGGATGGGATGTGAAGCCGTACGTCCCATGTATTGTGTAATCCATGTACATGTAAAAGAACCCAGCACACTTCGTTAAGAGAAGGGTTTTGCCCCGGTGTTTCTGGCATGGTTGGCTGCAGTTTGTGCCACAATACATTGTAAACTGCATGGTGCTATGTAAATGAACAGGTCTTATATTTTGAACATAGATTCGCGTATTATTATTACGATATTGAATGGTCGGACAGTAGGAAGGTACTACCTGATGGTGATAGTTACCGTGTGCAGTACATGTACCCCAACACTGAGTCCGGCACGGGTGAGATTTCTTATGCACTGTGTAAGAATGTTGCAAATCATATCAAATCAAAGTATGTACTCCTCAAACTAACACTGCAAGGGGTCATCAGAGTAGGTTCTAGAATAATCATCTTTGTTTGTCTTTTCCTTTCCTTTTATTCCTTCATATGCAGTATCGGTGACATCATGAGCTCTCTTTCTTACACTCTCCCATCCTTGGATACTTCCAATTTACACTATCTGACAGAATGTTCCAAGAACTATGCCCTCATGAACGGAATCATCAAAAGGGTAGAGGGCAATCTGGACTCCTCAGAGGTCGCGACCTACATACCACACACCTTGTTCCCATCTCCATTGCCACGCAAATTATACAATTTAGCCAATGAGATGCAAGATAGCATTAATGAGTTGGTACTGAGGATAGCCAATGATAAAGAGTTTCTATCAACTGCTTTAAAAAGGTTTGTTTTGAATTTGAGGGCAGCTTAAACTTCTCCCAAATCCTCCAAATCCATCTCCTTTGTTTTCCACGAATTTGGAGTATGGCACAGTCGAACCACCCCAGCTTAGCAAAACTAGTCTTATGATGGATTATAAAAAAGGATTCAGTAATTTTCAATATAACCAAAACTTAAACATTTTTTGGTCAATCAATTACCACAATGTATAGTGTTCCTTTCTTCTTAAATTAATATATCGTGGCCAAGTGGTCTAGAGCAATCCCGGTCGTGATAGTTTTGTTCTTGGGCAAGACACTTTTCTGTACTTACTTCTCATCACCCAGGAGTAAATGGATACCTGCAAGGGTTGAGATCGTTGGGTGTGAATGATTAGCAACGTGTGCGCCAACTTGGTTGCCTGTGAGTATGCTGCATACTCTAAAGAAGTTGAGATGGCCCAATGAACGGGGTAGCAGGTCTGGAATTTCATCTTTGAGTGGGCAAGGCCATTTTCATTTTGCAAAGGGCACTTCCATCGGATAATCTCAAAGTCTATTGGAAACTTTTGAAGGGGCACCAAGGCCAAGACCAGGGCAACCGAGGCCGTGGTCTCCAAGTAATTCCAGGCCTGGGGTAGTAATAGTTCCAGGCGCTTTGATGTTTAAAAGTACCTAATAAATGCCTATTATTATTTATAGTTTTACCACTCATTTAGCAGGGCAGACACTGTTCCCAAGTATTTGAAAGTGTCTGTAATTTTGCAAAAAAGATTGTCGTTTCCTACAGCACTTTTAATCTAGGATACTTCTTACTATGAAATGTTGCTATCTTAAGTTCCTCGTTCCATTAAAATAGAAAATATTTACTTTTCTATTTCCGCAGTACTATAGCTGTGGATGATTTCACAGCAAAACTTTTCGACATTTTCCAAGAAGTGGAGAAAGATGGATTGAAAAAGGTAGAACAGTTAAAAAAACATTAAGAAGAATGACATTTGTAAGTAAAACAAGGCTTTGTAAAGCATTGACAATTTGTAGCTGCAAACTTGATGATATCCCAGTTAAAGTTTTGTAGGTGTGACTGAACTGAACAGCTCTGAACCAACACAACTATCCTTCGCACTGATACTTGTGTTGGGGCATAATGTCAATCAAAGTGTTTTATAGTCAATATAGTTTTCAATTTGGGGGTGAATAAAGAAAAATTGACCAGAGGGGGTTTGAACATGTGACCCCCGACTTAACATACCTGTCTGGAAATTATTGGCGTGTGTACAAGTCATCCAGCATTAACTGTTAAAGTGAAACAAATTCCTTTTATTAGAACTTTTCAGGATTGGGAAGAGATTTTGTATGTAAAGTTCACTGTGTTTGATAATTACAGAGATTAACTTCTCATTCTGAAACTAGTACAAACTTTACAAAAAGGAACTTTTCCACAAGAACAAGTTTAAGAAACCTGCCATCTTTTTTTTCAAAATGAAAGAGTTTATATTCCTTTCAAAGCTTTTGTTAAAAAATCTGGTATTCCTTAACAGTCTGTTTTGCCGTTTGGTTTTTGTTTGCAGCCTATATCATTGTGTGTGGTGCGACCAGATTACATGGTAGACACTTCAGGTCCAGAGTTGGCACTGAAACAGGTGGAAATAAACACCATAGCAGCTGGTATGGGAGGAATTGGCCCACAAGTTGCTGACTTACACAGGTAAGCGTACAGGTGTGTGTTGACTGAGGTAACTGCGCTGTTCCAAAGATTGTCAGGAAAAAGGGAGTGTTATCTGTGAATCTGAGTGCCAGTCCAGATTAGCCATATTTCCTTCGTCCTTGGAATTATACCATGCCCGATATGTAGCAGAGGGAGCACCCCCCCTGCCAAATGTACTTATTATCTAATGCAATCTTCGCCTCTTGTACTGAAGTACCCACCCCCCAAAAAATCATCTAAAGAACTCCATATGCATGTCCCAGTACACATGACCAGAAATATCTGCGCGCAAAGGATTCTGGGTGGAATCTGAGTCCAAACAATGTGGGCAACCATCATGGCGCGCTGATTTTGAAGCAATGCGGTGCACAACATGTAAAAACCTGGCATAGTTACATGTAAACTGATTTCTTTTTTAGATATACTTGGTTTCCCAAGATGCATTGCGGTAGATATATTTAAGGTGGCGCTTGTGTAATGGGGAATTGTGGTGACTGTAGAATGTAGTTGTTCTAACAAAAAACCAGGCCAGCAGATGTATAAATGTATGTCTCAATGCTTGCAGGTATAATGTCAGCCTTTGTGGGGATTTTAACGTTGATCTAGCGGGTAATCAAGCAGTGACAGCTATATCTGAAGGAGCAGCTGAGGCTTGGAGGCTGTATGGACAACCAAGGTGAGAAGCACTAGAAATGCATTCAGGAGAGACTGACACTCCCTTCCCATTCTTAGTACATTTGTCTTCCTTGTCAATGGCTGGTTTCCCCAAAAGTACCAGAAAAAATTTTGGACTTACAGATCATCACCAGCACCTTCAATGACAAAATATTAAATTGCTTCTTTAACCACTTAGCGCTAGGGTATTCAAAATACTTTCCATGCCACCTGGTGAGATTAATTTCTCGGAACGACCGGAATTATTTTTCTTTGAGAATACCGTTGGCGCAAAGAAACCCTGACTTAACAAAGCACTGGGATTTGTTACGGTTCTTACAGGTGCCAGTCAGTGGCCATGGCTAGATAGCTCAGTTGGTAGAGCACCGGCATGTCAATCCAGCGGTCGCAGGTTCAAATGCCTTCTAGCAAATTTTTCTTTGTTCACCCAAAAAGTTAATTAAATTTACCCAGTCAGTTTCCCTCGAGACTTACTAAGGGAATAAAAGAATGGTGACGAGGTCTTAACTGGTCGTTTGAAACCATCAATGTCGCGGTCTGTGTGATAAGGGCTCAAGTGGAAGGCGAGGACTTCTATCGCACGGCTGCGACACTGTAAGGTTCCCATTCAAAAATGCCCTTTTATTGTTAAGAAATAGTATGTCAACAAAAATAAGAGAACGACACAACAAACTTTGCTCGTTTTGCAATGATTTTTGCTGTACACATTACGTTCAGGAGTCCAGCTTTGCACTATGGGTCTGTTTCGCACCTCATCATGTATACGTTTTCTTCTGTTAGAGATATTAAAGCAGGAAACCAGACTAAAATAACTGGTCTTAAACAGCTCCAGCTGAGTCTTAATCAGCCATTTAATACCAGGTAACACGGTCATGTGACCATCTTTCAACCAATATGAATGCCTAAACTATCTTGGGTATTTATGAATACTTGATCTAATTATATTTAACCTAAACATTGGGATGTTGGTGGATCAATTTGTGTGTTAAAGAAACACTTGGGCAGTTTGGATTGTTGAACTGTGTACTGTTTTTCCTCACTATGTCTCCACCAGTGCATGGGTTTTATTTCTTATTTCCAACCATGAATACAACGTGTTCGACCAGTGCTGGTTAGAGCATACGATACGACAGATCAACCCAGCCATAAGGGTGATGAGAAAGACATTGGCTGAAGTTGGACAAGGAGGGACTTTGACTGAGGACAGAAAGTTAATCATGTGAGTAAATTACAGAGTCAAAGTTAATGGTGGATTCATGGTTGGATTTTTCGACACCAAAATCAAGTGTAGTCAACCAATCTGTTTTGGTGTCTTTTATTTTGTGCTCAGCTTGTTTTATTTCTATTATGACCAAAAGTTGAAGTCGATTCTCAGAAACTTTGATTCCATGAAAGATTGCTCCATCTTCAGTCAATGTTTTGTTCTTTATTTCAGGGATGGTAGAGAGATAGCTTTGGTGTACTTCCGAGTTGGTTATGCTCCTAGGCAGTACACATCAGAAACAGTGAGTATGCAATCGTACAACTTTGAGCAAATTTGGACTCTAATCTGTGGTTGATTGTTGTGGTTGACCCTAACTCTCTCAAATCTTATTCAGGTTGTTGTCTGACTTTGTAGGATATGGCTTGGTACTGGATGTCCATATAGACCTTTATCGTGTGTGTCCCCTGTGTGCAGTATTTATAATGCATACTGATTCAAATCTGTACCAAAAATGCACCAGGCTAATCCCTTCCAGCCTCACTTTGGTTACACTGATTTATATTGGAATAATACAAGATGGATGCCCCGCGGAAGTGGCACTACCAATCTTATTAAGAGTCCAAACATTTGGGTGTTGAATATATTTTTTTGGATTCTGCAGGGTCTCTCCTAGCCAAAGAGACAAGGAGTTAGGGTTCCTGAATAAAACACTTTAATTGGCAATTGTCCCTGTCTTTTATAACAACTTTTTCTATCGGTAAACATAAACAGGAATGGACTGCAAGAGTTCTCATCGAGCGTTCCCTGGCCATCACTTGCCCCTCTGTTAACTTCCATCTAGCTGGTACTAAGAAGATCCAACAGGAACTATCAAAGCCTGGAATTCTAGAGAAATATCTGACTGATGAAAGCGTCATTGCAAAGATCAGAAACACTTTTGTCCACCAATATGACCTTGGTCTTGTGAGTACCACAATGAATTGTTATTTTATGGGGGAACTTCAGTTGCAGTCTAGTGGCTTGACAAACAGGAGACACTTCCTTGGTGTGTCGTGGCGGAGTGGTCTAGCTAATGGAATTGAAGTTGTGGTGGCTGAGCTATCGTAGTGTGGGTTCAAATCCCATTCGTAGCACTTGTGTCAGTGAGCAAGACACTTAAGTATAACTGCTTTTCATCACCAAGGAATAAATGGGTACCTGTGAGGGTATAGACTGTTGATTGAATGAATTGCATCCTGTGCGCCCATCTGGCTGCCGGTGCTGAATACTCCTAAGGAGTTGAGATGACTTAAGGAATGCTCAAGGCCGGATGAACAGGGTTAATAATAATGCAAGGCACTTTGAGGGGCCTACTTGGCTTGAAAAGACGCACAATCAAATAATAAACATCATCATTTTTTTTAATTATTATTATTATTACTTCAAACTGCTTAGCAGAAAACCTTGCTAAAACAGTTAGTTGGCTGTGTGGGAAATCTGCAGGGGACCATTCAAATAAAATCGGTAGACACTCTGGTAGTAAACGTACTCTGCGTGAGAATATAAGGTACTTGCAGCACTATGAAATTGACCCCCCTGTTTTAATTCGGGAGTTCAAAATCAGCTGTCTAAGTGGCAGAGTTTCTGAAGCAAGAAAGTTTCCGATTAGTGTGTCTGCAATTTTATGATCAAAGATGGATTTGTTCGTCTTCCTCCTGTAGACAGAAGAAGGAGATGCAGCTGCTGCTTTGGGCATCAAGAATCCAGAGAAGTACGTTTTAAAACCCCAGAGAGAGGGCGGAGGTAAGCTGACAGTTGTTCAAGGAAAGATAAAAATCAAACATTACTTTATCTTGATTGTACATTTTTATGACTCTACACAAATGTATCGTAGCAAAATCAAGGTCATGTTGGCTGTTGAGCAGTTTACAACAGCTATTTGTATTTTTCCACTTTTAACGTATACAATTTTACACTGAACTATTAAAATGTTTTATGATAAAACCGATTTTCAGGGTAAAGTTGTTCATAGCTTGAGCAGATTACAGAAGCTTTTTCTATTTTCCCATTAATAATGTATACAAGTTTTCCTTGCCTTTTGTCCAGTGGTGTTGCTCTGTGGTAACCTTGCTGTCATTTATCTTGTGCAGGGAACAACCTTTATGATGAGGAGTTGAAGTCTGAACTGGAGAGGCTGAGTGGGCAAGTGGAAAGAGGAGCATATATCCTGATGGAAAAGATCCAAGGACAGGTATTTCAAAACTACGACATACGACACACAACAAAACCTAAAATTAGCGATATGGTGACGGAGTTTGGACCATTTGGAGTGATATTAAGGTGAGCATATAATGAGACAGCCTCTAGCTTTCTTTCTTTGTAATAAATGACACAAAACAAATGCCAGTTAACCTTTGAAAACTTAGACTCTGTAAGGCCATTAACCAGTTGACGCCAGATGACCTGTTTACATGAAAATGTTTCCCCTGCCTGGAAACAGAAGCCGTGTAAAGACCCCACACAAAGACCAAAAAAGGTCTTGAATATTTTGGCATTTTCTGGCTATTGAGAGGTGGTTTTTGTGTAATCCCTGATTCCAGACCTTTATCCTTTTGTTCCAAGAGGAAGATAATGAGGCATCTAGAGGCTTCCACCATTGTTTATTTATTGTATTTCGGCTCAATGGAGGCAAGTCAGAGTGAAGCCAGGAGTCGAGCCATGGTTCTGGGTTTAGTACCAATCCTATGCCGTAGGTAACAGCCGATGTTTTGCAATTCATGGTGCGTGAATTTGAGCTTTTTCTCGGTCAAGAAAACAAAACGGACGATCAAGTAAAGAAAATCTTTGTTCTTTTGCCATTGTGAAATCAGGGTTTCCTTGTGCCAGCGGTACCCTCAAAGAAAAATGATTCAGGTAATCCCGCCAAACGAATCCCACCAGGGGAACGGGGAAAAAATATTTAAAAAATCCCGGCGGCAACTGGTTAATAACTTTAACATTTATACAAAAGGTCCTTTTAGTTGGTAAGCTGTTTTCAACAGCTAATTCCATTTTCACAAAATAGGCTCCAAAGTTTATGTGATACAGTCACAAAGTTTAAACCTGGTGGAGTTTTATTGTGTTGGTTTTATAATTGAACAGCCTCTACATGGCACATGGGAAAATCAAGCTACTAGGTCATTGAGTTCAGTAAAGTAACTGAATGTGATGGAAAGTCCTCTACATTTCCTTCAAAGTGATATACAACAAATAGTATTGGGTCTGGAATGACACAAAGGTAATTGAGGCCTTGGCCTCTGTTGCCCCGGTCTTAGCCTTGGTGCACCCTTAAGTTGGACAGATTTGTGATGTAGACACAGGACCATGCCGTCAGTCGGTGCACGGCGATCGATACGTGTGGATGTGATACAACATGCAACCTTATGAAACTTAGTATGCTTAGTTTCTTTGGACAAATCAATTGGTATGTGGCTTTTGTTGTAATTATGGAAAATGCCACCAAGGTGTAATGTTGCTGGTTGCAACACTACTAAAGATGGTTTCAGTCTGCACAGAGTAATAATTATAATAATAATACTAACAGGCATTTAAGACGCTCTTCTTAGTAAACTAAATTCCCATCAGATCCAAAATACTGATGAGTTTGGACGGCTGCAGTGAAGCATACCAGAGCTAAATGGTCAGGAATGTGCATTGTCACTGCGTTTGCATGGTCATTCAGTGCCTTGATCTACATCATGAAAGCGTGTCACCAGGCAATACCGAAACGAGTAATACAAATTTTGAGGAATAAATTAAAAGATAATAACTCATGACAAACTCATAAAAATAGTATTATGTTTTATTAATATCAAACCAAATATTAAGTCAAAAAATGTAATGTGAAAAAAGACCACTTCACAGGACCTTTAATTAACAGTTGATTTAATAACTATATTTTATCAAGATGTGCTTATGATTCTTGTACGTAGCAGTTGCACACCCACTTTTAGGGGAGGGGTGCTTGAGGCAGCCCGAACCGGAGGGCATGCCCATTTTTGTTTTTCAAACTTTCATTTGGTCATTTACCAATCAAGAGAAAAACAAAAGAGATGGGAAATTGCCACCCAAAGGAGTTATACAGCATTGAAGTTGTGGGGAAAATTGATGCATACCCCTAAAACTGCTTTGTTTTTTCCCCGACCTCTACAGCATATCTAAGCATGATTTTCCTGTATATCCGTCCCAAAGCTAAATCAAGGGTGAACCACCTGTTGCTTTATGCACTGCAATCGTCTCTCAAGTTGATTCACAAATGTTTGTATTTCTCTGAACAGTCGTGGCGATGAGGTGCTGCTGAACAAAACAACTGGTTACTACATGAAATCGCGTAATGTCAATGTTCAAGAGGGCGGTATATCTGTCGGCAGTGCCGCAATGGACAGCGTGGCACTCGTCTAAAAATGGGGACAACTTCATGTCCGGACCCTCCAGGTTTGTTTTGCTGTCATGTTGTCGGCCGATTGACAAGCAAATTATCTTTTCCTCAACTCTAGCTACATCTTCCCTGCCTGGGAGAATAGGTAAGGTGATATTCTTCAAGTTGATATAACGTACATGGTGACAAGCAGACGATGTATGCCAGAGGGTAGTCTAGGGGCTGGGTGTATATTGGACGGCCTACTTGATCTTCTATTTGTATTTAAATGTAATGCAAGTGAAGAGCAAATTGGATGACTTGACATGTGTTTGTATTTCCAGCCAAGTTGTACGGCCTATTTTACAGACAGCAAATTACCTTGTAAACCCTTCAGAAATTTCATATATAGTTTTTTAACAAGGGGAATAACAGGGTGAGGACCGATCTTCACTTCAAGGTAATGACCTTGGTTGGTGGCTGGTCGCTGTTAATGGACCGAGCTGAGTGGCCAGTCACCAACTAAGGCCATTACTACACAGTGAAGACCGGGTCCTTACATGTTATTCCCATTAATAAATGCCGTTAATGAAATAAATGAAAATAAACATACTTTAAACAATTAACATACTTATAGAATTGTTATATTCATGTTCAAGGGCCATTCTTTTTTGCTGTTCAAGTTTTATATACTAATCTCTTACACATAAAAATTAACCAGCCACATTTTCAAGAACCGACTACCTTAAATTGATACATTGTCTGCACATTCACGCATATGCACGGTATATACGCATGGTATACACACGACAGCAACATCTCTTGCCATAATAGAAAAACAAAAATGTGCACCAAGAAAACGATTGATTTGATAGAACTGTGCATACAGAATTATGACACAACAATATGCTTGTTTAGGGGCCATTTGTTTGCTAGTTTACAGAGCTGGTCTTTATATTACATGTTAATACACCTGCAATCTTTAACCAATCAGAGTGCATTAACTCTCTGAGGTATTTATTAATCTAAATTCAGACTTAGTTGTGAAAAAACCCTGTTACTTTCTTAATTTAGACCTCGTGCAACTTTGTCACAGATCACACACACATGCTTCCAACATTGATATTTTGATGATCACCTCTCCATAAGAAAAGTACGTGAGCTTCATGTTTATTGTAAATATTTAACAGATTCGAGGGAGAATTTCAGAAATGTTTCCAAAAACTGAAAACTATGATGTCTTTTTAACAAATTTACATACCGGTACCAAGCTTAATTTCATAATGAAGATTTTTAAATTTTGAGTTTATACAGAGTTAGCCGTAAAATTACACAAAACCACTGCAACATATGCACACTAATTTAAAGCAGAAGATATTTCTTTGCAGTGATTGGATCAATTCCGAATCTTGTGTCGTGCACCGGATAATTGTAACAGTTACGCGCGACTGGAATATGCGCTGGTGATCACCAAAATGATTGCAAGCAGTCGGTGACATTTGCACAAGGTCTATGACATCCTGCTGTTTGATCCACTTCTCTAGTGCCGAGTGGAAACTGTTCCCAAAAGCTCCACAAGATTTTTTAACTCCAGGGGTTACATGATGCAGAAATGTTGTCATTTCAACATACCTGCTAAAACTTAGAGCCTAGTTTGAGATCTTGATCCCAACCCTGTAAATGGGTCTCAAAATTCAAATAAAGCCCAGTGATATCTGCCGTAGTGAACAAACAATGGCGCTTTGAAACGCCCATTCAAGTGTGATAAAGTGCTGTATAAGATCTGCATATTGTTATTTAACTTGGACGACCTGTTCTGAAATAGTTGACGAAAACCCTATTTTGTAGGAACAAATTTATATTAAGTATTTAATTTTGTTTGAAGAAATTTTTCATCGTACTAATGAATAAACAAATAAAATGAATCTGAATTTCTGTACTGAAAGGAAAGCAGTTTGTATCAAAAACTTATTTTCAAAAGCAAACTGCTAAATGATTCAATTCTTTAGAATAGTCTTAAGGCTTTGTTACACAGCAATGTTTACATGCAACTTGGAGGTATCTGACGGCATAATAGGCAAATGAAATACTTTTGATATTTTTCTAACAGTGTACTATCCCCAAGAAAATTATTTAAAAATTCATCTTGGAGATTACCTGGTACTGGTTGTCCAAAAACTACTTCATGTGTATCGAGTATGTTTTTATATTGTCAATGACTGTTGATATTATTTGTTATCACACAAGCGCGAATGGAATACAGAAAAATATAGCGCTTCTGCATCCCATATCCAGTGCAGCCCACAGACGTGTTGCATTTTCCACATTCTACGAGTGTTCATGTGATGACGAATTTATCTTCAAGAAAACTTGACGCGCAATGCGCAAGGGTGTGATATGGACCTTGTAATATAGTTTATTATCTTCAAGCAAACTTAAATCCTCAATTCTGATTGTTCAATCCGTGGCAACAACAGTGTGATATTATACACATATGGACTGGCAATGAGGGAAATAGTACACGTTTCAGCCAATCAGGATAAAGAACCAGGGAAAGGTGTGTTATAATATAAGTTATCACACAAGCGCGAGTGGAATACGGAAGAATATAGCGCTTCTGCATCCCATATCCCACAAGGCCACTATATTTTTCCGTATTCCACGAGCGCGTGTGGTAACGAATTTATCTTTCAGCCAACTTCATACCTTTGTTACCTGCGACGCGTGAATTTAACAATTTTGAGTGTTATTTCATGAAGAGCAGCACATGCAACGCGCAAAGTTTAGAACGTTGTTTTGCACTGTCTGTATACGGAGTGCAACATCGACTACTGTGAGTATGATATGGTTTATTGTCACACTCCCGTTGAGCAATCTGATTGAAGGATTAGCGCATACTGGAAGAAAATAAACCGTATGTTCCCCATCACTGGCTGTTCGAATGCTGTTCTAACTTCGAGCATTGTGCTATCAAGTTTGCTTGATGATAAATTTGTTAACATACGCGTGCTTGGGAATATGGAAAAATATCATGCGTCTGTGTCCCTTTGTCCTCTTTGGATGTGGGATGCAGAAGGGCTATATTTTCCCCATGCAACTGTTGTTGCTATGGACTGACCAATCAGAATCAAGGATTCAAGTTTGCTTCAAGATAATGAGTGATATTGATTCATTGTTTTTGTATTGTACGTTATTTGTTTTCAACAATTTTATAAACTAGCCAAAACATTTTTTGTTGCCAGAATGTATCTGAAAATATAATTTCCAAAGTTTGTATATTAATGAATAGTTGAACATTCTGAAATTTGTAAAATAACTTAACACACCTGATATGAAGCTATGCAAATTATTGTTGTTTTAATTCTATATGATTATTTTAATTAGTATCACTGCATCAAACTGTTATAGCTTCACATATGTTTATATGTAATCATAACAAACTAAATATAAGTATATATTTTTTTGAGATAATTTAAGCATGAATTATGCCAATAATTAACATACAGCACTTCACTTTAATCCAATAATGAAGTCATTGTACTGTATGCTTCTGCATTGCTGATGATATTGGTGATTTTCCCTTGTGTCTATTTTGTGGTCTTCAGACTTGATTTGAAATAAGGCCATTAGACTGGTTCCCGGTCCCTACATCTGAATGAATATAGGGACCGGTAGAGGGTAATAAAAATTAGCATATACCTGGCAGAATTCTGCCAGGTGTATGCCATTTAGAATGTGACCTTTAAACAAAACATGATGGGCACAGAGTCTCAGAACCTCTCATCGTGCAGACTAACATCGTTAACTTGAACTTTGATGTTGAAGGTTGAAGGTGAAGGGTTACGATACACAAACAACAAAGGTGAAGGGTTACGATGTCAAACAACATGCACACGTCACAAACGTCATCTCTAAAACTAGAAAATTATCACTGCGGCCACACAATTGAGGGCCATTCAAAAGCGCCATATCGCTAGTAGCTACCGGTCCCTATATATAGTCAGAGGAGATTGATGTAGGGACCGGGAACCAGTCTATAAAGTCATTGGGAGACTTTTGGTGACACTAGGTGGCAGCAGACTTACCAAGTAAGTCCACTGCTCTTGGAAATGAGTGCATGCTGAGAAATACACAATACAGGTCCTGTAGCTCAAAACTTTTATTGGACCAAAAACTACACTTTTATATAACTTTGTTCTTTCTTTACGATTTGAAAAGTCTGGGTTTGAAAAGACAATGGACTGCTGGACTTGGGTGGTTGGGAAGTTATCCAAGCCCAATGCAAATTTAAATAGACTCTGGCCAGTGGTCAAGTTTGTGTTTTTAGCCCCGTATAAAGTAAATTAAATTGCATTCACTGTTTTTGCTCAGCAGGATCTGCAAAGAAAGATATGCTAAGCAAAATCAGCTTTGCAGCAAGATCTACTAAGCAAGATCTACTAAGCAAGATCTGCTAAAGGAGATATGTTAAGATATATCTGCAAAGCAAGATCTGTTCAGTAATATCTGCTAAGCAAGATCTGCTAAGCGAGATCTGCTAAGTAAGATCTGCTGTCAGGATTTTTACCATAAACAGCTGCCTTGTATCACCCTTGAAGGATAGACTGTAAACCAATGGAGTCATGGATAAGTTCAGAAAATTTAATATTCCTATCAATCAACAGTTGTACATTCAATAAATAGCACATAACTCAAAACATCAACTTAGTACAGATAAAGTGTAATAATATACATGTATTGCACACAATCATTGCAATGAAATACAATAAAATCAGTACTGATGATATAGGATCCAAAATATGTACAAAACTTCTTTCCATTGTCTTTGATCAGTTACAGAGTGGAATGCAATGTATAGCTTCTTGGTGCTTGAGAACAACAGGTTGGGCCATGGCCCAATTTCATAAAGCTGTTTCAATCAATCATCAATCAATCAATCGAGTATTTAATATAAATACCTTTTAATATATTTATTATAAATGCCTTTTAGCAAATGTCTGTGCTGACTATCCTGTCAGTGTGACATAACTCCACTGTAAGCCACGCCAACTTTTACACAAACTGGCTACGTCTAATACCAGCAGCCAGTTTTTCTTTGAGGATTCATGCAAGAAAAGTTGAATCATTGGACTTGGCTTTTACATACTTTCTCCAAAGGCTGGAGGTCTGCTCAGAACTAAAAGTTTCTGCCATAAAAAATGCTTTTGAACAATGAAAGAGGTGTTTTGGTAAAATTACACACAAAAGGAGCTGGAAGTAGTGAAAACTTTGGCCATGCAACAGATACGCATGTACCTGACGCAATGACTTACCAACAGAATAGAAAAATGTGTGTAAGCAAAAGTGTATTAAACGATCCAGAAGAATTGACAGCAAGGTATGCACATTTACCATGAATTTGCATTGTTGCATCACTAATCTACTTATAACACGAACCACTGGTAAGTTACTATGATTTTTGCTTTGCTTACGCTAAGCAGTGTTTATTAAACAGCCACTGTGCTAAAAGCTACTCTGTAAGCAGAAAACGTATTACAGGCTTTATGAAATTGGGCCCGACTATATGACCGTCCAAACCCATGGTTGGGGCAGTCATCAAGTTGGGACAAGACAACTCCCAAAACGATGGCTTGCACTGTGCATGACCAAAATGAACATCTGTAGCCCTTTGCATACTGCCCCCTTCTTTTTATAAGGAAACTTTTAACCCAACAAGGGTGGACTTTTTAAGAAGCTTTCAGGGAAAATAAAAACAGTGGATGCAAATTGAAAGACATTATTTCTTACGGCGCAATGGCACTTTTCCTATAGTGGTACTCTGAATTAAACATTGACATTTTGACAGGTACCAATTGACCGTATTTTTGACCACATGAGGGAGCTATCAACGGCTAATTTTCTTGCATCATAATTACAGTTTTATCTTATTTTGACTGCCTATGTGTTCTTTTCTTGTATCAATGGCCAAACAACAATGGAAAAACCGGTTTGTTTTACTTGTTTTGCATCACGTACATTTGGTTCACACACGTACATTTGGTTCACATGGTCAAAAATACCGCGAATAAGGCCTAGACCAAGTTTAAGGACAGCAAAATCTGTATCAGCAGGAATAAATTAGCAGCCAAAATGCCACGTAAATTAATATTTTATACTGGGGTCATGCTTACTATTTCACACACAAAATTGTCATGTGATTTTTCCCTCCTGCACAGCAGATATTGGAGACAGGGCAACGTAGGCCAGGGTAGCAACATCATGGGGGGACAAACCTTCAGTCTAAAGTCAATTCCGACCGACATTATTTGAGTTGAAATGAAGAAACCTTTATCCTTTAGTTTCTGAGGGTACTTCCTGCCTACAAATTGGAACACCGATTGACAATACTGGTCTAATGGTATTTTTTTAATTAACTGAGTGCAAAAATTTCATTTATCATGTTACAAAACATCCACATAATGTGGGCATATGAGGCAATTAAGGTTTCTTTGTAATAAATTCATCATGAAGTAAGACTAAATAAAATGCGCTGTAGACACTTATATCTGGTTTAAATAATAACTTGTGTTGGAATATTTATTCATGGATGAATTGAATCATTTGAATAAAATTTACAATATGATAATTTCTTACTTCATGTTCAATTTACGATATAAAAAACCTCAATAGCCTAACGTCCACATACATGTGGCCATTTTGTAAAACGATGATCAAATTTGCAAATTAGTTTTGTATAGCGCCCTCAATTATTAAAAAATTGTCAGTAATGGTTACAATTGAAGCCAACAGGCATTTGACAGAAATCACAGTAAAGGGGGGCTACTTATCTACCGTCACGTTAGCAGTTTTTCCAATAGTCACAACTTTTTCACCATCCAAAGATATTTCAATATGTGAAGGAACATGCAGGCTTATACTGGAAATAATTTGAGTTGAATAGGATTATCAATTTTACAATTACTCTCAAATTTCATTCAAAAAATGGACAGAAAATACACATACATTTGTTTGTCCAATTTTGATGAAATTTTGATAATAAAACCTAAAAACATCTTATGAATCAACTCAAATTGTTTTAAGGACAAGCCTGCATGTCCATTCACATGTTGAAACACTTTTGGGTGGTTTCAGGTACTTAAATAAAGTTCCAACCATTGGACAAACTGCTAACATGGCGGATGCAAAGTGGCCCCCTCTACTGCGTTTCCTGTCATTTATAGTAAATACCACAATCACAATTATTTTCAGAAAAGGGATACAGGCTGTTAGAGCCAAATTAAAGTGTCCACATGTACATGTAGGCTCTGAAGGGTTAACAAATTCAACCAACCACAATCATGCTTCAATTGCACCAGTAGCAATCAAACAATATACAGAGTCTCATTTTGGAGACAAGGTACACAACCAATATCCCTTCCAGCCTCAGTCTGGGGTATGTTTTGGCAAACCTGACAAGAAACAATTTCTGAGAGTCATACAATCATACAGGTCAGTAACTAGAAACAGTTTGCGATTTACAGGTACATCTTTAAAAAAATTCAAATTCTCAAAATATACAGCCTCCTTTTATTTTCAAATCATGGAACTTGGTCTTCATAATTTTATCAACATCATTGGATTGATATGCTTTGAGGTTTTCTATTTTCAAAAGAAATTCAAATGTGTACACATTTTTGTAAGTTTGTAAAAATCTGCCATCTTGAAACCAAGCCTAACCGAGCCGCCAACAACTCAGTTATGGTTTGATCAGAACAGGTGCGACGCTTAACCAATGACCAAAGCTCAAATGTGTTTCTGGTTGAGGTTGCCAAAACGCGCACATGGTTAAATTGATTTACATTAGGGAAACAAAACAAAATGGCTGGTCCTTATCAAAGGATGACAGATACCATCTTCTGTAACTAAGCCTTCAAATATGTATTAAAAACTATGTGCCTGAAATATTTTTGGATAATAGTAATGACAAGTAATATGGCATACAACTTTTTCAATATATCTTTAAACTTTACCGTTTCTTTAGTCTTCCAAAGTTCTATGACATGTCTGCTTGTTGCAAAATGGAAAAACAGACAAATGAAGTTGGTTTCAAAAGCTGCAAATGTGATTCAAAAATAAAATACAAAAAGTCATACTCAATAGAAAAAACAACCCAAATGTTCACTTCACAACAACTTCAATATTCATAAAAAGATCATTTGTTATAATCGTATTGAAAGCATTTTCTTTTATACATGCATTCTCCTGAATAAATTACAAACCTACAAGATATGAAATACACTGTACATGTAATATTAATTATCTCTTTGGTTCACATTGTATAACTCTTTATAATATTTATAACTTTAAACCTGTTAAACCTTGAGTTGTGGTAAACCTTGACCCAATAAGTAATTTATGACTTAGATGTGAATACACTGACTTTTTAAGTCACAAGTGACAGCTTAAATTTGAACTCCCAGACTAAAGACAGTGTTGCTTCATCACACTGTTTGGGGCAAGCTTTTGTATAGCAACCTCCAGATAGGCAAAGCCTGGTACCATTGTGCCATACATATTCATTCAGAGTTGTGTATGGGTAGCAACACTGTCCTTAGTCGGGGGAATTCAAATTTAAGCTGTCACTTGTGACTAAGCAAGTCATTGTACCAGACATTATTCACATCTAAATCGCAAACGGCTTATCTTATGTCATTACTGGAAAGAAATCAACTCCTACAGTAGTAAAAGTCAGTATTTATCCCTTGCACGCACGTCACACATGGTGACTGCTCCACGCTAACCATTTTGGGAGTCAAGTGTGTAAATGCCACATCGCCTAAAATTCACACTACACTGTATAACACACAACGACAGTAACTCCCAAAATGGGGCAACCAAGATTATTGTACGTGACTTGGGGCTTGAAATTTGAGCTTGTGTGGATTTGTGTGTATAAGTTTATCTTTCATACCATAACAGTAGTCCTTGTTTAATACATACATGTCTGAACCTTTCTCATAATGCAGCCTTTCTTTGTTATACTCCCGAATGGTAAAAAGTGACCTGACTATTTTTCATTCAAGCCTCAGTTTGGTTTCAATGTCTTAGGTTTCAATGTTAAGAGAAGCGAGACAGCTTCACAATGACTAACTTTAATTCTCTTAGATTGCCCTGGTAAAGCAGATCCATACAGTTGAAATTCATATTATTACATCACCTGGCTTAATTTAAACCATCAAATTGGGGATTTTTACATAAAGTACCTGGTTTAATGTGCCGGAATACACATTCAAAGGCTGTGCCCATTCATGGTGACTATATAGGCCAAGTTGGCACAAGGACCAACACATGTTTTTGAGCCACAGGGTTTTATATATAGGAACTAGAGGGAGCACTCGCGATGTCACGCACAGAACTCCGCTGACCCACCATGGGTGAAAATCCCTATGAGACAATTGCATCCGAACATCCACTTAAGAAATGGTTGCTGTGTAAACTGATGAGTGACCAGTGTAAATGAATGGTCCGCGCCATTTTCTCAATGGTCAAAAATGCTCCTTGTCGGGCCGTGTCGCATGGTTTAGTACACCCTCTAGTTCTTATATATAACTCTGTGTCAGTATGTTTTGAGCATGAGTACCAGTTAATATTGACCACTAGTCGATGAGTGGTCCTTGTGAAAACTTGGCCATTGACTGTTATCATTAATTGGCTGCAGGGCAATACACATGTAAACCTTATGCCTATATGTCACATGACCAGGGTGCAATTGCCCTCTCATACACAGGTCAAAAGAAGCAAGCTTATTGGTTGTTAACATGCTCTATCCATCTGTACTTTTCCATTGTTTCATCATGACGTTACCTCTAGATTGACAAGAGCACATTTAGGTCTATTGACCTCTTACACATGACGTCAAACACGGCTACAGTCTGCCCATATGGTCTGCCATTTCCAGAGTCAAAATACATTGTAAAGACATGGGTGCCAGTCTAACTGTACACATTGCCTAAAATGCACACTGCATAGTAACACACATGGAATTAGACTCCCAAAATGGCACCAGCAGGATTGATCGCATGATGAATTTGGTCAATAGGCAGTGAACAAACCAAAAGTCAATGCCACTGTTGAAAACACAGACTTTGTTTACCAAATATATTGAAATATGCACAGAATACTCATTAATCATAAAATAGTTCATTTAGACTACTCATTTTTCTTCTATAATTATTATAGCACCTCATCAATATGGCAACATGGTTTGAAGGGGTATTTTCTTTTTCACTGAATATCAAGTCATTAATAAAACTCTTAAATCAATTCTGTGGAGGAACATTTGTCATCTAAAAAAGGACATTCTTTTCAATCCTCCACAACTGACATAAAGCTACTTGACATTAGGAAATCAAAATAGGCGCTGACGCTTTCTAGAACAGAGGGTATATAATTGGATATTTCATGCATATTAGACCTCTGAAAAAAGGAGAAAAATGTACAGTAGACAAGAGCCAACTATAGCCCTTTTCACAAAACAGCTAGTTCCCAGGAAATAAAACCCCAGGAAATTGCTGGGGATTTATAACCCCTTCACCACCCCATGTTCGTTTCACACTTGATATTCCTGGGGAAAAATGCACACTCAAGCTCTAACCCCGGGGTTATCTGGCTTAACCCTACTCCCAAGCAGGAGTTTGCCAGGGTTAGCAAATCAAGGGTGACAGGATCTAACAACCTTTCCCAGGAGTTACCTGGGAAACTCATCTAGTGTGAAAGGGATACAAATGTACATGTGTACATCAGTTTGGGCATTGATGGCCTTCAATGTATTTAATATTGTAATAGATTTTCAGAAGGCAAAAAAAATACAAAAAACTAATTAGAAATCAAATTTAAAATAGGAAGAAAATCATGCCCGATATTTATAGGATAAAAAAGTCTCTGTGAAGGTCACTTTTTGATGTAGTGGGTTAAATATTCAATCATACATTCTGCCAAGAACCATATAAGTTCAATGAAAAAAAATTTGTCAAAAAATACAATGTTTGTGTGTAAATAGAAAAAAAAGTTTAAAACATCGAAATTTGTACATAAAAGCTTATAAAATGTATTATCTTATTCCAGACATGTTTTAATCTGAAAGGTTCAGATTTCAAACTGGGGAGGAGAGCGGGGGCATGTTAGTTATGCCACTATATACATTGAAACTTTTATGGCTCAAGTGTGGGGGATGAGATCGTCGTGTGCCCAGTAGAAGAGCGTTAAGCTCTACACTCTTCTTCCAGTTACATAAAGTATTTTGTCCCAGTAACAGAAGGCTGTAAGCAATAAAATGGCTCCTGACCGAAAATACGGTATCACTATTTAGCTAGAATTACCCCCAAAGACATGTTTTCCCATTCCCATGCAGAATTTAACCTTCCTATATTGCCTTATGAATGGCAAAAAAAAACTGATCAAACTTTGACCGTTTTCTTGGAACAGAATTTCGCAGACAAATTGCTTCCGCCCTTTTATCAGTAACTTTTTGTTAACGTCCTTCTGAGCGCACGACGAGGTAATCACTCCTAGGTTTATGTACAATTCAGTGATTCAATTATTAACTTAAGGTGTATTTATCATTTCCCATGGCCAGGTCTCTTCTCAGGCACATCCTTGTTAACATGCTCATTTACAAAAAAACAAAACAGGCTCATTTATAAAATCATGCATCAAACCACATATGCTGAAATGGCCTTTAGACTGTACCTTTTCATGCAAAGTTTAAAATCCTACTATAAAAAATAAGAATGTGCTTGACACTCTCCAAAATTTTTGTTCATGCTTTAAAAACTATGAATCTGTTTTACATATCATCTATTATCTGTGACAAATTTCTCGGAAATGTTTGTTCATGATGCATGCTGTGTATAATCTTTAAGACATTTTTCTTGTAGACTAGAGGATTGAAATGTCTGATAAGAAAAATCAAAATGGTATAAACCTTCCCTTTAGAAAAAAACACCAGCAGCAACGTCATTTGGACGTTGAGGAAGAACACACAAGGAGTCTTTGTATTTCTCATCTTGAAGATAATAAGTGCATCCTGAGACACTGAGGTATAACATACGTCAGACGGTACAATCTTCCAGATGAATTACAGTATGAAGAGCATACGACGCCTGCAGACAACGCTCTCCTCACACATGATCAAGCTCATACCACGGCCAAACCCCACGGGGTAATCACACACACACACACACACACACACACACACGTGTAATGCCAAGCACTAACACGTCACAGCGCAATTTATTTGGGTACAACACTGTTTGCTGTGCAGGGAAAAAACACTAACTGATAGACCGCATGATGAGAAATTGTAAAATAGTTTCTGAAACAATTCCGAATGTTTCTTTTCACTGTGTGGAAACCACACGCACTTGTATCGAGAATTTTGATAAGAGATATTTTCAACTACTTTGACAGCAAGAAGTGGTGATAAGGCCCACCATGTGAAACCTTATCATTACAAATAAACTTCAGAGCACGAAACTGCAGTAATGAAGCCACCATCGTCATGGCAACATGGCAGCCTGTCATTTAAACTGAAGTGGTTTATGACTTGAGGGAAAGATGCACAACTTAACCCATAGAGCAAAGGTTCACACTCAAACACACCATTTGTCACGATGAACTATAGACCTTTCTTTTGTAATGTCACAGTGGTGGTGAGTTTTGCCATCCTTGGTCAGCAAAAGTACAAGCAGCCTTCAATGCAAAAGAAAGTACAATAACATATCTTCTCTTTAAGCAACCTTAAATCCTCGATTCTGATTGGTCGATCCATAGCAACAAGAGTGTGAAATATACCTATATTGCGCTGCCCATATCACATATCAAGTTTGCTTGAAGATAAATTGTTTTCACTTGCACGCTTGTGGAAAATGGAAGATGTAGTGGTCTGCGCCCCATTGGTCTTCAGCCTCCTTGGATATGAGATGCACTTGAAGTGCTATATTTGTCCATATTCCACTTGTGCTTGTGTGATAACTAATAATACAAAATGCTATCAAATTACCTATATCCTTCATAAATCAATTGTGCTATCCAAACAAAAAAGTACACAAAAGTTATATTGTTCATAAAAAAGGGTCTAATTTTTTTTAAAGCGCAATTTGGGCCAAGTTGCCAACCCTATTATACATTTTGTGTTACTGGAGGCCTCCCCCCCCATACAAAATAGTGGTCGGTGTTTGCAAACAAAATGAGCTGCTAAATACTGAAACACATACCCATGTGGACAAAGTGATCTTTGACTTCTTCATCATGAGGGAGAATACAACTAGACCTACATTCATCCAAAGCCACTCATATTAATTAGTTTCAAGAACCATTCCACACAAAAATGGTGATCACATTTGTTGAGGATCCAACAGTTCAATGGTTTGTACTCATAAATGTTTTACAGAAAGCAAAAGAGGTGGGGATAGATTCCAACATGAGTTTCTAGCAGCTAATAACATTTCACACAGCACTCTTTCTCTTTAAAGTTGTCAAATAACTTTCAAACGATCCCAAAATCTTAGCTCTTGACAGGTGGTTTTGCATCCGTAACAATCTCACAAAAATCACATTTGATTGCTGATGGTGTTACAAGGTCAACGGCCACAGATTGTATCACCAATACATTTAAACAGAAAAATCTGAACAACAAAACCGCAATACCATATGCATTACATGAACGTACATTTCTAAAAGCATTACTTTCCATTCGACAGCCACTATAAAAAAATGACAACAAATAGAAGAAATAACAAATAAAACCAACTAAACATTTTTGAAAGAAAAAAGAAAAGCTTATGAACAATTCAAATTCCATTCAAATACCATCAGGAACATTCTATTTCATTTACATATATTTAAATAATATAAATTTGCAAAACAAGATTTCAGTAACCCTTTAGAAAACTTGAAATTTCTTAATAACTGACTCCATCTTCTGCAGTGTTTTAAAGGAGAATGCATTTCTTCAACCAATTAAGATTTCATAATGTGCAATAATGGAAATAATTACTGTACCCCTTGCCCCCCCCCCTCCCCCAAATGAAATCAAAAATAATAAAAGAATGCACAAATGAATGGTTCAACACATTAAATAGCCCCCCAGATTATGTTTTTTTCCCCCCCCTTTCCCCCCCCCCCCCCACCCCGGCAAATGAAAGTATCTGGTTACTTCACTCACTCAAATGTATAGGCTAGTTTTCATACCTTCAACCTAAACTTTAAATAATCAGGTCCTGAAATCAATTTTCAATTCAATATATGAAGGTTACATCATTTTCAAACATTTTCTAATAAGGGTGTTACTGTTATAAAAAAAGAAGGTCAAAAAAGTTCACCGCAGAAACATTTTGTGAGAGTAATCTGCATCAGTTAGACTTTTACAAATTTTCTATTTATGTTTCAGTTACCAAAACTATAACCATATCTTTAAGGCTTTGATCCGAGATTACCATGAGCTCACTTTGCCCATTATCAAACAGTAGTTTCATACATTATCTTACACGAGTGTGAGCCTTCACTGTCCGGGGTGACATCTTGAAGCCATTCCTGCATGGCTGCAGGTCCGATGGCTGCTGAGAATGTCATACTTAGAGGGATATGATCTGTTAATGTGGCCAGTTGACTGACAAAGCTGTACTCTTCACAGATCTACGGAAAAACAAAATCAGATCATGGGTTCAAATTTAACCCAAAAAGTACTTTTCGTTTATTTATTGACACAACACAAACTGTGTAATCATTTTTTCAAAGAGAGTGCTTAATCAACATTTTAGTCAGTTTTTACTGCAAAAACCGACATGGTGTTAATTTGACCACCGATAAAGCAATGGGGATAACACCATGTCGGTGTTGTCACATATAGATACCAAGAGAATCAATTTAACACCCCAGTTTTGCAGTGTGAATGACTTGATGTTGGATAAAGACATAAAACTATAGGCCTATAAATGTATAACAAGGTTAAAATAATGAGGGCTACTCAAACTCATATTCCTCACATTTAATTAATTTTCTTTCCTTCAATTTTCAACTACAAACAGCTATTATCAAAACTAACAATGGCTAAACACAAATCAAAAGACAACACAAAAAATCATGCATAACAAGTCAGTTTTAAACATGGAATGTTGTTATTTTGTTTTGTTCAAACAATTTAATTAAATTTACACGTTTTTGTCAAATTGGTTGAGTTAAATCTGCACATGTTTTCCCATAAATTATGCTCATTTTCATTTAAGTTCACATCAACTTTTAGGTGTTTAGACCCAGCTCTTAAGGCCGAGTCCCTTCACAAAATAAATAAAAATGTGAATTAATAAATGTTTGTTTTATTTGATATCAACTTTCATTTCTAAATTTTGAAGTTTCCATTGAGTTTGGCCACTCCATGTTAGACATGTTAAAGTAATTTTTTTGTCAGTTGCCCTGCAGAAAAGGCTGAAGCGTGTGTGCTCAGCAAAAGGTAGTAAGCTATTTAATGCGCAAAAGTGTCTTTCTAAAACAAACAGTGAACTGGGTTGTTGGATTGTTTCTCATACATTATTAATGAATGCAGGAAGTCTGAAGTAAGATCATGGATAGAAAAGTAAGTGGTTCAAGCAGAATACATATCATTATTATTGCTGTTCTTTATTCATCATCAATATTAAACAAGAACAACTTAATATAAAAGCATAACAATTCAGAAAAGAAAAATTGTATATATTAAAGGGGCAATAAGTAAATAAATAATTGATAAGTATTATCTTCAAGCTAACTCTAATTCTGTTTGTTGATCTATAGCAACAAGAGTGTGATATATACCTATATTCCACGGCCCATATCACACCCTGTTCTTCTAATTTGTGTATTGTGCATCAAGTTTGCTTGAAGATAACTTTTGATCACATGCATGCTCATGGAATCTGGAAAAATATAGCACAGCATGTCTGTGCCCCATATCCTTTGGCCTCAGAAGATATGGGACACAGAATCACTATATTTTTTCGTATTCCACTCGTGCTTGTGTGATGACTATTACTATCTTCAAGCAAACTTGAATCCTCGATTCTGATTGATCCATCTATAGCAACAAGAGTGTGATATATAGTCATATTGCACGGCCCATATCACACCCTGTTCTCTAATGTGCTTTTGTTATGCGCTGTTCTAACTCCCATCTTCAGAATTCATTGTAAATTCAAAAGTGGTGCATTCGCTTGAAGATACATTCGTTATCCCTTGCGCGCTCGTGGAATACGGAAAATACTCGTTGGATATGGGATGCAAAAGCGCTATATTTTTCCGTATTCCACTTGTGCTTGTGTGATAACTAATAATATCACAGTTATGCATTATTGTTAAAAAATGTTCAGCCATTTTATTTCTTACAACCTTCTGTCAGGATAAGTGTTGTATGTAGGTTACTTGCCAGATGGTCCAAAAAGCCTACTACCTGGCACCCATTGATTTATCCATGTCTTATTTTATGCTCAGATTATACTTACAAAAAACTGTATTTTTCCGATATTCATGGGGCTGGGCTGGGGAGATAGGTCAAAAGCATGATCAGACACTCTCATGTTACATACAGCTTGCCATGATTTGGTTAGGCTTCACTGCTGATGGTGTAGGGTGTCACAAAATATTAAACAGATTGTATGCAAAGATACACTCTTGGTTAAAAGGTTAATGCACCCATCCATACATTTCAGATGATCACAGAAAAACTACATGTATGTAGGATCATTATCCTGGTGCAGCCATTTTGTATTTCTCCCATTCCAACCTTTATGCTGCCAACCTGAGGCTGAAGCAGCGGCATAGCCAGGATTTTTTCACTGGGGGGGGGGGGGGGGGGGAGGGGGTGGATTTGCTCAGCGGCGTAGCAAGGATTTTGTTCACATTGGTGGGAGGGGGTGGCTTTGCTCAGCAGTGTAACCAGGATTTTTTCACTAGGGGGGTACGGGGGGGGGGGGGGGGCATTGCTTTTCAGTGGGGGGCCCAGGTGACATGTTTTTTAATGAGAATTACATGTATCTACATTTTTTATGGGGGGCACACTGGATATAGTCTGGCCTCTTTTCGGTAAGGAGAGAATCAGTACTCATTACACTTGTTGCACACAGAGAACATGACAAGTGCCAAATAGTGAGTATTATACTCAAACACAAGAGAAAACAATTTTAGTATGAAATTTAGTGGTGCAATTCAAACAGTTTTACAATTTGTTTATTTTCTTTGTAATCTTTAAGCCAAGGGATCCCCCAAAAGTGACTAGCACTGTAGCTGGTAGATACTGCAGCATAGCTGGTGCCCCACCCCCAGGTGCCCCCCCATGAAAAATATTCAGACACATGAAATTATTTGAAAACAAAATCCCTGGTGCCCCCACTGAAAAACAATGCCCAGAAATTAGCAGGAAACCAGTAGAAAGTGATATTCATAAAAAAAAGAAAAAAAAGTATGCATTCAATCAAGAAGTAAAAGAGAATTATTAATAAGGTACCTGCTGCATATGTGTCCTATGGTTACTATAGAGAATATAATCCACTCTGCGCCTGCCACTGCTCTCATATTGAGCGCTATCAGACGTACCCCATCGGACTCCATCACCAGCATCAAATACATCCGCATCCTCCAGGTACGCACCTCGCTGCTGGGAGTCTTCTAATGCACTGTTTAGAAAAAAAAGTCACAGAGAGAAAAACAATTTAACCTACTAGGTTACTAACCTTCTACCAGATAAGTGACTAACCTACCAGGTTACTAACCTTCTACCCGGGTTACTAACCTTCTACCAAGTTACTAACCTCCTACTAGGTTACTAACCTTCTACCAGGTTACTAACCTTTTACCAGGGTACTAACCTTCTACCAGGTTACTAACCTTCTACCAGGTTACTAACCTTCTACCAGGTTACTAACCTTTTACCAGGGTACTAACCTTCTACCAGGGGCCAATTTCATAGCACTGCTGACGTAAGCAAATTTTTGTGTGATAGCAGACAAATTTCCTGAGTGTAAGCGTATTTTACAGGTTAGCAAGAAAATTAGGCAGCCAGCTTGCATGTTCACCATGGATTTGCATAGTTACCTCATTAATTTTCCAACAGTAAGCACCGGAAGGTTAGCATGCCTTTTCATGTGCTTGCGATTAGCAGCGCTATGAAATGGAAATCACGCAGTAAGCACCAAATCGGCCGTTAAGCAGAGCTATGAAATGGGGTCCAGGTTACCAGACTGTCCTTTTTCTACGTTGCTAATCCATCTTTCAATTTAAAGAGTATTCTCAAATATGTTTTTGCATTATAGACTTTCATTTCGGTAAGGACATCTTGTTTCTTCTTACATTTAAATTAATGTCACCAAACTTAGGCTGGAGGGGAGGAAAACAGTGTGGACCCATTTTTGGTAAGTTGAGAATTGGTGTATACTCAACTGCAATTGAACACTAGGAATAAGCTGACAAAGATGATGGTAACAAGGGTCTTTGCTGAAACTAAAGGATACTTGTCATCAGCTCGACACATTCAATCCAAATCAATATTTATTTCTGTAACTGCGGAATTTACAGTCATTATGAACAGAAGTCAATATTATATACAAGAAAACAATCCGGAAAATTTAAAGCAATATACATTGGAGAAAATAAAACAAAGTTAGAAGCAATCATTCTGACACATTCAAGAACCCGAGTCTTGTGACCCTGATGAAAATAACAACGGACAGGGAACAGAACTAATTACACAAATTCCAGTGCAGCTCAATATGAACAGACAAACAAAACAAAACAGAACTGACAAATAAGATAGCTTTCTCCATCACACATGCTTAGTTTGTGACCCAAGAAGGCTAGTGAAAATTTAGTTTTATATGTTTATATTTATTTCAGTTCTCGAGGAAGTAGAACCAGTTAGAGCCGGACAGACTGCCTAAAAGAAAAAACCTGTCTGTCCAGGAGACACACAGATGTTTAGATCAAACATAACAACAACTATTTTTATCAACAATTAAACAAAACTGTACTGCTCCTGAAGGTAATATGTTCAGTTTGTGTTATGATTCCCACAAACTTAACTTTGGAACTCCAGCTACTTCATCAGCAGTTGTACAACCAGCGAGGGTGCTCAGAACCCCCTGACCCCCCCCCCCATGCAATAAAAAAATCCATAATCAATGACTATGTATCAGTACTCTGTAAATGTATACTGTGTTTTTCAATTTTCAATGGCACAGCTGAGAAACCAAAAATGAGGAAATCAGCTGATCAGCTGAAAAATTGCATGCCTGTACTCTGTCGCCCGACTGTTGTCAGTTTGGCTCTTTTGAACAAACTTCACTCTGATTCAAGTTGAAAATACCTGTCTTACACAATATAAAAGAGTTGTCTGCCATATGGCTCTTTGCAAGAGTGGTATGGTGGACAAAACAAGTGCTTTTTGACTCTTTTACATTTTGAGAGTACTTTATAAAATCCTATGGCAACAGTAATACTTTTATTCAAATCAGTCTGTGAAATTCATAACACAAACATAATAATTGGAAAGAAATTTGCATGTAATTGGAATTTCCATTTAGTATTGAGTGTCTGTGAGTGCTACACGTTGTTGTGTATTTCAACAAAAACAAATTTTTGATGCTCAGCATGTGCGTTGGAAAAACATGATACCAAATTCTACATGGAGCATGTTGTAAATTTTGGAAATTCATACAGCACATTTATAACAACCTTAAGGCCCCAAATTATTAAATACCTTGACCATTTTCACAAACAAATCTGTGTTTTTACACATTGTGGATGTTATCATTCACACCGACATTTTTCCCAAGTTTCAAGTTATAAAACACCATAGTTTCGTAATTACACTAAATAGCACAAGGATAATATCACCAGTTGCAATTCTTAGTTTTTACAAACAGCCAATCTTGGATTTGCCATTCGTTTACATTGAAGTGTAAAGCGCTGGCACCATTGGTGCAAAAAACAAGTGCTCTGCCTTTTGCGTTTTCACGAAGAGACAATTTGTGTGACCTAGATAAGTTTGCATTTTCACAAACAGCCAATTTTGTTTATGCATTGGTTTGTACACAACATAATGCATACAGACTTCATTCACATATGTTTTTCGTAGAGACAATTGTATTCAACAGTTAATTACTTAGTATTTAACTTTACCATCATAAAGATAACAACAGATTGACATGATTTAAAATTTCCACTTGTATAATGATGTAAAAGTTTAATTTGCAAATAGTCTCCGAAACAATGATGTTCTAAAATATCAGGTGGCTTAGTGAAATTACAGTGACACAGCAGATAAAAAAGCACCATTTTTAGCACAAAGCTTCCCTAGGGCTTACTAATTAATGTTAGGGTAGGCACCATCCGGATTTTCAAATCAAAATCCCCCCCTTTGTTTTGTACACATGGGAGGGGGCAGGACATGACTCCAGTTAGGAAGAGAGTTCAGGAATAAGACTTACATAATGCTGTAGCCCTACCCTAGTAGAGACTACTCACAAAGTTTGAGATCTTACCCTCCTAGGAATTAATTATTGATTTTTGAAGATTTAATATTTAGCCGTATGTTTTGTACACACACAATAGCAGCAACAATAGACAACCAATGTTGTGTACAAAACATACAGGTAAATATTAAATCTTCAAAAACCAATAATAATTAAAAATCCTGATGGTGCCTAACCTAAAATTAATTAGTAGGCCCTAAGGAAGTTTTGTGCCCAAAATGGTGCTTTTGTCCGCCATGTCCAGGTAATCTTGAAATTTAACACTAAGCCACCTGACTAAAATAGTTTTAACTTTTAATGTTGTTTTCTCAAAACATGATAGTTTGTCTGCAGGGGTTAAATTGACTCTTCGTGACAATGTTGATGATTTTAAACACGCTTGTGGTGAAGCTCATCCTGGCGAAAAATATATCATACAGTGGTACATGTGTACCATTCAGAAATTAACTCTTAATTTATGAGCCATCAACTGAGCAGCATTCTGGGTCATTTTATCATTTGGATGTAACAAAAACCCTGACCCTCCACCTTTGAAATTTGATCGAAAAATTTGTTACAAGTGTTGCAGCGTTGCTAAAAAAAAAAGAAACACAAAAAATAGAAACGATTGAAGACAATAGCCTCCAACGTGTTTCTGGTCAGTGACACAACAATCTGCCGAGGGCAAGTTTACACAAGCACTGACGAAGACGAAGATTGAAACAGGTGTTGCCACTAGCACTTGCAGAGGGCAAAAAGGGACAAGAAAGGTTTCCTTCAGCAGAGAGAAAGTCTTCTAGATTTGGTGGTATAAAGCATGGGGGTTTATTCAGAGAAAGGGGAAGAGTGTCAAATTTGCAAGTGAAATTTACTTTTGGTAATGTTGTTACTGTTTTCACAATGAGACACCTCGGCCTAACTTTCATGTTTGGAGAATATCCCCATTGAGGTTAAACTGTTTTTGAAATCACTACTTGGGAGACTGGCAGTCACTTCATCCTTTTACATTTTACAATCTATGAAAATAGATATTCTAAATCATGCAAATCTGTTATTTTTATCAAGAAGTCCTTTATTAATGAGTAGTTAACTATTTAATAAAAGTGTCTCTTCATGAACACTGAACAAGCTAGTCTTCGTGCAGAGTGTTGTGTAAACAAACGAATCAGGAACTTCCTGAAAACTGTGTACTTATCTGTAGGTCACACAAAGTGTCTCTTTTTGAAAACTCAAATCTGTCGATCTTAAGATGTCATTGCTCTAATTAGTGTAGTAATAAAACTATTTTGTTTCAAGACGTGAAACTTAGGCATTGTTGTCAATGAAAACATAAAAAAGGAGTATAAAAAAATAGATCTGCCATAAGTTTTGAGCTTAGACAAAAATGTCTGCTTGTGTAAACAACGACAATGTGTCTGGCATCAATCTTCTATTAAAAAAAAAAGTATACCCATAGTAAAAATTCATACTGAAGGAATGCTATATTGGTCATAACCTCAAAATTATTAATATGAATTTTTAAACTTTTAAAAGGAAAAATCAAGGAAAAGATTTTGGTACCAAAACATTTAATTTCGGAGAATTCTAGAGAAAGTACGATCAAGCAGGGTCTCCAACTGCAAGTCAAATTTTGTTCTCACTTTGGAAAGTTCTGTGCTCTTATTGGAAATATTTGTAAACAGCATGCAGTGTTGTAGTTGAGACCTGGAAGACCACGACGGAGACCAAGGCATTCAAGACCAAGAACGAGGGCGCCCCTCCAAGACTGAGACTTTGATGGGTCTGAGACCGAGACAGAGATTTAGACCTCAAAAGAAGGTCTTGAGATGGATCTCCCAAAAGAAGGTCTTGAGATGGATCTCCCAAAAGAAGGTCTTGAGATGGTCTCATTCAAGACCAAGAACGAGGACGCCCCTCCGAGACCGAGACTTTGATGGGTCTGAGGGGGAGACAGAGATTGAGACCGCAAAAGAAGGTCTTGAGACGGTCTCAAGACCTTCAACAAGTGGTAAACAGTGTTTGATAATCATCAATATACCTTTGTAAACCTTCTGGAGTGCAGATCTCATCGTCTTGTAGACGTTTCTTCCTGAGTATGGTACCCACTGTCCAGGGTCTGTCTAGCCCCGGTCTCTGCCTGCATGGATCATGGTAGATGAGGAAAACAGGGTGGCTCCAATCTGGCATATCACCTGAATGAAAAACAAATTATAGAATATTGTACAGATAAGTCCAGGCACCAGATTTTTTGGATGACAATAACAAAAACCACAGTTATAAAAGAAGGAAGAATGTTGTATTTTTAAATATTTCTTAATCATTTTGTTACAACAAGTTTTCAGAAAGATCTTAAACTCCATTACAATACCCTGAGAAAGTATCACCAAAGTGCATAACAGTTTAACATTACTCATAGAACTTTGATTAGCTGCGAACAAGGGTAGTTGACCATGCCATCTTTCATTTTGAAATTGACGTGTTCACTCTTAGTTCTATATACATTTAATGGGAGAATTTCTTAAAGAAGGCCTTCGTCTTTTCAATTTGTTTTTGAGGTTTATACATGTAGGCATGAAATCAGTTCAGGGTACAATTGAAGACTTTAAATAGTATATTATTTTCCTTGTGGCATGTCGTGGCCTAGTGCTCAAGCAAACTATAGACTCCAACTCTGGTGTTTCTGATCAGCAGAATGTGGTTTCTCATCTTGTTCTTAGCGGTGTAGCCAGGATTTTTTCATTAGGGGGCATTGCCTCTCGGTGGGGGAGGGCAGGGGCCATATTTCTTAATGGGTCTGAATTTTGTTCATGGGGGGCACCTGAAAATCCCCCCCCCCTCATCCTCACTCATTCTAACACTTGTGTCCTTAATAATAACAACAATAATAACTAGTTCTTATAAAACGTCTCAATGTGCTTTACATTAGTGCCTGGTCATTGGGCCAATAACTTTCCTGTAATCTTTCTCAGCTCCCTGGGGAGTATACAGCCGTGAGCTGCCGTGGCACTCTGAAAGCTTTTTCAAACACAATATCAACCTCTACCCTCGCAGGTACCCATTTATACCCCTGAGTGAAGAGAAGCAATTGTAGTAAAGCATCTTGCTCAAGGACACAAGTGTCATGACCGGGATTGGAACCCACACCCCGATGAACTTGAGTCAGGTGCATTAGACTGCTCGGCCATGACACGCTACACTTAACCATTATTGCTGCGTCCTTTCAGATGGAACATCGAGCTGAGATCTCATGTGTTGTGCAATGCACGTCAAATAACCCAGCACACTTATCGCTACGAGAAGGGGTTTGCCCCAGTGTTTCTGACATGGTCTGGCAGTAATATGCACCTTTCAAGGTGTTGCATTATGGTTGCTTTATCACATACATTTATTTTTAACAAGCTCCACCTGATTTGATAATTTTGGCACCAGGATTATCATTTATGACAAACATGGCTCATTACAAACATACAGTATTCCTTTAATTTATCATCATTGGAACTACCAGTTAACTTCTTGTATTGAATCACACCATTGTCTTCATGAGATTGAGACTGCTTGCTGTCGTTTTTCGCCATTATCTTTCCATCTTCTTTTGGTTGAAAACAACCAATGGAAGCGGCTTAAATTCTCAGAGAGGAAGTATCCCGATTATCATTCAGCTGCCCTCAAGTCTCAGGGAAATTTTAAAAGTCCATTAAGAAAAAGCTCAGAAAGCCATCAACTTATTCAGACTCTCCTTTACTCAATAGTAATTTGAAATCTAAATTGAGGTTATATTGAGCACAACTATTTCAGTTTTGATCCAGTCAAAATCTTCCAGATTTCAAGAAAAACCATCTTCAAATGTAACCAGCCATATTTTTATCAGAAAAAATATCAAATCCTCAGAGAAAACAAGGCAGAGGTACTATAAATAAGATAATAATGTCTGCTTTGATATTGAGATGAACAAAACAGTTACAAAACTGGGCAATTATTGTGAGTACTTTATTCATAAAAAACTGAAATCACAGTAAAAAGAGTTTAAAGATGTATGATCTGTGCTACTGTGATTTGTGCTCCAAAATGAATTTAAAAAGAGCATGTTACTTTATAATGATTATGATTATTCAATTGTGTTTTGACCCTGTAATTGGCTACAAAAATATTGTTTTTGAAGTCATTATCCCGGCCAACCACCCTATGTGAAAAAGTGCACGAAGGTCACGCCAGGTGATGGTACCCAGAAGTCAGCAATATTACAACTTCATTTCTTCTGCATTTTGTCTCTGTGTCACAAGGCACCCAGCTGAAATTGAACAGGCTGCATGGGGAGTTTATTTATTGTGCTCCACACAAAAGTTCAATTTTTTAATTCACTTTTAGTTCTGTTATTATTCGTTGACAGTTCATATCAGTCAAAGTCAAGAAAACAGCATTTTATTAAAGACCCTCAAAATCACTACTGCTTATTTTTATTGCCACACCTGAAATAAGCATATGAACATGCACAAAATAGCAATTGATTTTCGTTGTCAAAAATATGACCATGTACTTGGATGAAATGTTCACAGGTTGGTTTGATTGTGTGTTTATTGAAAACTAGTGGATGGGATTGAACTTGCTCTTCCAAAAACCCAATGATGTAATATATCTTTAACCCTCTCACAACCGAATTGTGTAGACATTAACAACTGCTGGTAGGGATCATGACATCATCTCACATCCATCAGCCATGGACAAACAATTTTGCATGTTACGTGTATTTTGTACATTGTCTGTGGCATATATGTGAAAGTGTTTGTATGTATTTCATTCTGAAACAGCATCATCTGTCACAAAATTCGTCCAGAGAAAAACTTCTCTAAAACAATTTCTTTTAGAGCAAATCAGGCCATGCAACTTTTGGTATTCCTTGTTGCATTTTAACAGTACAAATCATGATACAACTGGGTGGTTCTTTTTTACCTCCAACATCATGCTACATGCTAAGTGTAATTTATAGTGCATTCAAGAAAGCACCAATTAATCTATTGTATTTGTAAAGTTGTGTGAAGTTTATCTACACATACAAAGCTCTGATGTGATTCGAATGAAATTTATGATAGGCCTGTTCCTTTTTTCATTACAACAGTAAAAAAAAAAAAAACCCAAAAAACAATAGATATAACTGGGTGGGTCAATTTTATCTCAAGCATTTATCCTACAAAATCGAGTGTAGATCATAATGCATTGAAGACATCACAAGTTATTTTAAATTATTTATAAGTTTGTGAGCACTTTATCTACACATTAAACAGCCCTGATGTGATGTGAACGCAAATATCGGGTGGCTAAGCAATTGCTACACACTTCTCTAGCGGAAATTGACAAAGGAGATTGCCCCGGAGCCTGAGAGGGGCTCAACAGGCTAATATTAATTTGCTCAACAACTTCTTCCAAATTACGGTCAATATTGGCACTTCTTTGAGCAAATACCGTACAACCCCTGCGCGGAGGGTCCTCAGAGCTGGGATTGAAGCTAGATAATCTAGAGGGGCTACAGATCCAAGTAGAAGCACGGAGAATAAGCCGACATGGTTATAGGCCTACCACACAAATTATTCTAAACGTTAACCCATCCCAAATTCCAAATGTTAACCCATTGCTTTAATGTTTTAAACACTGAATGTCTCAGAGTTTTAAATACATTTTAACACATTATTTTATGGCTAACTTCTACTTTTTATTTGAAATTGTTCTTGTAGCTTTTTAACAATACTTTTATTATTGTAATTATTTCCTGAGGTATTTTCTGTAAAATGCCTTAGAGCATGTTTTCATGATTTTGGTGTTATATAAATCCTGTATTATTATTATTATTATTATTATTATTCTTATTATTATTAGGCCCTATTATTCCAACTCCCTACTTTTGCCTATATTTTGATCACAAAGTCGTACCCAAATATGGTGGGAAATTCTACAGTTACTCATTTCACAAGTACGTTGTCAACAAGTATTATTTTAAACAAAAAAAATATTTTAATGACTTGATATGATGAAAATTGTCATTAACAATAACAAGAATCACTAGAAATTCAGTTTTTTTCTGACATCACAAAAACAAGATGTTTGTGGATGACGTTGTCACGTACGTTTCTACAGATATTATCAACTACAGTGAGTCATATTTGGTCAAAGTTTCTTGACAATTTTTTATTGTGTTTTAAACTCGTCACCAGAGGGTGCTGTTTACAATTATTACATCATTACTGTTCCAGTTGAAAAGTGAAACAATCAATTGTCATTTCGTACAAAGAAATAACTTGCTGTAAACTTTATCGCTTTTGGCCTTTGGGTCACACGATTCAGTCTAATGCTGTCATAAATAGATAAATAAATAAACCATATTGTAATGTAAGAATAGACCAAACAATGGAAATGCCCACCATTTTCTTCTATTTTCCTGATGAGGCACAGAGCATAGCCTCCTATTCAAAGCATCGATCTCACTAAAAAGAATCCATTCATGGCCTTATGGCAAACCTCCATCTTATTTTTGTCTGTCTGTTACTCATCAAATATTTTGTCTCTTGACTGCATCTTCTGTTTTTTTAAAATTATACTTAAAGCTTCATTGGCCTGATTTTCACTAAAAGAAATTTGTTTATATAATTTTTTTCTGCACGAATTTTGATAGATGATGCTGTTTCAAAATGAAAAACTTCAAAAAACTTTTGCATATGTCATGCACAATGCACAAAATACATATAATATGCAAATTGTTTGTATATGGCTGATGGATGTGAAATAATGACGGGATCCTGACAATAATTAATATTTTCAGTTTTTAACTATTTATTACTTTTCATTATCGAGTAATAAATCTCAAGGGAAACTGACTGGGTAAATTTAATTCAGTTTTTGGGTGAACACAGAAAAATTGACTAGAACGAGATTTGAACCTGCGACCTCTGGATTAACGTACTGGTGCTCTACCAACTGAGCTATCTAGCCCTATCATGGCTGTCTCCCTATTTTGTCAATATCTTTGTTTGGAATACCACTCAGAAACCATTCAACCTGAATCTGCCATATAACCAGGGATCACACCCAAGTTTACGATACAACCAGACCCCAATTTCATGGCTCTGCTTACCGTAGAGTTTTGTGCTTACGCCCTGCCACAGCTCATAGACATACACGCTTTACAGGGCACTGTAAGCACAGAGTTCTTCGGTAAGCAGCACCATGGAATTGGGCCTAGAGATATACAATTTATTATTGGTAGATTTGTTCGTGCATAACCCTAAATGAAAGCTTAAGGCCCACAACTTTCTCAAATCTATAAAAATAGCTACTTAATATTAAGTCTAAATTTTTGGCTGAAATCGGCCAAAATTGCATCTAATTCTATTTATAATGCATTAATGGACACGTTGAAAAAAAAAAAAAAACTCTAAATAAACTCATCACTTCTAGCAAGAGTTTAAACTTAGAGTGCCTAAAGTATTTTATAACAAAAAAACCATTAAGGCAATGAATCTATTAAATTATTGATGTCAGGAATTTACCCGGCTTCAATCAATTTCAAAATTTATCACTGCCAATCAATCATGAAGTTCAAAACTGATATTGAATTCGTGCAACCACTTAAAAATATTCTCTGAACCATACTGCAGCCACACAAATTGATACAAACAGGTTCTTCTCCTGGGGGTAATTTTGAAACATGGCGTCAGGTTTGAAAAAAGATGTTTTTCTTCATAATGGCAACGTCTAGCCCCTCGAGCAAACCAAAGACACTAATTCTTTTTTCCCGTGGCTGCAGGTTGTGGGTCTGTTAAAAAGCCTCTGTAACTGATCCAACATGGGTATTCATCGACAGTTGTAGTTGGAGTGTATAGAATCAATCAGTTAAAGGTCTGGTACTCTCTAAATGTAAAAGGATGAAAATTTCACTCTCTTGCCCGAGTAGTGTCAGTTTGGCTCTGAGAGTGAAACTCACTTTCTGAGTTAAACTGGAGCAAACTTCACTCTGATTCAAGTTGAAAATACCTGTCTTTCACTACAAAAAGAGATGTCTGACATATGGCGCTTTGCAGGAGTGGAATGGCTGACAAAATGAGTGGTTTTCACTTTTTTACTATGGCAGATTCAGTCCCATATCCTCTAGTTTTGATAAAGTCATCACCAAATTGTTATTGGCCTCACGTTTCGACCCTAGCAGAGTCTTTCTCAAAGGCTAAAAAGAGAAAGACTCAGCTAGGGTCGAAACGTGAGGCCATTAACAATGTTTGCATTTCAACCATAGGTCATTGTGGTTGGTAAGCAAATTGCAGCCGCTACTTCAATTTTCCACACGAGCAACTTGTGAAAAGGAATTAGGTGCTATAGTCAAAAAAATGTTAACAGCTTCACACTTTTTACCCTAGCAGAGTATTTCTCAAAGGCTAAATGACAACACAACACACATCACATACAAGTATATTAGTGTAACAGAAGCAGTTAGGTGGAAAAGGAGGGCAAAAGAAACAAGCAGAATGCAATCAGAATCATAAGATGCTCATGGTTTAAAAACAAGAGGACAACCAAAATTACAGCTTATTTTAACGGTTTTTGTGCATGTCAAATCGTCACCATTTTCACGTGACAAATGTGTCAAAAATCACAAAATTGGCAAATCCTGTTTTTGCGCAAATTCTTGACTTACTATTTACTATTAATGAGTTCAGCAAATTTCAGGACCTAAGACGTAATAGTTTCATAATTAGACTAATTAGCATGACCGACGAATCACTAGATTTGCCATTTTGTGTCTTTATGAAGTGACGAATCAAGATTTGCCACTTTACCCACTGAAATACACAGCGCCTGCACGGTGCCAAATCTGCATGGTGTGACTTTTGCATTTTCACAAAGTGACGAATATATTGACCTATTATTTAAGTTTAGCATTTTCACAAAGTGACAAACCTTTTTATGCATTGGTTTGTACAGCACTCAGCATGCAAGTCTTGTTTTTTTTCACGAAGTGACAAATGTGTTTAGGAACTAATAACTCATCCAAACAAGTAAGCCTTCTTTTAGTAGAAAAATTTATGAGAAAAAAACAGCAGTTTGAAAAATAGGTCAACTTCAAACGTGGTTTTCTCCAAACATGGAATTTTGACTGTGTTGCAGATTCGTCACTTTGTGAAACCGGCGATGATATGTGAGCTTACTTTTATGTGCCAATTCAGAATAAGAAATCAAGAATTTGGGACAATGGCAGTCTTTTAGAGAGACACACATGTCTGGGCAATTGGAAGGCCTTAAGGCCTACAGGTTATAAAAAGTTCATAAAAGGGAGGCTTCTAGATTACAAATTGTTGAGTTTAAAACAATGAAAAATGCTGATTTTTAATTTTTTGTTTAGCTTGTCGATATTGTGTTTTTATTTTGGTTGCAGCAATCAAAATAAGCAACAGTGATCTGTTTTGGTCTTCAAATGCTTCTTCCTTGACTTTGACGATCATTTAGACCCGCTTTATGAACGTGATAATCTCTGTGAGCTTTCAGATCAAAATTAATCAAACAACTTTCAATAAAGTACTTTTTTTTCTCCATGTTTTTCCGAGCCATAGACATTCTGATAAGGCCATTTTTGAATTGGTGGCTTTGGTTGTTGCTACGAGCCTTGTGGACAAATTGGTTACACAGAATCTGAATTATAGTAAACCACTCTAGATGAACCATATATCATAGCTATTCAGAAGAATGTTACTTCCACAACTTCTTTTTTCAGCAAAAAAACCTTTTGCAGTTGCAACAATGTGAAGTATAATGGTATTTTGGGTGCTAACTTGCTTTTTGCTAGCAAGAATTTGTTGTGCTTGGCAAGTTATATACTTGAAGTAATAAACCACAAGGGAAACTTACTGGGTAAATTTAATGTAATTTTTGGGTGAACAAAGAAAAGTTGACTAGAACGGGATTTGAACCTTTGACCTTCAGATTAACGTGCCAGCACTCTACCAACTGAGCTATCTCGCCCTATGATGGCAGGTTCCCTATTTTGTCAATATCTTTGTTCGGGGGTGCCAGACAGAAGCCATAAAATCTGAAACTGACAACCAGCTTGATGAAGTTGGGCACAGGCCAAGTAAAAATAAGCCAAGTACCAGTCATAAGCAATGTACATAAACGTGTTTGTTAGTAACCTGCTTGTTTGTTTGTTTGTTCGGTATTTGGTGTTTGTTTGTTTGTTGGGTTGTTTGTTTGTTTGTTGGGTTGTTTATTTGTTTGTTTGTTTTATGGCAAAGTTTTTAATCTGTGCTGATGGGTCCTGTTGGGAGTTGACTCAGCCCAATTTATAGATCTGCTTAAGCACAAAAAGTAGCTAAGTACAACAAAATTATGTTTATCAAAATAAGATTACCAGCCAAAATACCATTTCATATGCACCATCTTTGACTGATATCCTGTTCATATTTGCTTAGCCAAAAAATTGTTAAGCACTATTTTCTGCTTTGTAAGCAGCTCTAAGAAATTGCGCCCTCTTGTAAGCACGTCAATTGAAAGCTGTTCTCTTTACAAAATTTAATCAATTAGGACGTAGGATTCACCCTTGGATCTTGGATTTGCAGTGCCTTAACCATGCATACATTAAGGCTCCGAAATTCAAAAAAGCGTTGTTTTTGTAACAAATGTTGCAACAACCCACCTCGAGGGTATTGGCCAAGAGGGGATAGTCTTGTTTCATTGCCTTTGGCCATCTCAAGATGTTGTTATCTGACAAAAAAAATGTCATCTCATAACAAAACATTTAACCAGCATTATATTGTTTCCCAAACAAAAAATGTGAGAACTTAAATATAATTTAAAAAACCGTTGAGAGATGAGGGAATTTGATTGTAGTAGCCTGAAAAGCATCTGCAAACCATCGCTCAAACGAGCCAGAGAACAAATTGATCAATTTAGCAATTTAGATCTTGTTTCTTTAGTATAGTCACAGCTGTACCCTCGACTCCCTCAAACTTATTATACTGGATGATAAATTAATGACTCTGCATGAAGTCAATTTGCTCAAATTAATGAGAATCTAATGACTGCTCCATCTCTATTAGGCAGAAAGTCAACGAACAAAAAAGTATTTTGAGAGTCGTGAACATTTTAAAATGAAGTGCAGTTTTGCAGGTTTGTTAAAGGGGGATGAAGTTGGTGTGAAAAAAAATCGCATTCTATACAGTAAGTTATCTTCATACCAAAATTATCTCCCTCCATTTTACCCCACACATATATATATTTATAACACACCTCTTGCTGGTTCTATATTCTGGTTTGCTGAAACATGGTCTCATGGGGTTAACTAATATAGGCTGGTGCATTAGACTTGCTGCACCATGAACTAGGTCCGAGTCAAGACATAACATGAGCATAATTTGCCAGAAATAGTCCCCAAACCAAGAACAGTGAACAGCAACTTAAAAAGGCAACTGATGGAAACTGATAGCATTTCTTTAGTTGTTGAAATGCTTATGAGTTAATTGTTGGTTTAAAACAGTTCAATTATAACATCCTGAAAACATTCTTTTCTTACTTCATATTTTGGATGAGGTGTGTTATAAAACACATATGGACTGGCATTATTTGGTCATTAGAGCACGTCTATCTCCTATTGGGCCTGTGAGTGACCAGAAGAGGGTCCAATTTCCCTGGCCTTTGGCCTGGGGGAAATAGGACCCTTTTCTGTATGGTCACTCACTGTCCCTAAGGGTGCACAGATGTGCACTAGTGACCCCATTTCCAGTTCATATGTGTATGGGGGGGGGTAGCAATAGCTCCCTGAAAAGAGTTTGGCACCACTGCTAAACCCAGACAGTCCCTTTTTAATTTTATATAATAATCTACTCACAATTATTACTTTTCAGTGGGGAGGGGGGAAGGGACCATTTTTTTAATGAATCACATATGTCTGGATTTTTTTTTTCATGAGAGGGGGCACCTGGGGAATTTATGGGGGGACACTTGCGATCACCCCCCACCCCCACCCCACTGGCTACGCCGCTGATTGTGACCTGGCAAGTCTGCAGGGACTACCTAACATTCTAAAGTCTTCCATCATTACATGGGGATCAGAAGACAATGTACACTAACTTAGAATGGTCTGCATCTTGGCTTAGAATCGTCTGCATCTTGGCTTAGAATCGTCTGCATCTTGGTTTCATGTTCATCGCTGATTTACCCTTTTGAGGCTTCTGTTTTTTTTTATATCACATTCAAATTAGGTTTAGCGTATGTATATGACCTGCAAACACTACCCCCTTGTGTTGAAAAACCTCTAAGGGTTCTGCATTACTCATCAGGTAGAGTGACGAGAAGAAGAGAATCCATAACACTGTATTCAGATATCCTTCGTATTATTGTGCAATCAGTCAGAAGAAAAATATGATTACTTCCTGGGAATGAGATGTTTATCCTTGGGGGACAGCGCCAAGCTGCAAACCCAATTTGCAGCTTGAGGTTGCATAACATTTTCACACATTTGTTCCACTGTAATTTTATCCACCAGCAAATAAATAAATTAAAAAGAATAAATAAATAAATAGATAAATAAATACAAAAGCGGGCCTAAGTAAATTAGTCAATAATTCAAAGAAGCGGATTATGATCATCAGCACAGGGGTTGTTTTCACGAAACTCTTCTTAACTCAGATCGTCGTAGTGTTGCGATGCATTGTGGCACTGCGGCACATCGTAGCTGCGATGTATCTCCATAACCATTTCACGAAGGGCATCAGACGGATGATGCATTGCAAATATCGTTTACATAAAATAAAGTTTATGAACGAGGATGACCTTTTTTGACAACGACTATTTTATGTCAAATAAGTCTTGTGATAATAAAACAGCCGCCTGTTTAATGGAGAAAAGAAGAAACGCGGGCGCGCAAAGTAGGGGAGATGTCGTCTGCTACATCTCTAAGATTTGGTAAGTATCTTTGTACCAATTTGTGATGGATAGATAACCGATACATCTTTTGTCAATTCAGTCTAGAATTAAAGCGTCACAGGATTAGACAATTAATTTAGAGTATATTTGTGCCGTCTGTGGGAAGCAAATACTCCATACTTCTTACTGCTGCCAGTTGCTTGCTGCACACACAGTAAGGCCTACGTATTTTATTAATAATAATGGTTTTGAGTACATAAATTTTGACTGCTATTGCTCAATATTAAACCTCAAGATTAACGGCACCTTTATTTTGAATGACAACCCCTCAGGAAGAGGAACAGACAATGGAAAACCTCATAGCCTGCCCTCTCTTACCAACCCCTTACACCCGTGAGGACCTAGATGACCTGTCCCCTTGCGTAAGAACATGCGTGGAGCACTGGACTGGACTGATATGACATTAGCTGCGTAGTGACTCGAGAAGAAGAAGAAGAAGAAGAAGAAGAAGAAGAAGAAGAAGAAGAAGGAAGGGGATGGGGCACTAATGTCAATAATAGGGGACATGTTATAACTTTAACTGAGCCCCATAATTATAATTATAAATAGTGCCAAGATGCTAGCTTGCTTGTTGGCCCTACCCACGATTTTCTGAAATTTACACCAAGTGATTTTTCTTTAAATGTTTACTTATCCATAGCACAATTGAGGCTAAGCTTTAAAACAATATTGGCTAGTTTTTGTACATTTTAATTGAAATTGAAAAAAAAAAAAATCATCACAACTGCACTTAAGGTGACTCAAAGGGTCATCGTAAGTTACGATGCTTTCTAGCTCGTTGACATGGAATTTGCGACGTATCGAATGCATCCCAAGTTTCGTGAAATCGGTGATAGAGCGCATCGCAAGTTTACGATGCGCATACGTCGCACCTCGAGATGCGACGCATCGCAGCACTTCATGAAAACGATCCCAGGTAAACTAATATTTAATAGCCACACATGTCCTACTGATGTTGATATTATTTATGGTTATGAAAGCAGTTTAACAGCCTTTACTACTGTTAGAACAAAAGTTAATGTGTCTCAAAACCTTTCAGGCGTGTTATAAGGCATGACTACAAACAAAGTTTGCTCCTTTAATGATAACGGAGAGTTAAAGGCACTATACATGATTGGTACGGATAAAAAACAATGTGCTTAGTTTCAGTCTGAAAGCTTACTGTTTATGAAGTTAATACTAATAATTCGAGAAACCCCTTTAAAAAAAACGCAACAGCCGATTTTGGTTGTAAAAATCAAAATTAAAGACAATGTGTTTACATGCTGAAAAGTGTGCACGGTTTTTCACTATTTTCTCCTTACTCAGACGACGGATTGAGCCCAATTTTTTTTTAATGTATTGAATCAAACAATTAACCAAGAACACTACACTACTGCAGCTTTATCAATCCTGAAAATTCCCTTCAATTTTGGTGTTTACATGTATAGGTTTTTTTTTTGTCTTTCTCATAATTATTATGATTGTCATTGTTTATCCTTTTTCCCTTTCACTTTTACTTTGTTGACTGTCACGTTAATTTGTCAACATCATACAGGCTGATTAACCTTTTCTATCAAGTATCTGTCTAATGCTATTCAATGGCAAAGCTGTTCCTTTGTATAAAAGAGCATGTAATTAATTATTGTGTTTTACATCAATGTTTTGTGTCATTGATTCTTTATCAAAAGAAATGGAGTCGTAAAATTTCACTCAAGATAAGAAAAAATTAAAAATAAACAACTAAATTAAATAAAATAATAAAATAAATAACTTAATACATACACAAATAAATGAATCATTAATTGCAAAAAGGGAGTAGATATATCAGCAATGGTAATATTATCAAAACTATACTGGCTTCACCCGTTTTGAAGCAAGAAGCAATTATAGCAACACCCTTGGTGATATATGCCATTTTGCAAGCTAAATAACTTCAAGTAGACAATGACTTTTTTGATCACAAGCAAATGGTCAATGTTGAATTCCTCAATTCTTCACACTAAGAAGGCTGTGTTGCTATATTTCATTGCTTGCAGCAAGCTTCAGTGCTCAGCAACCTCCGGATTGGTAAGGCCTGACATCCATTCATCCAGCGTGGTTAAAACAATAATATTCTGTGAGAGTGTTCACCATCTCTTATGCAACTATATGCACAACCAGTTAACACCTGATGACGTGTATACACCCCATTGTTTTCCCGTGCCAGCAAACAGGTGATATGAGTTTTGTATTTTTGTTTGAAATTTGAAGCCCGGAACAAAGGCCCCCAGTGTAATCCCAGATTCCCAAACTTTGTCCTTTTGTTCCAAGAAGAGGATTACACAACATCGAGAGGCTTCCACTATTGTATATCATTGTATTTCGGCTCAATGGATGTAAGTCTGAGTGAACCGAGTCTATAGGCTTGGTTCCAGTCTTAGGACCAAAGCTCAGCCGTGTTTCATGGCCGAGTTTTTGCGATTCACTCTGCGTGAATGTGATATTTTCTCGATAGAGAAACAACAAATTCCGGTACTTTAAAGAGAATCTTTGTTCTCTTGGCTTTATCAAGTCAGGGTTTCTTTGCCAGCAGTACTCTCAAAGAAAAATGATTACGGCAATTCCAAGAAAATAATCTCGTCAGGCTGGATGGTAAAAAATGGAAGATCCCCAGCACAAACTGGTTAACATAGCAACACCGTCATTAGTCCGAGGGATTCAAAATTGGGCTGTCACTTGTGACCAAACAAGTCATTGTACCTGGCACCATTCAAATTGAGCAAATGGCATAAATTACCCAAATGCTACTACAGGAATGCTTACTCTCTTTTGAAATCAAAACACAAAGTTCCAAGTTCCCCGTCTCTCTGTGACTCTAAAATCTCTCCAAAGTGCTTCTGGATGCTTTCTTTGCCTGGACCCTCTCCCCATCTCCAAGTATCTTTTATTGATCATACACAGATCAAGTTCCATTTGGAATTAAAATACTCCCAACACCAGTATTTGCCCTGGCTGACGAGGCGGTAAAATTAACAAATTGGAGATTGGTTTAAAATCTATGCAAGCCAGCTCGGGAAATCAGTTGCTATTAGAAGAAAAAGCTCACCATGCTCAAACTTAAAATAATCAAAGAAACATCATTCCAGAGTTTAAAAAAGGGGGCAAAAATAAGAACCCTGTTTGGTTTATTTCCCTAATGCCAAGTCTTTAACATTAAGGCAGTGCTACACTCCAAACCAAATCAATGACGCTGCCACTGAAAGTAGCGTATACAAAAAGAGTGACCTTGGACATTCCAGGGACTTTCTGGCAGGCAAGAGACTACACTGTGGGAAATTTTACATTTTGTGTCATAATTTCGAAATAAATTCAAGAGTTACAAAACTAAAAGCCGTACAAGTTTTGAGATGTGCCCCCTTTCTACATATCAAAAGTCGACAAAAATTGGACTGTGTAAAATCCATAGAGTGTAAGATTTAATGTTTTCTTCCATTGAGCTGTGTACAAATTGTGCCTGCAGGAAGTCCAGGCTCTGTGGCTCTTTTGTAAACTTGTGATGCAACAGATTACAAGGTCTAACCTGGTTACATGGTCTAGATTATGTTCTTAATAGGCTTGGAAACAAACTCTACTTTAAAAAAACCTTCTCAACAACATAGACAAAATAAAAAATAAATAACAGAGAACAATGGGATATTGTTTAATTTTTCAGTTGCAGTGAACTAAAAATAAGGAGGTACATTTAACACCATTCATTAACTACAGTAGCTATCCCATTTTACACACATGTACATCATTATTAATATTAAGGAAAATTTCAAAGATTTTCATAAGATTCTGAATAAAAAAGGGAAACAAGTCACATATGAATTTTTGAATAACTCAACTACACAAAAGATATGTCTAAACTTTAGAATGCTGAGTGAGTCATTATACACGTGACTCAGTGAGCGACCACTTTACGTTATGTTTTTACGCGTGTTAGGTAAAATTATGTCATGTGACATGCAGAAATGACAAAATTTGCCTTGCCACACATATAATAACTGGTTTAAATAGACCACCGCTAAAACAGAAGGAAATACTCAATGGGCATCGCCATTTTGCTGTACACACCTCATGAAATATTATTTTGCCATACTTTTACCCGCCTGTCACATGGTATTGATGCACTGTGTCCACAGCAGGACACAGAGTGCATTCAAGCTCAGCATGCTCAGGATCTATTTCTATGGTCTTATTAACTGACTCATGCTGGTGCCAATCTAACTTGCACAAAGCAAGGATTCAACACCGCATGCTGATTAATTGAGGCAATCTAGACGGTTTTTTTTTACACAGCCAAACAGAAGTTTAATTGATATGGAAGTCCATTTTTAGACAATAAGGACTCATTAGGGAAATTTCTTCCTCTTCAACCCGATCCAAGTGTTTTTAATTCATCTGTACCTTAATTGGATACTACTGGTTTCAGGTGTTGTTGGTTAATTGTTTTTTAGCAGGTTGCAGTTATATTCAGCCTTTGCCCACCTCCCCCTCTCAAAAATAACAAAATACAAACCTGATACAGTCCCCCTTCCTTAGAAACCCTCAAATCTGCTTGCTGATGCAAGTGTCTTTTGATTAGCAATACGCAAAAGTTGAACAGACATTACAAATTGAAAAACAAATCTATATAACAGGTAAAAACTCCATGATTTTGTTTCCCCTACTTAAGTCGTTTTTATCACATTTGATTTTACTTTCTTATAAATAATGTCTAAAATGGAATGGAAAATAAACTAGCGTCATCATAGTTGTCCTATTCCTGACTTGATGTTATTTTTCAACCTGTCACACGTATATAAATATACTTAGAGTTCTTATCTGCTCCCTGTATTCTCACTCACCCTTTCCCCCAACCCCTTCAACCTTGCTTAGACATCCTGATGAATCAAGCTGAGTGATGCAGTTATCTTTTTTTTCCCTTCTTTTTTTTCGTAATTAGCTTCATTGAGCAGTGTTACAAATTCACCACAGGCGTCGCAGGAAAGGTTTGAAGTGTTAACGAACCCAAGCCAATTGAATTTCATACGCTTCAGTCAGTGGGGCAGATTGATATTGGTGTTGACATGACTATAGTACTTATTTATGGCATTTGATCCTGGTTGGTTTTAACCAGTAGGCGCTGGATGGGTGTATCAATGCAAATATTTTCCGAGCTAGCAAACGGATGACAAGACTTTTGTGTTTTTGTGTGAAATTCCATGCCTGGAGCAAAGGGCGCCCTCACATTCCACTTTGGAGCGTGCACAGAGCATGCACACACCGTGCAGCGCTTCATTTGACCCACATAAAGCGCCAGTTTGGACTTGAATATTTTGCCCAAGTTCTGCATTATGCAGGGGTTATTGTGTAATTCCCGATTCCAGACCTTTGTCCTTTTGTTAAAAAAAAAGGATTATTGTATTTCTTCGAAATGGAGGTATGCCAGAATGAACCATTGATCCAGTCATGGTTCTGGGTTTAGTACCAATCCTATGCCATGGCTCACGGCTGCTGTTTTGCAATTCACGGTGCATGAATTTGACACTTTGTCGGTAGAGAAAACAAAACTCACAGTGCAATAAAGAGAATCTTTGTTCTCTTGGCTTTGTCAAGTCAAGGTTTTTTGTGTCAGCAATACTCTCCAAGAAAAATGATTTCGGCAATTCTGACAAAATTATTCCGCCAGGGGGACAGGAAAAAATGGAAGAATCCAGGCAGCAACTGGTTAAAGCAACAAATAACATAATATTGAAGGGGCAGAACTCTTTTTGAAACTGTCAATTCTTTGAGGGCCTTGGAATTTTTTTGCAGATTTACAAATTCTCTTCACTGAATACTAATGTATCATATTATTATAAGCATGTCAAAGGGGGAAAAATGATGTAATAATTACTAATAATTTAGGGGACTAATTATCCTTATTCACAGCTGAGAAGCTGAATTGCAAACGACGTGGCTACAACATGCCACAGGCATGCAAGGGCACTTATGGCAGCCAGCCACATCGACCCATATTTGACCACGGACCACAGCCAGAAAGGGAGGAAAACCGGAGGGTCCAGAATAAAACCCTTATGGTAAAGGAGAAAACCAATGCACAACTCTACTCACATATGGTCCTAGCCGGGAGTTGAACCAGGGCACCAGTGCAAGTGAGCACTTTACGCACACGCCACCCATGTACTCAATAGGGGAGGCTTATGGGGACGCAAGGTGGCAATTGTTTGCATGATCAGAATGATATAAACAATAGAACATTTTCTTGAAGTCTGCTGCCACCTATCGTTCTGAAGCCTCTCATTGGTCTGCATAATGTATAATGGCCTGATTAGCACCTTTTACTTGTAGTGTCGTTGTGCATAGAAATGATGCTTTCCCCCCCTTTGGAAACCATGGCCTGGGCCCTCATCAACAGTCCGATTCATTATGCCCCGCCCCCTAAACATACTGACCAATCACAGCATTGGCTACATCACCACAGTACGCGTGGGCAGCACAATGTCCGTCTCTTCGATGCCACAGTGCATGCCAAGAACGTGTGCTATAAGTACGCACACGCATGTTTACCAATAGGATTTTATCCTGTCGGACTTTTGTCAGACTTTCGGTGGCGTGGCCAAGGCTGTAATTGGTCAAAACGAAAGGGGGCGGCGCTTAATAGATCGGTCTACTGAGTAGGCTATCTGACTACCTTTGTGTTAATGTACTAATTCCTGCATCATAAACCACACCCACACTAGCTCCAACAGTTTACCACCATATCAATTTCTTTATGGTCCAAAACAGTCTTATTTATTTTACTAATTTTACTCACTTTTGTGTGTTGTGCAATATTGTAACAAAAAGTAGTACATTTGCACATGACAACTGTGTGGAAGGGAGCAAGTACCTACATTATAGCATACACGAACTTCGCATAACTTGACTGCTCACAATCAATGTAAGCAGGATTATGATTGGTGATCATCTTCTTCAATCCTAAAAGTACGAGCCTTAACAACGTCCAATCAGAAAAACTTTTAGATAGTTAGTTAGACCAGAACCTTCCTTGAGAACCCTTTTTTAAGGTCACAAGGTACTGTGGTGGGTTTGTATTTACGATGAGTTAAAGAGACTCAGGTTTACTGAAAACCATGATTTTACACACCAAATGGTGATAAATTCTGCTAAAACAACAATATAAATCCTAAAAAGTGTGGGCTTTCTCTTTAAAAAAAAAGGAATATTTTATGCCAGTGTGATGTAGAATCACGCTGTCCTTTTTTTTAAGAAGTCAAAGCATTGCTCCTCCTTTTCAGTTGTGTACAAAAAATGGCATCGAAGGGGCAGTTTTCTATGGCAATTCCCATAACGAAAAAATCAGTGACTGTGTGAACGCTTGAAAATGAGCGTTAACGTATTGACATGTGACTCCAGCAACTCCAAATGAAGTCCATAAAAAAGGTATGCAATGAGCTCATTTTATTTTGGAGGATTACAGGGGTACCTAATAAAGAAAATACAAATCTCTTGACTCGCCTTTTGCATATGTCATGCAAAGCATTGTCCATAGTGTTCATAATAAATGCCCTAGAATGATGAAACGAGAGAATTTAGGTCAAATTACTGCACAAACATATGACAGCTCTGGAGCCGGATGTAGCCGAAAACCATGTGACATATTGGTTTACCGAAAAAGAAAGAAATATTGGTCAGTCCTTACCTGGGGACATATTGTCAAAGTTGAAGTTTCCACACAGGAGGTCAAAGGCCACAAGTTCGGAGCAACACTCCGTGTGGGTGCGGCTGTGAAAACTACTCAACCAATTCAAAATGGAGTCCAGCTGGTTGGACCGAATGTTTGTTTCTGTGAATAAAACAAAAATGGTACCTTAATCTGGGGGTCACTGGTTCCAATCCCGCTCCAGTCAATTTGGCTTTGTTCACCCCAAAATTGAATTAAAACAAAATGCATATAAATTACTTTTGGGGGTCAATGGAAGGAAATCCTACTGAAAATGTTGGAGCGACATTATGTGGCCACAAGCTTAAAGGGGGTGGGGGTGGGGTCAGTGGGTGGAAGCTGATGGGGAGTATCCCCACATCTTTGGACCTGGGGGATTACCCACACTCCCACAGGGTCAACCCTTCCAGAGTTTCCATGCAGTGAATATGGTATGACCAGAAAATCATACGATGCATTATGGAAAATATTCTAAACTTTTTGAATCAAACTCTGAATTTCAGGTCATCAATAGCATTAACTGGTGGCAGATGGGACTTTGAAGTTTTGGAAGTTTTGCATTCCCTGTTTCAAACCATTCTCTCCCACAGATTGAAAGTTTCTATACCCACCTATCCCCAGTTTCCAGACAAAGATTTACCCACTCGATGTTACCATTTGCTATGGCACATTATAGCAGCACTAACTTCACAAAAAAAACATTTTCTAAACAAAAATCACATTTATGGTTGAAAAAAACCCTGATTGATTAGCAGGCCTGTGGCATGCTTACTCCATTATTAATGGGAAGTTCCATTTATAACTATCACACAGATCCCCAAGCATTTACCATAACCTGGGAAAATGAAATTACCTGCCAAGTCGCATGTTGATAAAGTAAGCGAAAACTGTGGCAATCACGACAATAACTCAATTACACCATCCACGCTACCATGTGTTGTTATTAAATGCAGTCCCTGCAGTTCGTGAGCTCAGTATATTTTTTCATTAGTGGAAAATATTATTACAGGGTATAGGGAGAATATTCCGACAGTAAAATTCACCTGGTGGGAGTGGGAAACTGGGTCATTGTCTTGGTTTTTGTTTTAACTACTGCTCATGACTGAAACCTGCTGGCTTTTAATTTAGGGTCTTCTCTTCAGGCTTTACAAGTGCCATTGTTTCAGAGAAATAATTTTATCTCTCAGAAAAGATTTGCTTTGGTTGTTTTCCCGCCGAAAAAGTGTTGACTTGCATTGAACTGCAAATCAGGTATACCTGGTCAGCCTGGTTTGTCACTTTCCTGCGAGTGATTGCACTTGGTGCAAATTTTCTGTAATTGTTCTCTTTATGCTGACCACAAGTTGGATGTTTGATTGTTTTAAATTTTAATGTATTATGTATTTATGTCTTGATTTTGCTTTAGTACTTTTTAGATTTTTCTTAATTTCAACCTTTCTTTTTAAAATGTTCTCGCTAATAATAACAATAATAATAATAACAACAATCATAACATAATAATAATAACAATAATAATAATAATACCAGCATGGACTAAGCATTCAAATATTTTTCCAATGACTTTAAAATAAGGATATTTTTCAATGCTATAGATTAGTTGCATTGGTAACACAAAATGTCTGCCCTTCATCGACATGGCTAAAATGGGGTTGGAGATGTTTTCTTCTATCTGTGGGAGTTATGATAAAGTGGTAATAGTTTTGACTTGATATAGATTGTGTTAGTATATTTTTCCCATCTCTACACAAATGGATGCAAGGCTGTAGCTAATGTATAACTCACTTAGCTGAAGTAACTGTTTACAGTCACAGCACTCAATAGACAGTCTGCATACATAACCAAGGAAACTTCAGCATATCGATTTTTATGATAATAAATGTACTAAAAAGATACAGTCGGGTCTAAAAAATGGGGCAAACATACAAGGCTGTATGCAGCCTAAGTGTGTGCCTATTCCTCTGCATCGGTACACAATGGTACAAGGTTAATTATGCTTACAAAGACTCTTGGTCTAGGTTCAAAAAGATATGGGAATCCATTCTGGAGAATCACGTTTTTTTATCTCCATGAAAATCTAGACACAAAAGGCATTGTATGATCCTCATTGGAGGGATTCTAACTCATTGGTCTTCTGGTACAGTCTATCTAGTGGCGAGTTACTAGATATATTCATTTGGGAGAGGGGACAATCAGGGTAAAGAAATAAATTGGGGAAGGGGCGTTTGATATTACCATTAATTTAGGCATTTTTCGGTCTCACTTGGGGAAAGCAAGAGGGCATGGTGGGAGAGGTTATGAAGGGGTAGGCTTCCACCCCTCCCCTTTTTCCTTGCTGGTTACGCTACTGCGTCCATCCATTTAATCCTGTTATCAATAAGTGCACATGGGCCTCTGCATTTTTATAAAATACTGTTTTTCATCTTCTCTACACAGGTATCTTCAGACCTACAGGTTACAATGCTAGTCACTTTTGAGGGTCCCTTGATTTCATTACTACGTCACTGTTTTAACGAACAGTGAACTTATATTAAAATATACACATTGGTAAATTGGTGTTTTTACACATTTCATACACACCAACCTCTTTTCCCCAAGTTTCAAGTCATTAAACTTCATAGATTTGTAAATACATTAATTAGCACAAGGATAATATCACCAGTCTTGCAGTTTTGAGATTTCACAAAAAGCTAATCTTCGATTTGCCATTTTTTTTTTACAAATAAGTACATAGCGCTGGTGCAATGTGCCAAAAACGAGTGCTCTGTCTATTATGTTTTCAAGAAGAGACAAGTTATGTGACCTGTATAGATAAGTTAAAATGTTCACAAACAGCCAATCTTGGTTACACATTGGTTTGTACATGACACTCTACAAACGGACCTCGTTCGCACAGTTTTTACGAAGCAACAATGGTATTAAAAAGTTAATTACTCATTAATTAAATTTATTATGATAAAATGTCGAAGTTTAATTGGCAAAGCGTCTCCCAAACAATGATTTCAAAAATAGTTTAACTTCAAACGCGGTTTTCTCCAAACATAGAAAACGGAAATTGTTTGATCTCTGTTATATTTTTAATTTCCAACTCGCAAAGGATTCTACAAATCTTCGACTTGGAATTCTTCATTGAAATCTTAAATTTTGCAACTTTTCATCGACCCCGCCTTTTACCATGGTGAAATTTAAAATCAGGAATTTAAAGATGACATACAGTGGATAACCACATCAGTACCGATCCTCCACAGAAATATTTCCGTCTGAAATAACTTCACAGTCGAGAAAATAGCATTTGAAGACTCCTCAACAGTGTTTCCATTAATTGTCAAAATCAAAGTATATGTAAGCAGATTTTGTTTTTTGTCACTAAGGCCTAAAATCCATGTGTCCGCATGCGTTGCGCGTAATGCGCAGTGTGCAATCCTTTCAAATGAAATTACACATCAAGCTAATGCACATAATTTTTTCGGAACGCAGTATATGCAATACAAATACATGGAATTATGTGTGTTGCTTGGCATGTATTTTCATTTTTACGCATTGTGCACTACGCATTATGCACAACGCATGACAGACTTATGGATTTTAGGCCTAAAACATGACCATCAAATTTGCTGAAATGTTTACAGATTTGTTGGATGCCGTGTTCATTGGAAACTAGATCATAGAACTGTAATTCACACTTCCAAAAACCACTGATGTATTCATATACCTTTAATGTAAAAGTCACTTTTTTACATCCCAACAAAAAAGCTTCTTAAGTCCTCAAATCTGTGTGCTCTTAACAACCCTCATTCACAGCAACACCTGTCTTTAAAAGTAACGGCTAAATTCTCAATTTAATCAATTCCAACACATCTGACATCTTTGTCCATGGCACGAACAACTCAAAGCAGCATGTTAACCCATTTTAATTCTGTGCTTAGATGCCACAAGTATGGATACTTGTAGCATCTAAGTACAGAATTGTATTTCCAGACTCATTTTTCACACCAGTTTATTTTCTGTCCTGCAAATTATTTTCCTCATTAAAGGGTATGTAAAACATTGGTGAAGTTGGACATATATTTGGTCACCAATTTGCACATACTTCAAATGGTATAAAGATAGGCCCTAGTCATGTTGAAAAATTTCCATTGAAATATTTTTGCCTGAAATGCCAAAGTTTTTGAGAAATGAGTAAAACAATTAGTTTGATCTCGTGAGACCAAAACTTGATGTTTGAAATAAGTGAAATCAGGTTTTCTTTCTACTATTTTCTTGTGACTCCGATGACCGATTGAGCTTAAACTTTCACAGGTTTGTTTTTTTCATGTATATGTTGGATCACACAAAGTATGGATACCGGTCATTGACAATTACCAATGTTGTCCATGTGCTTTAAACTCATCATGGGTGCATCACCAGTAGCGTATCGGGGGGGGGGGGGGGGGGGGGCTTAGGTTCAACTCAGAACCCTTGCCCCACAAACAAGATTGACAAAATGCACAAATGAATGGTTCGATACACTAAATAGCTCCCCCCCAAAAAAAAGGTGACGCCACTGTTTATCACAACCATTCTATCCGATTCTACACTGCAACATTTATTTGCATTCACCATTTGAACAGCTTCAAACCTATCAACACAAACATCACTAATATAATCAGGTTCTGAATAATTTGTGATAAAAAATGATGTGCACTTTACAAAGAATACAATAATCATCCCATCACTTTAATCGACAGTCTTTTTCCTGCAGAGTAGGAAATGTTGCTTAATTAATAAATTTCTCTTCCAAGCAAAAGTTTTGTGGAGAACCAGACATCATTTATTGACGTGTCGCGGTCGAGCGGTCAAGCACACTGGACTCAAGCTCAGGTGTTTCTGATCAGCAGAGTTTAGGTTCGAGTCCCGGTCTTGACACTTGTTTCACAAAGCAAAGCACTTAACCATTATTGCTTCATCCTTTGGATGGGATGTAAAGCCGTTGGTCCCATGTGGTGTGTAATGCACGTAAAAGAACCCAGTGCACTTATCGAAAAGAGAAGGGGTTCGCCCCGCTGTTCCTGGTTTGATCGGCTGCAGATTGTGCCACAGCACCTTGTAAACCATTACATGGTGCTATGTAAAGGAACAGGTCTCATACTTCAAAAACGTAACTCATCATACCTTGCAGGAAAAATACTGAGCGCTTTGAGACACCCATCGGGTGTGATAGAGCGCTTATTGTAAAGAGAGGCGTTTCTGGCTTGGTCTGGCACCTCACCTTGTATCCCTTTCAAGATGTTGTATAATGGCTGCTTTGTCGCATAAAGTCATTCTTAACAACTTTGATAATTCTGCGCCAGGATTGTCATTTATGACAAACATGGGGTATTATAAATGAACCTTCTTCTTATTATTATTACAATTATTATTATTAACCAAGACACATTGCTTTTTAGGAGGGTTACGCAAGAGTTTTCAGCGATCATAAAATCAGGGTTCACAAATCAGTGTATTCAAAATAATATTCATACCTCAGTTATCCCTATGGATACAGCAATCTTGCAATTCTAAATTAAGTTGAATTATACTTTTATAGAATTTATACATTAGTCACTTTATTCATTCATTTGAAACCTATACACCGTCTGTAATCTATAACTCATGGATCCAAACAACATCAAAATTCTGTATTTATCCAAAACTTCATTTGGTATTCCCACCTTTATCATATCATCCATTTAAAAATCTACACATCATATATTCTAATCCCTGTTTCATCATTCTGTATCATGTTGTCCTTCGTCATCGTCTCATTTCTTGCCTTCATCGTCGGGTGGAGGTACCGGTACTACGCAGCCTGTTGCTATGGCAACCCGAAAGTGATCAGTGTGACAACAAATTATGTCTGAAGGATACCACTGTGTAATTAGGTCTTTTTCTTCTCTCTTTTTTTTCTTCTTCTCTTTTAAATTTGTACTAAATGCCGATGACGTGGCTGGTCGTGTTAGTGCCCTGTGCAGATTTCCAACACGGATAGGGGAAATATTTATTAAATTGAAATCAGGCCCTGGTGTGTATGCAGTACATGATGTAATAAGTGATTTAGTGCTACAGTGAAGGAGGTCTATAGGTGGGTTCAATCCCAATTACCTCCATGCCCTCCCCCCCCCCCCACCCCCACTCAGTTTTCCATATGTTATTCTTTGTTAGTTATGAGAAGAAGACAAATTAAGGAGATTTTTAATGACAGCAAAGTTTATAATAATTATATGAAGCTTTAAAAAAAAATATAATAAATTAAAAATACCAATGGTTCCATTTTGTTTATAGCCAAAACCGCACCTTTTTATTTTACTGTGTTTTACCCAATTTTGCGTGTTGTGCGACTTTAACAAAATGTAATAAATTTGCATGCGCGAACTGTGAGGGAGGGAGCGTGTAACTCTAAATGTAAAAGAGTGAAAAATTCACTCTCTCACCCGAGTGATGGCATTATTTTGGCTTTTTTTTTTAGAGTGAAACTCACCGTACATCACCCTTTTTGAGTGAAAATGGAGCAAACTCTGATTCAAGTTAAAAATACACGTCTGTCACTCTAAAAAGAGTTGTCCGCCATATGGGTCTTTGAAAGAGTGGTATGACAGACAAAACAAGTGGTTTTCACTCTTACATTTAAATTTTATCGTATATAGCATACACACGCTACACATAACTTGCTTACGACATATGCAAGCAATGTAAACAGGATTATGATTGGCTATCACCTTCTACAATCCTAGAAGTATGAGCCTTAACAGCGTCCCATCAGATAAAGTTTTAGATAATTAGTTAGACCAGAACCTTCCTTAAAATTTTCTTTTAAAGGTCACAGGGTGGTGCTGTTTGTATTTATGATGAGTTGAAGAGACTCAGTTTACTGAAAACTGTTATTTAACACACACAGTGGTGATAAATTCTGCCAAAACAGCAATACCAATACCAATCCTAAAAAGTACAGGCTTTTTCTGAAATAAAATTTCAATATTTTATACCAGTGTGACGAAGAATAATGTTGACTTATATTCTTTTAAGAAGTCAAAGCGTTGCTCCTCTTTTTAAAGAATGATACCGAGTCACAGTTTTGTTGACAATTCACATAGCAGAAAAATGAGTGACAAGTTGATATGCTAACTCAACTCCTGAACAGGTTATCCACAGTTATCCCATCCCCCTCCCCAACTACAAATATCGATGTGCTATTCTTTTTTTAGTAACAGGTAGGAGAAATAATGGAGAAAAATCTGATAACAGCAAAGTTTCACTTTAGATTAAGCTTAACAGAAAACCACATACCTAGAATACCCATACTTCATCCCTAACTCCTGAACAGTATTAGGGTAGACCCAGGATGAGGCTGTTTGAAATCTGGTCTTTCGAGTTTAAAAATAACAAGAATAAAATATTACATTTTATCAGATTTTAGTTGAGTAATTTCAATGCTTTTAAAACTAATTTTCTATTTATGTGCAGACAATGTATTTTTTATCTTCTGATAAACAACATACCAAGAGCACTGAAAAGGGCCTTGTTATGAAAAATGCAAACAATTACAAAGCAATTGTGAAAAAAATGGCGCACCCCCTTGTGCCCCCCTAAAATTTTACCCTAGACCGGTTTTGCCGCTGTCCCGAGTGGTACATTAATTACAGGAGAATGATGGATTAGATCTGAGGGACTGATGACAATGGCCTAATATCCTAAAGCTGTAAAAGCAACCTTATTTTGCTTGTATATGTACATTTTTCAAGAATGCATACCTACTTTTGCCACTTTAAAAATCAAATCCATGGTAAACACACACATGTGCATTGTAATGGTTTTATCTTACAACTTGTATGGCCTAAAATCTGCCTAAAAATTGCGAGAGTGAATCGTGTTGTTTATTCATCAGCACAAAAACGACCCAAACTGTGATCGAACCTTTATAAAAAAATCAGGCCCAAATAAACAACCCAAGCCTACAGAGACAGAACAGCAGTATCTTTTCCTGCTAGCCTTCACCTCTGTGGATCCTGGTTCGAACCCTACTATGCACCAGAGCCTGGTCTTTGGTTCAGGCTCAGGGAAACACCTTATTGCAAGCACACAGTGCAGTACGTTTTTGCTCGGTTTCTACCAAAGATTATAGAGCGCCGAAGGCGCAAGATGGGGAGCTGGAGTTTTATCTATTGTTGGAACGTTAAATATGCATGGGCTCCATTTCAAGTGAACGCTTTGTTTCCCATTGATAGCAATGATCATTGTCTGCACTGATCTGCACTGATCTATTGTTTTATCAATAGAGTTACTCGTTGAAATGGCATCCAGTGGGATGTCACATTTCAGCCAGAGTTCCCCATCTTGCGCTTTCGGCGCTATACAATCTTTGTTTTCTACCTTTTATAACCAGAGCTACACAAACTTAAATACATTTAGCTTTGAGATAAATAATTCAGTCTTTTTTTATCAGCCATGTATCTTTGCCTGTGATGTCCACTGACTTTAAAAAAAAACATCTGCAACTTGACTGCACAAACTCATTAATTACATCTAGTACAGTTCTTGGGTTGTGAGGGCCAAATATAGGACAAGAAATCAATCTTATGATTTCCTGAGGTGCAGCTGGTGGGCACAGTGTAATTTATCATCCTGGGTGGCAACGGGACAGCGGCTGCACAGTTGCTAGATAAATTTTAGCAAGGGATGCATTTACATCTTCAATTTGAGCAGAAACAAGGGGGAGTTCAGGCAGGCTAATGTATGCCTGGGCAAACAAAAGAAGTGGGAATTTGCCACAAATTCCTCAAAATTAGATACAAAACTTTTGGGGGTGAGATTTGCTCATTCCAATTTGATTTCTGAACTGAGAAAATAAACAGGAATCTGTAATGTAGTTTCTAGGAGGGGCAGGAAGGGGAAGTGGGTGGGGGTTATTGGGCCTCCAGAGCCCACTCCCCTTTCTGTGCATCGCTGGATTACTCCTCAAGATGCCGCACATCCATGAATAACAGCCAATCAATAACCCATCTATTCCCACAGTAGAAAGATAAGGACACTCATTCAATTTTCAGACCATGACGTCTGATCATGAAGAAAGTGAGTTGGTGCACACAGTGCAGTGACATCCCTCCCATCTGCCTGCCCACTATTGCCCAATATTTCAGTAGCCTTATTCTTTTCAAAGGAGAAAATGCAAGTCAGGTGGCATTACCTGCTGCATCCCCCTCTCCCCTAAAAAAAACAATAATAACAACAACAGTAGTAATGACTTCTGTTATTAAAATTTCTAAAATGAAGAGTTTAACCCAACTAACAACCCCACCCCCCAAAAAAAACAAAACAAACAAACAAACAAACAAACAAACAAACTTTTAGCAGAAAATATCTCAAACCTATCAAGCTCACAAAATGTGTTGATAACAGAAGAATTTCCATATAGTCTGTGATAAGTTCCGTCAAATGTTCTCATAAGTAAGAGTTTCTCTTTAATATTTAAGCAGCAACATGGAATTTGGCCTAGTAGCGGTGAGGTTATAACTTTAAGTTCCCTGCATGCACCGAAGGGCATCCAAATATCAAATCTTTTTGGGGTCCTCAGGCAGCCCCTAAAGCTTTGCACAATTTCGCCTGCGTTCCCCTCCATCTAATCCGTAATGACATCCCTCATCCCATCCAAGGACTTCATCCTCATTTCTTCCTTGGGGGATAATCCAAGATCTCATGAGAATTTAAACAGTTCCACTTGTTAATTTGTAATCATCCCGACAAAAAAAAATAATATTAATAAAAACTAAAAAATAAGTTGTAAGAAATTAAACCCAACGCATTTTTAATCCATCATTTTGTAACCCAGTTATTAATCAGTTTTTAATGGAATTAAAGAGGCCATGTCTGATTTTTGGCTGATTAAACCCCAAAATTTAAACTTATATTTTCAAATAACTATTTTTACAGAGTCAATAAATTTATAAGCTTTCATTTGAGGTATTGCACACACACAGTTAATTAGTTATATCAGTGGTAGTTAATTAAAAACTAAAACTGAATTATTGTAGGGATCATGACATTATTTCTACATCCATTAGCCATGTATAAACAATTTCGCATGTTATAATGTATTTTGTGCATTGTCCGTAGCATAAGGCCTATGCAAAAGTTTGTGTATGTTTTCATTTTGAAACAGCATCATCTGTCAAAATTTTGTTCAGAGCAAACAAATAAAAATATCGGTCCGTGCAACTTTAAACTCAGGCTAGGTCAATGTGTTGTGACTAAATCGGAACAAACAAACAATTGACTTGTGTAAGTTTTTAAGGGAAAAGTAATGTAGGTTTTTTGTTTTTAAAGAATAGATTCACCCAGAGCTGTGAATTGAGAGAAGTTGCGACAACTTCCGATTAGAAGCCATTTTCAGTCCATAAACGCATGTGTGCACACAGGGTGCCAGACTAGACTGCAAATTGAGTTGTGCTACATTTGGACTGAACATGGCATCCAGCAACCATGTGACCACAGAAAAGTAGTCCCGCCATGTCACAACTCTCTCAATACACAGCTCTCAGCAAATCATACAATCAACCATTCCAAAGCCTAACATAGCACTTATTTGCATTGTGGGGTGTTTTTCAGAGCCAAAGTTGGCACAAATTTAATTTCAAAACTGCAAAATCTCATATAAAATCAGAATATTTCTGGAATTTGCAAAAAGATAATTCTACGGATTGTGCACTTTCATAAAGAAAATGCTTCTCTTTTATTTCATAACTGTTTTGTTGTTGGGGAACAAGTCGCCTTTTTTATTTAAACAAGTTAACTTTCCTTCTCAAGCCCATGCAGCTAAGTGACAAAAACCTACATCGCAGGTTTATGGATCAAATGGGTTCTTGAAGCTGAATATTTTCTCTTTCCATGAGTGTAACAAGATTGATGATTGGTTAATCATAACCAGTTGCAATTTTACCGGGCAGCAAATCATAATCCAACAGAAAAGACTGTTTCATAGCATAGTGTCTGAGGTCAGAATACATGCTGATGTTGTATGTGTTTGTGTACAACACACACACAGTGCATCATTATTTGAGCATGTATCATGCACTGTGTTCACTTATGAACTGTATTATCCCTCTTAAAATGTTTCAAAAACCTTTTCCCATTGTCCAACTGCTCAAACAAAGTTTCTCATCTGAAAAGTATTTTAACGGAAAATTCTCACAGACAACATGTAGTTATCAAGGAGTTTTATTATTACTATTGTTTGTGTTATTTATATGGCAATCTACACATAAAATATACAAAAATGTATACATAAAAAAAAAACATAGAAGATGTACATATGGCACAAATATTACATTGGGTTAGCCAATGTCTCTAAGGAATATGTTTTTTACAATTGTCTGTTCTTATATTATCAAATGTTTGTAGTTGCTGGGCACCTTTGAAAAACAGTGTTCACTGAAGGGTTTCCCCACGATTAACACAAATTAAATAAATACAAAACCTGAAACAAAACAAAACAATCTAGGGCTCGATTTGACAAAGAGCTGAGATTAATCTTAACTGCTAAGCAAAACATGTGTTGGGTACCAGGCAATATCAACCTCTAGTTGACAAACTTGGCCCTAGGTTTACCAGGACTAACAAAAGTGGTGGCACTGTCACCATGAGGTGTGTTCGTCCAACCTGGATTATGGTAACAAAACAAAACATACACAATCAAAACCTAAGTTGAACAAACAAACTTTCTTACAAAACTAGACCACTTCAGTGATTGTACAAACCAAATGGAAAATCTGTATTTCAAAGTTCCTTTTAAGGACATGTGAAATGGACATTACATTCATTACAAAATAAGAAATGTATTTTTGAAGTGAAAATACACCTTTTTCATGAATTTTGAACATTTTCAGGTACAAACCCCATCCCTCTAGAGGGCGAATTAATTTGCAAAAAATCATAGGCAAACTTGTGACAGCAGGTCAGGAGCTTCTGTTGCCTGTGTCTAGCCTAAATGCGATGCTGCTCTGACGTCTTGTGTGTATTATGAGTCGATTGGTAGTGTTAACGCAGCAAAGGTATAATTAGTAATATCAAGGGACCAGACTAGGGCCTTCTTTTTTCCAGACCTTGCGTCATGAAGACCGCCACGCATTTATTTTTAATCGATGGATAAACACTTCTTATGAGCTCAAACAACAAAAAACAAGTTTTACTCACTTTCTTTTATGGAACAAAGCACACAATGTAAAGAAATTTAGCTTTTTCATTTGAATAGACATCCGCTGTCCTTTAAAAAAAAAAAAGATGTCAATGAATAGGACAGCAAGATTGAAACAGGCAAAACGTCTTTAACACAAGGCCCTGTTGTGCATCTCAGCGTGTGCATTTGTTGACAACATATGGGGAGGGCTTCATTGCACATGCAGGCACTATTGTTTTAGTCAGGTTGCACAGTGAGCTCCGCTCCATCGACGAAATTACTGAATGTAAGACGATCTCCAAGCAAGGACTTTACTCGGATGCTTATCCTAAGGACAGTGGATAAGACGCTCGTCTTATGGATGAACAAGAAGGTACTGATGCTAAGAGAATTTAATCTGGGAGTTCCTGCTGTCTACTGACTTTAATAAATGCTAAGACTCCTTTTAGAAGTTTTACAACTTCAGGTTGTATATTCATGTATATTAGGACACAACACCCCCCCCCCCCCCTCTCGATCCAAAATAATTAATTTTGCCACAACATCTGTGGGCTTCCACAAATTTTGTTTTCAATTTAAACAGTATTTTGATACAAGTAGGGCCTATTCACTCAATTTTTTTTGTTAAAACAAAAATGACTTTGAGTATGACAACACACGAGGTAACAATTTCCTCTAGATAGAGTAGGCCTAGTATTCAAGCCATCAGGCACAACAATTTCATAAAGTTGCTAAGCAATATATGGGTCTTGAGGCATTAGCAAGTTTTTCTAGTCAGCAAAAATGAGTGCAATACTGTACAGGGTGCATTTGAGGCAACGCATGCACAGTAAGATGTATGCAGTATAGATGGACATGCTATCCTTACAAGCAGCTCGGCTTCCTTTATAATAAATGGTCAAAACAAAACAAACCTGGCGGCTCAGGTCCAGCATTTGTCTTCAGAGCTAAAATTGGGAATGTCGGAAAATTGTAATATATCCCACATTTAGAAATTGAGAAATTCCAAAAGTTCACACACTTAGCCTGAGGTCTTGGTGGTGGGGGAATGACTATTTTGAAACAAGACGCTGGACTGATTGCCTTTTATGTCAGCCTTCCTGGAATGACATGCAATCTGAACATTTTTCATGCATGACAAATTGCTTTTTGGCTTTGTGTGAAAAGGCCATTGTGATACTTAACAGCATTGGGGTTTTAAAGGAACGCAGCGACATAGCCAGGATTTTTTCACCAGGGGAAGGGGAAGGGGCAGGGGTCATGTTTTTGAATGCAGTACATGTATTTGGATTTTTTCATGGGGAGGGGCACCCGGGGGCTTGGGGCAATGAACAATTTTTGGTATGCCCCAAGCCCGTCCCCCCCTTCCATCCGTGGCTATGCCGCTGAAGGAACGCTGCAACAGTATGTTTTTTAGAAGCATGTATACTAATATAGGATTCCATCATGATGATAAGATTATTTTACATATCTTTTTGGAATCAATTGTAGAGCAGTGACGTAGCTGACCTGAGTGGTTTAAACCACTACGCTGAATGAAGATGTCACAATGACATCCAAGGCTACATCGCTAGTATTTTAATTTTTTTTAAATCTGTTTAAGAGTCTATTTTATTGAGAATCTTCTAGTTTTGAAGAAACTTCAATGTGTAAAAATCTGTATGGTAAATCTGTGTTTAAAACTGACTGGTAAGGGAGGGGGGCTGATAAAGTGAAAACTTAATCTGCGGCAGTGAATGATTTAAAAGGGGTTGCAAAAACCATATCCCTTCCAGTGAATGCAGTGAGTTAACGGCATCAATGAACAAATAAAAAACAGCTTCAGAACGTATCTTACCTTGTGATGCTTGAAGCTGTGTGACAGCAATGTACCCAACCACAGGATGCCCCTCTCTGGTCTTACCAACTTGTACCTACAAAATCAATCAATATGAACATAGACTTATAAAAACTGACCCATCAGCAGTTGTATTACTTAAGATGGTCAGTGGCCGAATCTAACATTTTCATTGGGGGTGGCCAAGCAGTGTCATAGACAAAATAATTATCATAATTTATTTGTTTCATTTTTTTGGGGGGGAGGGCTATTTAGTGTACCAAACCATTCATTTTTGCATTTTTTAAAACCTCATTTGTGGGGTCCCCCCAGTTATGCCACTGAAGATGGTCTTGAGGTGCGCCAACTTCTGAAGCGAGGGACTAACTTCCTAAAATATTAAATTTTCTGAAGAGGGATTGGGTGGGTTTTGGTTTTTACACAAATCAGTATGACTTTGAAATGAAAAATGATTAAACTAAGACTACATGTGCATTAAAATGTGTTGGTGTTAATTGATGCATTCTGGTAATGAAGGATGTGAACAATGACATTGGTAAGAGTGAAAATACAAATGTTGACAGCTTTGCACACAACTCACGTGGTATAAAGATGGTCATGGTGGAAAACTACCCTTGAAATATTTTGGTTCGCGAGTCCAAAATTCGCTGTTTCAACAGATGAAAACATATTAGGAGTGCTATTAACTCTTGACTCCATTGATTGAGCTTAAACTTTCAAATGTTTTGTATTTCATGTATATGTTGGGTCACACCAAGTGTGGATACGTGTCTTTGACAATTACCTTCAACGTGCTGTAATTAATAATGTTTTGCAGGTAGCTGCTGCATGAATTTAAACACTTAACCCACCAAAATGTCATGGATCAGGCAGAGCTGATTACTGTATCTCAGTAATAAGAGGCCGGTACTTTGCGTATTACTTCACAAGCCTCAAAGTGTGTCGTCAAATGATCAGGCTACAGATTCAATCAAACATGTTCATCACCATGTGACCCGATAATGGCTGCTGTGCACATGGCACAACATGCAGCGATCTGCATATGTTAGCCCAATTAATACCTAACATTACATTCATCCAATCTCCTTACAAAAATGTAGACCATGTACCTTCATATAGACTTCACCTCAACTTGTTGGGAGCCTAAATTGTACCAATACAGATCATTGGAATTCAATTTGATGCAACTTTTGCCGTGATAGCTTTCACTGATATCTAAACCATGTTTCTTTTGTAAACGGATTATACACAGTAATCCTTTTATTTCTAACATTCTTCAACTACTTTTCCCTATTAAATTGCACTCAATAAACCCCATACCCTAAAAAAGCCCACCAAAATTGACCCAATCATAAAGTTCCAAAGCTATGAGTAATACACTCATCATAATGATTTGATTTTAAACACTCGCTCAAAAGTGCATCCCGCTGCTGTATCCAGTAAGATTTCCCCCTCGCTTCAGTAAACTTTGTCAGATACTCTCTACTTTAGAATCCATTAAGATATAGCCGTGAGTAACATCATCTCTGGACCCAGCGAGATTTGAATTCTTAATTGCAATCAAGGGCGGACCGTAGTCTGCTCATTTCCATTTTTATTTACTCGTTATATCGCTAATGGCATCAAGATCATGTAAATGCTGATAATTTGTGGAGCGGATGGAGCCGTTACACGTTTCTTTGTCAAAGATTACCAAGGACTAAGCTGTTTGTAAGAGCTTGTATAACATGGAAGGAGTAGTGTATTTTTTTTAATAATCTTTTTGTTTTTATCACACGGGGATCATGATACATGATTGAATTTGGGGACAGAACGTTTGTTCAAATACTCTCATTTATAAGATACATACCACGAGGAGATGATGACTGGATTTTGGAAAAAGTATAATTGCAGCCCTCTAGTTTTTAAGGTAAATACTAGATGAGACCTGTCAATGTGTTTCATAGTTTTTTAGAGAGTATGTTATTCTAATTCTAAATCTTTTTAATTGTTTCAATTGCTTTATTTATTTATTTTTAAATGGGAGAGGGAGGGCATCTAGCTTTTTCAAATTCTCCCTTGGTTTTTGAAAAAGGACAATCATTCTAATCCTGTGTTGTTCAAGCAACATATCATAGAATTTCATTAAAAAGGCAATCAAGTTGTGTTTATTTTCTTTGCAAAACTGACAGAAAAAGCTTCATTTTGTTTGTTTTATGTTCTGTACTTCTTGAACTGCAGGGCAAGATGAGTTAGCATAGCGTGTGTTACACTGTGTTTACTTGACTGTCACAACTACATTTACTTTTTCCCATGATGACAGCCCTTTATTTTAAATTAGTACGAATGATCTGCAGCTTCGGGTTCCAATCAAAAGACTGTACCCTTTTCAAGCTCCTTCATTTCCCCTCCGTTGCTATCCAGGCAACTGCCCCACAAGCCACAAAATATTTCTCCAATCCTGCAAATTCGGCCTCCATCACCAACCATAGCCACTGGCTCACCTACTGACCTCGCTCTACCTCAGTAAAAAATCCAAATAGAAATAAAATAAAAGACTCCACTCCATCCCGAGATGACGTCTTACATGAACATTACCCAAATAAATCCTTGTTATCTTCCCTTGCTCTTTCCCCTAACTGAGACCTGAGTTTTGATCAATGAGAAAATTAACAGTAAGGGGCTTAGACCGACATACAATCAGGAAATGGCGTCGGAGTAAATAGGACTGAGGAATCGGTTCTGGCTGCCCGACGGCGGACTGAACGTGTGGAACAAGATATGGGACACAAGAGTCTATTAAATTACCCACTCTTTAAGTTGACATGCATTGCGAATTCCCTCATCAGATTAACATAACACTTATAAAAGCAGGCAGAATTTGAAAAATGGCTCCAGATCGCAAACGTTTTGAAATATTAAGAAATGTATTTTAATGATTCTGCTTTATCTACATAAATTAGACCAACAGTATTTTTTCCTGCTCTTTTTGTGGAGTTCATGTACCTTACATTAGTTCATTTCCATTCCCACAGATGAATCAGAAGCACAGAAATGTAAAATAATGCAAAATAATAAAAATTAAAATGAATTTCCCACCCAAAAAGTTAAATAAATTTTTTGAAAATAATAATAATACATTTAAAAACAATAAAAAAATAATAATAATAAAAATAACTAAATAACTTACTAAATTAAATAAAAAGTAAATAAATAAAAACAATTTAAAAAATTTTAAACAATAGAAGAAAAAATAAGAAAAAAATTACATGTAGGCCTATATGGATACAGCAAGGAATTTTACACCAAACATTTGTAAGTACCAATCATTACCTCCCTTCAGTTCATCCTTTTTTGTTTTAAACCAGAAAGCATTCTGCTCTTCTGGTTCAAGAGGAATTTTCCACGAAATGCAAAAGAAAATTTGACAAGTACTGAGTGACCATCATGCATTATTGCACAGCCTCGTATAAACAACTGGAGGTTACAAAACACAAAATTGATGTATGCCGTAATTGCATAGGTAACAAGTGTCAAATTCTGCCTCAAGCATTAAACACTGTAGCTTGCTAATTCTATGAAATATTCTGAGCAAATTCAGATGATACTGCCCTTTCTGAAATGCATTTCATAGTTGCAAATATACCTTTTACTGAATAAATTGTACAATTATTCTTGTTTTGCAAATTTGTGTAATAAATGCTTATTTTCTTGATATAGAATTAAAGCTCTTGGTAAAAACAAATATTTGAATTCAGTTTTTAAGCAGAATCTTAATTTTGTGTGGAAGTTAGTACTTATAAAACAGTATTAAAACTCTTGAAGGAAAATAATCATAGCCCCCATTGCTTAAACGTTTTTGAAATCACAGGTTCCAGCCATTTTCCTTTTCTTTCCAAGAGCTCCATTTTATACTGGACCACAGGCCTGAGGCCAGCAGTTTTAGTGTCGGGCCAGTTAACTCATAACCAGACAAGTCTGTTGATCTTGTGTTTTTCAATTGAATAATAATACCTCACTGTGTAATAAAAAATAAATTATGTTCAAATGTTGACTTTAGGCCTAAGTCTGATAAAATACCTCTCAGTTCTATTGAGGAATGAAGTATACTCAACACCAATAAAGATCAATCTTCTCTGACATGTCTTAGTGCTTGTTCAAATAAAACCAGGCAAATGCATGTTAAACTTTATCAAGAAGTTTTTTTCTCATTTTGATTCTGCTCTAGTAAAAACAATTCTGGTCCAGTACACATTTTGAGCTGCAAGCCCTGTGTGGTCTTGTGGATTTTCACACCAAAATTCAAGCCCTTTTTCCCTAAACTAAACAAAAAAGAGAGCGACAAACAGGCATTATTAGAAAGAACTTGGAGAAAGAAATGTGGTCGATACATCTTAAATAATACAAACGAGTTGCAGCGTAAATACCATGCTGTAGCTTTACGTATGAGTGTGGCGCGGGCGAGATGCAAAGGTGCTATATGTATCAGGTTGATGGTAGAGCACATTGTGCCCAGAGGGTACTTCAGGCATGGATGCATTTATATCAGATAAAGACCCCGGTAAACAGGTAAAAGATTGTACCCCCTGGGGTTTGTATTTATACACACCCTTACAAGACCTTTATGCAGTCATGCAAATTAAACACGACCAAATTACTGCAAGTGGTTTGTGGGGAACTACAACAAACCGCTGTGGTGAAAGAGTAATTCAGTTCAAAATAAAACCTTTATGTGGAAAAAAAAATGCAAGATAATTTTATGCATGGCATGGCATGGCATGGCATAGCAGGGCAGGGCAGGGCAGGGCAGGGCAGGGCAGGGCAGGGCAGGGCAGGGCAGGGCAGGGCAGGGCAGGGCAGGGCAGGGCAGGGCAGGGCAGGGCAGGGCAGGGCAGGGCAGGGCAGGGCAGGGCAGGGCAGGGCAGGGCAGGGCAGGGCAGGGCAGGGCAGGGCAGGGCAGGGCAGGGCAGGGCAGGGCAGGGCAGGGCAGGGCAGGGCAGGGCAGGGCAGGGCAGGGCAGGGCAGGGCAGGGCAGGGCAGGGCAGGGCAGGGCAGGGCAGGGCAGGGCAGGGCAGGGCAGGGCAGGGCAGGGCAGGGCAGGGCAGGGCAGGGCAGGGCAGGGCAGGGCAGGGCAGGGCAGGGCAGGGCAGGGCAGGGCAGGGCAGGGCAGGGCAGGGCAGGGCAGGGCAGGGCAGGGCAGGGCAGGGCAGGGCAGGGCAGGGCAGGGCAGGGCAGGGCAGGGCAGGGCAGGGCAGGGCAGGGCAGGGCAGGGCAGGGCAGGGCAGGGCAGGGCAGGGCAGGGCAGGGCAGGGCAGGGCAGGGCAGGGCAGGGCAGGGCAGGGCAGGGCAGGGCAGGGCAGGGCAGGGCAGGGACGGTATTGGTAGCTTAAGAACTCCAATAGAGTAAATTTGTAGGTTATATCAAAAAGTGACACCTATGCCAAAGAAATTGAGTAATACGCTTCAATGGAACTGGGGTAATGTAAATTGTTAGCAAGAAACAGACATTTTGGTTGATCAAGCTAAAATATCTCCATCCTGTGGTCCATCAAGAACACTTTGAAAACCAACTCACAAGTTCCTTTATAGTTCTTGTTCACAACAAGGTAAGCCAACCTGAGTGAGCACACACCAAACTGCAATCATAGTAAGACCAGGGAATAATGTATGAGTCTGGACAAAATTAATATGTGAAACAATCACATGAAGTTTAAACACAAGACAATGCTTTCTTATTTCTGATAGCACACTGGATCAGTGGCCATTCAGTTCCCCAGGCAAAGTGACTCTAAACCCCCACCCCAACACCCGCTACTAACAATCCTTTGGATCCAGTGGCATAACTAACCACCAATTGATGTCCATGCCCCCCCCCCCCCCCCCCCCCCCCCCCCGGGTGTTCCCATTTGAAATCTGGACATTTGAAATTAAAAAATTACCAGAAATAAATGTTACATTTTTGTAAGCTTTTATTTAGTAATATCTATGTTTTTAAAATTTTTGTAAGCTTTTATTTAGTAATATCAATGTTTTTAAAATCTATTTTTCTATTACACTCAGACAATGTGTTTACATCCAAATTATCTTTAAAAAAATAGTAAATGACATATTAAGAGCACTGAAAAGGGGCTTGTTTAAAAAAACGCAAATGGAAAGTACAGTTTTAACAGGCCAGAAGTGCCCCCCCCCCCCAAGTAAAAAAATCATGCACCCCCTTGCACCCCCTAAGAAATTTACCCTAGTTTCATCCCGTTTTAATGCATTTTTTCAGTGAAAGGCATAGACTTTAAGATCAATCCTTTGAAAGAGCCTTACAGCTGTTGGAATGCACCTAATACATAGTCCTCCATCCAACAACAAGATGGCTACATGTGGTTAATGGCTCCCAAGGCACTTTATGGTGGCCAGTGTAATACGCTCTATCTTAATCCTCATTTGACATCATGACATCTTGTAAAGATTCTCCCACATAAGACACACTGCTCAGATAGGCTTATCAGTGGCCTAAGGCAAAGGAAAAGGTTGGGGGGGGGGAGATAGTCGATGCTTTATCCACGTGTACACTGTAAAGGTATGCGTATCATCAACATTCTCTTATCTTGCTATACTGACGTACATCTTTCTATAGAGCAACGTACGTGTGTAAGACAGGCCATATGTGAGGGTAATAACATCTTGCTATGATTTGGCACGTATTTACAAGATTTTCCTCAAATTTCACACAGGAAATTACCGGCACAGGTGGAGCTGCTGTGTGTACAGATGTAGGTGTTGATCCTGCATTGATATTGAAACCCAACTTTGTAGATTGATGTTGTTGATTTTGTTGTTGTTTTTTGTTTTGTTAATTTGACGATTTGTATGTTTTAACTTCTGGGGGAGGCGGGAGGGATTTAGAAAAATAGTGTCACTGCATCGCGTATTGCACCGTCTTAAGCCCTCTTAATTTGCAGAGGAGTGATTCTAATTAGATGCCTAGGGGATATAGGTGAGGGATTAAGGAGGAGGGGCAAACATGACACCACCCCCCCCCCTCCCCCAGCTCTGCAGCCACTTTCCCATCCATCTATAGACAAGGGGACACTGCCAAACAAATCACTCCGGCTTCACTTTGTTTTCTTAATTTTTTTTGAAAAAACAAAAAACAAAACATGGACAGAATACAATCAATCTTGACTTGCTATTTGGAGCCAATGTATGCCAATTTCCAAAATGACATAAATACAATAAATTTATCTCAAAACTGCATTTCAGATCCTTTACCAAAGAAGAACTGCATTACCTTAACCATGTAGAAACAAAATTGAAATACAAAGTAACTCTACAATAAGGTCAATGGTTTCACAATAGAGATACGCACACCCACTCACTTTGTCCTGTTTTGTGATTTCACGGAGAGACACATATCTTGGGTAAATCATTAAGGACATTTTTCATTATTGAAATTACTGGAAAGGTTTTATCTCTTAAAGGAAATTATGTGGACAAAACAAAAAGTTATTTACAAAAACAAGTTTAATTTTCTGTCTATTTTTGTTTACCATCATACAGTGTTTGTGTATTGTTCAGTAGTTTACTTTTATTGTTCAACATTCAACATGCACACTTTAATGTGTTTTTAAATTACTCATTCTTACTGTGATTTTATATTCCATGTCCCTTTCTTTTTAGTAACATGCATGCAATGCAGCTTTTTTGGCCACAAAATGATGACTATTTTTTTCAATTCAATTTATGATTCAATCAGCTGCGTAGCCACAACATTTTCCAGTGCCCCCCCCCCATGAAAAAAATCCAGATACACAGAATTCATTAAAAGCTCAAGTAGGACCCCTGCTAAAAAAACAATTGTCCCGTGTCATCCACATTCTATACATGGCAACATACGGTCTACCAATTTGTGGTCACAAATTTTGTTCTTCAAAATGGCTGCACGTGTTCTGTCACAAAATTAATGATATGTGAAGAAAGGTGAGCTGCTACAAAAGCCAAATGTTCATCATGCCATTAACGTTAATATTATTCATCAGTTTATTAATTTAAATATTACAATGACAACAAGTCACAAAACAGTCTCAATAAGAAGCAAAGCCATTTGCATTGAAACCTAAAACATTAACCCTTTCTTAAAGAGACTCATTGCCTTAAAATCTCTCAAATTGTTGCTATTTAGAATTGCTCCTTATTCTTTTTAAGAGTTTTTCATACAATAGTACACCTACAGTGAGTTGTAAATAGTGAGTTGTGACTAAAAAAAACATACATTATGCCTTACATTATGGAAATAAAACCAGTGGAACTACACTCCACATAGAAACATAGGGTCCGCCATTTTGCAGAGTCACAAATCTGGTTCTACAAAATGGCAGACCGTGTTCTGTCACGAAATTAAACAAAATTCCACGCAATTTCAAGGGATATTTATGTGAATCATTATATTCTACTTTTAAAATATCTATCCAACCATGTTCATAACAAACACTTTTTATGGTGCAAAAGCGCCCAATCCGAAGGCAACGTACCCCTTTAAAAAAAAAACACCAATCTAAAAAAGATTGATCCCCATTGCGCAGAGATGCAGCGTGCGACACAAAACTGTATACGGCCAAAAAGTGAAACAAAATATCCTTGGCTATCAAATGACTCACATAAAAGTCTATTGTGACCAAGAATAATTTTCTGGTTTACTGAGTCATATCTTAAATTTGTCCACAGGGAATAAAGGCACTATAATTAATTATTGATTCTAAGATTTCAGGTAAACCAAAAAAGTATCCCAGTATAATGTCAATATATATTCCATTACCCAAAATGGCTTTTTGAAGTCATATGAGTTAGATATTAATTTCCATAATGCATTGGGTGCATGAGATATATATCGCTGCAAGGTATATAAATGATAAATGTATCAAATATTTCTATTTTAATTCTGTATTATCTTTTATGGTAATTTCAAGAAAAAAAATATTTGAATGTGAAAAATGTTTCTCCTTGACTTGTGTTTCTATCCTGTTTAGAGTAGTTTTCAATCAATCAATAAATCAATCAATCAATCAATCATTCAATCAATCAATCAATTAATCAATCAATCATTCATTCACTCAATCTATCAATCAATGAATTAATCAATTCATCACCGTTTTCACCAAAGCCAAAATTCTGTTTGGAGAATAACAAGTTTGAAATTAACAATTTTTCAAACTGCTGTTTCGGAGACTGATTACTATTTTTTCTTTAAAATTTTCCAACAAAAAATAAAGCTGACGTCTTCAGTCATACAGAACTGTCAATATGTTTTTCAATCTTTCAACTTTTTTTTTTATGACTTTTTAAAGGAGGATTGCTGCCTTGTTGGGCAATTTATTGGGCGGTAAAATAAACATTGTTGAGTGCAGCATGGCTAGAAAGATCGTCCAAAAGTAGAATAGAAACATCCACTACAATAACCTTAAAATCTGGATAGCTTCGTGGTTATTTTCAAAAAACAAGGGTCACGTGATGTGCATGTGACTTAACTGCTTCAAAAATTTGAAACCAATAATCCACATGATCGTTCAGCTAGTTGTATTTCCATCCATTTCAAATTGTTATCACTCTAATTGTTTGCAAATGTCTTTGAATACATAACAAAAGTGGACATATTTTCAAATTTTGGTAAAAAATATTAATAATGATGGAAATTGCATTTCTGGGTAATGGACCATGGCTTGGTCATTGTATCCATCAACAGCCCATTACATTGGTTCGGGGAATACAAGGCTGGCCTCGAGCAACTTGCTGCTGGAATTTGCAGCCAGGAATTGGTAATTCACAACTGGCATTGGTGGCTGTTATTTGCACTGGACAAGCGTATATGATAGCCTTTGACCGCTTTTGTTTTATTCGACGATTTCTTGTTAATTACAAGGCATTTTCCTGACATTTCTTTACGAAAAGGCTCTCAAAAGTATACTGATATAATTGTTTAGTGGTAAATATCAGGCAGCAGTTTACCTTTAATTCCTAAACTCATTTGTCACTTCATGGAAAAGAAAAAAAGAAACATGCACACAAAGCGCTGTGTACAAACCAATGCATATTGTTTTTATTTGTTTGCAGTGAAGGCCGCCCGTACTTTTGCAAACCATGGTTCGCAAGACTTGTGGCTGTCAGGCTTGGCAGCTTTGACGTTACAAAAGAAAGTCTGTAGGTGCTGCTCTGGAAAATGCACAGCGGCAATATGTGTGTTAAGTTTCCATTTAGGAACATGGAGAAGAATTGTTTATTAGAAAAAATGACATGGTATAATAAAGGTTCATATCTTGGGAGCAAGTCCATTGATGGCTTTGTAATTACAAGTTTGAATTGAGTCCAAAACTGAACTGGCACGTTTGAAAATTGAGACTCGCTGTCCTTGAAGCAAAAATTATTCCCTAACACACCTCTTATTTTAATATGCCATATTGAAATAAGCACATAAATAAGTGTGCACAAAAGCTCAGAGAGAACTTTTAACAGTTAAAATTCATAATGTTTTCTAAAAAAACAAAACTGACCAGTGGACTTTTCACAAATTGTTCGTATGGTGTGTTTCTTGAAAACTAAAATTTAGGAATAAAATTATTGTCCCAAAACACCAATGTTGCATAAAATGGGTGACTTTTGAGACATTTGCTCTCGTTGCTGAGAACAATAGGAAGGGACCACTGACTGGTGTGCTTGCTAACGTCCCAAAAGTCTCCCAGTCTCTATATTTCATGGAGTAAATGGGAGGTAATTGTCTGATCGATGCCCCTGGCCATTACCTTGGTACGCCTTAAAATGCCCCAATAGAATAGTTCAAATTCCCTCATAGAGATGCCCTTTATTAACCAATAGACACCGGATGTCTTGTATATGCCATTATTTTCCAAGCTAGCAAACGAGTCATGTGGGTTATGCATTTTTGTATGAAATTCAAAAGCCTGGAACAGAGGTAATTTTGTCTCGGTGCGTGCACAGAGTATGCACTCACCACGCAATGCTTTGTTTCACCCACAACAAGAGGATAGATGGTGCTGAATATATGCTGATTTTCACCCACTATGTAGGGGTGGTTGTGTAATCCCCGATTCCAGACCTTTGTCCATTTTTCCAAGAAGAAGTTTACAAGACAACAAGAGGCTTCCACCATTGTTTGATCATTGTTTTTCGGCTCAATGGAGGTACGTTCGAGTGAACCGAGTATCCAGCCTTGGTTCCGGATTTTGGAACAGCTCATGGCTGTTGTTTTGGGATTCACCGTGCCTGTAAATGGTAACTTCTCAAAAGAGAAAGAATAAATCCCAGTGCTTCAAAGACAATCATTGTTCTCTTGGCTTCATTTAGTCACGTTTTTTTGTGCCAGCGGTGCTCTCAAAGAAAAAAGATTCCGGCAATTCTGAGGAAATAATCCCGTCAGGCTGGACAGTAAAAAATGGAAGATTCCCGGTGGGAACTGGTTAATGAAGGACCAACTGCCTTGCTCTTTACATGAAGGAAGTATCAGTCCTCGACAACCCTGTGGATGAACAAGTCCAATTATTTGTGGGAGCCGACATTACATGAGCTGGATACTGCACATCATGAACATGGGATTAGGGGGTTCAAGAGAGGTTAAGCATGAATGTCTTATTTTCTAGCAAGAAAAGCGAGCCCAGACGTCATTCGTGACCTACACTTGACTAAATAGTTCCACTGCGGAAGATAGACACCATTCAAATGTGCAGACAATTTGTCGGCAGTGCATGATTGAATTCCCATACCTTAATACTCATAATTCAATTGTATGCAATACATAATATTTGTTTGTAGACACTTAACCTATATACATTTAATTACATTGCATGGAATGCATTTTACAGTTTACATAGATGTAGTACCTTGAATTTCACACGTCCTTATCATAGCCTTGTTCTGTTTTGCTTCGATTTCCTCGTTGTCACACACGGGTTTCTGATTCTGTGTTTTTACACCATAGAGATAATCTATTTTGATATGGTGCTTCTGTAATGCACAGGGCCCAGTTTCATAGAGTTTTCTACTGAGTTTTCTATCTCTCGAGCAAAACTAAGCAGGAAACCAGTCAAAAACAGTATGGTATTTTGGCTGGTACCCTAATTCTGGTAAGCAAAAATGTTTTGTGCTAAGCTGGTGTTTGTGTTTTAACCCTTCAAAGGCTAAATGACAACACAACACACACATACAAGTATACTGGAGTAGAAAAACAGTCAAGTAGAAAGAAGTGCAAAGAGAGAGGCAGAAAGCAGTCAGAAGATGCAAGGACTGTACAATGGAGTGGGAGACCGGAGGGGGGGGGGGGTGTGGAGGGAAGAGGCTGGTTTAACCACAAGTTGGAAACACAAAAGAAAAAATCAAAAATGGGAAAAAGGGGGGAAATAATTAATTAGTGAACAAGACAGATTTAAAAAGGGGGACAGATTAAAAAAGGCAAAGACAAAAAGTAGTTAATCATTTCCTTCTTGGATGTTCAGACTATGGGGTTGAATGGTGTGGAGGTGCCTTACCCACAAAGAGACTATTCGTCTGAGTAGGAAGAAACATTGGATAAGCACTCCCACAGCATTCAACACTATGGTCTGAACATCCAAGAAGGAAATGATTCATTACTTTTTGTCTTTGCCTTCTCCTTTCTCTCCACAGATGTCCCCCCTTTTTAAATCTGTCTCATTCACAAATTAAGTATTTTCCCCCCTTTTTGTCTTTTCAACCTCTTGTGGTTAAACCAGCCCCTTCCCCTTCACCTCACCTCCCCTCCCCCCCCCCCCCCCCCCGTCTCCCTCTCCATTGTTCATCCCTTGCATCTTCTCAATGCTTTCAGCCTCTCTCTTTTCACTTCTTTCCACTTGACTGCTTCTGCGACTTCAGTATACTGGTAGGTGTGTGTTGTGTTGCCGTTTAGCCTTTGAGAAAGATTTAGCCTTTGGGGTCGAAACATGAGGCCATTAACAATTTTTTGCAAAATTGATTAAGAAACAGAAATAAATGGTTTTGTTTATCATTGTAGATTCTATGTTAACATGGGAAACATTGGAAAATGTCATTTCGGAACATTACCTTTTCTTTGACCCTCCCGTTTTACCAGGAGTAGGTCAAATCTTGCAGCCGTTTTTGGCTGCTATGGGCATTTTGGTACAAGCCGCTTGTAGCCGCTATTTATGATCTCTAAAGGCTTAAGCAGCTCTATGAATTTGGACCCTGGGCATTTTGGTAAGTATGCTCTAATCCTTTTCCGGAAAAAAGCTTGTAACTTCTAAATGCTGCTACAAGAAAAAAAAGGAATAATGTTGTAGAACAATGTATACAAAACATGTGTGGCACTTATCCCCCCCCCCCCAAAAAAAACCCCAAATTTATTACAGATGAGGTAAGCATTGTTGTGTCATGAATCTTCTCAGAGTCTACTGTCACGATGATAGACTGTGAGAAGATTTTTGAGGTAGACAGGTGCTGAGGAGTGAATACATTTCCAGACAAAGAGTATTAACTTGAACCTGATTCTTTCAGAGACCGGAAGTCAATGTAGTCCTTGAAGGATGGAGGTGATGTGTTGATATTTGCTAGTTCCGGTTATTAAGTGGGCTGCCTGGTTTTGAATTCGTTGTAGTCTGGCGATCTGATAACCAACAGCTCCTTTACTTTAAAAAACACATATGCCAACATAGATGAAGTCAGACAACAGAAACCAGTGTAATATCCAATGTACACACCTAATACAATTGTCAAGTGTCTGCCAATGAGGTCGGGAATTCCTTTGACCCTCAGTAGCACTTTATGAGCGTTTGATTTGATGTCTTATTTAACGGAGATAATTTCTGGGGAGCAATTACATGGTCTAATGATGTATTTTCTTCTCTGTATGCAGGACCCATGGAAGCTTTATGCTTTCCCCTTCATGGACTCAGAGGATCCTGTCTGTACCATGGCTTCCTGTTAACTATAACCCCAGCCAGGCATTGTTGATGTTACCTTCTGGCTTTCCTCGATTTCCTTCCTTCCTTTTCATGCCAGGAAGATCAATGCAACGGTTGTCCTCTTTCAGGAAGGGTCTGAGAGAGGAGAAGGCAAGGGGGGGGGGCTGAGTGTGTGGCGCAGCTTTCAGCTGCACAATTGATGGAGTTACCTCCATTAAAGGGACAGAACATCATCACCTGGATAATGGAGCCAGTCTATTTTGCCCTTCTAGCCTCAGTTTGGAATACATTGATCCGATGGGGGAAAACAATATGGGTGTAGCACGATATAATATTTATATCAATTGTTACAGGGGTAACTCTCCTCCCCTTTCACCCATCCCACATCTATTTTATCATTAAAGCTGCTTTAAACCCTGTCAGTGTCCTGGGCTGGTTAAAATCGGCCCAGCTCTGTGTATTGGCAGGGACGATTTAATTAGCCCCATTTATAACACATTGTATTGATTACAACAAGGTTGATTACAACCAACCGTGTGACCTTTAAAAAGACCACGGTGAAAGTTCAAGTTGTGACCAAAATAAAGTTTGGGATATTAGCTTTGAGCTTGCCCTGACAGCAGTCACTGTTTCTAGTATTTGTATTAGCATTTTCTTGCAAAAGATCTAATTTACAGCTTAAAATACATGGCATTAGGGCACTGCCTGGGAGAAGAATTGGTCATAATATTTCAACAAGTCAGGCACAACAATCATCTATAATTTGTTCACTGAAGAAATATTACATCATTTTTTCCACAAGTTGCCACAGATGAAGTGTATATACGCCAATATTTTTCCTGCCAGAGATCAGATGGTGTGAACTCTTTATTTTTGTGTGATTTCTGAAGACCATAACGAAGGTCGCCCAGCCTTTCTATTCCAAGGCATGCACAGAGCATGCACTGACTGTTTAACGCTTCTTTTCACCCACACAAAGAGGACAGATGGTACTGGAAATAATGCTGAAATTCTCCCTTTATGCCAGGAGTAATTGTGTAATCCCGATTCCAGACCTTTGTCCTTTTGTTATAAGAAGAGTATTACGAGACATCGAGAGCCTTCCACCATTGTTTAACATTGTTTTCTGCTCAATGAAGGGAAGTCCGAGTGAACCGAGATTCCAGCCTTGGTTCCAGTCTTACGACCATTTCTCGGCCGTGTCACTTGGCTGAGGATTTGCGATTCACTGTACATGAATCTGATATTTTCTCAACAGAGAAACAACAAATCCCGGTGCTTCAATGAGAACCTTTGTTTTGCTTGGCTTTATTAAGTGTTGTTTTTTTTTTGTGCCAGCGGTACTCTCAAAGAAAAATGATTCTGGCAATTCCAAGAAAATAATCCCATCAGGGTGGCACAGAAAAAATGGAAGATCCCTGGCGCAAACTCGTTTAAAAAGCTAATTTCAAAACAGCCAGATTAGCCTCAGCCCTCAAAAGTAAAGAAGCTGCAAATGTCATAATCATTCTGAGAAATACATGTACCACTGCTGATAATAATCTCAACTTTGAGAAAATGATTGAAGATATGCTAAATTATACAAGTTGCCTGCAGTGGTGTAGCTAGGGTTCATGGTGCCTGGGGGGCAAGGTTAGAGGATAGTGCCCCTTCATTCACTGTGTTGTCTTTGACGATCTTAGTATTATGATTAGATAGTCGTAATCGCTATAGGCTTAGATATTAGTTACAATCCTGAGGGGCACTTGTATTTTAAGGTGGATATCAGAAAACAGTTGTCATAAACCTTAGTTGACTTAGTGCCCTAAAACAGCACCTAGGACACATTTCCCATTTGCCCCCTAGCTTGCCACTGGTTGCCCACATGACCACTTTTTAAAAGCATATACAAGTACATGCATACAAAACACAACAGGTAAGACAAACTAGTGAAGGAGTGTCAAAAATACATATTTTCTTTGAATATGGTGGTTCTGAGAAGAATCAAGAAGAGATAAGTGTTGTGTCCAGCATTACAAACCATGCGAAGCTTCACATTAAAAAAAAAGGTGTCATTGATATAATAATTGCATCACTAGGGATAAAAAGTGACTTTATTTGGTTCTACCCTAGTACATTTCACGTTTTTACTCCGCTACCTTAAACAAAACATATTTTCAGTGATTAATCTTTGTTTCTAGAAATCTAGAAGATTGGAATGAATGTAACTTTTCCCGAGGTACAAATGTCGTAGATCCCACTTCTGACACCATTTTTTTTGTATCAAAAAGTGCGCAATGCAGGAGTGTCAGAAGTGGGATACATGTCACAAACAAAGTGACATCTTTCCTTTAAGCAATCAATGAGTGTTATGGGGTGCACCTTTAATTTGAAGACACCACGTTTCTCAAAGGCTAGAGGGTATAGAAGCCATGCCGACATAAAATCAATATCAGTACGATGAGATCAGAAGAAAAAAGGACACATTAATACACGTGCGGTTTTCCCTCATCTTCATCACTTTTTTTTTATCTTCTCTCTCTGTCTCTTAAATTTTTTTCTTCCTCTCCAAGATATTATCAAGATCCGGCAATGGGATGAAAAGAGCCCCGGGGTCGTGCAGTCCATGCATGTTTATTTCAGATGGGTAAAAAAAAGATTGAAAATTAATCTCGCTGATACATTGTCTTGCTCCGGGCATCAGAGTTACTTTAGATATTTTGCCCTGCCATGGTAGAAGGAGGAGGGGGGGGATCGTTAAAAGAGAGAAATAAATTAACGAAAGGCAGTGTGCTAACCCCAAATACCTTTGGTGATCCCTGGAAAGAATACTGAACAACCAATTCTTTTTTAATAAGGGTTGGCCCACCACAAGGTCACTGAAGTTGCTATGACAAGGAAAGGGAATTCAATATAACAGTATCAAAGAATGAAAGAAGAAATCACACAATATTAACTACTGAGTGAGAACTGGCCGCAGTATGATATCCGACTTCCAAAATTTACTTCTGACGACAGAACCTCTTTCTAGCAAAGCTTTTATCAGGAGACTTTTTGAAATGTGTTTCTTTAAAATGAGAAACATATGTACATGTGTTTGAGGAAAAGAGGCCTAAAAAGATTATTCAAAAATTTAACAAATCCCATTCTATGAATGTCATTTGGAATGTGATTACATATTAGACAGAATGTATTAATGTGGGGGAAACAAAAGTTTAAACAGAGAATTTTTGAGGATGCTAAACATGCAAGGTCGAATTCCTGTCCCTAGAGATCTTTGTGTCCAAGCAACCAGAAATGACATCAAACACCTAGAAATCACTTTGGGATCCCCCCTCTCTCTTCTCTAGCAAGCAGGATGCATTTCTATGTGCCCAAACCCCTTTGCTGTGGCTGACCATATTCATTAATGGTAATATGGTACACGAAGCCATCACGCTCCAAAAACCTTTCAAGAAATCGGGCAGAATCAACGCGCAGAACTTAGAGTCAATAGACTAAAATGTCCCACATGGGAACTTGGCAAACAGTTGCATCCGAGGCATCTCACAAACACATCGGCGGTGGACAAGATAGCGACTTTTAGAGAGGAGGGGGAGAGGATGCAGGGAAACTGTGGCAACATGTCTTAAGAGGTCAACTTGAGGTTTCCTTGATATAGTTTATCTATCCCATTTCAATACACACATCGGAGAAAACAAGCTGTGTACGCACCATTTGTCCCAAATCACATGAGGTTTAAGACGCAGGAAAATCTGCAAATATATCTGCTTCCTTCAGGTATACTGAAGAAGGTAGAGGGCAACAGACTTTAACATATAATGTGTGTCATACACTATTATTTTGTATTTTTCTTAGAAGTGTTTTTAATAATTTTAAAGTCTTCAAACTACAAATGCTTAAATGACAAATTTGCATCAATGGTTTAATGTAAGATATTTCATTTAAATTTTCACACCAGGAAAGAAAATTTCATGGACTACTATCGTAACATGACAGATAGAATATTGAATTGAATTAATACACAAGATGAAATCTAATTTAAAAAAACATATATAAATTAATCAATTCATCACAAAGTTAAAATACAAATCCATCCCCTGAAAAAAGAATGTACACAAATTATTATTCAAGATGCTAATTTACAGTATGGTGTAAAAATAAAATAATTTTTTGACACAACACTGGCTACTTTTCGTCACATTGTTGGTTACATTGTGGACAGAATTTGGGTTACTTTTTGGAGACAACATGGGCTACTTTTTGGATACAATGTTGGTTACTTTTGAACACAGTATGGGCTACTTTTGGACACAATATGGGCTACGTTTGGACACAATATGGGCTACAGTACTTTTGGACACAATATGGGCCACGTTTGGACACAATATAAGCTACAGTCCTTTTGGTACAACATGGCTACTTTTTGATTCAACATTGACTATTTTAGACACAATACGGGCTACCTTTTGGATTCAATATTGGCTATTTTGGACACAATATGGGTTACTTTTTGGGCACAATATGGGTTACTTTTTGGGCACAATATGGGCTACTTTTTGGGCACAATATGGGTTACTTTTTGGGCACAATATGGGTTACTTTTTGGGCACAATATGGGCTACTTTTTGGAAGCAATATGGGCTACTTTTTGGACACAATATGGGTTACTTTTTGGACACAATATGGGTTACTTTTTGGGCATAATATGGGCTACTTTTTGGGCACAATATGGGTTACTTTTTGGGCATAATATGGGTTACTTTTTGGGCACAATATGGGCTACTTTTTGGAAACAATATGGGCTACTTTTGGAAACAATATTGGCTACTTTTTGGAAACAATATTGGCTACTTTTTGGACACAATATGGGCTACTTTTTGGACACAATATGGGTTACTTTTTGGGCACAATATGGGTTACTTTTTGGGCACAATATGGGCTACTTTTTGGAAGCAATATGGGCTACTTTTTGGACACAATATGGGTTACTTTTTGGGCATAATATGGGCTACTTTTTGGAAACAATATGGGCTACTTTTGGAAACAATATTGGCTACTTTTTGGAAACAATATTGGCTACTTTTTGGACACAATATGGGCTACTTTTTGGACACAATATGGGTTACTTTTTGGGCACAATATGGGTTACTTTTTGGGCACAATATGGGCTACTTTTTGGAAACAATATGGGCTACTTTTTGGAAACAATATTGGCTACTTTTTGGAAACAATATGGGCTACTTTTTGGAAACAATATGGGCTACTTTTTGATACAATGTAGGTTACGTTTAATATGGGCCGCTTTTTTTTTTTTATACAATATGGGCTGCTTTTGGACACAATATGGGCTACCTTTGGGATACAATATGGGATACTTTTTTAATACAATATGTGCTACTTTTTTTATCACATTATGAGCTACAGTAAACATAATGGAGTATTTTTCTGAAAAAATATGGGCTGCTTTTTACGACAAAACACAAGACTATTTTTTTTCATCCAATAGTGTTAACCAATCATTTCACAGGTAAATTTTAACATACACAATAATTTGCAGTACAAGTTGGAAAAAAACTTTAAAAAGTTCTGACAAATTATTAAAAATTGAAAAACAAAATTATAAAAATTAAGGTATACCTTATGCAATATATTACTGTGACAGAGAAAAAGAATACTTTGTTTTTGCTTTCCACCAATGTACAGAATTGAGGAGGTTGTCGGTTCGAATCCCACCCTGTGCCTTTTGGATATCCACTCAGGACATGACAGCACTTAGTACACAGGGCTTATCCTACAGCAATGTGAGGCACTGAAAACCAAACAATGTAGTTGTCCTTTTATGAAGAATGTTGTTTGTCAGCCTCTATACTCAGCTATACATGTGAATAACATGTTATTCTATTGTATTGGCCGCTCAATATGCAGGAAGCCAGCTAATGGCATGGAGACATCTGCGGAATAAAATACAGGGTGTCAACATGCAGCATTGCCAAACACCTTCCTGGTGACGGAGTGCGGGTCTGACTCAAAGAAATCAACACTGTGCCCACGAGGATGAAGCTCACGTGAGATTACTAACAAATACTGATTGATTGTGATAAAAGATAGATGGGGGTGAATTATGATTTATGATTGTGATAACACTATCAAATTTGCAGCCAGAACAGTGGAAATGAGTGACATGTTGAAACATCGGTGATTTCTTCGCAAATAGAAAGAGCACGTTATGTTTGTTATGCAGCATATTGCAAATGGGCGGTGATCTGGGGGTGGGGGAAGGAGAGGAAAATGTCTTGATACATTTATTATCCCTCAGCATGTACATTTTTACATTTTTTCATTGGTAAATAAAAAACCTCTTCATGGTACCAACACAAGACCCTATCTAAAACTAAGAAATATTATTATTGATAAGTAGGCTACATTTCCATCAGCTCCTGTATAGCATAGTGTTGAATTTACTTTTAGAACATTTAAAAAAAAACTTCTCTTGTTTTATGATTTTTTATAGTTTAAATGAATCAGAAATGTAGGCCTGATGTGAAGGAAATCAATATTCAATATTCCCAGACACCAAAGCTTAATGGAAGAGCTAGTTAACTGCTAAGTTAAGCACCATTGACTTTGATCGGTAATTGGATGGGAGACCATTCCATGTATTGTCATGGTTGGTGGCTTGTCTTGGACATGATAGGGCTCCTTAACATCAAGCCTATGTCTTTCAGAATGGGAGGTAAATCTGTGGGTCCTGTGCACTGTGTAATGCACGTAAAACACCCAGGACACTTATCATAAAAAATATAATGCGCCCTCTCTGAGCATGTTTAGAGTATTTTTTATGGGATGCGCATTTAAACCCAATGGTATGGAATTTGCGCAATAAAATTCAGACACACCTTTAGTTTTAAAGAAACATTATCTCAAATCTATCCTACAAAAAAAAAAACATGACAGTTTTCAAGAAAACGCCATTGCTAATTTAAGTTGCCTGGTCAGCCTAAAACAAAAAAAAACAAAAAAACAAAAAAAGTAAGATTCCAGGAACATAATTCATTTTTGAAGTTCTGATAAAGCAGTACCGGTACTACACAGCCCCTTTTTAAAATTGTTACTCATTTTTTACCAATTGTGGGCAAAGCAGAAGACAGCACAAACATTGAAATGAGGTTAAAGGTCAGAAGCCACCTCAAGTAGACCAACCCAAGAGCTTCCAAGCCGACCAGGGTTGGGAGAGGGGGAAAAAAAGAAGGGAAAACAAGACAATTCCTCTTCCTTAGGATGAAACATGAGATGTAAAAGCAACTGCACACAACCTGTTGAAGATGTTCAAGATTCCCCCGAGGAGGCCAAATGAAGATTTAGACGGCTCCAGGAAGCTCAGCGTCTCAAAACCCAAAGAGGTCTGACTGGGGTTGTTCAGTCATCACTTGCTCCATAACCAAACAAGGACAGTGAATACAGCTGATAACTAAGACTGTCTGGGAGCGCAAAGTCTGTTTTAATGGCACGTGCTTTTTTGGGTCATCTACCGAAATTAGATGGTCAAGTGTCTTGCTCAAGGGCACATAATTTCTCCAGGAATATTAATAATTGCATTAATAAGTTTAATTCAAGCACTGTGTAATTTTCTCTATTTTTGTTCTTTTTTTGTAAGGACATGATTAAATTATTTTCTTATACATTGGATTTTCTATATTGTTATATTTCTGTAATCTGTCTTTTTATACTGTTATTGAAATTGTTATTGAAAACAATTAAAATTTCTTGTACATTCATTTTTTAAGAGTTACAAATCTTTTATGTCTTAAAAAAGGGCTCAGGCACAAGATCCTAGGTAACCAAAATATCTTATTTAAAAGTTGATACTACTTTATTAAAGGTGTAATGAGTTCACTTCATTACATAACTATTTTAATTGTTACACGCCTTTACTCATATTTGCCACGCACAAATATTTTTTGTAAACAAATTTCCACACATAAATAACACCTACCATATAAAAGAACACTTACAAATAGCGCGAACAGCGCGCGTGTGACCTGATCAACAGACAGGGGTTCTGGTTCTCAGTCTAAAGTGAGGCTCATGTAAACATTGACAAAATATAAAGCAAAGAGGCAAAGTTAACTCTTTATTTCAGTCAATTTAAATTAAAGTGAATACAGGTCAGATTCATGTCTTTCAAGCACATCCATAATCCATATACTATACAACAAACAGCAACGCTGACTGAGGTAACTTTATTTTGATTCAACCCTGTGCTAGTGCCAATGGTGGTAGTAGTCACCACACAAACATTAAAGGGTCTGTATACGTTTGGTAATGACTCTGAAAATTGATGGCAATAAAAACTCACTTGGTAAGAAGTACAGCAGCTTTGGATAGAATAATGCATTTTGAGTAACGTTTCACTTCGAAGTACTGCAGTTATGGGAAAATGTTCCGTTATGTATTGCTAGGAGAAGGGGTTTGTCTCAGCATTTCTAGCAGTGACTGCTGAGTGGGCTTAGCACCTTGTAAACCCTTCTAAGGTGCTACATAAATTGGTCTCATAAAATCAAAAACTTCAAAAACTTGTCTTAAAAAAAATAATAATAAGCGCCTTGAGTACTTAATTTTTGTTAGATACATGCTCTATATGAGACTCCAGTGTTATTAATATTATTATTATTGTGTGAGTGTGTGTGTAAACAAGAGATTGGGAATGAATTTTCTCCCTCTAAAAACCAACAGTGTATTATCCCTTTAACACACACATGGGAAACAACTTTGTAAATGTGTTACTGCAACCTGTTAATGTCAAAGTCCTTTTTGGTCTCCCAGGCACGACTGAGATTGAATTATTGAACAAGGATCTTATCACTGTCTGGCGTCCAGAGTGTATAAATCATACCGCAAGATGGAAAATAAATATAGACACTATTGATGTTCTATTACGGTGGAGCAAGGAACTTCTTGAGACTTGTTGTCTTTGTGGAATCCATCGACTGAGGCTAGTTGGACAAATCAGTTTTCTTTAAAAGATGGAGGGAGGGAACTATAATCTTACCAAAACACCAAGGTACAGTGAGGGGTGGGCTATTCAATAGACACAGGTAGACAACTGTGCCCATATACTATTTCGCAAATACTCAGTACGCATGCATAGCCATGGTATGAGGTACACGCTAGTCCTATTAGTGACAAATTTTGTCACTAACTAGACCAGCATGCACCTCATTCCATGGTTAACGCGCGTGTCAAAAGCATTTGTGAGGTTGTCTATGGCCTACGGCGAAAAGGGGGGCCTACGAAAAGCTGAGAGCCCGTAAAAATACACCAGAGAAAAATACTCATGAACACGTGCGATATTACCAAAGAGAAAATGCGCAAACAAACACACATATGTTTGTCGACCCAGTAAAATCTTTGTTTTTTCATCATTTGGACTTTTGGTTCTTTTTAATGATGCCCCCCATTGGTTTTGTACAAATTGAGGTCCTCGCTCTGTCAAAACACCCACATTCCTTTGATTGAAGCCCTCTGTTTCATTGGCTGGATAAGCTCTCACCGAAACAAGAAAAAGTTTTAAAAAGCACCTACATTTTTATCTGGAAAATCTTCTTCAGTACAAAGCTTACTGTAAACCTCAATGCAGGTAAATTCATGAAATTCATCGTAATAAAATCCAGCCCTTAAAAGTGCAATGAAATTGGCTCTAGAGCCTTGGGTCTTCAGAACACTGGTGCCTAGGGGCTTCAGAACACTGGTGCCAAGGGCCTCTGGAACACTTAATCCAGCCTCGGGTACAGTGTAGGCCCTATTTATCTGTGGTAAAGACTAAAAGACTAAACTAATCTTATTTCTAAATCAAGGATTAGCTGTCACAAACTGCTTACCTGCAGAGAGGACCTACACTGAGTAAAATAAAAGAGAAGTTTGGGATGACTTTCCCTTTCTAGCCTAGCAATGTCTTTCAATTTAAAAATGAATGAGATGCGACCATGAACACAAATTTAAACTCTGAGAGTCAAGTAATTATAAGATGTGGGGAAAGAATAAACCCAGAAAAGGCCACACAAACGAAAAGCAAGAGAGATGGTGCAGGAACAAGGTTTGCATTTTGTCTATTGTGTCCTTGAGAAAGAATGGTTGATTCAGGGTCAGATGACAAAATTCAGTAGCTTTGGTTGCAAAAAAAAAGAGAGGAAAAACCCAAACACAAATAGGCTCACAGTTATTTTGTGAGGATATGCATCATTATTATGCCAAAGTTGTACACAAATGACAAACAAGAGAGATGGTGTATGGACCAGGTTAGCATCAGGGATATGAGTAGATGGAAATGAAAAATTCACGAAACACTGGTAGAGGTTTTGATGGCTACCAACCACGCCATAACCCATATCAATGGTAGCATTCTGTGCTTAAATGTAGATGGGGCAAGCACCTTGGTGTAGTCAAAATATAGTACATGTTCTGTGTTAAGGCTTTACAAGGGCCTGGATGTATGTAAATGACATTTTTTTATTTGTTTTTTTTTAATTCCATAACAATTATTTTGTAAAATCTGGAAATTATAAAAAATCTGGAGAAATCTCATCCCTGTTGCATTTTGTCCATTTTGTTTTTGAAAAAGACTTGTTGAATCAGGCTTAAATAACAACATTTAGTAGCTTTTGTTTAAAAAAAGATAAGAGAAATTAAATTGTGATGACACAGCGGGTGAATTGTACTCTCTGTTCAGCCAAAATTACATGTCCAGATGGAAAAAACAGCTGTCTAATGTACTTAATGGTCAGTTAGTAACTTATCAAGTCTTAAGGGTACCATACACGACAGCTGATGATGGAAAAAATTAAGACAATGTTTACTCTGAAAGCTTAATTTTTTATTAACTTGATACTGGTACCAATTGTCTGGAGGATTAGCTTTATCTGAAATATTATTATGAGCAGGAAAACTGGCGCTGTAACTTTTTTTTTTAAGTATAGTTTGGCACATAACTGAAAAAGGATGCAGGTATTGTGGTCGATTGGTCTAGTGCGGTGAACTCAAGTTCTGTAATTTACAGAATGTTGGGTTCGAATCCTGGCCTGGTCAGTTGAGACACTTGTGTCCTTGAACAAGGCACTTTATCATAATTGCTTCTCTCTACCCAGGAGTAAAAATGGAAAATGGAGCAAGGGAATAACCTGTGATGGACTATCATCCTGTCCAGGGGGATAGAAATATTCTCAGTCAATTAATGCCAAGGAAACCACACATAGACCTGCCCACTGGCCTGACGGGCCATATTGCCCCAGGACAGACTTTGCTACAAAAAAAAGACATAATTATGAACATTGTACAAAAACACTGACTTAACAGGAAATGTTGTCTGGTGTTTTAATATATGACCACCTTAATTATTTGATGAAGTTACCATGGGTTAGTTTATCTTTTTACTTAATTTGTATTAAATCTCAAGCCCGTGGGAAGGGGAAGGGTGGCATGGGTGCTGCAGCACCCTTAACTTTTTGGATCAGGGTGCGGGAATTTACTAAAGCACCCCCTCCTTTTAGTATAAAGGTTCAATAAATTCACCCTCAATTAACAAAAATACTTTGACAAAGTCAGAAATGTATAATCGTGACATTATGTCATAATGTGTACAAAAACAAATAAAAAACAAATAAAAAAAACTCCACCTATGTCAAGCCTATGGGCGCTCATCTTTGGCACCAAGTCACACCCAGGCAGCGGGCTTGTTAAATTAAAAAAAACAACAATGTCTGTTGATTATACATTGCTGTGTTATGTAAAAGTGGCAACAAATGCAATTTATAAGGTGTTGGAAACAGCAGCCTACCAGTGCCTTTTTTTAGGGGGGGGGGGGTGTTTCAATTTGTTTTTCACTGTGGGTTTATAATTTTAAATGTTAAACTAATAATATCACCCTTTTCCACCCACACAACAAACATATTTTCAAAGTGCTAAATAGTGTCTTACATCGCATGACATTTCCAATTGTCTTTGCAAAACCAAGCACTCCTGGCATGCCTGGCAAAAAATGCATTCCAGTGGGCTTGTTAAATTTTTCTGGTAATGATACAAATGGATCCTCAAAAGCGACTTGCTGAAGATACTATGTAGAAAAGATGATAAAGTTTTAGATGTATTTATATTTTGGCATTCAGGTTGATTTTATGTTTTTTCAACATTGCTTAAGTGCATTCACCTGCGTGGATCCCCATTCGAATCCCGCTTCAAACTGGAGCAATGCATACAATAGATTGGGTTTTCATAAAAACTAATTGTAATGCTCAACCTGAAATTTCAGACAAAATACTTGAGTAAGTCAGTCAGATTTGGGGTAATTCAACACAAAATTGTACATGACTCTATCATCCCGAAGGTTAGATTGATTCGAAATTTAAAGTTTCACCCATAATGTTTGAGTAAATCAATTCTTTGCATATGTTCTCCATTTAAGACTTGGCTCGCTTCCATAAATCTATACAATGATTTCATCTACTGGAGACCACTTGTTGCGGATCCATAATTTTGATAAAATACCCCGCAAATATCAGGGCCACTTAAGAAAGCAATATTAGTAATGAGCAATTTATAGGCAAATCACTGGGAGAAACTTGGCCACCGTACATGTAAATGCAGTCTTGACATACAAATTGCAGATGTCCTTCAAACCAATAGCCCGTATGAACAAGCACCATCTTAAATATATAGGCCTACTGCAATTGATCTTGAGAAACCGAGTTTACATGCAACTATGCCACGTTTTACGTGTTGTGCACCGCATTGGTTCCAAATCAGCACGCCATGGTGGTTGCTGATGTTGTTTGAACTCAGACTTCACCCAGAATCCTTTGCGCACTGGTCACTTCTGGTCACTTCTTTACAGTTTTGTGGGGAAAAAAAACACTCCTCCAGGTCATAAAGGAACAATACATCATTAGTTTTGAGGACAGTAAATGTATTCATTTTCTCTATACACTACATATTTTATAATATACATTTTCTTCAGTAAACACAACATACAAACAACCTGTGAAATTTTAAATTTGGTGGCTATGCTTTAGTGAAGACAACAAAATACAACAGATAACTGAATTGAAAGAATTGAGGGATTTTGTGCACAGTTAAGTGCTTACTTCGATACACTGACCCATTAAGCCCGCCCCCTAAACATATTGACCAATCACAGCATTGGCTACATCACCACTGTACAGGGGCAGCACAATGTGCGTCTCTCCAATGCCACACTGCACGACATGAACGCGCGCAATATAAGTACGCGCACACGTTTACATTTTCCAATAGGATTTTATCGTGTCTGACTTTTATCAGACTTTTGGTGGCATAGCCAAGGCAGTAGTTGGTCAGCACAAAAGAGGGCGGGGCTTAATGGATCAGCCTTTTGCTCCAATAACAAAATAAGCAACGGTGGTTTGGGAGCTGGGCATCGAATGCCATTTTCTTGTCATAGTATTTGAGACAGAAATACTTCTCTGATTTGTACTGATATGAATTTTACAATCTTAGATTGAAACTCATCACTTTTTGATTGATGATTACCAATTTCATGGCTCTGCTTACCACAAAATCTGCACATTAAAGTGCCCTGTAAAGCATGTAGTTCTAGGGGCCATAAGAGCAGAATTGGGCCCTGTAATTTGTCTTGAAGATAAGATGCAGTTGGTATTCAATATTGGCAAAAAAAGACTGTCTGCTCTTAGTATGAAGACTTTTTATGAATCAAGATACAGTAAGAGCATTGATGTTGGCAAAACTGGTTTACTGACTTGCTTTGAACCTGCTTTAAGCCCAGAGGCAAGGTCAGAATAAATTGCTTCTACTTGGACGAGGCCGACTCTCTTTGAAACATCTCTTATTTTTGTTTCAATAACAAAAAACATATATACAGGTTTTTTCAGGCCATTTCCCACATTTTTCTGTTCAATCATCATCAGCCATTTTAAGTTCTTATGATTTTTATAAATCTAATGCATTACGGTTTCTTTTTCATTGTTGGGGCATTCAATTTCAATTGGTAGTCACCCAAGATTTTGTTTCTAAAGTTTGTTTTTACTCAGGGGCATTGTATTTTGTTTTGGGGCATTCAAAACTGAAAATGTAGCATTCTTGTTGCTTATAAAAGTTTTTAGATTGATTGTAATCCAACCCTTCTTTTCAAAATTATCTTTTAGTTGCTAATAATTATAATAATGATTCTTACATTACGTTTTTGATATCTTTTGAAGTATTCGCTTTAGCAAATCTCGGAGGACTCAACATTTTTCTTTTCTGATTTGTTTCTTAGCAATCATTTTCAACTCAAATCCAAAGGCATCCTACTTGGGTATGCCTGGTTTTTTTCTTTCCCCAAGACTCGAGAAAGCCTTGAGTATTTTAAACAGAGCTTATCACACCTCAGTGTAGGGTAAAAACCAAAACTAATATTCTTTATCCCTGATTGCAGATATCTATTAGTGGGAGTTATTTGTCTAGAGACATTGATTATCTTCTTTCTGACAGATTAGACAATCAACCCCACCCACAGTTTGTGTTATACATGTATATATATATACCATTATTAAAAAATAATTATCCACTTCTTGTGTAATTTTTGGCTTGTATGGTTGAGTAAGCAATACAGCAATATATTTGATATCAGGTACATGTGGCAGGCAGCCACAGTGCCGTCATATTAGCTAGCATTGTCTCCTGACTGCTGCCATAGTGTTGGTTAATTGTGTCATTTGGTAATCCAACACTATTACACTCTCTCCAATGTGTGAAATCGTCATTTCACCTCGGTTATTACGCATCCCTTTTGTCAGTGATCAGCCAAACTTTGCACAATAATGGCACCACGTTTCCCCCTGACGGACCCAGCCAGGGTGTAAATTATTCACACAAATTGCCAGTTATGTTCATGGGCAAATATATCACTGAAAAAAAGGACCTGAATAATTTGCTGCTGGCTCACTAATCCCTAGGGTCGACACGGGATACCACACACAATCATACTCCAAGCTGAGTGGTGCGATACACCACTTTGCCAAGCGGTACTCAATACAGAGTTGCTGCTGTATTTTCAGGAGGTTCAACTTTCAACAAGGTTCTAGATTTGTGATTTCAAGTATCCATTGTTTATTTATAAATTGATTTGATACTTTTAGTTAGGGTGTATTGGAGATCCTATTGATATGAACGATTTCTTTCCCATTCATAATGAATATAATTCCCAAAACTTTAAAAAGAAAAAAATTACACAACTCTGCTGATAATTATTCCTTCGTCCAATTAGAAACAATTGTGAAATCAGTGCTCAGACTGACTCTTCCAAATTGTGAAATCATACAAACAATCTAAGATCAAAGCCCAATTTCATAAAGCTGCTAAGCAGAAAATAATGAGAGGGGCACCAGTTATAATAATATAACATTCATGGGATTTTAGCTGGTTACCTGTTTCAGCTGAGCACAATTTTTCTGTGCTTAGCAAGTTGTTGTTCTTAATACGGGCTTTATGAAATTGGGCCTGGGTTATTTCTTATGTTCACAACATTCCATTGAAAAGCATTACAAGAACTGCAAAGAATTATTATATAAGATGGACAATGACTCTTACCTTGACCATCAGTAGACCTTTAGAGACTGCTCGGTCTTCATTCTTGCTCTCCTTGAAACACTCAAAAGACACATCTAAGATCGGGTATCGGCTTGCGAAGAGTAAGCCGCTATTCAAAAAGTGTCTGTTAATCCTCCACGAGTCCACCCCAACATCATAAAGAATGTGGCTGAACCACAAGTGAAGGATTTTTATCAGTTTCTTAGCAGCTCTTCGTTCGAAAACCTCTTGGAAGCAGACAAAGTCCAAGCCAGCGGGGAAATTAATATTGACAGCATGTTCTGTTGGGGAGGGGACATCCCCAATATTCCCCTCACAATGGAGTTTCTGGCGTTGACTCGAGGGGCTTCCACTTGGGAGAGTGGTAGGCTTGGGGTCGTTGGTCAAAGGACAAGTGACTTTGTTGAACTCAATCTGCACGCTGGTGTCTATGTTGGGACTTGAGATTGAGGCGACGGATTCAGGTGGGGTCGGGATGTCTGAGATATCTTTGGGCACGATATCAGGCACAGAGGTAACACTAGCATGCTGCTCATACCTGTCCTCATGATCATCATCTCTCAGGTCCCTTAATGCATCCCCATTCAGAGGGGTCTCTGGGGTGACTGGGGTGACTGGGGTGTCGCCATTGCATTGACTCTGCTCCTGATAATCATCAGAGTCTCTGATTTTATCAATACCCTGTGTGAAAAACGAAGTCTCCTCCGGTCGGATGTTTGTGTACGTCACACAGGAAACCTCTCCGTCCGTCACATCGAGCTGATTGCTCTCGTTCAAGTTGAAAAGACTCATGGGGTTTGTGGACGCAGGTGGGTTAATACTGTAAGTCTTGAGCTCACTATCCGACGGGGACTGGACAAAAATCCTTGGGCTTGGCCTGACCTGAGAGTTGATAATCCTACGGCCAAGGTTTACCGCCCTTGTCTGAACATTGCGGAGATTATTCAATCTCGCCATGCCTTCCGGCATAAGGCAGGTATCGATCACGGCAATTTTGAAGAAATGTTTTGACGAGAGGTCCATCCATATACACTCGTTGACGTTGACACGGCTGGGCGTGTCCGCAAAGGAGTACATATAAGGGGTGCGCTTGCCTGAGAGACACATCCTGGTGATGAACCCGAACAAGGCAAACGGTGAGAAGACAATGATGAGGGCCAGACACACAGGTAAGGAGAAGATGAGGATGACACAACGCTCATAGCACGGTGCTTCCTCCTCGTTCCTTGACTCGTCTGTGGTCCTTATGACCATGGATAAGAGCTGGTTAACACACCAAATCCATGGTAACATGAAACCGTACGCCACCGAGTACATCCTTGCCTTGTGTTTGCTCCTAAATGCTTTCTTGTGCAACATGATGACAACTTTATCGCCTGCAGAGGATTGACTTGGAAAACTCCACAGACTACCTGAGATGCATTAGACCATCAAAATACAAACAGCTCGATTCCAATGGACAAATTTTACAATAAGAATTCATATCAGTAGTGGCATCCATCTCAAATTTCCCTCTCAAATTTCTGAAACACGTCTAAAGAAGCATGTGTCCTTGCTACAACCACTCAATAACGGCTAGTGATGCAGTTGTAGCAACTGTCACGATGAAACATCTTGGACAGAAACGATGATGCACGCACCAGCAAGTCCACCCCAAGCTCACTGTCTACATACCCTGGTTAGAAGTGCTAGGCACACAGTTCAATCACAATCCATCCTATAGAGAAAGGGGGGGGGGCATCTGAGCAATCCAGCGTGATTCCCAATCTCTCAGACTCCATCAAGCGTGGCCTGTTTACTTGTAGATGCGTCCACTCTGTCAGTGATTCATTTCTCACTCCACCGCCCCGCAGCCTGGCGATTTTTTTCCCTCAACTCATCATTAACCAATCAATAAGGAAGGTCCTGTGACCTACTGTAATTGCAAGTCCGGTTGCAGCTGCAGGTGATGCATCATGACGTACTGCCCCGTCTGATTGGTATTCATGCCTCGGCCTGTTTGTCTTTCAGGGCGTTCTCATACAATTACAAAATCTGAAATTGAACAAGAATCATATCAAGATGGGTGCGACACTTTGCATTGTCAAACTACATTCTCGCAATCTTTGTGATCACACCAGGGTAATACAATGTAATCACTATAATGAAGTGAGGTGGTTTTGAAAAAGAACTGGCGGTGTACCAACTAAGAATACTATTTTACTCAAATTATATCACCTTCCCAACTAACTGTAAAATAATCTAAAATACAACTATAGCAATTTAAAGTCCTCCAAATTACTCCTTATTTTCAAAACTCAGCCATAAAATGAAAACAAATTGAAGATACTTTATACAATGTACATAGTACATAAAAACTCCAGTAAAATATCTTGCCAATTTTTGTTTCTAATTAATTTGTGCATTATACACTGCTCTTTTTGGCACTTTACTAACATGAAACAAATTGCTATCCAATAAAAGAGAATGTATTGATAAATTGGCCAGACATAAGTAAACACTCGAAAGGCATGCAGTAATTTACCGAGCAGCATAATTAATTAGCAATTAGTCACTTGAGAATCACAACTGGTTGCACTATGCATCGACAGGTTTATTTTCTTTGACTGATGCTCCTGTTTGGTCAGAGATGCTAGATCATTTCAATGTAAATCAGACTGTGGAATTTTTCTCACAGGACTCTACAGAGGGTTTCAACTATACAGTGCTTAACACATCAGTGTTTGGGTAAAACACAAATAATATTCTTTATCCACAATGCAAATTAACATCTATTAAAACTGTTGTGGTGTGGACCTACTGCTAAAATATAGGATTTGAGCTGCCTAGCTACCGGGCAATCTTGGGGGTCTGAATGGCAAAGGTTGTGGGTTTGAATGCCAACCGTGATGCCTGTAGATTTTTTTTCACAGGACTCAGGAAAGTATGGAGTATACAGTGCGTAACACACATCGGTGTATGGGTAAAACACAACATAAATCAGCATGCACAACCCACATTCTCTGTTTTAAATGCAATGGTTCAAGTACATAAATGAACTCAATAATGGGCGGTATTATAAGAAAAGTGACCAACATTCTCTGTCCCTCTTCTAGATCATAGAAAGGAATCAGAGAAACATTAGTTACAATAAAGTTTTACATCACCATCAACTCAAGTCAAAGATAAAATACAGGATTAAAAATTAATCCAAAAATAAATTGCCTTGTTTATTCTAGAAGCTAACTGATTAATAGGCCTATAAAGCAGGCCCGTAGAAAGCGGTTCGGCCATGGCCATGCCAATATCTGTGTGCATGGTTGTGTGTTTTTTTTACCAGTTGCATCTCTAAATTTTACCTGAGCCCACAAATTCCCTGAAGTTAAAAATGAATGAAGTGGTCTTTATTAGAAGAAGTTTGTGCAACCAGCAACCACTCATGTCCTCCAGAAAATGGCTGGATAGCTCCCCTATTTTTGAGATGGAAATGTGAGTACAAAAGAAACTTCTTGAGATGACAAGAGTTTTCCAATCAAATGGAATTCTCATTTTACTCCTTAAAATTTTTGCTCAAGATCGAGTGCAAAGTGGCCAGGAATCGCCTCAGATTGCACCAAAGACCACCTAGAATCAAACTTTTTCTCAGGCCCTTAACCAGGCCTGGACCCCCCTGCTGTAAGGGCTTCAAACTCAAGTCACCTGGCCCCCTTAGCACCAACCTTTTGTTTTGAAGGCTGGAGGACATTGAATGTCAAAAGGCAAAGTAATGTATTTAATGACATACATCTTAGTCATAGTAAAGGGTAGGCTTGTGTATCTATGTAGTGGAGTTTCGATATATTTACCATCGAGGAGCGCATTTGCTATGGGAGGGTTTGGTTATAAAACCTGTGTCCACTTCGGAGATGGGCCTGACCATCTTGGAACTTCCTACAGGCTTACTATAAAGTTCATCAAAGTTTATCTTCCAAAGGAATATTTCTGGCTGAAATACTTATAAAAATACATGTAGCATTCTCCCCCCCCCCCCCCACCACCACCAATTTACAACAACAACAATATGCCTGGTACACAAAATCCCTGACAAAACGTTTAAAACAAATTTCATTGTTTTTGTTCCAATGTGACCGTCTACGTCACCAGTTTGATGAAATTTTCACTGGTTGGTTCGTAGTTGGTTGTACAGTGTGTTCACTCACTAGAGGGTTACAATAGATGATCAAAAAAGCAATAATGTCTTATCACTTCAAGCCCATTATGACTGTTTATCAAGCCAAGGGATTCCCTATTCCATAAGAACAAAACAAAAAAACAAAAAAAAACGATTCAATTGATGATGATGATTTCATTTGTTCTTGCAAATTTCTATTTTACTTCAAAAACAACTCTAACACAATCTACTGCAGGTGCATGATAATTTTATTGATCGTTGGGGAAGTTGACAATGGAACAGTACCTGGGTTTCTAGAACACGCTTTACAAATGAATGTGAAAAAGAAGAAAAAGAAAAAACACTTTTAAGGCAAGTGCATTTCTCGCTCAATAAAATGTAACACGTGTTAAGAAAAGGGAATCTGCATCTAGTTCATTCTAAGATATTGATTTTTTTTTCTCCTGGCATTTGTGTTTACATGGAGAAATTACCGAATCAAAATGAAACAGCTGTGAAATCAAATAAACAGTTTTGCTGATGGACTCAGACTTAAAGAGATGCCCGGCTGAGTTCACCAGGACAAAATTGAAAATGTTGTATTAATAATAAAGGGGCTTGGTTTGAATCGCCGCACAGACAATACAACACCAGCGTGCGATCAGCACTCGTTCATCTCTGAGCGTACATGTGCGTGTCTTCCATTAATTCCTTTGTTTTTCAGTTTAAATTCATTGTCTATCATTAATTGTCAGAGTTAACACCGGGAAGACAGAACCCTTCAGGTAAATATACAATTTCAGTGTAGTTGTTAAATTGCTTACATAGATATGTTATTATTGATTTATGTAATCTACTGTTCTGGTTATTTAATTAAATGGATGTATTAATATCATCGGGGATTATATAATATTCTTTCAAGTAGCATCGGGATTATATTATCTCAATTTCTAATTAAGTATTGTGCCTGTGTTTACTCTTTCAGAATGTTTCCTTTTGCGGTTATTCAATGAATAAACGATAAGAAATTCATTAGATTTCCCGGCTCTGATTTGATTCGAAGTTACGCTTCCTAATCACACCAGGGCTCTTCTAAAATTGTCAACACTTTCAAGCCAGCATCAAATTTCCGTCTTTTCTACATCATAAATGAACACTTTTGAATTATTAACAGTTGATACTAATTAACATTTTGCTTTTTTTCATAAATTATTCTCTAGAAAATTTCCCAAAAGAGGCATTGATGCCCAGGATAGTTGTTTATTGTTGGTGTTTTTGTATAATGAGCAGGGAAGCATTTCTTGAAGAGTGTCAAGGGTTTGACCTGATTCATACCAGGCTGATTTTTTTCTCCTTCTAGTTCTTGTACTCAATGTAATGTAAATCAAGCCCAGGGTCTTATATGTGTTCTATTCCTATTATTTTCATATATATCATATTAAGCAGGAAATGCTATCCTGTTCATGGGACAAAAACACAAAACCCATGAAATCTTTATCTTACGATAGAATTATCCTCAGCATCAGTGCCCTTCTTTGACATTCAGGTTGGTTCGGTGGCTTCTTCCATGCCTTTCCCCTCTCTGACCCAGGTTTAGTGGCATAACCAGACATTTTCATTTTTTTTTTTTTTTTGGGGGGGGGGTACAAGCAGGGCAAAGCCATACATTTTTTGAGGGAGACTATTTAATGTGTTGAACCATTCATTTGTGCATTTTTGAGATCTCTCCTTTTCCCCCCTTTTTTTAGGGGGGGGGCAAGAGTGGGACAAGGGGAACTCAGGCCCCCTACCCCCCTCTGGTTACGCCACTGCCCAGGTATGAGTCAAAACCAGTCTTTTTGTTACAGTCTTTGGTTTCAACAAGTAGACTTGCTCACCCCTTCCCCCCCCCCCCCCCACCACCACCACACACATCCTCCCACTGAAAAATAATAATAATAAAATAAATAAATAATACATTTAAAAAAAATAAAGGATGGGTAATTTCAAGTTCACTCATGTTATATTTATCAAAGGAATCAGAAGTGTAGTTTATTTAATTGTTTTCTTGACCTGTACATGTTGAGATTTGTCATCAATAGCAAATCTCAACATAATCAGGAGAGAAACTTCACTCAGAAATAACACTCTCTTTATTCCTTGGGGTCAATGTACTCTCGTCTATCTCATGCATAATGCAAACACTGAGTTATATTCAACAAATTCATAATTTTCACAGGTTGTCCTCAGAAGTACATGAAAGCTGAAGCAACTGTAACTGACAATTAGATTTGAGTTATTGAAGTTGATTTTGGTTTTATCGGTTAATTTGTAGGAAAACAAAGTTTTACTTGAATGTTATCAATGAATCCAACTAGCGCACTTTTCTGACTACACACTTTAAGTTGCTGACCAACTAAAAAATAAAATGACTCTGAAAATGTTGTTACCACAGAAAATATTTCCACTTCAAACAAACATTTTGAAAGCAGCTGTCGAGTGCTGATATTGTCTCAACTGTGCGGAGAGCTCAGGTCTATCAAGTGGCTTAATTCAGTTGTCACGGACTGGACAGATTAAAACAACACCGTTGAGTAGGTGTAGTGTACGTGTGTAAACACGGCTGGTTTACAGAAGTGAATGAAAGGTAAATTGAAAAACCTGTCCATTTTAGGCTGTCATGGAAATTATTCGTGCATTGAAACAAAAAACTTTGCATGTGTCTCTAAAATTAAAAAGTTTTTCTTGTTTATGTTTTATTTTAAATTGACCACAAAAAAGAAGTACGTCAGCAAAATGAACACCAAAGCGTAGGGTATCAAATCATTAATGCACAGTAAAAAAAAAATTAAAAATTCAAACTGCACTTTTTCAACATATTTGTAGTATAAAACTAAGATTCAGTTTTGTAATATTTTTCCCAAATTGTTCAATGATACAAAAAAGTGAGTCAAAAATCAACAATATTAGCCGTGCTAAGCACATGGTGATGATTCTACAGAAATGAATGGGTCTCGAAACGGTTAATATCAAATCAGTTTGGATTTGACTTCAAGTATAAAACTGCTAGGAAAATACCAAAAATGTCAACTTAATTAATGCAACAAATCTACTTGGTTTTGACAAGGGATTTCCCAATGAATGAACATGATTTCAAACAAACATGTTTTTAAGAATTAAGAGATATTAAACTCTTAAAAGAGGTTTGAAAAACAAAACAGGACTATTTTTGAAAGCAAGCTTTCCTTCTGCAGAAAAAAATTTGTACAGTGCAAACTATAAAACAAAGGTAGTATATTTCCCATTCTTGATATAAAAAGTGGTATAGTACAACAAAAAGCATTTGAATTGATGTTGAAATTAGATTTGCCCATGTCTAGAAATTTGACTTTATAATCAGTCTGTAATATATACTGTGTACAGATTAAGAAAAGTAGACAGCCACTCATCCAGAAACACATGACATTTAACAATAAGCTACATGTACTTAGCATCATCATCCTCCTTGAACAAGAAACAATGACAGTGTGTATAGGATGTACAGAACTCTCAGAGCTTGTGTCTTCAATAATTGTGAATCAGGAACAAAGAAAAATAATCTTATACTTTCTGTTTATTCTGGTTGGTAAATGAAGTAATTCCTGATCATACTAGTCCTTTACTTGTATTGAAATCACGTATCTTAAAGATGCTAGGTCCAACAATTTTGGCCGATTAGGACCTGAAAATTTAAAGATGATTTTTAAAAAGTTACTCTTATAGATTCAAGGAAGTTATAAGCTTCCATTTAAGGTATTGCATAAAAGGAAAAAAAATGCCAATGATTAGTGGTAGTTATTTAAAAACAAAAAAGGGAATTATTGCCAGGATCCCAACATTAAATCACATTCTTGTACAAACAATTTTGAATGTTGTATGTATTTTGAGCATTGTCCATAGCATGTGTACGCATTTTTGTAACTTTTTTTTTTTATTTATTAATTTTTTTTTAACAGCGTGATTTGTCAAAATTTGTTCAGAGAAAAAAATTCTAAAAAAAATAAATATTTCTGGGAAAATTAAGCCATGCAACTTTAAATAGTAACATATACATATTTTATTACTGAATTTATTACTGAAAATAGTATTTGAAGATCCCATAAAATCACTGTTTCCTAATTCAACTCCCACAACTGAAATTAGCCCAATATGAATGTGCACAAAATCTCTGACAACAAATATGAGCCGTTTCTTACTGTTTTCACTAAAACACGACCACCATTTGGTGAAATTTGTATGACATTTTAAAAAGTTGGTAGTATGGTGTGTTCAGTGAAAGAGGATGACAGGACAACAACTACTACTACTTGAGCAGCAAGCCTCCTTTGCGACATAAACATTCCTGACCAAGACAAGTAACTAAACCATGCAAAGGGAACATGTGATTGCAAAAACATCAATTGGAAATTAGGGTTCAAATTCTGTGTAGAGAATGTGTCATGTTCCCAGTCTGCAACAGCAATCATGTATCTGATTCTCATTTTATGCGAGAAAGGATCAGACTACTTCAATTACAGGTATATATGGCCATGTTAGAATTGATGGCTTCGGCAGTGGCTGTGGCCAGTGTGCCGTAAAGTCCTACTCTTCAATGTTGACGCTGCAGGCCAACCATAGCCTTAGCCAAAGTCGCTTCTTTTGCGGGATGAGGCCTAAGAACGCAATGAAAAAAAAATATAAATAACAACACAAGGTTGCTACACCATACATGTAATGATCTGTGAGCCTTCATAATGAGGAGATATATTCCGCTCTATGAGTGAACGCCTTCATTGATATGCAGAGCAACAAGTCCCTGGTGCATGCATGCATGAATACCGGCGTAACCATTCCCTCAGTCCACACAGAATGAAGGAATAGGAACCCTGCAGCTCAATAAATAACATCCAAGCTTCCTCTTTGAGTATTATCGTCAGGTTTGACGTCGGCATTCTTCTAAGATGTGAAGCACGAGGAAATTGTGCTGGATGTGATGGTAATTAACATGCAGACAATAAATTAGGAAGTACAAGAAAGCTCTTTGGATTAATTTACTCCAAGAGAGTTGCGGCCAGTTTTCATGACATCTAATTTAGAACTCTCACTTTGAAGTGGTGTAAATTGTAGGTGGACAAAAAAAAGTCACTTTATTATCTGTCTGGTTTGGTTGGTAAGAACTTTGCCACAGCTCTTTCTTTACAATCAGCAGGTTGTGGGATTTTCATTCTTCTGCTTACAATAATCTATACAAAGTTTGAAATAACATTTGTTTTCAATTGCTGGCAGAAGTTCGTATTTAAGTGTCTCAATTAAATTTTGAATTACAGATTTAAGAATCAACGGTCATTTTCTATAATGTTTTTTCTGATTAAAGAAGGGACATACAAGTTTGAATGACATTTTGTATGATCAGTCAGGTTGCTATACAGATTACTTTCTTCAAACCTAAAGTCACCTAAAATTCCCATGCCACGCAAAAACAGCCAATGATGGGAAAGTTCTTTTGACCCCAGTAAGGCCACTGTCTGATGAGATTGTGACATTACAAGCAAGGGGTCTGTTTAAACTTCTGAAAGACAAAACTACAGTATTATATAAAAAACAGCTCTTTAAAAGCCTTCCTTTAAATATGTAACTGCACAAATAATGTTTTGGTTGATTTTAGGAATGTAATGTATTGGATATTATTATGTCAGTCGACAATGTTTTTTGTGAGCTTGTTTTTCTTCAATTTAAATCAATGCAAACAGACAGGGAGGCTAGTTCAAGCAAATCGGTCTGATCACGTCTTCATCTTTGTCTGTTTCCGGAGTACAATAACATAACATTGACAATCACTAATTTTTCATGAACGGGCTTGACAAGAAGGGGCCAATCCAGCCTCCGTTTGGTTACATTGATTTGAAGGAGAGAAAAACAATATGGCTGCACCATGATATTAGGTTTGGAAACATAACCGTGGCGGCAGCATGAGAACTCCCATAAATAAAGATGAATTCCGTTATTTAGGCCTTCCTATTGGTATATGAAGTCAAAACCAAATGGTTGCCATGGCATTTTGTGCCTTCAATAATTTATAAATAAAATTCTTGTTCATCTGCTGTTTATGCCCTTTTCTTTTTAATGTAATCTCCTTGCACACAGGGAAGACAAATTTCATGCTTTTTATGATAATAAAATAAACCAAATCTTTTGAAATGAACTGGTTACATTTTGTGGCCTCTGTAAATCAAAACATTATAAAATTAACCAGTTTAATGACCCTTTACAATTGCTCATCCATAAAAGAAGACAGAAAGAAAAAAGAATGTTCTAAATGAAGCGGACAGGCAGCCGCCATTTTGGTTTGGCACCCGGCAGTCTGAGTACTTAACCAAGGGCCACTTGTGTGGGTGAGTGCTCATTATTGCAAGGTGTTACTTTGTCATTATTAGAAAACCCTTTCAACGTTGGGGCTCCGAGGGGGCTTGTCTTGAGCCGCTGCCGCATCTCAGATGAGAGAAAATTAGTCCTTAACATCTACAAGGGTGAATGAATAAAAAGAAACCTCATAATCGGGACTTATCTCTTGGGCCATTCTACTGGGGGGGAGATCTGCTAGATTTACTGGGGGCCATCACGAGACAGCCGTGCCGCTGCTGATTTTAATTGGTAATTTTTGTCTTCTGTCAGTTTGAAGTCTCTGCACACTGTACTCATGCAGATAATTCATTCCTCCAATGACACTTATGACTATCAATACCATCTAATCAATTCTAAGCTATGTAATATTTATACAATATTGGAATAATTAATTAAGAAGAGGTGTATGTCCAAAACACTACGAATGGTAAGCAAGAACATTCTTAAAACTAAACCCAGAACCCATCAAAAAATTCAACATCTTGATTGTGATTCAACTGTGCATTGGCCAAGACTGCCATTTTCCTCTTTTCCTAATGATGTTGATATTCCAACAGTTCTTTTCAAAACTAACACGGCTAAAAACTGGGAGATTTCATCACAGCAAACATCAGCTTTCAAGAATGCCATTTCCAATGACTACTTAGTATTCAATTGACCTAAAGGTCCCATGAATTGAAAAATTTGTCCAGTTTAAAATATTAAGTTTGCACATATTAACCTATCTATGCAAGTTTGTTCAAAATTTACAAGATGCTTATATCCCAAACAAAAATACAAAATAAAATTATGGATGAAACCCGCACCCCTAAAAGGGTAAAAATTTGTGAAGTAGACACAGGAGCACACCCCGGTCAGTGCGCGGGGATCGATACGTATGGATGATGCAACCTTATGTAACTTCATGCGCATAGTTTCTTCGGACAAATCTCCTGATATTTGGCTTTTGTTATATGGAAAATCTAATCAAGGTGTATAGACCGATCCATTAAGCCCTGCACCCATACATGTTGACCAATCACAGCCTTGGCTACACCAAAAGTCTGACAAAAGTCCAACAAGATAAAATCCAATTAGAAAATGTAAACATGTGTGTGTGTACTTATAGCGCAAGGTGTTCATGTCGTGCAACATGGCATTGAAGAGGTGCACATTGTGTTGCCCATGTAAATAGTGATGATGTAGCCAATGCTGTGATTGGTCAAAACGTTTAGGGGGCGGGGCTTAATGGATCGGTCTATTGTTGCAACACTACTAAAGATGGTTTTTCAGTCTGCACAGTTTCCAATTAGAAATGAACATCAACACATTTTGATGGCTGTAGTGAAACAAACCAGAGCTAAATGGTCAGGAATGTGCATTGTCACTGCGTTTGCATTGTCATTCGGTGCCTTGATCTACGTCATGAAAGCACGCCACCAGGGGATAACGAAACGGATAAGACAAATTTAAGAGATAAATTAAAAGATATTAACTCATAAAAAAGTAAGTATTATGTTTGATTAATATCAAACCATTTTATAAGCCCCCAAAAATGTAATGTGAAAAATACCACTTCATAGGACCTTTAATCCAAACTTAAAATATTCCCAAATCCAGATGGATTGTCCCTTTACATTAAACATTTGGTACATTACAACTCTTTCACAACTTACCTGTAACTGATATTCAACCAACATGTTCTGTTTAATTTATAAGAATGTATCACATTGTATGAATAATGATGTGCTCAGGTGGAATGAATGGCAGATTAAATTTACACTTGTTAATATTAGAAATAATGCAGTTTCAATTATTTAACTAGACATTATGTGTTTGTGGACAAACACGTAGCTGTTCCGAAGTTGTTTGTCCTTTGATTAAATACTCAAGACCTTGATAATGGTCCTACACGGTACAACGATAATGACTTTGACAATTGGCGCAGGACATATGGTTTTTTTTAATTGAGAGCTTCTTTTTTCGACCGGAAGTTAAGGTCAAAGTGGGGTCATGCGTGATATCAAAATGTCACCTTCGATGTGAGCTACAAATGTACAAAGATTATAACTCTACGACATTTGGCACATGATATATGTTTTTTTAATTTAGAGCTTCCTGTCTGGACCGGAAGTAAAGGTCAAAGTGAGGTCTTGCCTAGTAACCAAATGTCACATGTGATGTAAGGTACAAATGGTACAAAGATAATGACTAGTACATTTGCCACAGGAGATATGCTTTTTGAAATTTAGAGCTTCCTGTTTGGACCGGAAGTAAAGGTCAAAGTGGGGTCATTCTAATAACCAAATGTCACACATGATGTAAGCTACAAATGGAACAAAGATTATGACTCTAGGACATTTGGCACATGAGATATGCTGTTATGAAATTTATAGCTTCCTGTTTGGACCGGAAGTAAAGGTCAAAGTGGGGTCACGCCTCTAAACAAAATGTCCGATATGATGTAAGCTACAAAACAACATAAAGATTACAAACTTATGAAATTTAGTTCAGGAGATGAGATTCTTTAAAGTTTTGAACTTCCTGTTTGGACCGGAAGGAAAGGTCAAATCGGGGTCATATGTTTAAATAAAATGCCACATGTGCTCTAAGCTAATTTGGAGTAAGCGACATGATTCAGGGTAACCGAGATGATTTTGAGTAAGTTTTGAGTATGCAACATATGATTTCGAATAGGCGAAATGATTCTGAGTGAGCGAAATGATCATAAGTAAAGAAAAATGACTTAGCGTAAGCAAAATAATTTAGAGAAAGCGACACGATTGTGAGTAACCGTGATGATTCTGAGTAAGTTTTGAGTATGCAACATATGATTTTGAATAGGCGAAATGATTCTGAGTGAGCGAAATGATCATAAGTAAAGAAAAATGACTTAGCGTAAGCAAAATAATTTAGAGAAAGCGACATGATTGTGAGTAACCGTGATGATTTTGAGTAAGTTTTGAGTATGCAACATATGGTTTCGAATAGGCGAAATGATTCTGAGTGAGCGAAATGATCATAAGTAAAGAAAAATGACTTAGCGTAAGCAAAATAATTTAGAGAAAGCGACATGATTGTGAGTAACCGTGATGATTCTGAGTAAGTTTTGAGTATGCAACATATGATTTTGAATAGGCGAAATGATTCTGAGTGAGCGAAATGATCATAAGTAAAGAAAAATGACTTAGCGTAAGCAAAATAATTTAGAGAAAGCGACATGATTGTGAGTAACCGTGATGATTCTGAGTAAGTTTTGAGTATGCAACATATGATTTCGAATAGGCGAAATGATTCTGAGTGAGCGAAATGATCATAAGTAAAGAAAAATGACTTAGCGTAAGCAAAATAATTTAGAGAAAGCGACATGATTGTGAGTAACCGTGATGATTCTGAGTAAGTTTTGAGTATGCAACATATGATTTCGAATAGGCGAAATGATTCTGAGTGAGCGAAATGATCATAAGTAAAGAAAAATGACTTAGCGTAAGCAAAATAATTTAGAGAAAGCGACATGATTGTGAGTAACCATGATGATTCTGAGTAAGTTTTGAGTATGCAACATATGATTTCGAATAGGCGAAATGATTCTGAGTGAGCGAAATGATCATAAGTAAAGAAAAATGACTTAGCGTAAGCAAAATAATTTAGAGAAAGCGACATGATTGTGAGTAACCGTGATGATTCTGAGTAAGTTTTGAGTATGCAACATATGATTTCGAATAGGCGAAATGATTCTGAGTGAGCGAAATGATCATAAGTAAAGAAAAATGACTTAGCGTAAGCAAAATAATTTAGAGAAAGCGACATGATTGTGAGTAACCGTGATGATTCTGAGTAAGTTTTGAGTATGCAACATATGATTTCGAATAGGCGAAATGATTCTGAGTGAGCGAAATGATCATAAGTAAAGAAAAATGACTTAGCGTAAGCAAAATAATTTAGAGAAAGCGACATGATTGTGAGTAACCGTGATGATTCTGAGTAAGTTTTGAATATGCAGAATATGATTCCGAATAGTCGAAATGATTCTGAGTGAGTGAAATGATCATAAGTAAAGAAAAATGACTTAGCGTAAGCAAAATAATTTGGAGTAAGCGACATGATTCTGAGAAAGCGAAATGATTTCGAGTAACTGGAATTATTCTGAGTTGAATGACCACGCAAAAAAATAAAAATAAAATCAAATGAATAAGCGTACAAGTGAAATGATTTCTATAGTGAGCAAATTGAAGTGGATAAGCATAATGATTATATTTGAACGAGTGTTTATTCAATAACCAACACGATTCCTAGTAAACAAATTGATTCTGAACAACCGGAAAAATTCCATAGGCGAAATGATTCTTAGTAGATTTCAAGTAATCTAAAAAATAAATCAAGGGAAATGATTTTCAGTAAACTGGATATGCCTTCGCTGAATATTTCTTGGGAGCAGCTTTTTTTACCATGCATCAACTTTGAAAGTGAAATACGTTGTGCTTTGATGAATTTTTATGGTCTGGGACAAGTGAAGTCATTATATTAGTTATTAAAAGCCAAACTAACATCTGATAACACAAATCAAGTTTAAAACGCTAAAAAAATTAGCGCTACCCCGCCGCATTCATGTTTGCGGTTTTCCCACCAAAAACCTGTACAGGTTCGCAACACTCAGGAACATCGTTGGATTAACGTGTGAAAAACAGGCGAGTGCGTACTTGTGTACAACTTTGCTATCAACTCTGAGCGGCGAAAGCGGCGCAATCCACACAGCGTTGTACTAATGCTGCTCAGATTGAACAATTAACGGTTAATTAAAGTGAAATACGTTGTGCTTTGATGAATTTTTATGGTCTGGGACAACTCTTGGTAAAAGAAATCATGTTTTCTAAACGATCTTTGTAATATAGCAATCTAAAATTCAATATATTTTGAAAAATTGTGGTTTTTGACCTACCAAATAGTTACACTTTTTGGGCCGTGCCTTTTGTACACAGACACAAAACGTGCCATAGATGACGTCATGATGACGTGACAGACACAAACAATCCAAATTGCACATCTACAATATTGAACAAGTCTATAACTGAAAAGAAAATTAAGATCGGTTGTAGGCTTCCTGAGATAAGCTGGAGACAAGAATGCTTAATTAATTATTCACACTGCTGTCTTATGGTTAATTAATTAATAATTATAATTTTATGATATCGTTTAGCTAAGTCAAGACACAAGCTTTAACATGATATAGAATTTAACTTATAATGATAATTCAAAGAACGGCATTTTGTGCGCAGAAAAGTCATGTGTTAAGTCAATAGGGTTTTGGGGGAAATAAAGAATAATAATAATAATAAAAAAAAATAAAAATCTCGACAGAAACAATAGCTGTTCCGACTGATAGTCGGAACAGCTAATAATTGTGTAAATCTCTTACAAACCATATTACCTTACAGGAAAATACTTTACAGAGGAAAGTGTTTTACAACAGTTTCAATTAATTCTGTCTGTATTTAAGTATGTAATTTCAAATTCAACCTCTGTAAAAATTAATCTCCTATTTTTTTCTTCCATGTAAATGATAGCCATAGTAATTCTAATATTATGAATATTTTGATAAAAATGTTGAAATCGAGATCTGGTATAAATATAGTCTTCCCAAACAATACGACAGGCCTACTTTCTAAATGATATTAACATGAGCTCAGTACTATTCTGCGGCGTAGCCACAATTTTTTCATTTGGGGGGGGGGGGGGGGCATTTGCTTTTCAGTTGGGGGGCCAGGGGGCCGTGTTTTTAAAGAATCTACATGTATCTGGATTTTTCTTGGGGGGTGGGCACAGGAACTTTTTTTTTGAGGGGCACTGGAATATTTTTGGGGGAAAAACCATGCTGCTGGTACTCTTAAGGTCATTAATTGCAATTTCATATCAAAATATCAAAAGGGCGTTAACTGAAAAATTTGTACAAATTTGAAAAAATAAATCGAAAACCACAAATAATTCTTTTTTAGAAAGTGAATGTTTCTTTTTGCAAAACAATTACTTTGGAGACCATTCTAGATCAAAAATATGCAAAACCAGTTTTATTAATACATGCAGACTGCACAAACGACCTTATAGTCCTCTGAGCCAACGATACTTTCTCAGTCCAAAAAAATTCCCAGTTCGGAAAAAAACAAAATTTGATAAGAAAGAAAGGAGCTCAAAAGATGTATTCCTACACAGGTTGGTCACTTCTTACCCAGCTGAAAACTGAACAGAACTGAGGGCCCTCTACTCTGATCCACTTACACTCCATGTAAAACCAAAATACATTTCTTCCCCCCCCCCCCACATAAGTGTTTGCATCATAAGTTTATAACATCAAAATAAGGTGCAGTGGCATAACTAAAAGGGATGGGGTCACAGGGTGCAAGTGCACAAATAATCAATATTAATAAATTTCAAAATCTTTGAAAAAAAGTTTGTATCAATCTAATTGGAATAAAAATATGTGTGACTTCAGAAAACAACATCACACACATCATTTTGATTCATCGTTTCATAATTAAAACAGTTATACTTGTTGATTAATGCTTTTAAAGGTTTTGGCCTGAGCCTACTTAACACCCTGCTGTTTTGTTTTTTTGTTTTTTGGTTTTTGAAACCTTGCAGCAAAAAAAAGGCTTGCTTGGTACCGAATCATAGAGTTGTATAAAAAATTGTATATTCAGTTGAGATGGGGGTGAAAGAATTACTGATTTAATCTGGTGATGAGTCTGCAGGTTGCTTTAAAGAACTCAAATATGGCAACGTGTGTGGTGTGGTTTACTTGCAAAGAACTACAGTACAAAAGAACTACAGCTTGAGATGGACAGCAACATGGACGGAAGTGCAATTTTAGAGATAAATGGACCAGATAACTCAATGCCAACAGCAAGATAAAACTATAGTCAGAGAGAAAGAGAGCGACCAAAATAAAACATACACAAAGCATACAATCAGTCGCGCGCTGAAAGCTCTATTCTGACCTACCTTCTTGATGGAGACAATTTCCACAATCGAAGTTGAAAATCTCAAAGACACAAGGCAGGCCTCTGCAAGTCTGACTGCACTTCTTACATTTCCCCGGTGCACAGACAGCTTGCGGCTTGCACAAAGTGCTGGGTCGCTCACGTACGGCTTCTCAGGTGCAACTAACGATCGCCACAAATTCAACACTGAAATGCCCACATCAAATAAGAGCAATTCCACCGTCTATATATACATGCGTACCTCACTCAAGACATCTTACCCTGCAAATTTGCCTCATTGCACCCGGTGATCGGCAGGAGAACACACGCACACACGAGTAACAACATCATTGATTCAAGCACAAATGCCTAATAAACGTGCACAATGCACATGACTTCAGCGTTATTGTCTCTATTGCACATGCACACGGTGTGGTCTATCAACACAGTGCATTCACCACATTGTTACAATAAGCATTACACGATCACGTTGTGTCAAGCAGTAAACAAGCTCAGATTAAATTGAGCAGTCTCTTCATCACAGATGGGTGTGGAGAACGGACAAACCGCTCAAGGATGAGAGCCGTAATGATGTCACAATGACGTCAATGTAATTAAATACAAATATTCTCCGTTCATTTATTAGTTGATAGAATGAAAAACCTGAATGCAAGAAAATATTTGTTAAATGTCTTGCTTACTACCAGATCCCACGCCCCTCACCAGCCGTGTTGGTTATCTTATCCATTCTAATAGCAATGTTAACTAAATTGTCAAAAACTTGATGCTCATGATAAATACGAGAAACAAAAGCTAACTAGTGTTGCTAAAAAACAATTTGATTCCAGCTTGCTAAGAAAAATTGTCCATCCTTCCTTTCTCCAATCAAAATGAAATAAAGAGTTAGAGGGCATCACTCCCTCAATAAGCCAAAGCAGCAATATAATACTCAAGTTATATTAAATTCAAGACTGCCAGTTGGGAGAGCTCAATGTACGTTCTTTAATAGTGCACAGGTTTAATATGGTAATTTGATTTTGACAATCTCCAGGTGATATCAATTACTTTGAAATTTAGTCAGAAAAAGAAAAACACTTTCAAAATCGAGAGACGTTTTGAATGAGGGACGTGTCATAACAAATGCAACACTGTGGCTCTTGGAGGTTCAGCACTATCATAGTCATAGGCGTATGGGGGACTGTTTGGTTAAAGGGGGCCAGAGAGGGGTTGATTTGCCCAAAATTTGACACACATAAAAAAATAGTGCCACTTTGTAATAAAAAGTCTTTTTTTGACACGCATAAAAAAACAAGTGCCAATTCGAAATAAAAAGTTTGTTTATTTTTTTTTCTTCTTGCTTTGCCCAAATTTTTCCCCACTGTTTTGCCCAAATTTTCATTTTTTATTATTATTATTATTTTTTTTTTTGGGGGGGATGGGATGGGGTGGGGCAGTTGCCCCAGCTCCCCTCCCCAGCCCCCTGGCTGATATGCCTATGATTATAGTAGCTAAAATAAGGGTACATCATTGGTTTTTTGAAAGAGTAAATCAATTCATACCCTGAAGTTTTCAATAAAAACACCACACAACCAACAACCATTGGAAATGTCATCAAAATCAGCGGTGACGTTAAAGTAAAAAAAAACACACACCATGAATTGTTTATGCGTATGTATGAATTGTTTATGCGTATATTCATACGATGTGACTGAGGCAAATCCAAAATAAGTACTGGTGATTTGGAGGTTCTCATAATATGTCATTTTATCAACATTGACAATGTTTTTGACTGTTCTATTTTTCTGGAGGATTGGTACAGATATATTTTTTCAGTTATCCAGTTAGTTTTTGTAATATCATTAATATGAATTAGCTTGTTTGGATTGTTTGTTTTTATTGATGGGAAGTTTGAAACCTTTTGGTTATAGGGTCAAAATAATTTCCTCCTCAGCCTCCCTCTCCCCACTTTGCCTTTGTCTTTGTATATTTTATCTTATGCAATGCATACAACTTTTTGTATTTATCTGTTTGTGTTTTTGAGCAGTGGTGAAACTAGGGTGCACAAGGGGGCACTTCTGGCCAATTAAAACTTTAGTTTCTCATTGCATTTTTCTTGAACGAGCCCATTTTCAGCGAGTATGTCAGGTCATGGAGGTAAAAACAAATACACTGTCTGCTGTAAATAGAAAAATAGTTTTAAAAACATTAATAAAAGCTTATAATGTTATTATGTTAGATTTTATTCTGGTAATTTCTAACCTCAAAATTCCAGATTTCAAATGATGGGGGGCATCCAGGAGGGGGGGGGGCATCCAGGAGGGGGGGGCATGGACATCAATTGGGGAGGCATGCCCCCCCCCTTTATAGTTACACCACTGTTTTTGAGAAGTGTAGTAAAATAAAAAACAATAATCATCGCTGAGCTTCATTTTTCAGAAAATTCCCTCTTCCCCCCCAAGTGTTTTTAAAGATAAAATACATTAATATTGTAACAGCCCAGTGGTCTCTGCATGCTCCTGGCATTAAAGTTCAATATTATACAGTGAAGCATGAGTTGCAACAATGATTTCAAATCATCAAATTGATCGTGACGTCATATGTGGTGTGCAATCATTAACTGTCTACGCCAATAATTTTGTCACGCCATAAATGTAAACATGCAGTGGTTCCCGTCAGTTTGCGTATAGTTTGACAATTTGAAACCTTCTGCAACACAAAAAATAAAACTTAAAGAGTAATAATTCTCAATTTCAGCTGCTTGATTTTATGTGAAAAAAATGTGGAAATTCCCATAAAACAACATGCTATCTTGTCTGCAAGGAATTGCCTTGAAATGCCCAAGGTTGGCCTTTTTGTAAACAAGGTGACCTAATTATGGTGTATGTTTTAAAACTGATGCTGGAACAGTTACTGTATCATTCATAAAATGTGTGTGCTTTTCTAATTATGTAGTTAGAATGTTGGCTAGCTTTGCTGTGATGCAAAATTTGTATTTGCTGTTTGATTTTAACCTCCGCAGTTAAAAAAACTATTAAGAAAAGGGTAAAGGCCTATAGACCTTTCTGTTGTTTGCAAACATTGACCACCATTCTGTAGGGGAGGCCTTGAGTATCACAAAATGTATCAACTGACCTAGCGAAAAATTGCCCTTTTTAGTAATGTGTTTTACATTTATTAGGCCTAAGTGTGAGTTTACTTTTTGTTTTGGATAATAATGTTTTATATCATTAATATTATGGTATGAATTTGATAGCATTATTGGCCAAACAATAAAACTGCTGTACTTTTGGCAACCATGGCAAACCAGCTGTGACATTGCAAAAGAAAGATTTATGGGTTGGGGGAGGGGCGCAACTGGGGCAGTATCAACAGCCCACTAATCCGACAGTGGGTTTGTCAAAAAATCTGACAAATGTCATTTTGCCTGCCATAGAGCCGGTCATCAATGATATGCCAATAGTAACACCAAACATGCAATGGTCTGGCAACGTCTAGCTTCTTGTATAGCCTAGGCCTATCATAATAATAGCCTAAAAATGAACAGCTGCACGATGATAATTTCACAAGCGTGTAGCTGGGTTTTTTTCCCAGATCAGTTTATAATGATATTATTATCTTTGAAAACCATATAGGAACTTGGATGAACATATGCATCCAAAAAGCAAACACGGAGTGATGAATATACTTGTCTCATCTGACTGTCCGAATCAGGACATAAATGAGATTTCTCTGAGCACTTTTTGCATAAAATTGCAGTGTCTGTAGTTAGAATGTATGTAATATCAGTGTAAAAACTCTAGTGAAATAAAAAGAAAAAAGGCCTCTAGTCCCAGTTATCCCTACCTATAAAAAGCTTATATATCAATCCTGCATTCCCTTTGGATTAGTCAAGATTTTAAGCGTGTGTCGTTGTAGCCACCATCGATGTCCTCTTCTTTGTCATGTTGGGTCAAACATAATGTTTTGTCGGACACAATGGTGCACATTAATGAACCCATCAACTCCAAAGTCTTATTCTTTTGCTTCATTGTTCTTTATTCAAGGATATTCGGAAATTTATGCTCGACACCATTATAAAACTAGATGACCACTTTAAATTTTTAACGAGTGATGAAAGGTTGATTTTTTCTTATGAATTCTCCACTTTATTGATGTAACCCTCCCCAGGGTGAAGGGGTTTGTTCCAAATGCTCGGAATAGACCGTTCTGGCTTCGGCAACAAGCCCCGCCCACACACCTGCACGTGTGACCGAGTTTGACCGAGGTCACATGACCAAAAGGCGTGATCCAATTGCTCAATGCGCCAGTTTGATTGACAGGCCGGAACGGTCTATAAAATAAAATACAATACAATACAAAATTAAAAAAACAAAACAAAAAGAGGCAGTTTCGTTCAGCAATTCAAGCGCAAGGGTTTCTGAGACAAAATTTCTCAAACATAATTGGTCAATGTCAGACACAATGGTCCGTAACAGGCCAGCCATCTTTAATTCAACTTAGATAAAATAACCTTCTTCATTGTAAAGTTGATTATGTGCTTATTTCCACTGGTTGATACTGTTATTAGGTGTCATCTGATACAGCGATAGTCAATGTAAACATCTTCATTAAGAAAAGCAAAAAACATTTCTGGTACAATGTACACAAAAATTCTGTATTAACTTGTTAAGATTACTGCTTGCATTTTACCGCGATGGGAAATTAGAATCCAGATCCAACTTTGTTTACCTTTGCGTTCAAGTTACCATTTCTTTTTATGTAGCCTAATCATTACCATACCATCTCTATTGTGTTGGGGGGGAGGGGGGTTGTCTACTTGTTTAAGCCAAAGACTTTACACATAAGTGATCGGGGGGGGGGGGGTCCACAGATTTTGTGGAAAGGATCAAGCTTGAGCTTGACTAATGATGTCTGCTGGGTGGTTCTGCACAGTTGGTGTCTCATCAGTGGCTCAATGGGCTACAATGTATGTCTGATATGGTAGGTTTGTCCTTTCTACTAGTATCAAAATGACAAGTTGATCTATGCAAAGAATTTGATCATGTACATGTTTGATGAAGCCTGACTGGGTTAAGTCCTGGTTTGCCATGATGTTCTCATCACTGATAATTATAAAGCTTGAGCTGCTCGTTTTCCCATGGTTTACAACTGCGCACTCTAAGGTATGTAGACATCAGCCTTGGTTCAAGATTGTACCAGTAGTGGTAATGCTGTTTTTCCAGCATGATCCACAGGCAGGTTTCTTCATCATACTTTTAAATAAAATAACTAAGTTTCTACCACTAGCCTGTAGGCCTGCTCAAAATGGCATTTCCCCCAAGAGGATTTCTAAAAATCAGTAGCGTGTCATGTCCAAGCAGTCTAGTGCAATGAACTCTGGTGGTTATAAGTCATCAGGATGTGGGTTCAAATCCCGGTCATGACACTTGTGTCCTTGAGCAAGATGCCATACTACGATTGCTTTTCTTCACCCAGGGGTAAATGGGTACCTGCGATTTGTTTTTGTAAAATGCGTTAGATAAGAACTAGTTATTATTAAAATTGTCTAAGATCTCAACCAGTCCTCAAGGGCCAACTATATCCGGGTTACCTGTGACGCTATAAATCACTGGGGTTTTCCCCCCACAGCAACAGATCTTAAAACTCAAGTCCACATAGACCTATAAAATATTTCGCTAGCAGATATACCACAAACATCGGCTGCCCTCAATCTTCCTCTGCCTATACATCGTCTAATTAATTACTTGAGATCTCAGCTCTCTAAAGGCATGCCACTTTTAAGCCTCGAGTAGCAAGCAGAAATTACTGTTGGATGTGATCTTTGGTTTACCTAGCCTGATCTCCAAATGCAAAGGCCAGTAAAAGCACACCGTCCTCAAAATGAGCAATCATAATATCTTCCCTCAAACCCTTTTACTTATTAAAGGGCACCAGCTTCATTTTCCCACAACCTCAGACATTTTTTTCCTGTACTGTAAAGTGCACTCAATCTACTGAACCAACACTCATGCCCCTTGACAAAAAACACATGAAAGAAGTCAGCATCCAGATTCTCAAATCCACTACACACCAAACTGCCGAAGTCAAAAGCAGAACACTTAGAAGTTTGGAAGCTCTTTTACACTCTGTATGGATGCAAATTGTCAATCTACCACTTACTAGTTTTGCTACAGTTGATACATGTACAACTACAAGATGATACATAAATTAGGCCATTTAACATAAAAATTATGCATTAAAGTTAATATGAAATAGAGAGAGTGTTTTCCTACTCACTAAATGTAAAAGAGTGAAAATTTCACTCTCTCGCCCTAGCGGTGAAATTTTGGCTCTTTTTGGAGTGAATATCACTGTGCATCACCCTTTTTGTGTGAGATTGGAGCGAACTTCACTCTTATTCAAGTTGAAAATACCCATCTTTCACTCCAAAAAGGGTTGTCCGCCATATGGCTCTTTGCAAGAGTGGTATAGGGCGGACAAAACGAGTGATTTTTCACTCTTTTTCATTTAGAGAGTATTGATTTTGATAGCTACATAAACCTCTTTTGTTGGGGTACATTGCCCATTTGCACCCATTGTGACATTTAGGTCATAATGGAAATGCCTCATTGTGATGTCTTCTGGACCCCACGATTCAAGTTGAACAATAAATAAATAAGAATAATTTTATCCTTAGGTAAAATTATGATGTAGAAAACAAACAAACAACCCCAACAAACAAATACGATAACTCAGCACTTTTAAAATAAACGTTTGGTTATTTGATTGGGCAACAATCTTTTGGAGATTTTTTTCTCTTCAAGGGAAGTCTTAGATAATGCCAGAACACTATTTTAGAATATTCTGAACTTTAACTGTTCTATTTTCCAATGCACCCCAGTGTATAGTTATTGGCTTTGGTGACTGAAAGTTGTTACTTATTTTATTATTGTTCTAAGATTTTACATTGGAGATTCTTAAGGTGAATTTGAAAAGTAAAAATTAAAATGTCTTTGATACAATAAAACTAGTTTCCATTGCATAAAAATAAAAATAACTAGACATTAAGATTTTGTCTCTAGGACAAAATCAAAGCTGTTCGGATTGTTTCGTCTTTGTATCTTATACCTTGTACCTTGTCACTTGATTTGGCTATGTTACAGTTTCTGAATGCAACCTTCATTGCAAGTATGCAGATCGTTCGTCAGACTTTAATTATGAGTATCCTGTTTCAAACGGAAGTAAAGGTCATAGTGTGGTCATGCTTAATAGCAAAATGTCACATGTGATGTAAGCTACAAATGGTTCAAAGATTATGACTCTAGGACATTTGGCACAGGAGATATGCATTTTTTAAATTTAGAGCTTCCTGTTTCGGCCGGAAGTAAAGGTCAAAGTGGGATCATGCTAATAACTAAATGTCACATATAATGTAAGCTACAAATGGTACAAAGATTATGACTCTACGACATTTTGCACATAAGATGTGACATTTTGAAATTTTGAACTTCCTGTTTGGACCGGAAGTAAAGGTCAAAGTGGGGTCACGCCTGTAAATCAAATGTGACATATGATGTAAGCTATATAACAACACAAAGATTACGACTTTATGGAATTTAGTTCAGGAGATATGACGTTTTAAACTTTTGAACATCCTGTTTGGACCGGAAGGAAAGGTCAAATTGGGGTCATATGTCTAAGTAAAATGTCACCCGTGCTCTAAGCTTTAAAATGGCACAAAGATTAGGATTCTACGATATGTACTTCGGGAGATATGATTTTTTCACTATTAAACTTTGAATTAATGTAACTTGATACCTGGTGACGTCACGATGATGAAAACATGTTTGCCTTACTATGATTTTTTGTTATTTACAAGATGGTATAAGTTTTATTCCTATGCGATGCCTTTGAACAAAAACCCTAAAATTTCAAAGATTCAGCAAGTTTCATGTAGAAAACATCTACCGATAGAGGGCGCTATAGCATATGAGCAGTCACGATAAAAGCCAAACTAGCATCTGAGAACACCATATGAAGTTTTAAACGCTAAGAGATAGCGCTACCCCGCCGCATTCGTATTTGCAGTTTTCCCAAGAAAAACCTGTACAGGTTTGCAACACCGAAAATCCTCATTGGATTTACGTGTGAAAAACAGGCGAGTGCGCACTTGTGTACAACTTTGCTATCAACTCTGAGCGGCGAAAAGCGGCGCAATCCACACAGCGTTCCAGATCAACCAATGGTGCTCAGATTGAACAATTAACGGTTAATTAAAGTGAAATTACGTTGTGCTTTGATGAATTGTTATGGTCTGGGATAACTCTTGGTTAAAGTATTTATGTTTGCAAATTGACATTTAGTGATAACTTCATGTTCTTAGCTTGAATTTTATAGAGGATTTTAGTTTGTCATACTTACCAATTTTAAGATTAGGCATGAACAAAAATCGTGGACAAATACAATACGGCGTTGACAGAAAGTATAATAGTGAACTGCAAAAAAGTTGCTGCAAACGTCTGAAGTTGTACTATTTGGCATATAATAATTATTTCTGGCCAACGGCGAAATCGCATCAACATCCGGATCTTCACAGAAGCTTGGCCCGTTCAGAAGCTTTAAATCTCTGGCGGAGTATTTGCACGGTCGTCTGCTAACGCAGCACGGCGGAGTGTTAACCGTGTGTGATCTCAATCTTCTGAACCAGAAAATCCTATACAAATACGTTGGCCCGAAAGACCGGTTGGAATTTAGAAACATTATTTTCCGTAGTCTAGAACCATCTCGAACTTGTCAACGACGAGAAATCTTTGTTACAATAACGTGGGCCCGGAAGTCCGTTAGGAATAAAAATTTTAATACTCGATCGGAATCTGGCCTGATTAGACTTTTATAAGTCTTTTACCATAAAAAGCCCCCGCCTTTACAGAAAACACAATACGTCGGTTGCAGAGAAAGTGTTAGGACTTGATAAAATTTAGAAAATTGTTTCATGTGTTTTGTACACAAATATTAAATCTGTTATAAATGACGTCATGATGACGTGACATACACAAATATGCTGCAGTGCACATCTACATTATAAAGTAAGTTTAGAACTTTAAAAAATTTGACGATCGGACGTATACTTCTTTAGATATGGTGTTTAAAAGATTGCCTAATTAAATATTCTCGTCATTAAAACCCGGCTAATTAATTAAGAATTGTAACAAAATTAACATCGAATGATAACTTCATGTACTAAGCTTCAATTTGATATAAGATTTGAGTCTGTCATACTTATCAATTTTAAGATTAGGCTTAAACAAAAAACGTGTACAAAAGCAATAGGGTTTTGACAGAAAGTATAATAATAATAATAATAATAATAATAATACTAAAAATAATAATTCAGACAAAATCAATAGCTGTTCCGACTCTTGTCGGAACAGCTAATAAAAAAAAAGAAACAAGTGGCTGTTAAAGTCTGAGTATTTGAGGCCAATAATTCACACACGGGTCAAAGAATCCTGCATTACCATGGTAACTAAATGCGCAGATATTGATCTTAGGATCAACTGGCTGCTGCTCAGTAGCGCCAAGTTGGCAGGAGTGCACTGGCCCTAAGTAAACAAATGCTACACGGCATGACTGCCTGCTGCTCAAACGCCAAGATGGTCAAGCTATGATAAATCTGACAGTCATCTCGACCCAGTGACAATCAAAGATCAAAAACATTTTGGATGGAGAGGGTATATATAGGCCTTAATCTTTGTTTCATACATTTCAGCTGTATAAACAGTAATCACTGTAATAATTAGCTTGTGTAGTAAAACCAACCACATTCAAACAATTCCAAAATCAAGAAAGGATGGATGAAAATAATTGGGTTTTTTTTGCATTGGTTATCAAGATATATTGGGATGCAATGGACGTGAAGCAAGTCAAACTAAATGAACCCATGTCCTAGAATGAGGTCATGACGGGTTCTGTTAATGTACTTCATGAACTGAGTAAAAAATAATTAAGAAATAAACATTTAACGATTTGAACCATGACTATACATATACAGTACAAGCAGTAGTTGAAAAACAACAGGTACTGACTGTTTGAGGGCAGTATAGCATTTTCAAAGAGGTTAGAGCCCCAACCTATAACTGTCACAAACATTACGTTGTGTGCCCAGAGGAAGCTTAAGGACGTAATGAAGCAATTATCAGTCCAAAATTGTGTTCCACGAAAACTGAGTGTGAAAGTTTGGTCATTTTTCTGCCATTTGTAAGTCTTTGCAGGAAAGTTAAATTCCACTTGGGAATGGAAAAACATGTCATGATGGTTATGTCAGCAACATAACATTTATGCCCTATTTTTTTCTTCAAAGCAGCCAGTTTATTGCTTGAGACCTTCTGCTGGGGGAAACAATTGTACTTTGTGTGCCTAGAAAGTGGTCGTACAGCCTTCCGACCTTCTTTCGGGCACACAACAATTATTAACAGTGAAATTTTCACAACTTGTTCTTCTTCTCAAGTCAATGTAACCAAACCGAGGAAGTTAACAGGTAGCCTGGTGCCTTCTTGTATAATGAATAATACAATTTCATTACCGGTACTGCTAATGGTAGCAGGGCCTTGTCACAACCCAGTTTTTTGTAGGACTTTCCTTTACACTCGAATATTTATTTCACAAGGAGTTTAAACATTTAAAAATGAAATGTTTAACCAAAAATATTGGACTTTAATGCTTCTTATCGAATAGTATGGGATATGGTTACAGCTTTTCCCAAATGCCTTCATATTTTTGGTTGAAACAAAATAATGATTGAAGAAACTTTGGGAAAAGTTGAAGAAAAAATTGGGAAATGGGGAAAATAGCCGTCAACTTGATAATTTTTTTCCCCACTGCTTCGCCAGGTCATCGCATCTTTTGTGTGCTACAGAGAAAATACCATCTGGATTTAGCCCTATTATGGGTGAAACAATCTTACAGATATAATTTATATTTCCTTATCAGAGATTGAAATAAGTGAGACTGGCTAAATCATTAACTCAAAATTCACCAATTCCTCCTTAATAACAACCGTCATCATGGAGGGGGGGGGGGGGGTGGGGGTTATCAACCTGAAACAGGAGTAATAGAGGGCGCTGTCACACTCTGCTTTGCCTTTCTCATGATGCAATGACTTGGTCAACAAAAGTTACATCGGAAGCATGTTGGTGATCTATGGATGGAAATTTTATAGATCAAAGATATATGATCCGTGCTCAAGCCAATTTTATCTTGAAAAATTCATCCAAATGTTGAATTGCTATTTGTGTACAATGACCAAAGTTATGAACTTTCATATTTGATATGGAACAAAAAATCTGTCAAAAAATAATGACAAAGTAATTAATTAAAAAACTAATTTTGTACGCTGCCTGGGTGGATACTTCACAATTTCAGCGCATGTGCGCTCATGCATAAACAGATATGAATAATGCATCTGATGTGTGTAGCTGGAATACACTGTGCATACATTCGTGTGATTTATATAATGCAACCGGTATCCATACAAAAATATGTTCAAATGCACCTTGACAAAAACAATATATTAAAAAAAAGTTTTGATGTTCACAGGGAGATCGTTCCATAATATTGGTGCCAAATTGGAAAATGCACGGCAGCCATAAATTATGTGTTAAATTTCCATTCGGGAGTTGGGACTGTGGTGAAGAAATTTTTTATCAGAAGACCATAACTTGTGAGAAGATGACTGATGTGATATATGATCGGTGATATATTGAGGAGCAATGTCCATTGATGGCTTGGTATTAGGAGCAGTTTGAATTGAATTCAATACTGAACTGGTATAATACCATTGCTTGTCTAGGTGTGTAAAGTGGGTGATGATTCTTGCGGCAGTTGTTTTGAGCATGCTGAAGAAGAGAGTCATGGATCAGGAAGTCCAAACAGAAGACCCTTGCCATCATCTAGTTTGGCAGACAAGACAGCGTGGATGATTTTCTCACATGATTGCACAGATAAGTATTTTCTGATGCGGCTGATCTTCCGTAAATAGAACTAGATGGAACGGCAGGTATTACTGACTTGTTGATGAAAGGAGTAGATATTATCAAAAGTATCTCCAATATTTCTGGCTGATTTCACAAACTCTGGCTGTAATAAGAATAAGTTTTGTTTTTGAACCATTTAGCTTCAATTTATTTGTGGTCATCCACTGTCTGATGTCACATACTAACTATGTTCAATTGATGCAGTAGCAGACTCAAAGCTGAATTTGGTTTGGAGAAAGACAAGTACCACTGGTTGTCGTCAGCGTACCGATGAAACCTGAGGTTGTAACGTCTGATCAGCTGTTCAGGGGAGAAGTATGAATTGTGAATAGTAATGGCCCTAAAACACACCCTTGCTGCGGTATACCAAATTGCAGCAACTTTGCAGAAATTTGTCCATTGATAATAACCGATTTAAAGCCTGACAGTTAAGTATGAATTGAACAAGCAGAAAGCACTGCCCCTGACACCAAGATTTGACACTGGGCATTGAAGAAGAATTTCATCATCAATGGTGTCAAAGGCAGCTGACAAGTCTAATTAATCATTGACTAACTAATAATAGTCAATCAAGCTTGTTAATCATTAACCATAACTCCCTCCAGTTATTTACTAGGATCCTTCCTCGCTCTTTAGAAAATTCAACATACAATATGGTAAATCAACATCCAAACTATTAAGACTCTGATTATGGTGGTACACCTGCTCCCACAGGTGCTTAATCAGTTCAGTTTACTAGTGCAGTCCTCAGTCCATCAATCAAAACATGCTGTTGGATTTTGAAGGGTTATGGCAGGTTAGGGTTTTAAGCTTTCATCCACCAAGCTTGAAATTTTAAAACATGGTTTCCAGATCAGTCACTTCAACACAAATGACAAAGCATGGTGCCCAAATTCAGAAAGAGTGTCCAAAACACCCAGACACCCCTCTGGCTAACACAATGTTTGCTCTTGCAGAAGGAGATGATCCGAAGGATTGATTTGGGTTTTATTTCTCGATGCTTACGGGGTCAACAACATCCATATAATTACTTCTTCTCATACATTCTTACATAATATCAAAATATCGCAGGGGTGAATTACTCTACATGTATGTTGTTCAAGTCAACATGAATTTACGTATACAGCAGAAGTGTCTCGCTTGCTCATAAAGAAAAAGACAAAATCGTCATGCATAGGTAGTTGTTCAATGAGCTCTCTGGGAATAACACATTTTTAAACATTTTACAACATAGAAATTAACAAATTCTACACATTGACCTAAATCACCTGACATCATCATCACAATTATCTTGGTTGCGCCATTTTAGAAGTCAATGTCACTGTGTATTGTACAGTATAGTGTGCATTTTAGGCAACACAGCGTTTACTCGTAATACCTATTGACTTCCAAAATGGTCAGCATGGCACAGTAGCTGCGGGTGACATGCATGCAATCAAACATATTAACATTGTACCTCATTCATCTCCAAAACAATACATAGTCAAACACATGAATGTGTGCATACTTGGTACCTCTAAGGGCAACGCAGTATTTCCTTATCAAGGGCACCTCTATGAGAGAAATTTAAACTTGTACGGGAACATGTCAAGGGGCACCAAGGCAATGACCAGGGGCAATTACCTTCGTGAAGTATGGCCTGCATGTGAATTTCAAAAATGATTTGGTAACTCACTGTGTAGTCCTGTAAATCCGTATTCTTTACCCAGGAGAAATATGATGGTGTTGTGACGGTACTTGCCACATGGATGAACCTGTCAAAATACAAATCAACAATCTAATTTATTTTCTCATAGAAGGCTGTTAAAATCATGGTATCATTGTTGTTATACAAAATTACTATCAATAGAAATTTTGTACATTTCTCATGAATTTTTAATTGATTGACTGTAAATTTAGCTGCAATTCAGTCTGCTGACTGTGATGTTTTTTAAACTATGAAATAAATAAACCATTGATCTATCTAGTTTACTTTATAACATAAATTTCTGCTTTAAAACAAATTGCCAATGTCCTGGGTTCTTGGCCAAATTTCATAGAGCATGTTTGCTGCACAACAGTTTGCAGAAAAATCTTGCTTAGCAGGAACAGGTGAATAAGTACCACTGTGATAGATGACATGCTATTTTGTTTTGTTTTTTAGCAAATAAATTGGCTGAGCATGGTGATCTGCATTACAGCTTCATGAAATGGGGCCAGGGCCCCCCAAGGGTCCCATGTTTTGGATGTGGAGACTCTGTCATGATGATGAACAATGTGATCTGCTTTATAGCTTTATGAAATGGGGCCCACCCATGTTTTGGATTTGAAGACTATGTTTCTGGTCCTTGCTCTATGATTTTATGATGAATTATACTTAAAGAGAGGAAGGTTCTTCTTCTTGGTTAATTAACCCTCTAGGGTATTAAATTTACCTACAGAGCTCCAGGTGTCAGACAACACCACTTATGCAGACAATGGGCTAATTTATCTCACTAAGTCGACTTACTGTATCCAAGAGTTGACTTATGTGATAATTTATCACACCAAGATGACTTACTGCAACACAGATTGGAAAGCCGACTTCTTTCTGTAAGTCGCTTTAGCAAGATAAACCCCCGGTATTGCCCTGGACACACCCTCCCTCCCTTTATGTTCAGTCGCCTCACTATCACACACACACGCACACAAACATGACCCAGGATTCCAAATAATGGACGCCACCTACATTGCAAGTCGACTTCTTAGATTCAACAAGTTGTCTTGGCGATAAAAATTTTTATGACAAGCCAACTTATTTCATAAATTAAGTCGACCTGGGAAGATAACTTATCTCGTTATCTGGTAAGTGGTACAGAACTTATGAAGCTCAGTCGTTTTACCTTAAGCATGCTGGCTAGTGACTTACTGGCGTACTCCCTCGTTGAATGTGATTATCTCCAAGGGTTGACTGGTCACCGGTGGCTCATGGCGGTGAACCATGGAACGTAGGAACTCATTGTTAACCAGAATCTTATCCAGTGAGACTTTCTTCCCATCAATGGTTATCAATCCGCTGCTTATTGCCTTTTTCTGTGAGGGAGGGAGGAGGTTGGACAATGAAGCAAGGCACTATTAAATAAAACTATTATTTTCTGTAATAAACTTTATAAGACATATACCATACAGCAATCTCCCTCAACAGTGGTAACTTAACAAATGTCACTTTCATGTAGACGCCCGAGGCCAGGTAAAATGTCTCTACAAACAAGCAATATGGCTGCTCACTATATTGCCCCAAACCTGATGCCATCACATGATAAATGTTGGCGGCGCCATTTCGGGAGTCAGATCAACACCACATACATTTTGACTACCAAAATAAAATGGCAGACCATGCACACGTCAGTTACCGCACTATACTTCAATGACAATAATGGCTTTGTTTTTAAACATCAATTTCAGGAAAACACTTTAACAAAAGATGGGTGAAAATAAGAAGAACTATTACTGCAATGTATATCAATTTTAATTACCTTTAATTTTAGTTTGACTACCGAACCACTTCCTCTTGTTAGCTTCGGAGGAGTCCGCCATGGCACCACCCTCCAGCAGTACGTCTGGCTGCGTGCAGTTCCCGATCCCCCTGCAGGACAACCTGGTTCTTGCAAACCGGTGCCCTTCAATCTAAATTAGATGTCACAAGATCCAAACAACTGGTTCTAGATTCGGATGTATATGTTGGTAAAGTGCATGCTTCAACAATTTGGCTTGCTCAAGTTGTTAATTTTGGATAGGACTGTCGTTGCTGTCGAAAGATAAACTCGGGAGTCAGTGATGTAGTTTTGCACACAAAGCTGCCACTGCTACTGTGCTAGTGCTGCACTGCCACAACACGTGTTTGTTGAAAACGGTCGTTCTTGCAAACAATATTTAAATTCGCCTGCGCAATTGTAGAAACAACAAAGCATATTGGACCATTGTATAATATTAAATCCATTCCAACTGACAATAGTTTACTTCAGTTAACTTTCCCCATGAATTTACCTTCTCGAATTGAGTTAAGACATCGTCTGGATATTGTCTTCATTAGTGAAGCGCATAGGGTTGCCCACTCTGCATTTTGTGCACAATACTTTGCCCAAGATCATTGGGCGATGGTGCTGCTCTTTGTGGGGATTTGCCCGAAGTTGGAATAATCTTGCGAAAATTAAATCGTAATTAAATTTGGTAACTTTGGACAGTAACTTCCCTCTGCTTAGTCACCCCGGGTTTGAAGCCCCCCCCCCCCATGTCACCACACAGAAAATCCCCCCAGTGAACCCCCAGTGAACCCCTCAAGGTATCCCCTCCAGTTAATCCCCACCCCGACCCACGTGGCACCCACATAAATTCCCCCTCAAGCAAGTTTTAAGCCCTCCCTCCATACATCCCACAGTAATTGCCTCAGCGGTTTCATGCCCTCCTCTCAAGGAGCACCCAATGTGTCCATCTCAAATTTTAATCCCCAAGCCCATCCCCCAGAAAGTCCCCCCCCCCCCGCCAGTTTAAAGCCCTCCCTCCATGCCACCCACATAAAGTTCCCTCCAAAGCCCCTCCAGGTATCCCCTCCAAGTTTTAAGCCCTCCTCTCCACTGATTCACTCACGTCCCCCCCCCCCCCCAGTTTGAAGCCCTTTTTCAATTCCCAAAGAAAATCCCCTCTTGAGCCCATCAAGGTATCCCCTCATGTGTTAAGCCCGCCCCCTAACCCACAGTAATTCCCTCTACAGAGTCCCCCACGGTTCCAAACTCTTCCCTCAACCCGAAAGAAATTCTTCCCTGAGCTCAAGGTATCCCTCTCAGTTTTAAGCCATTCCCCGCCCCGTTATAGACCTGTATCACACAGCTTTTGTAAATCAGTTAATTGAGTTTATTATCCGTAATAGATTAGCAATATTGTAAAGGTTTTACGTTGTTTTTCTGTTCCCTGTCATTTGTACAGCCATGTTTTTTTTTTACCAGGGACAATTCTAAACTTTCGTCGATACTTTAAAAAAAAAAATCAAAATCAACGTTCAGTCGGTTTGTTCATTTGTTGTGACGAAAACTATAACTCTGCAAACAAAAAATAAATAAAAAAAGGGAGAATTTTTTATTAGGGGCACTTTTGGCCAGTTAAAACCGTAGTTTTCGTTTGTAGTTTTCCTAAACAAGCCCCTTTTCAGCGCTCTTCTGACGTGTTTAGGTAAAACACAATAATTTTTGCCTGTAAGTAATAAACAATAGTTTTAAAAACATTAAAATTACTACATGAAAGCTCATAAAACTGTAACATTTTATTCTGGTAATTTTTAATCTCAAAAGTCCAGATTTCAAATCAGGGCACCCGGGGGATGCACGGACATCAGTTGGGGGCCACAGATCACGCCACTGATTATATTTGATCAGTGTTGATGCAAAATCTCGTAAAATTAGATGTGCTGTGAAGAAAAACTCGTCGGCTTTGGTGAAGTTACCAACTACATAGTGATCAGTTATAATTAAAAAAAAAAGTGATTTCTCACAGCATGAGTTCGAAGAGGAGTACACAGGGGCGGATCCAGGGGGCGTGAGGGGCGCACGCCCCCTATTTTTCCTTCCGAAAAAAATTAAGATATATCATCCCGCCCACTTGCAATGAGAAATAAACTTTCAACATTATGTTCACTGTAATGTCAAACAATAAGAGGCAGGTAAAAAAACGATGTTCATGCTTTTCAGGACATTGTGCTGTTGAGGGACATTTGAGCTCCGGACCCCGCGCTGTTAGGGCTTCGAGCTACGCGCTTGCAGTTGCCACAACTTGCCTTTAATCATCATTTGCTGCTTGGTCGGTAAATTTCACGCCCCCCCCCCCCCCCCCCCGTTTGGAAAATCCTGGATCCGCCCACCGCCCTGGCACACCTCTCAACACAATGGCAGAGGATAAGGTTTCAAGGGCTCTCTAAAACAAGTACCCCTTTTAGGGAAACCTGATAGAATTTAAATTTTCATTAAATAACTGCCCAAAATTATAAAAGCTCTAATAAAGCTGCTAATATTTTTATTATTATTTGACAGGTAATTGACACTTGTTTGATATCCTGTACAAATCATTTAAAACTGAACCATTATGTTATACAAAAATAATAACTGATAAAGTAGTAAGTGGGAACTGATTTTTATTTTATTTATAAGAGTAAAAAAAAAAAAATTTAGGCTTCTAAAAATGCCATGTCGTTATTTAAACGTATCAAAAGGTGTAAGTATTTTATCTTTTTCAAGAAAAATAAGTTAAGTAAAATTTAAGTTTTAGACATTTTTATAACGTTGTTGTTAAATTGAGCATATTATCATACTGTAGGCAAAATGCTTCAACAAGTATTTATTCTCATCAATTGTTGACCCAAGTTGAGTATAAACATCGTTTTTGATTTAAGCGAATTCATTGCTTTTAACAATGTTTAAACATTTTTTAAACCAGCAAACTGTATTTACACTCAATTATTTATAAATTAATTATTGCTCATGTTGTAACGTATATCATTCTAAATAAAGTCACAGATAGACTGAATAATAACAGAGAAATAGTTAGTAATTATTTATCTTCAAAATCCATAGAACGATAACGTCTGTAATAATGTATTATAAATAAATTGAAGAAAACCTTTGAGTCTGATTTGTAAGTTCATCCCAAACATAAAGTCAAAGCGCAAAGCCGGGGCAGTCAAAGAGTCCGAGTCCATTATGTCCCAAGTCCGAACCCACGCAGTTGAAAAAAAAACATCTCAAAAGGACACATTGCCTTCGGATTTGGGCGCTTTTGGGCTATAAAAAGCGTTCGCTATGAAATGAATATTATGGTTAGAAAGATATTTCAAAAGTTTAACATAATGATTCACATAAATATCCCTTGAAATTGTGTGTTGTTTTTTGTTTAATTTTGTGATAGAACACGGCGCGCCATTTTGTAGAACAATTAATGTTTGACTCCACAAAATGGCGGACCGTGTTTCTACGTAGATTGTGGTTCCGCTGGTTGTATTTCAGAGATGCAATTTACTGTTTTTTGAATCACTACGCATACAGCACACTGTAGGTATTTGATTGCAAGAACAACTCTTAAAAAGTACAAGGAGCAATTCCAAACAGCAACATTTTAAGAGATTTGAAGGCAATGTGCCCCTATGACCGCACCATTTCGTCATTTCATGTTACACAAAACCTCTTTATATTGTTATTCATTGCAATTCTTTTCACTTCTGTTTTCTCCCAACTGCATTGGAAATGGCTAAATAAATACTTTTTTTTTTAAATGAAGGAGACAAGTCGATTGAATACACATCACGAAGGGATGTTACAAGTCTGCCCCATGGTACCACAGCTCATCTTGTTATAGCATTGTGTGATCAGCCCAGGAAACACTTTACACTGTGTTCAAGATTATGCTAGAGTTAAAAGGCATTTTCTCGGGTGGGATTCGAACCCACGAACCCTGCCATTCTAGAGCAGATGTCTTACCAACTTAGACTACCGAGACTGCCTGGTAGCTAGAGGCAGTTCGAATCCTATTAGCAGCGGGTACCGCAACCTTTATAATAGATGTCATAGATGTTCGTGGGTTCGAATCCACCCGAGAAAAATGCCAGTGTTTTTTCTCACAAGACTCGGGAAAGTATTGAGTATACAGTGCTTAACACACATCGTTGTATGGGTAAAAATTACAAATAATATTCTTTATCCCCAATGCAAAAATTAACATCTATTGTAATGTTTGTTGTTTTTTCTTTGTTATTTCTTTCTTTTTCTATTTCATTTTTGAGTGTCACACGGCACATTAACACTCTCATGTCTACAATGTGTATGGTCCCTGAACCTTGAATGCAAAGGTTGAATCAAAATGAAACAGGTGCATTCATCTTTTTATTATCCATGTCAATAATGAACAAGTTCTAACTAACATCACACCCGGTAGTTCTCACCGATTTACGAAGCGTTTAGCTCCGCAGGGAGCGCGCAGTGTTTTTATATCGCAACCTCGCTTTTAAATTAACCATGATTGAGGTGAATTGCCTCAACTTTAATCGACATCGAGCGACGTATTTTGAAATTAAACTCAAAGTTTTTTTTGTCACCTTTTCTTAAAGAAACTCAAAGACTCTTCTCCCGGACAAAACAATAGGCTGTTGTTTCCATAAGCCTTCCACCAAACACAGTTGTCCAAATTAGGACGGGTAAATAGACTTTTCTTTTGCAACGTCGCAGCCGCGAGTTTTTCCAACCGTGGTTGGAAAATTAAGGGGGGCCTTCACTGCAAAAAAATAAATAAATAAAAATAACAAATAAAATATAACAGTTTATTATTTGACCAATATTGCTATCATATTTACGAAGAGTTCGGTGAAATAAACTGCAGGCCTGCATGGCTACGGCGACGGCTTTTGGTAATCAGATGCGTAATTTATTTAATTTTTTACTTACTTATTTATATTTTTATTTAATTTTTATTGATTTAATTTTCTATTTTCGAAACTTCGGACACAAGAAAAAAAGAGAAAAAATCGCCTAAAGATTGGCACGGCCTGACTTCCCCTGTCCGGCTTGTACACCTATGTCTCTCATTGCATCTATTGTTTCAATTTCTGTATTTAAAATCTTTCCGAAAGGATATTGAGCTTCAAAATAACATAAATTGTATAGACGAAGGAGTTATTCATTCCAGTTTAGATGTCCATTCTATTACACATACTTGTCTATGATTACCGACACCTATCGCCAATCATTACACCACAACGGACAAAGATAACACAGGAAGGTCTAGTGTGCCAAGTAAAATGTTCCACGCATAAAAAAGCATACACAATTATTTCCTAAAAAGTGACCCCCCCCCCGGTTAAGGCATTTCCCTGCTTAAAACTATATAACATTTACTCCAAAAATATTAGGCTGGTCAACGTTTTGCCTATTTTGTGCATTGTCCGTGGCATATGCAAACGTTTTTGTTTGTTTTTCGTTTTGAAACAGCATCATCTGTCAAAAATGTTTTCAGAGAAAACAATCTTAAAACAAATTTCCTTCGGCAAAAATCGGACCATGAAACTTAAGCGCTTCGTTATGTCGATGATGATAGAGGTATACAAAGACTTGCTTCCAAGTCTGGGATCGTGTTTTTAGTGTTTGTTTTTTGGTCTATCTGCTAGTCAAGTATTGGCTGAAATAGCGCCCTCTTGTGGATTTCCCTTCGGTCACAGACTAAAGAATCATGTTCATCAGTTTGTAGACACCCTATGGCGAATTAGTCCAAAAGTGAACGGAACAATCTGAATGGCAAATTGTGTTTTTGCATGGCTGATACAGACAAAAATAACCTCAACCGCAGACTTGAAATCAAATGTGAGGAATAAATAGACTAAGACTCTTAAGAGCGGGGCAGCGAAGTGGGTTGTCTCTTTGAGACACTCTTGGGAGTGTTCCACGGGGGATGAGGGTGATGCGGCCTTGATATTGAATAAATAAGTTTAGAGCGTAGATAATTGAACAAGAATAGTCGCATGACAATCAGAAATTGTTATTGGGGGTCATAATGAAGTAGTGGGCGTGGTGGGGATTGTGACTTTTTTGGACATGGGCCGCGCCCGTACGCAGATAAGAAATTATACCCCCAATAATTTGCTTGAAATAATACAAAATTTGCCAATTTTAATGGATTTAGGCTTGTGAAAATTACAGAAAAAGGCAAGATCAGTCATATTGTGCAAAAAATAAAAACATACTTTGTGAATGGATTGAAAAAGTCAACCATAAACTTTTCGAATGGATTATTTATAAACGCTTACAAAGTATGGTCACACTCGCTCTAGTGCGCATGCGTATTTCCCACTCACTGAAAATCAAGATGGCGACCCAGACTAGGCGAGAAACGTGATTTAGCGACTTCGATTTTTCTTGTAAAGAACAGTACGTCGGTAAACATTGAAGATGGCTCTCTCAGGGAGTGTAAGTTAATATGATTTAATACTCATCTAACTTATAGTACTTGATGGTAGACACGAATCTTGTTGATAAGTCTTTTTTTTCAAAATGTGCGGCAAGATCCCATCATTGCCGGTAAATGACCACAGGCGGCTACCAGACTAATAGCATGTACTGCTACGCACACAGACGAATTCCGATGAGCGTTTGGCATGGAGGAAGAAACCAGACCATGCATCACATTGGCATTGCACTGGCATTGCAAAACAAATTCTTTATTTTGTGAAGTATAGTTGTGCTTAATTTATGTTGCTATATTTGATAAATTACAATAAAAATGTTCATTATTTATACCGCCAAACATATTGTAAAGACAAACAACATTGAAATAAAGATGTTTGTCAAAACAAGTTGTATAAAATTTCACTCGTCATAAACATGATAAATCAACACAACAGTACAGCCAAATAATATTATTAATGTTCCGTCCCAACTTGACAATTGCCCCAACTATAGTTGGGACTGGTCCCAACTTGAGTGTTACAGTTGGGGCGCCCCAACTATAGTTGGGATCCCCCATGCCCTCCCTCTACACTACTCCTAGCCCCACTAGTGTGGCAAGGATTTTTGACATCGGTTGAATCCTTAGCCACACGTCCAAGCATATCTTTTGTGCAGCTCGTCCCCCAATCCGCCGCATCGAAACATAACGGGTGCGGCGCTGGATTTTAACCAACTAAATGTGTCCACGTACCTCTTAGCTTCCCTCCGGTACTGTGGCTGTTGAAGTTACTAACCTTATTAAGGGCAAATAATCATTTGAATTTGGCTCAAAATTACTCCACACAAATAAACATCGGCTAGCGATTGGGGCCATTTTGATTGCCCAGAATGCAATGCCATCACGAAATCACATGTGGCGCGAGAGTATAAAAACAATTTCAGAATGGAGTCAGCAAAAAGTGCAAGTACCAAACTATGCGTGCATGCAACCGATGCCATGCATAGATTTGGTGCATGCACTTTTTCTGACTCCATGCATTTTGTATTCTAAGCTGTTTCATTAGCTGTAGCTGTCACGTGAAACAGCCACTGAATTGTTTTTGCACTCTCGTGACTTCGTGATGGCATTGCATTCTGGGTAATCAAAATGGCCCCGATCGCTAGCCGATATCTATTCGTGTGGAGTAATTTTGAGCCAAATTCAAATGATTATTTGCCCTTAATAAGGTTAGTAACTTCAACAGCCAAAGTACCGGAGGGAAGCTAAGAGGTACATGGACACATTTAGTTGGTTAAAATCCAGCGCCGCACCCGTTAGGTTTCGATGCGGCGGATTGGGGGACGAGCTGCACAAAAGATAGGCTTGGACGTGTGGCTAAGGATTCAACCGATGTCAAAAATCCTTGCCACACTAGTGGGGCTACACTACTCCTAGAACTATGACTGAGGTTCGTTCCGCTATCGTCTCCACGAGCCTCATAGAGTGACATGTACAAAATCCTATACGAAACTTTCTGCCCTTCACATTTACATGGCTACAGTTCTTTTTTGTAATCAGATCTCGCCAAAACTAGGCTCTATGTGTTCTTTCAACTCTCATCGAGCGTTGCACGGGTCCAGAAAATCCACTCCGCAAACTAAACGTTGTTAAAAAGGGATAAATTCTCACCGTAACTCAGATCCCATTCAAACAGTATTGCAACAAATATGGCGACCGGAGTTGCAAAATTAACTGGTATGCTGCTATGCGGTGCGCTGGTCCTATGGGCTGGTTCCGCGTACCAGTTAATTTTGCAGCTCCGGCCGCCATATTTGTTGCATTACTGTTTGAATGGGATCTGAGTTATGGTGAGAATTTATCCCTTTTTAACAACGTTTAGTTTGCGGAGTGGATTTTCTGGACCCGTGCAACGCTCGATGAGAGTTGAAAGAACACATAGAGCCTAGTTTTGGCGAGATCTGATTACAAAAAAGAACTGTAGCCATGTAAATGTGAAGGGCAGAAAGTTTCGAATAGGATTTTGTACATGTCACTCTATGAGGCTCGTGGAGACGATAGCGGAACGAACCTCATAGTTCTAGGAGTACCTCTACACTACATACATGAAAGTGGAGCTGGAGCCAAAGACGAGGTTTGGAAAAGGCCCTTTGGTTGGTAGTAGTATCGGTCTTCTAACTAGGCCGCTAACTCGTCATAATTAATTATGTACAGAACATGTGGGTTACAAGTGTCTTTTTTTTAGAGGGTTCTGACGGCGGACACATATGACAGGTGACGTTTTCATTCTCCAAAGTACGGACTTCAGAAACCAAAATTCTAATTCGTCTCAAATGTTATCAAGTAGAATAAAGTGGTCTTAATAACTTCATACTATTATTATTTTATTTTTTATTTTTGTCTATTTCGTTAAAATAATGAAGAAATGAACATTGTCATTAACACTTTCAGTATTGTGTTGCCGTTTGTGCGGACATATCACATTCTGTGGGGGGAGGGGGGTGGGTACTGGCTCCGATATTACTCTGTATTTACTGCAATCCCAACTATAGTTGGGGTGCTGAACTGTAACGCTCAAGTTGGGACCAATCCCAACTATAGTTGGGGCGATTGTAAAGTTGGGGCGGAACATTAATACTATAGTAAATATTGATTTTTAGGGCCTATATTGGGCAAGGTGGCAGCATACTGCATGTACAGTTTATTAATATTATTATTAACAAGTCTCAGATCAGTTAAGGGGTGGGCTATGTTTCCCTTGGTTGGTTAAACTATGGAGAAAGGAAATGGTTTTAAATAGAATAAAAAAAACAAGAGGTGTTCGGTACGGAACCTGGTACCGTCCATCTACCGATCCTCAAACACCTGATAAGTCCTAGTCATGTGCAGTAGTACTACATTGTTCTACTATTAATAACTAGTTTTGGTATAGATTTGCATATTTTTCGGCCAGTTGAGAGGACCGATTCTATTTCATGTACAGGTGATGCTTAGTTACTATAATCGTAACCTGCCATCCTCCCAAATGGTCTCAGAGGATGGAAAGTTACGATTATCGCAACAAGGCAAAGCAGTAGACCGACTCCACAGATTGTCATCAAACTAAATATAATAATGAGTAACAATGTAAGAACCTAGTATTAATGAAGGTAACTGTTTTTATATTTTATTTTGAATAGGGAATAAGTTTTGGTGACTTTCAAGACATTGAAGCTGGTGAATATGAGAAGCTCTTTGGTCAAGCTAAGGAGCCTCTGCATAGCAACTACTTGGAGGTAAGTTAAGTCTAGAAAATCTACTCCCAAACTTGATCATCCGGACTTAATAGTTAGAAATCTTAACCTTAAATCTTAAGTTGGCACAGACCCAACGAGTGTTTCCCCTGGCTGATGAACTGAGCAAGGTGGTAAAAATTCATGTTGATGATTGATACGACAGGTAAAGAGGTCTGCTGAGCTGTGTTTGAATAGCAGAGCCATGTTTTAAATGTCACGTTCATTTTACAGCAGCAGGTTGCATAATACGTGCAAAATTGTCCACCAACTGTTTCTTTTCAGAATGTGAAACATTTAACCTTCTAATACACGCTGTGTTAATCTTTTGACAGTTACCATGGGATGAAGATGTGAACCTACCAAGCACCGATACAGTCACTCAACAAGGTAAACATTCAGAATATGTGTGTTGTTGATATACTTTAACGTCAATTTCCAGGCATAACTCAATTCAAAATTTAGACTGCAAACTGAATGCCAATATTTAGCAGCAAATTGGGATTTGTTTGAGTACCCATAGATACATTTTGAGTAGCTTTTATGCTGTGCTATACAGAGGATATTGTTCACTGCAACTGTTGAAACGAAGCTGGAATATGATATTTTGATAAATTTTGCTAACACAAGCCTGTGAAATCTCCGATTTTAAAGCGAAAATCCGCTTTTTCACTGAATGTGGCCAATTTTTTCCTCCTATTTTGGGGGGTAAAAAGAGGGTCGCAAGATGTGTATCTGATTTTTTTTTTTTGGATAGTGCGATCTGCCATCACATAAATGGGATGGTAGTCTTTGTTTATCTCGCTCCTTTGTATGCTACAGTATGAGAAAGAACCATCCATTAGACGACGAAACTTTTGCACTACGCGAAGAGGCTTGAAAACTGCTTGAAAAAAGGCTTGAAAACTAAGACTGCATATCTGTACATACTCTGCCATCGCCAGTGCCCGCACTAAGGCAGTGTATAGTATGAACCAAGTGAATGTACTTTTCAGCCTTAGTTCCGGATTGAGGAACAATCCTCGGCCTTAACTCAGGGTCGATGTTTTGCAATTCACGGTGCGTGAATTTGACATTTTCTCAATAAAAAAACCCCAAAATCCTGTTGCTTTAAATAGAATCTTTGTTCTCTTCGATTTGTCAAGTCAAGGTTTCTTTGTGCCCCCAAAATATTGAAAATTCCCGGCGGGAACTGGTTAAACAGTTTGAATTAAAAATCTTTTATTAATTTTGTTTTAGACGAACCAGCTTTTAGCATGGGAGATATGGAGAAATCCTTACAACTACAACACCAGCAACAACTATTAGAGCAGCAGGAACAGCAGCAACAAATGTCCTTGCAACTGCAGCACCAGCAACAACAGAATCAGCACATGCAGCAGCAACAGAATGAGCAACAGCAAAATCTGCAAATGCAGCAACAGCAGCAAATGCTAAATCAGCATCAGCAGCAACGGCAGCAGCACTTGCAGGATCAGCAGCAGCTTTTTCAGTTACAGCAAGAGCAGCAGCAGCATCAGCAACATCAACAGCAACAGCAACAGAATCACCAGCAGCAGCAGCAGCAGCAGCAACAGGCTTTTTCGGCAATGTGCATGAACCAACAACCCTCAGACACCACCTTCCTGCAAACCTCCACCCAGAGCAGTACTCCAGCTGTGGTTCCAAACCAGGTGGGGCCTAATTATGCACAGCCCATCCAATCAAGCCAGCTTCAAATGGTACCTGAAGGACACTCACAAATTATTGCTGAAATGCAAGCTCAAATGATGGCGCAAGCCCAGTTACAAATGGTCATACATGGTTACATGCCAGTGAATCCTGCCCAAACACAAGGACAAGTCACAAACCTGGCCCAGGCATCGTCCACTGATGCTGGCGGTGGTCAAGTGATGCATGATGAAGCATCACGGAGTTCAGATGGGCAAGCCACTGAGACAAATGAGACAGAGGCTGGGAAAAAGCGTAGGAACAAAAAGCGCAGAGATCCGAGCTTCTACGCCAACTTCTATAGCAGTGATCCTAACCAATATAATCCTAATCAATATAATCCTAATCAATATAATAGAACAGAGACTGCATATTATGCAGACAATGAAAGCAGTGGTAGTAGCAGTGGTGCTTCCAGTGAAGTAACTGGCGGTGGCAGTGGCGGGATGGAACTTGGCGAGATTCAGCAAAAGTTGGATTGCACACCAAAAGAGGACCCAAACACACCTCAACTTGGAAATCAGTTTGTTGAAACCAAAGTACAAAAGGAAGATCCATCTGCTAATAATAGCAAGACCACTGATTTGTATACACATCATGCACCTGAAAGAACTAGACCACCCATAACCAAAGAAGAACATCAAAGTGTAGTTTCTTATGACCTCTCCACCGCACAAATGCCTAACAACTCCTCTCCATCCCAAACGCAGTACAAACCAATTGCAGTGTCAGAGCCGAGTGCAATTCAGATCCAGACTGTGCCATCAAAAACCAAACAGAATGTTGTGGAATACCCCAGAACTAAAGCGAGTGCAGAAAATGTAAATCCACATGGTTTATCTTTTGGTATGGATCCAATATTACCCATTGATCTGCAAGAACAGGAAGCTAAAACTCTGTCTGTGGAAGTAAGTGGGGCAAAGGAGCCCAAACAGGAAGAGTCCACTGTTCAAAACCCTGATCACCAAAAAGACTCCACAGTAAGTTTTGCACAGCAGCCAACTCCTCAAGAAGACAAAGTGGATGTTGGTGTTGCTGTCATTACTCCAACTACAACAGAACAAAACGAGATGCCACCTCAACCCGAAGAGGGAGCTAAGACACCCCCTGCCACAACCCAAGCTGCATTGCCACCTCCACCTAAACCAAGCAGTTGGGCAAGTCTGTTCAAATCTTCTGGTTCGGTCGCAGCAGTACCGACTCCAGCCACGACAGCCCCTGTACAAGCAGAACCTCCTCAGACAGAACCCAAGGCTGTCCTGCAGTCTGATACCGACGATAAGACACTGGTCTCCATTGACAAGGATCCTAGGGCTAAGGAGTTGGGAGGTGAGGAACCAGACCTATATAGCTTTGTAACATTGTTGTTGTTCGTGGAATCATTGACCTTCTTTCTAGTGAAGGTCAAGGTACTAATGTACTGATAATACTAATACTTGGTTCTTATAGCGCACATTTCCTAATACATGTAGTTAGATCAAGGCCAGGAACCGATTTCGTCCCAAATTTTTGCATAGCAAAACTGCTAAGCAATTTTTGTTTGCATAGCAATTCGTCAGTTTTGCATGGCAAATTTGAAAATTGCTTAATGAATGTTTTATTCTGAATGGGCGTCTTTTTCACTGAAAGGTTTCCACGGATACATCAGAACGAAAGAAATTCATTATACCGAACAATCTTGAGCCAATACGCTGTCAAACAAGTCTTGTTATAAGCCGAGCACATCATTTTTAACCCAATACAGAGCTTCGCTGGAGATAACTTTTTCAATTATTAAATAATGAAGAAGTTAAGTAAAAAAAGAGAACTCATAGTTTCATCCTCGACAATTTAGACAATTATTTAGTTCAAATCAAACATGAACTAAAACATTTGTTTTTTAACAAAAAGTGCTCTGTCTGTGTACAGTTAGTCAATGACTGATGAGATATCAGTAGCACTTTGCTCCATCCAGCATCAGAAAATATTTGTCTGCAAAGGAAGAATTAAAAAACTACATTCATGTGCATGGACATGCACGTATATACATGTATATACACATACCACATTTAATCTATCATGTGTTATTTCTAAGGGAATCAGAGAGTGGCGACGAGGTCTTTAAAGTGCTTTTATCACACGGCTGCGACACTGTAAGGTTTTAAATGGCAGATTAAGACCGAGTCACCACTCTTTTATTACAATTCATAAATGCCCTTAAGAAATTAAAGAAATATTAAGAAATATAAATAAATGTCAAGAATCATCAGAGAATGACCCAACAAACCTTGCTCGCTTTGCAATGATTTTTACTGTATGTTCAGGAGCCCTGATTTGCACTATGGGTCTGTTTCATGCCTCTTCATATGTTATCTAGTGTTAGAGTATCAAAGCAGGAAACCAGACTAAAATAAGTGGTCTTAAAGGGCTGTAGCCCTGTCTTTATCAGCAGGTTTAATACCAGGTAAATATGGAATGCCTAAACTGTCTTGGGTATTTATAATACATTTAATCTACATGTACATGTATGGTCTACACACCAGTTTATTACACTAGCATGGATTTTTCCCAAATTGACACCTCTTCCAATCTCAAGGCGTGTCCTGGCCGAGCGGTTAAGTACACCGGACTCAAGCTCTGGTGTTCTGATCAGCAGAGTGTGGGTTCCAGTCCTGGTCTTGACACGCGAGACACTTGACCATTATTGCTTCGTGCTTCAGATGGGACGTAAAGTCGTTGGTCCGGTGTGTTATGGAGTGCACGTAAAAGAACTCAGTTACACTTATTGCTTAAGAGAAGGGGTTTGTCCCGGTGTTCTGGCAGTAGCTGCTGAATGCACCGCAGCACCTTGTAAACCATTACAAGGTGCTACACAAATGGCTCTCATAATTTAAAAGAAAAAAACAAAAAATACTGTCTTAAAAATGATAAAATAAGCGCCACGAGTACCTAATTGTTGGTAGAGATACGTGCGCTATGTAAGACTCCGGTATTATTTTGTTATTATCAATTATGGTAGCCATATTGAGTAAGATCAGTAAAAAAAATGCATTTTGACATGCTAGACAAGAGAATTGGTTTACTGAATCTAGAAGGTTGTACACATGTATGTGAAATGCCTCTAGGTGTGGGTTATGATTTTATATTTTAATTTATTTAAAATATGATGATGGTGGTTTTCTGGTATGAAGGATGGGAAACACAAAAAAAGGGGCCACTTTGCATCCGTCTCATGAGCAGTTTTTCCAATGGTTGTAATTTTTATTTAAGTCCCTAAAACCAGCCAAAAGTGTTCCAACATGTGAATGGACATCAAGGCTTATACTGGAAATCGTTTAAGTTTTTTGTTTTTGTTTTAATTACTTAAAATTTGAATCAAATGATGGACAGACAAATTAGGAAACTATTTACGTCCATTTTTAAAACAGGCTGAATTACAAAAACAAACAAGTGACAACTGAATGGGAGACTTTGGAATGATGGGTGGCAGCAGACTTACCAGTAAAATTGTCTTTGTTTTTGAGCATGTGCAGGTTTCCAAGAACAATGGACATACCTGATTAGTTTGAGCATTGCCATTTAGCGTCCTCAAAAGTCTCCCATTATTTTCAGTATAAGCCCGCATGTCAATTCACATGTTGTTACACTTTTGGGTGGTTTCAGGTACTTTACAACCATTAGAAGAAAACTGCTGAGGTGCAAAAGCAAAGTAAGCCCCTTGGTCCCTCTATGGTATCTTATGACATGTTAAATAACTTCTTTTTCTTGCTTATGTGTCGTCTCTTGAACAGGTGTTCTGAGTCATGTAGTACTTAATCATCGCGTCATGAACGTCCAGCCACGTGGGCTTAAAAACATTGGCAATTGGTGCTATGTCAACAGCGTATCCTTTGCATTAATACTATATAGAGAATAGATCCATCCATTAAGCTCTGCCCATTTTTAGGCTTTAAAAAAAAACACAACCGCAACTGCACATCCTAAAGTCTAACAAAATTGTGACATATGAAGCGATAAACAACAAGGGAAACTGACTGGGTAGAATTTAATTCTGGAAACAGCCTCAATCCTTCAAAATCAACTGATATGAGTTTGTGTAGGATCCCTACTGCCTCAATCCTTTAAAATCAACCGATATTAGTTAAATCAAGCAATATGATACTTCTTCTTGGTGAATGTCAACCATGCCTCAATCCTCCAAAGTCGTCCAACTCCTCCAGTTGATTTTGAAGCACTCGGGAAGGTAGCCGTCCTGTGATTGTCTAAAAAATCATAAGTAACTAGTAAGAACCTAATGAATATACATGAGAGTTGACCCTTGACCCTTGGTGCAGATTTTACAAGCATTGCTAGCCTGTCCTCCATTCTACAATCTGATGAAGCATGTGCCTTTCTTCCCAATGCAGCGTGGGCCAAGCTCATCACCCATGCTGGATGCTATGTGAGTATTCCTAACTGTATGAAATGCAGTGAATAACAGATCTGACATCTAGGTCATGTTAACCACACCACCAGGATTCATTTTCCGGAATATTTTTGCTGTTGAAAATATTCTTGTCACAATGAAACCACGACTCAACCGAGTGAAGACAACAAACATTCTCACAAAATTTATTTTTCCCTTTTGAGAAAATTGTGGCTTTTGTTCACTGTGAATCGGGCAAACCTTGGCCATAATCGGTCATGACATGCTGGAATCTTGGACTTGCCTCCAATATACCAAATACAGTGATAAGCAATGATGGCAGACTATTGAAGTTGTGTAATTCTCATTTGTCCAACAAAAGGACGATGGTCTGGAGTTGGGAATTGCGCAATAACGCCCAGAAAAAAAGGGAGATTTGGAGCATGAAATGTCAGTACCCTTTGTCCTTCTTTGTTATGGTACAATTGAAGCATAGCATGGTGAGTGCATGCACTGTGCACACTACACAATGAAGTGTTGGGACATGTGTACAAGTCTACCATGGGCATCCTTGGACATTCTTTTAAAATGTGTCTATCAGACTTCGGTTTGCATGTCCAAAAGTTTTGCTTGTATGTATGTCTTCCGGCGACGACTAGTTAAAAATAACTATATAAAAGGAAGGGATATACTAACAACAACCAACAATAAACAAAGGATACTGGAAGAGAAGGAAAGTCATGTGATTTGGGGAAGACTTGAATCATCAGAGGTTTTTTGAAGGATGAAATACAGCTATAATTTCTGAAAGCGTTGATTGTTGATTTGGAAATTGCTTAATTCAAAATATGAGTTTGAATAATGTATGATATTTTGTGGACTTAATTAAATGATTTTCTTTTGTTGTTATTGCTTGCTTTTAGGGTGGAGTTTGTCAGTAAGTTTTCAGAGCAACCCAATCGCAATGTACAGAAGAAGGGAACTGTGGATGTGAAAACTGGAATCCCCTTTGAGCCAAGCGTTGTGTATCAGATGTTGAGCGTGGCCCAAACATCAATGTCTGTTAAGGTAAAGCTCACAAGTGAAGCCCAGAAGAGCAAACATCATTGATATATGTCCACAGGCCTGATACTTCATGGAGGCAATGAAGGCCTCCATGCCTCTAGGCAGTGCTTTGTGCTCATTCAAATGTTGCAGTAGAAATTAAATTTCACTTAAAGAAAGGTGCCCTTTACAAAGGGGAAACTGCCTTGCCCTTACAACAACAATAAGACCAAGTACAGTAGCTCAATACTGCACATTTTACATATTAAAAAACGATCAAATGCGCCTAGGACAACTCGAATATTAAGACTGGACATGACAATAAAAAAGGAGCAATAGAATTAGCAAACGCAGACAACAGCTCAGTTCCAGTCGTTGGTGTCTGCTGAGTAAAACTTATCATTGCAGTCGGTTGTTGCTATTTTTTTATTTACAGCAAGGGCGACAGGAAGATGCTGAGGAGTTTCTTGGCTGCTTGTTGAACGGCCTCCATGAGGAGATGCTGGCCCTCATGAAGTTTTATGCTCCTGGGAAATATGGTAAGCTGTTCCCTCCATCTCTCCACATCCAAGATCTGCTGTTATAATAGCTGCTCAGCTCACAAATTGCTAAGTAGAGAACGTTCATGCTCACAAGAAACAGGTGCAGTGACCAGGGATGGAAGGTTCAGACTGTTATCTGAATTCAGACTTCTTTTATGTATGCCTGGTGAACAAAGTAGCAGTTAATTTCTTCAGGTACAAAGAAATCCTACAAAGTAGATCCTGATCTACTGTTCTAGTGCTGTGGATACTGTTCCAAAAGCTCCTTGAAGTATATAAGGGGTTACCAAAAGGTGGAAAAGCCATCATTTCAACATACCTCCTACAATTTACAGTTTCAGACCTTTTGTCAGCAATGAATCGCATCCCTGAGTGACTAGATCCCTGATAAATCTGTTTGCCTGGCAATTTTGTATTATAAAGCAGTACTTTTTGCATAACAGTGAATTAAAACCAGACCATTTCCATCTTTGAAGTTCAAGGTAACTCCCCCCCCCCCCCCGCACATTTCCCAACATCTCAAATGGGAAGTTGTTAATAAGCCCTGATCTATGCTAATCATCAGAAGATCCTAGTGTGCAGGGAACTGTCAAGACAAATGGTCTATCGGTACAGACAAACCACACCAAGATGGAAGAAGAGGAAGAAGAAGATGAAGCTGATGAGTGGGAGCAGGTTGGACCACGTAATAAGAGTAGCATCACTCGGGTGGTAAGTACCAGTGGTGTAGACTGAGACCTGAAGGTCCAAACTGTAACCTAGACCGAGACTGAGACCAGAAGGTCCAAACCAAGACTGAGATCATGAAGGTCCAAACCAAGACTGAGATCATGAAGGTCCAAACCAAGACTGAGATCATGAAGGTCCAAACCAAGACTGAGATCATGAAGGTCCAAACCAAGACTGAGATCATGAAGGTCCAAACCAAGACTGAGATCATGAAGGTCCAAACCAAGACTGAGATCATGAAGGTCCGAGACCGTGACCTGAATAAATAAATGACATAATAAAGAAGTCAAGCAGAGATGTTAAACTGTATGAGCGATTTGTGAGTGACAACTCAAAGTGTTAAAATTGGTTAAATGGTGAATCGAAGCGTTAAACGGAGAGTGCATGCTCTGTGCACACAAATATACAAAACCCACGTCATCTGAGCTGGCTCAGAAAATATTGGCATGTATACAGGTCATCCGGCATTAACTGGTGAACATGGGTTGAAGCATGGGATGCCCTTAGCAACATTCGCAGCAGAGTCACAACTGCCAATTCAGACCATTGCTATATTCTGAGTTATGCTGTTCACTGACATAGCCGAGTATACTTTCAGTCCCTTTCTTATGGTAGTTAAAAACCCATGATTGTGAAGATGTTGAGGAAAACAAATCTTGAAAAGATATTGAGACAACTAAACTTGCTCCTCTGAATAGCATCACTTCTTCCAAGAAGTAGTTAATTACATTGTTTACTGTTTAAAAACAACTAATAGATGACGTCAACGATATGAAAAATCAACCATCTTTAATGACAATGACAGTGCATTTTGGAGGGCACAACTGTGCGTTAAATTTAAGAACTGCACTTCGCATGCGTGCATTTCATAAACTCCTTTCGTGATTGGTTGGTAAGCAACTCAAGCTGCGTTGAAATTACAAATTAACCCATTTATATCTTTTACGCAAAAAGAGTCAGCTTTTTCAAATGTATTGGAACATGTCTTGTATTGGAAATTCGTGTCATGTATTGTAGCGTGTCATGGCCAAGCGGTTTAGTGCACCGGACTCAAGTTCTGGTGGTTAAGTCATCGGGGTGTGGGTGTCCTTGACTAAGATCCTTTACTATAATTGCTTCTCTTCACCCAGGGGTATAAATGGGTACCTGCGAGGGTAGAGGTTGATATTGTGTATGAAAAAAGCCTTCGGAGCACCACAGCAGTTCGGGGCTGTATACTCCCTAGGGAGCTGAGAAAGATTAGTGGAATGTTATTGGCCCAATGACCAGGGCACTAATGTTAAGCGCATTGAGACATTATTGTGAAATATGCTATAAAAGAACTAGTTGTTATTATTATTATTATTGTTATTCTGCTGAGCACTAGGCATGATGCATATGTAACAATTAAAAAACTTATTTTCAGGCCCATTTCAATCGGTCTCCATTGTATGACATCTTTGGAGGTCAAATGAGGTCAGCCCTTCACCAACAAGGCTCCAAAGAGTCTGCTACCCTGCAGCCATTCTTCACTTTGCAGCTTGATATACAGGTAGGAGCTTAGGCACCAGATTTTTCTCACAAAGATGGTGACAAAAAACCTTTGTCTGCCTGCCACAATCTGTTCTGGGTTTCGTATATTTACATTAGGGTGGTGGAAAATCATTACATATATAAGTTTCAAATCCTTCTCTTATATATAAGAGAAGGATTTGAAACTTTTCATGGTGGGAAAGAATGTAGAGATCAGGCTTTGAGGCTTACACCATGACTGTGAGGAGTTGTGGTTCAGTGGTTTAATAACTGAGTGGCTAGTCTATTTATCTGACAACCGAGGTGTTATTATAGAACAGTACTTTGTAAATTGTCTATTCGATGAACATAGCAGGAAATGCTGCTCAAAAGTCACAGTATCTGTACAAAAAGGTTGTAATATGTTTGTGCAAGTGACTGGTTTTGCTTTTATGTTTTGGCAGTGGGGGAGGGGATTCAAACAAAAAGCAGTGACAACCGAGGTCCTGTTTAGTTTTAAAACACACCCTACTTAGATTCTGCCTTGTGATTAGTTTAGAGCATGTCACATGATATGTCTTACTTTTACTGGAAAGCCATGTGAGCGCGATGCACTATACCTATAGCAACAGTGTACTATTCCCTTAGAAACGGCAGCTTCTTGGTAACTAATTGTCTATGTTAGTGTATTGTATAGGGTGTTATAAAACAAATATTGACTGCTTTTACTCCTGCTATGGTTAAAACTAAGACTCCTTTGATGATTCCATGGATATTCTCGGGAGTTGTAGTTTTAACCATAGCACTCAAAGCACTCAATATTTAAATGTCTAATAATATTGATATTTAGCATAGAGTTGTTCCTGTTGAAATATTTTATGTTTATTTTTGGTTGACAGTCGGACAAGATCTGGACGGTGCGTGAAGCTATAGATAATCTTGGAAACAAAGAAGCTCTGCATGGATTCACGTGCAACAAAACTAAACAAGAGGTACAGTATGTCAGTCTAGGAAATCTAAGCCATCTGTGGTTATAAACTGAATAACATTTAACATTCATTGCTCATTCAACCCACATTCTCAAGATGCCAGCCCTTGTGAGGCAACCATGCTTGGTTCTTGCCCCCGTCTGTTCTGTCTCCCTCTTTAGACAAAGCAACACTGTACTGACATCTTTTCCTATCACAACAACGTTTTTATTTGCTCTTAGCAATACTCAGTTGGTCATCACGTTCTTGTACATAAATATTAAGACAGTAAGCACCTAAGCAGGGCTTGAAAATATATTTAGGACTAGTTTTGTGAAATCCACTCCTGGTCTTGTTAACAATATTTCTGGTCCGGTGAAAGTGCCAAGCTACAAGACCTGCTGAGTAGTCTTCAGATCTGGAGAGAGAGATGCAAGTACATCTCAGCAAAACATTTCAGGCTATATTTTTGTTTTGTTTTCTATGTCAGGTGGAAGCATCTCGCCGCATCAGTCTTGAAGAGCTTCCACCAGTACTGACCCTTCATCTGAAGCGATTTGTGTACGACAAATCAGGAGGCTGTCAGAAAGTGATGAAGAAATTAGACTACGGTGTAGAGTTGGAGATTAACAGAGGTAAGTAACGAGCTTGGCTAATGTTGATCTCTAGTGGGTCCCTCATCATGAGAGGAAGAAGTATGGAACCACTCCTTAACAAAGATTGTCAATATTCAGCAAAGAAAATAGGAGGCAAAACTTGCCCCTTCTAAGTATACGGTCACAGAAACCCACTGTTACTTGTTTAAAACCCTCCTACTATCAGCATGTTTCTTCAGATGATAGACCCATACCTCACTGCGCCACAACAGTGCTGATGTAGAGACTAGAGCCATTGAGAGTGGTAAACTTGAGAAGCCACTAGCTGTGCTCAATTGCAATGAAATTGGGTCACTGTGGGAAGAGATAAGGTTCTCAACCTTGGCCAATTTCTGCGATGGCAATCTGTAGTACTGGTCCACCACACATACAAATACAATGACAAGAAAGTGTGGCATGGGTTACCTCACCATTATGGGAGATTTTGAGGCATCTTTATGGCCAAACAGTAAAAACTGGTTTCCATTGGGGCCTTACATTCATTACTACATAACAATTTGATACTAATCTTACAAGAAAACTGGAGGCGACAGTTGAGTATGCACCGGTAGGAGAATTAACATGTAGTTTTGCCAACTCTTGTTATTTACCTGATTAAGACTGAAATAGATTAAGTGAAACTTGAGATGTTTTTATAAGAACTATGTTGGATATCGATATCATACTTAGTGATGGTAAGATTGAGAAGTTCAGCATTGGTTCTCGCAAAAAACCATTCTGGGGTTTGTGGCGTGCCATGGCGGAGTGGTTAGTGTGTTGGACTCAAGCTCTGGTGGCTGAGTCATCGGAGTGTGGGTTCGAGTCCCGGTCATGACACATGTGCCCATGAGCAAGACACTTAACCATAATTGCTTCGTAAAAGTTGGGGAGGTAGAGCCTTCTGCTCTACCAGCCAGGCTTCTGATGGATGATACCCAAGCCTACATCCTTACGAACTGTAAAGGGGGTAACCCTGTTTCAGCCCCAGGAGTAGGTGGCAATGGCCCCTGGATAAAACAGTTGATTTGTAGCCCACACCTCGAGTGGCTTACTAGCCTTGTGAATCTGGCGACTTCCATTTTTTTTTTAAATTCCACTAACTCACACTTGACCAAAGTGAGATTTATGGACAGAGTGTATCATAAACCAAGTACCAATCCAAGCATGGCCTTAAAGCATTCATAAATGATAACAGCTCATTGCTATTCACCTTGACTGAATGTAAGGAAACCAACAAGATGCAACAAGAATTAAGTTATACACACAACAGCAATTTGAATTAGACTGGGAAAGTTAACGTAGATGACATTATTCATTTATTGTGGTTTATCCATTTGTTTTACAGACTTGTTGTCTCCGAACATCAAGTCAAAGGTGTACATTGGCCAGCGGACATATAAACTATTTGCTGGTAAGATACTGTTCATGTTCAGTTCAGTTCAACTTCCTACTTCAAATATTTGTTTTCCTAAAGTTGTACAATTTTTGGAAGCATTAAAAAATGTATTTAGACCAGTGGTGTTGAAATAAAATGAGTTTTGTTTTGAGAAGATTTCAAGAGAAGTAAATTGTAACTTCATTTTGTCACCAGTGGTGTACCATACAGGTAAGGAGGCCTCCGGGGGCCATTACATCACAGACGTCTTCCATGCCGGTAGCAACAGCTGGCTACGCCTTGACGACAGCAACGTCAAGCCGATACGCATAGCTCATGTCATCAAACCCCTGCAGGCATACACACCGTACTTGCTGTTTTACAGAAGACGTGACTTGATTTGAGGAGCAATAGAAGTGATGTGGGCAACATGAATCAAGGCATAATCAAATTTCTTATGTAACATTTATACATAGTAAGAACAACGAAGGTTGTCTGCTCTTTTTATATAAAGGGTGACCTGACTGTAATAAAAAAACATTGCTATACGAACAGATTTGGTATTAATTCTTGTTAAGTTCATATATGTTTTTTTTTTCCTGGGGAGGGGCAGTTTTTGATTAAGTTATTTTGTATACCATTGTGTTAGTTAATTGAAGCAAAAAAAAAGAAGAAATAATTATAAAATTGTATTCCAGAGAAAGAAAAGTTCACATTTATTTGTGTCTTTGAAGACATGCTATATTGGGTCAGATATTATTAACCATTTTGCTCTGGGATTCTTCCATTTTTCCCCGTCCAGCCTTAAAGGAATATTTTCTTGGATTTGCCGGAATCATTTGTCTGTGAGAGTCAGGTGGCACAAAGAAACCCTTACTTGGCAAAGCCAAGGGAACAAAGATTCTCTTTGAAGCACCAGGATTTTGGTTTCTCTGTCACGCATCATGAATTGCAAAACCTTGGCTGTGAGGTACTACAGCTGAGGATTGGTTCTCAATCCAGAACTGAGGCTGGAAACTTTGTTCACTCTGACTTACCTCCATTGAGCCGAAATACAATGAATAAACAATGGTGGAATCCTGACTTTTGTTTCACGAAGAGGATTACGAGATATTTAGAGCAATATCTCGTAATCCTCTTTGTGGAACAAAAGTCTGGATTACACAATAACCCAGTTAGTCGACCTAGTCGACCAAGAACACACAAAGCAAAGGAGTTGAGCTTGAGCACAAAGTCCTTTGTTTTTAATCAAGCTGAAGTTTTAGCAATGTGCAATTTTTGTGTGTGCATTGTTCATAGCCAAGTTAAGAAAGCCTGGAAAGGGAAAGAGCTGATCTTGGTTATTGAAAAAAACAAACATGGGTTGCTATAATGCAATAGTAAAAACACCAAAGACAATCAAAGTGTAAAAATTCCATGAATCTTCTGTTGTGGTTATCAAGAAAAAAAAATACATATATAAAAGTTGTTTCTATGGAGATTTTTTGCACGTTCTGATTTTTTTAATATTGTTTTTTTAATTTGGCTAATCAAACTGAACGATTATTATTTTCTTGTACATAAAAGTATTTAGATGAGAGAGCATTTGGATCCTGGTACAAACTTTCACATTTAAAATCACCAATTTGTTTTTTGGATGTATGATGCGTGAAGTTGTTTGTCCAGTTCAAAACATATTTTGATCTAATTTACAGCCATCGAAATAATGAGTTTGCATTTTAAGTGCCTGTTTATGACATGTGGTCGTTACTTAAGAAAAAAAAAACTTTCTCTGTATTCAGTAACTTGTATTGGGAAGCATTGTTAATGTGTAGTATTTAGCTTGTAAAAAACATTTACTGGGAGGAAATTTCCCTGTTTTTTCTCCCAATTTTTTCCCCCCTTTATTTTGAGATCTTTAAAAAGAGACTTTTCTGTTAAACAGACGCACTTATTCTTTTTGCCTTTTATTTGGAAGATTATTGAATAGAAATGTTTTCATTATACAAATGTTGTTTAACATTTTCCAAAGCACAGCAGGAATTGTATATAAAGAAAGCTAAAGTTAAAATATAATGTAGTAAATATTAGAAAGTATGATAGACCCCTTGCATCAATGTCACACACAGCTACTGTCTGGCATGCTTGGGAGTCTGATTGCGCGTAAAAGTTACAATAAGCGTGTAAACGCTGCGTTGTCTAAAACACAACCTCACTGTATAACACATGGCACAACCAAGATCATTGTGATGATGATGATGTGTGAATTGGGTCAATTTCTTCCTATTTCAAACTCTTTATTACATATTGGCACTTATAATGGGTGCAGCCATGGTGGTCTTTTGTTACTCCCTGGCAGTTACAGTTAAACACAGCCCAAAGCGAGGCAGAAGGGAAGAATAGTCTGGTACCCAATTACCACAGTGCATAATGGAATCCAAGAAAGCATATATCGGGTAAAAGGCTTTTACACCTTTTGTATAATGTTCGTAAAATGTAGGCTCTTTGTGAAACCCTGGCTTCGACTTGGGTTCTGGCTTAGGCTCTGTCAGTTTTTTTGAAAACTTGCGCATTTAACATGAAGCTTCAAACAGTAGAAGGAGCCTAAGCCAAAGACCAATCCGGAGACCAAGCTGAAGCAGTGGTTTCATAAAGGGCCGTAGTCTTTCCTGGATCAGAATCAAAGACACATAAACACTTTCAAAGTGTAAAAACATAAAAGGGTTTCAGCACATGCCATGATGTCAATTATTGTTTAATGTACTCGGTTGAAAACACGTCAACTCTTGAGTTTTGCCTTCCACAATCTTTGAAAGTGTTCAGGCTTGGATGAGATTGTCAAATCTTGGGTAATGTACCTTCTTCCAATTGCCTTTAATTTCTAAAATGTACCACCAGTTTGCTAGCCATTTTAAACTTAAATAGTGCGTTCAAACCAACTTCAATATGATTTGACTGTTTATTAAAAAAAACAACACACAAACAATTTTATTGAAATAGCCCAAAATTGTCAGATTTCTTTGCATATATTTTGATTCTGATCAAACATACAGACATTTATAAACACTTGAACCAGGGCCATGTTTGCACAAGGACCATTTGTCAACTAACGGCTGATATTAACTGGTATTAATATGCTCAACATGTGTTGGGTACCAGGCAATATCGACCACTAGTCAACAAATGGTCTTTGTCCGAACTTGGCTAAAGATGTACTTATCCTTGAATGGGTAGACAATTCTGGAGGGCACTGCAATGAGTAAAATCTCAAGCTTTTATTGTAACATTTAAAAGGATTCAAGGCACAAGGCGATAGGCATGAAGTGTTTTTTTTTAACCTGATAGTCACTTCAGGAACAAGCGAATCCTGTTGTTTGGCCTTGGTGCATCTGTAGTGTTGTCAGCCATGGTTTTCTTCCTAGTTTCATTTGATTTTTCAATTGTTTTTGCTCTCCGGGAAAATCATTATGATTGTTATTAAATAACCCTACAAAGCCATCATGTAAGTTGGCCCTTGTACTTCGTTTTAAAGATTTATTTTGTTTGTTTCTTCCCAAGTATCAAGTATCAAGCCTGGGCCCAATTTCATAGCTCTGCAAAGCAAAAACTATTGCTGAACTTTGTTCTGCTAAACAAAAATGAGGATACCTTCCATAGGTGGTACATGTGGAATGGTATTTTGGCCGGTAACTTCATTCTGGTAAGCATGATTTTGTTGTGCTTAAGTGGTTCTTTGAAATTTTGCGGGTTGTCAACACTATGTGTGCATTTACTTTTTTTTGGGGGGGGGGGGGGGCAATTTACCAAAGCTGCATACCAACTGTTTTAACTTCCTAAATTAAATCATGACATGGATTGTTCTATTCCCTGCCTGTATATGCCATGCTTGTTAATAGCACAACGCATGTAACATTACGTAAGACTCTGGTTGCGTTACACCTTCTTTGGCTACAGTCACTTTGGTAAACCTGATATTGACACCAAAAGAGAAAGACAAAAGTTTTTAAAGAAACGCTGACAAATTCAATCTGTGACATTTGATAACACGTTGTTTCTAATGGTTTACATCGTAATTGTATGTTCATTACATGTGATTTTTTCATTCTACAGAGTATTGCAGTTGATGACATGACAAATTAATAAAACTTGATTGAACTGAAAAACAACAAATGACTCCATTAATTAATATATTTTATTTGTTCGTTTATTTTTCTAAGCTCCGATTATAATGTCAATGTTAATTTTGTGATTTTAAATGTACATTTACCGCATTTCATTTTATGGCTCGGAAGGCAAGATCTTCTTGTTCAACTCTGGTACTTTTTGTTTTTGAATTTCCTACCGTGGGATTGATTCTCTGTGATGCCCAAGGCCTACTGGATAATTTAACGACAAAAGGAGAGTTGTAAAGAAACAAATCAAGAACGATTTTGCATGTCTGTTATGCAACCTCTAATCTCAAATTACACTCCAGTGTGAAGAGAAGCAATTATGGTTGTTACACAAGCATACATAAATTTGGCCAGAAAACATGCCCTTACTGAGACATAAAGAGAAAACTTCAGTCATTATGTCTGCTAGGCCAAGGTAATTTAGTTTATTTGAAATGCATTCATACGTTAATACATTGCACTTGAATTCTTTATACATATATACAGTAGATTAAGATTATTTATTGATTAATAAATGAATCCCCTCAAATAAATTAAATCAATTTCATGCAGTTCTAATACAAAGAAAAATAGAAACAACCTGTGGGGTCAAACTCCATTCTTGCATCTTGCAAAAAATGCATCTTTGAAAAAAAATCTCAAAATCACCAGAAAATAGTCTGTCCCCTTTATTTGCATAAGAATCACGGTGCTCATGTTTCTTCTGGGATGCAGGAAACTTTACACAGATTAAATAATATGGCACTCAAAACCGTTAAATAGTGAAGCTCATGGCGCTCAAACATTACCCCTGGTCACTGGGCCATTTTTATTTCATTCCTTAAACCATCTCAGCTCCCTGGGGAGTATACAGCCTGTGCTGCCAAGTATGTAGCGCACCAAGCTAAATCAATCACAAGAACCATCCCTGCCCTCACAGGTACCCATTTACTCCTGGGTGAAGAGAAGCAAATGTAGTTATCTTGCTCAAGGACACACGTGCCATGGCCAGGATTCCCACCCCACACACTGATGACTTGGCCACCATAACTTAAGTCCAGTGCACAAGACCGCTCAGCAAAGACACACCACTGAAACAAAAACAAGATAACAGAGAATGCCAACAGCTAACATTAGACACATTGAACTGATTAAAGCCAAAGAATCATAGCACTAACTCTTGCTCATTGGGCTTGAGGCATTCCTGAAACCAATTTAGCTCCTTAGGAACATGCAGCACCAACAACCAAAATTGGTAGCCAATCATTCATACCAAAAATGTCCACCCTTCAGGGTAGCCATTTACTCTTGGGTGATGACAAGCAGTGATGGTCGGAAGTGTCTTGCTCAAGGATCAAAGTCCTGTGAGTGGGATTCGAACCAACACCCAATGACTCAACAATCAGAACTTGAGTCTGATGCCCAAAACTGTTCAGCCATGACATGAACGACACAACCCCTAATTACATTAGGCAGCTTTAGCACATTCAAATTTGCTTAACAAAGTGTCACCAGCCAAAATGCTATATGATTTACATTACCGTAGTGACTCTGGTTTCCTAGTAATTTTTGCTAAGCATACATACATCCACTATTAAAAATATATTTCTGCTTTATACTACAAAGCAGTGTTTCCCCTGGCTGATAACCAGAGCGAGGTGATCAAAAATTCAAATTGATGACTGAAGCCAAATTTACACAGTCTGCAAACTGACAAGAAAGCAGCAACACAAATGCCCCATGATTCGAACTGCACAATCCAAATTATGGGTTCTTGATTAAAGAAAAGCCTCATAAATTACATAAAATGAACATTTTTCATTAAGTATTTTCCTTGGGACAAATCGTCTGAATGGGCAGGGGGAAATTTGGTATTGGTTCTTCATGTAGCTGTTATGACATGGCTAACTTGCCTTACTAAAAAAATCTCTTATTTCTACTTCAATGATGTAGCTGACCCATGGAAAATAAATCAAGGAAAATGCTGAGCTCAATTGTCACCTATGTCTGGTGCCTCAAGCCCTCTATGTTAGCAATGGACTTGGAGTATGAATACCATGTGACATGCCTGAATGGCAAAATTAACCAGATCAACCCATAGGAAAGCTGAACTTTGCCATACAGTTAAAAATGGCAGCACGCATGATTTGCCCCAAGGTAGATACACACAGATTATTACATACACAGCTTTCTCCAGGTTCCATTTTGTATGAGCTGGCCTCTATTACTATTTCCATTGTTCAAACCATTATACAAAAATTGGATGCATTTGAGTGCATTGTCGCAGAATATAATCACGGGGTGATGTTTGGACTCATTCCATTTCATAAGGTGAAGCCGAGGGGAATGGAAAAGCCAGATTTCACCAAGGGATTATATTCTGTGACAATTCACGAACGCAAAGCATTCAATATTTGTTTTCTTTAATTCACACATATATCCTTGTCATGTGATTTTTTTTGACAAAAAAAAAAGCAACCTAAAATAGACACGGTTCCTCCTCTACCCCACGCTCTGAAAATAAAAAAGCCAAACTTTTAAACGACGTGGATGACTCCATGTAGACATCCACCTTGTCCGCCGTGACACCACCTTGCCTTGTTTGGACGAATGGGCGGGAACGTTTATTTTGGGTACGACACTGCGAATTAAGCATCGAAAATCCAGATTTGTTGTCCTATACTTATCCATATACAACAGTCCAATGTCACGGCACTAAATACAAGGTAAAATCAAGTATGACATATGAAGCGTGTTCAACCAATCAAATGACAAGAATCTGTGTGTGTAGTATATAAACAATATCATCATGCTTTAAGTGAAATCCTGCTTGACATCATTTCCTGATCATTTTGTATAAAAATAACACTTCTTTTAAGTAGTTCAAATTTTCTACAAGGTATATTTCTTGAAATGAACGGAATGAAAGCAAGTCCACAAGGAGGCGGATGTTTCTAGTAGAAGGAGTTGGAATCCAAAGAATCTGTGGTGAAACAAGAGAGTTGAAATCTCATCTCGTTTTGGAACACAATTTGAAGATCCTCTAACAATCTAGAAAGAAAGAAATGGATGACAGTTTATCTTAGCATTTAGATAAATTCCAACTTATGAAAAATAAGTAGTTATTTAGCCATTATTAGTCCCTGAAATGCAATGACCAAAATCATAACAGTGCAATATAGTTTTTTCTATAGTTGTTTTTTGTTTTCTTTTTATGTAAAGTAATAAACCACAAAGGAAAGTGACTGGGTAAAGTTAATTCAATTTTTGGGTAAACAAAGAAAAATTGACAAGAACAGCATTTGAACCTGCGACCTCTAGATTAACGGCCCAGTGCTCTACCAGCTGGGGTATCTAGCCCAATCATGACGGTCTCCCTATTTTGTCAATACCTTTTGTTTGCTTCTTGTTGTACTTGTTGTTAGTATTTTTTTCATTTTGATGTGGAAACCAGGTCCCCATTTAGTGGCCCTATGTGCCTGTTCAGAGTTTCCCTTTAGCACCACATGTCGGATTTTGGTGTTTTGTGCAGTAAAGGTAATAAACTAAACTCAACTAAACCAAACTTAACTAATATCTGCATTTTTCGTTTATTTACCTTTTCCTCTCTGCCGTTGATAGCTCAGGTACCCCATCTAAAGCCTCTTTAAAAGAATCACTGACACAAGAAGAACAAAAGAAAAAAACTTCAGTTTTGGTCTTGACCAATGTCTGATTCAGTGTGGCAACTCAGGCTTGATTTTCTGCTTTACAGAGCCTGGCCCAATTTCACCATGTCACATGTACCAACTGTGACCGATTTCCTGCTTTGTCAAACTTGCTAAGCAGAAAGTTGTTAAGCAAACATTTCTGCTTAAGCAGCTCATTGAACAGGGCCCTGGTGTATTTAACAACCATTGGATCACAAAGCTTGCCTGGACCCAATTTCATGGCTCTGCTTACCGTGGAATTGTGCGCTTATGCCCTGTCATAGCCAATAGAAGTACACGCTTTACAGGGTGCAGAATTCTTTGGTAAACAGTGCCATAAAATTGGGCGGTGGTGACAAGAGCCCACCTTGATTTCTCAATTTCTAAGAAGAGTTAGAAAATCATTACATAAATATAAAGAGTTAGCAAAAAGCACTTAAATATCCATCAACAGACTTTAAGACTTAAGGCTAACAAATCCCACTCAATGGTCTACCTTTTCTTGTAATGAAGTGAACCTTTACAACAATCAGTTTTTTTTTACCAGTATTTATATAACTACAAAGAGTAAATAAAAAGCACAGAACCATCCATCAACAGACACAGAGCTAACACCCTGATTTAATAGTTCTTATTGCATTGATATAAGGTGGGACTGCAGATAAATTTCAGTCATAATTCAAATAATTTCAAGACTTATGTGACCAGTCACAAAATACACAACTATTGATCCCTTGACAAGGAACGCACCTCCACACACTGCTGGTCTACCATTTCCACCATTTTGGGAGTCAATTTCTTTGGTGTACATTTTGATTCCCAAAACGGCACACAGGATATGCACATGTAAGTTTGTTGTACATCATGAAATGGGTGTTTAAATTGGCCTTTTTTGAGTTGAACACTCATCAAGCAATGAGAGTGGGCAAATCAACACTGAACATCTAGACAGATGATAGATTTTGAAATAAATCAAACTGCACATTGACATCAATGAACAGAATAAAAATAAGTCAACAAGTTACAGCATCATGCAATAAAGGTTACTGATGAAGCCCTTACCTAGTTCCAGCATTCCTATATGCAGTCAATGCCTGTTCTATCGTAGCAAGTTCAAGACGAGCATGTATCGCTCCATTCTGACTGAACTCAATGATGCATCCCATCAGGCGAGCCATCTCATCTGAGATTGCCTCTAGGACCCTGGCCATCACCCTGGGCATGAAGGCTGGAGCGATGGCATGGACCTCAGCATGGATACCAACAGCAGCCATGATGGCCTCCTTGATGTAGGGCCGCACTCCTAGGTCAAGACAAAGTGAAAAAAAAACAATCGGATCAAACCTCTGTTCACTTTTGATCTGATTTGATTGTTTTTTGGTGTGATAATATTCTGTTGAATGAGAAATACTATTCCCATGCATAAATAGGACTTTTTGGTTTATGTGGATGGGAGTAACAGTGAATGTCACATGATGTAACTTCAACCAATCAAATGACAAGGATCTGTATGTCAGTTATATAAAAATGAGTACACTCCTTTTCAAACCGATGATGTCTCATATGGAGGGAGAGGAGAACTTCTTTCAGGAAGCAGTCTATACTGTGTTAACACTTATTTGTTATGATGTAGACAGGTAGAGGGTTTGCACTTTGAAATGAAACATTATACCTTTTGGCGTTGGGCAATCACTCCAGTCAAAGTGGCCAACGTACATCCCGGGTTCTAGGGCCCCAACCAGAGGGTCCGTCTTCTGCTCACAGTACGCCTCAAAGATCTTCTCATCCAGCTCAATGTAAGCTTCTTGAGCATTCTGTTTCCATAATCAAAATAGTTACTTATGAAATGGCGATCGTTCCGAAAGAAAAAAAGTTGGGAGAGGGGAGGGTCCCACGTTTTTGGAAGGATGGAAGTCTATTTTTAGCACCTTGATGAAGGTAACATTTATTACACAACAATTTAATTTTTCCAGATCTTGCTAGAAAAGTATAAAAAACAAAACATTTGTGTTTCTGGGCCACAAAAATACCTTGTATATTCCATGTTTTTGGCTACAACCATGCTTGTATCTTCCAGTTTTTAAGACATAGTAACATGCATGAAACAGTTCGGGACCAGTGAAAAACCTCATATAAACCTGGGTCTTGTATCTTCCAGGCTCGCATTAATGAGAGTCAATTGTAGATGTAGAAACAGGTAACAATATCATGTAGGCATTATAGACATGTACAATAGCATGGAAGAAAGATATCGTGGATTAAGATTAATTATTTTTCAAACTGCTGTTTCGGAGACTGCTTACTATTAAAAAGAAATTTAATACCAAAATAAAGCTGACTTCTTAATATTCTTTGGGACATTATGCTTTATAGGCAGTTCTTTACTTGACTCACCCTCTCCATCTCCAGCATGCAAGGGTATCCTTGCTTCTTGAACTGCTCTACCAGGTTGGGAATGACATACTGAGATACATGGTTACAGTTACTCAAAACGATCACCAGACATTGCTCCTGGAAAGTAGAACAACAAGCAAACAGATGCCTTTTTACAATATATAGACTTCCTGCATGTGTGCGATGTCACAAGCTCAAACAGCGCCCTCACTGAGGTCAAAGAAAGACCTATCGTTGCTCATACGGGCAAACTGGTTCTTCATCTGGGCCCAATTTCATGGCTCTGCTTACTGCGTCATTCTGCGCTTACGAAGACCATTCACTGCTTACGAGGTTAGCGGAGAATTTCTGCGCTAGCTGTGTAAGCATGGAATTCTTAGTTACGTGAACTACGCACGTGCACAAGCAAAAATTCCTTGCTAACCCGTGAAATACGCTTAAGTAAGCGCGGAATTTTCTGCTTCCCCAAGCGCTGATTTTTTGCTTACTGTAAGCAGAGTCATGAAATTGGGCCCTGATCCACCCTGACAAAAAGTATTCATTAACTGATGTAGCTTTAATGATTTGAGCTTGCACCGGAAAACCAACATGTTCTTAAAGTACTATTTGTACGCGTTGCCATACGCATCACACAATAATGTGCAAGCTACACATTATTGCAATTATGCGTACAGCAACGCATACAAACCTCTCTACTGAAATGAACAATGTTAAGGGGAAGCGGTCTTTTCTAGATCTAAAGAAGAAACCCCTAATGACACCTAGCATATTGAGTTTAAGGAAGTATAAACACTCTCTTCATCACTATGAACAGGCAGCCTAGAGGTTTGCTTTGATAGTAGGATCACGTCTTTCAAAGCAAAGAGAGATCTTTTGAAAAGTTTGAAGGAAAATTCTGACAAATCACAGCCCTAAGCCCGATTTCAGAGAGCTGCTTTTAAGCACATAAATCACCCAAGTACAAAATAAGAAAAAGGATTACCTGTCAAAATCCTTACGCCAAGTTGGTCAACAATTTTGCTTTATACCGGAATAATGTTACAAGCCAAAATATCATATCACAATGAGTCTGTAACTGGTTTCCTGCTTATAGTTTTGCTTAGCAGACAATTGTAAAGCTCATTTTTCTGTTTTAAACAGCTGAATGAAATTGATTCCTGGAAATACTAACCTAGGGCATTATTACACAAACTTTGATATCAGGAAATAAAGTCTTAAAAAAAAAATCCTGCCGCAGACATTAAACAATCTATGCAATGCAGTGAGGTATATTTACGTACCATTGAGGGAAGACTATCTTCAGCTGACTGGAACAATGATACGGGTATTCTCATCTGGGCCTCAGATAACCTACAGACAGACAGATACTTAGGATATATCATCTCAAGCCATGTGTGAGTCAACATCAAGCATTAATTACCCAACTTGCAGGGACTCTTGACCATTAAATGGCTGAGTATCACAGAGCATGAAGGAGCAGTCACAAAGCACGGTATTTGATTGGCCACCAAATTCTACCAAAACTTATGCGTAATATGTAACAATGACTGTATGACGACATGAAATCACAAACTGCATGTTTACCAATTTAATCACAATTTTTGGCTACAAAATCCAATGAACTTGAAAATACAATTCCACTTATTATCGGTTGCAGAGGTGGGATCTCTACTTCATGATTAAAGTCATTCATACAAGTTGAATTGAATCTAATAAGCACCTTCACAGTAATATACTTTGCACACGCATTGCCGTCTGCGACTCGGCGCTCGAACTTCCACGCACCTTCCAGACACATGCGTGAAGATCTAGCACCGCACGCAGACGTCAACGAGTGTTCAAAATAAACAAATCTGCCCCTTGAACAAGATGGTGCGTATAACTGGCTTCTACCAGTATGAAAATGATGTTACCAAGAGTAGAAAGATTGAGATTTTTCCTTATTGAATGTATCAAAAAGAATTTCGTAGGAAAAGTAGGTATCAATGCAAATAATTGTGCATGCAATATGTTTGGGCCAACAAGGGAAACTTGAACTCAATCCCCAAGTTTGGTTTTGCAACCTCTTCAGGAAACACTGCTATTACCCCACAAGAGAAATAGACCCTACTCAATGACATCACATTTCTATATCAATGCAGGAGGTCTGCCATGCTGGAGTACGACGCACATGTAGGATATGCATGCGTGGTGCCATCCAGCATTGAGTTTTGTAGCATGTGTTGTTGCAGTTCTAATGAAGTGCGTGCGTGATGCTAGCTTGTATAATCCAGCATGGCAAGCGATAAAATAGTGAGGTCATAGTGTGCGCTAACCTGAGTCTGTGAGTGTCAGCTTCAGTCTCACCCATGAACGCAAGCTGCTCAAGACAACCAGCAAATGCCTATATAAATCAAGACAATTACCAAATGTTTTTTTATAAATAGATCACACGACACTCAATGCCTTTCAGGACATTGTTTTAACCACAAAAGTTTAACTACATTATTGGGAAAGTAAAATATAGCAATAAAATAAATGGAAGTAAAATAAATTTGACAAATCAACAAAAAAAACTGAGAACTAGACTTGACCTCAAGTTCTGGTTACTTGTAAGCAATAAGGACTTTTGCCCATTTGATCATGTTATAATTAAACCTATGTAATGATTACACAATTTGTTCTGCATGTAGTCTAGAATCTTTGAGGTTTTGTAGCGTCCTCATCCCAAATTTCTATTTTGTATTAATGTTAATTTTAACAAATTATTTTAATTACATAAAAAACTTCATTTGTTTTCAAAAAAATTGCTTAAAAAATAAAATTAGCTGTTGTAAACTGCTTACCAACCAGAAGGACCTGTTGTATAAATGCAAAAAATGTTAATGGCCTCACGTTTCAACCCTAGCAGAAGCAGAGTCTTTCTCAAAGGCTTTGAGAAAGACTTTGCCAGGGTTGAAATGTGAGGCCATTAACAATTTTTTGCAAAAAAAATTGCTATGAGTATTTTTAACTGCTTATGAGTTAATTGTTGATTTAAAACAGTTGAGTTACATACTAAAACCCTGAAAACTTTCTTTTCTTATTTCAGATTTCTGAGGTGTGTTATAAAACAAATATGGACTGACATTTCAGGTCATTAGTTCACGTCTATCTCCTCTCGGGCCTTGGAATGACCAGAGGAGGGTCCAATTTCCCTCGGCCTTTGGCCTGGGGGGAAATGGGACCCTCTTCTGGTCACTTACAGTCCCTTGGGGTGCATAGACGTGCGTTAGTGACCTCATTGCCAGTGCATATGTGTATATTAGATCGATTTACATTAATCAAACTAACCTTCAAGATATCCGATGTCAATGTGACAGTTTTCCGCTGTACATCATAATCACTGAAAATCTGAGAAGAGATGAAACATTTTAATCCATATAACAGCATATCAGTCCTGGGTATGGACGCCATCTTTTATAACAATATTCTTTTAAAACCATATCCTTAATAGTAATGACGTCATCATCCTAAGTAGCGCCCTCTTGTGACAAATATGAAATTGTCCTATTTTGCTGAAAACCTGTTGCAAGTTTAGAACTTAGCACAAACTTAAGTCTGAATGTCTTGATAAGAAGTTAGTTATGGAGTCATGACGATGTCATTGGTTTTAAATAAATGCTTAAAATCAAAATTCATTATTTCAAAAATTGAACTCTTTAGAACCGCAGCTGTTATGATTTGAATCTTTGCACCATATGTGAAAGTTTGATGTATGATGTATGGTATTGATATTTGGAAATGACTTGATTTGACCTTGTTTCCAATCCAAACTGGAAGTTTAAATATATATATAATTAAGCACCATTTAATGGTTGTTAGATTCATATTTGTATATTTTTGTTGATTTAACTAGTAATAGATCAAATAACTATTTCAGTTACTGTCATGCTGAACACCTACTTTTTGTTATAACAAAAACTTACATCTAGTTATTATTATGATCATATATTACTCATAAATAGAAACGTTTGCAGATTACTTCCTTCAAAAAAATTGACAACTGATCTTTGTTAGTGGGTTTCTTACATCTCTCTCTCCTGCCTTTTCAATGCTGACCACTTCTTGAAGATGTTGAACAACGTCTACCACCATGCTCTCAAACAAAACCGGCTGTATCAAAAGAAATAAGACAAAAAGCTTCAGTCTCCTGACAACTGACAGACAGACTTATTGACTCCAGTACACAAGTGGCACTTGATATAATTTGTCCATACACGCCTACAAATATGGCATAACAAAATGGCCGTGTGCATCCATAAAAATGGTCTCACAACAGAGCCACCAATATTAATGACTTACACAGCAATCTACAGGACAGTTATAATGTAGTGTAGTATCTTCAACCACACACGGTGAAAAAATAGTTTTAAAAATTGCAAGAATAGTGATATTATGCTAATTTGAATACAAGTCACCAACATCATTGTTGTCCATGTAAATTGGGTGTTTCGTAGTTTATAAATATTTAAAAACCCAATTTATTTTTTAATTCTAGGAAACATTCCCATGGAACATGAAAAGGTAAGAACTTGTCATAATATACTTCATGCTTTGATAAACAAAGAAACACATGAAAAAGAAAAAGAAGTATCAAGGTCCTAAGCTCAGTCAAGTGAATGGAACAAAGCCGTCTATGGACAAACAGGTTTGCCACATGACATTTTTAAACTACCATAGCGCAGAGACAAAATATGCATTTGCAACCTCTTTTTCATTCACTTATGTTTAAAGATAATATTTTAATACATTAAATTTTATTTTTGAAATATGTTCAAAAAGTAGGTGAAAATTGCTTTCAAAAGTGGGCTTCCTTCTTTTTGCACCACCCAGCATATCATGGGTTTTACCAGAGATGTGATTCCACCATGATCATCCATCTGAAGAACCCACGTCTCCCTGGTATGAAGACCTCTGATATCTATATACAAACAAAAATAATTCAGTTTCAGTTTAAAACTGTAATCATATTAAAGAAACGCAAGAAAAACAAAGAAGTAACAATCATTGTTTGAAGTGTTGTGGGTACAAATCTTGGCAGAGGTTGCCCTAGGCTGTGCTGGAGACAATGTGACAAAGTGGCGGAGCAGCAGAAGTATGGAACAGCTGAGAATAGCGACGATTGAAACAGAACAGGTGATTTAATCCAATTTAATCAGCCTGGGACATTGCTAGGGTTAATTTCTCCACTCAACTGATTAATTCAATGAAAAGGTTAAATTGCAAAGAAGGTATATTACATATTGAAAGTGAAAAATGCACTGAAATCATTTTACAATTATTATGTCATCTTCCAGCATGCGTAAATTCTCGATCATGATTGGTTAACAACCGTGAAATATATATCCATAACCCACAGCTGCAAACCATTATCTCATGGTGTGTATCTTATTTTTTTAGCGTACATACGCGTGCTCGTGCAAGACTTATAATTTCAATTTTTGACTGGTAGCTGAAAGATAAATTCAATATCATACGAGCACTTATGGAACGTCAGAAATTACATATTGGACTCCAATATTAAAATTTGAAGGATCACAGCAGTAAACACGGCAAAATAAAGGATGACACCTGACACGTGTTACACCAATCAAATGACAAGGATGTGTGTGTGTGGTATATAATGGCAATTAGTGTTTAGCTGGATTCGGTTCATAAAAGTAAAAAAATTAGGCCGTTTCTGAATTAGCAGCTGTGGATGCGGCCGGATCACCACATCAACATGTGATGTAGCATGGGCTGCCCTTATCAACAGCTGTTAGCCGCAGCCTGCGACACTGCCTAATGTACAACTGAGTGGTAAATATTGGCTGGTAACTTGTTTCTGCTCAGCAAGATTTTTCTATGATTAGCAAAATTAATGTATTTGGCTTCAAACTGGATAAAATTAAACCCTGTTTGCATCAAAAAGAGACAGTTAGATTGCCTAGCCACAATGGTCTGGCATTTACTACATGGCCGCCATCTTTGTTGTACTCCCTTTGCAAAGTACTGGTAAAAGCACCAATACATTCAAAGGGCCACACTATTTTGTTACACAGCCTCAGCATGATGGCATGGGTTTGAAAATGGAGGACTAGACACCTACCTTCCTTGGCTTCTTTGAAAAGTGTTTCCATGCAGTGAACTCTAAGATCTGCTACCAATGAATGGACGTGATCCAAGGCTGAGGAGGGGACATCTAATGCAGCCATTGAACCCAAAACAGACCTGACAAAGTTGGATCAAATTCAAAAAGGTTATAAACCACAACATAATTTTAACCAGCCTTCAATACTTGACTAAATCACAACTTGATCAAATATATGAATTGTTTTAGTTATTTCAAGATTTTATAACATTACAACAGAAATTGACTTGACAAAATTTGATCAAATTTGTATAAACGACTATTAAGTCATAAGCGGCACGTGCAAAGTTGTTGCTTCTTCCGGTTCCAAAGCTGGCATAGCTTTGTATGTAATTTTACCAAAAGGCATTTTTTAAGGACAGAAACTGATCATTTTGACAAGAACTTGTGTTTTTGCCAAAAGTGTGTGAAAGGCAAGTACAAAGATTATGCTTTTTTTACAAAAATTCTCAAAGAAAAATTGGCTTAATGGATTTCCAATGGGCTTCTGGTAACTGTTAGGAGTCAGTCTGTGTGAAATGGGCTTGGTGGTCAAAGAAATTACGTCATATTTACGAACAGGGCAAGGAGATACCAGTGACATAATTTTTTTAATTTCAATCAAACAAAGACCTGATGGAAATAGATCAATTTCATGTTGCCCAAGGCTCCTGTGTAATCATTGGTGAACAATGTTATCTGCTACAAATGGGTCGTGTCAGAGGACCTGCTGAAAAAATCCTTCAAGGGCATGGGCAGGGGCATGGGCAGGGGCAGGGGCCAGGGCCAGGGCAGGGGCCAGGGCAGGGGCATGGGCAGGGGCAGGGGCAGGGGCAGGGGCAGGGTCATGGGCAGGGGCAGGGGTAGGGTCACGGGCAGGGGCATGGGCAGGGTTACGGGCAGGGGCATGGGCAGGGGCATGGGCAGGGCATGGGCAGGAGCATGGGCAGGGTCACGGGCATGGCAGGGTCATGGGCAGGGGCATGGGCAGGGTCACGGGCAGGGGCAGGGGCATGGGCAGGGGCATGGGCAGGGGCAGGGGTAGGGTCACGGGCAGGGGCATGGGCAGGGTTACGGGCAGGGGCATGGGCAGGGGCAGGGGCATGGGCAGGGTCACGGGCATGGCAGGGTCATGGGCAGGGGCATGGGCAGGGTCACGGGCAGGGGCATGGGCAGGGCATGGCAGGGGCATGGGCAGGGTCACGGGCATGGGCAGGGTCACGGGCAGGGGCATGGACAGGGCATTTTTTTCACCATCTATTTCACATAAAAGGGGAAGGGGTTGAACTCCTTGGACCTCATGCTTGCACCTGTTGACTTACTACACTCACCTTACACTGCGTACACAAGGTGGTAGCCAGGCCCCTGCTGCACCTTCCTGCCTGGGGTCTGACCACAATCCATACTTGGCCCGCTCTTCATTACGCAGCTTGCACAAAGAGTCTGGTAGGAAGGCGGCCCGAACAAGGTTTGCAAAAAGCACCGTCACCTCTGTCACCATTTGCTGTATAAAATATGAGAGACAGTGGCTACCAGTATTTGTTGTTGCTGTGCTAGGGCTACTAAAGACTTAGGGGTCTTGTCAAAATTATTCCAAGCCAGATAATGGGAGACTTTTGAGGTCACTAGGTGGTAGCAGACTTACCAGGTAAATTCATTGTACATAAACAATGACAATTTACCAAAGTCTCCCATTGGATAACATTTCACCGACGTGGAATTTTTGTTGGATCTCTCGGATTCTTTTTCTACAGTATACATCGTTTTCCTCACTGAATGGAACGCAGTTCTCCGATGCATCCCGCTGAGCACTCTGCGGTGTGACTGGCTGATTAATTGTGGCATTTATAAACAAACTTGTGGTTTGGAGTGAGCTGTAAGGTTTGGAGGTCATTGGTGTGAGGTGTAGCTACACCTGACCTTGAAACCACAAATCAGCCCCACGGAGAACCCCCTGCTTGTTTTCCAGTAGATAGCAATTAATCTCAGGAGGAAGCCAGGCGCTGCTAACTACTCCCATGGTTTCTCCAATAACACAATTGCAAACAAGGTCAATCAACAGTGGGTGATAAAACTTGTCCTGGATTCTTACCCGCTGGTTGTTCTGGACTAATTTTACAAGGTCCCTTATTAACTTGTAAATCCCGATGTATTTCTATGAGGAACCTTCCTGAATTCTTCAGAATCCTTCAGGATAAAACATGAAATCAAATGCAAATTCTATAGGACAATTTTACTATGATTTCACAGGTTTGCATTGAACTCACCCGAAAGTTTTTCTCCTTGTTTCGGTCAATATTCATGTCCTTACCTCCAGCCTGTAATAGGGGACAATAAACAGTGACCATCATGTGTCCTGAATCTAATAACATTAATTCTACAATAAAGGGCTGAACTCATATGGGCAGCATGCTGTATCGATACCTCTCGTTACTAACCCCTGGTAGGGATGTACCAAAAAACAAGGCTGATTGGCTTGATGATGATGATCATGATGATGATGATGGTCGAAAAAACAGAAGTCATTTTGTTCAAAAAGAAAATTTAATTCTTTTCACAATTTGATTTACCAATGCCACTTTTCTTTCATATTGGGATGGAATTTATAAACGAAAGTGAGAGAAAAAGTTGTCAGGAATGATGAAAATCATACACAAAGATGTAGGAAGAAAGCCAATAAGAGCCTAAATGCAGAAATTGGGCTGTTTCTGAAACAAGTGACTTCAGCTATGGTCGTTGGCTGCAGTGACAATATTGAAGAATAGACCTTCAACGATTTTGCTATAGCCACTGCCGAAACCGTCAATTCTGACACGGCCTTAGGACGTATTCAAATTGGCGACTACGGCTACGGCTGTTGCTAAGGGTGTTGCTATGGACGTCCTATACTTCAACGCATGATGACGTGGTGATCCATCTGTAGCCATAGCTGTAACTGCTAATTTGGACTTGGTCTTGGCTATTCCCCAATATCTAAATAATGCCCTCTAATGCTCCCTTACCTCTGCTACAATTGATGCAGAGAAGTAGGACAAGCCCAACTTGCACAAGTCCGGTAAGGTGAGTTGTAACACATCTACTAATTCCTCTAACAGAAGAACACGCTGAGGAGGGCTATACTTTCCCTCTGAAAACAAAAAATGGAACAGTCCAAAAAATAGAAAAGTCTGGGTAAAATGTTTGCCCAAAATGATCAAGTCTGACTTCAGTTGTAGATGAGATGTAAAAGAGTTAGTAGAAGAGATGCAATATTACGGCTTTGGCAAAACATTGAAAGAATATTTTGAACTTTGTGACTTTGTCAAATGCCACCAGTTCTATTATTGTGTAATAATAATCTCAATACAAGTTTGAACATTTTCGTAAAAGGTTTTCAGGTCTCTGGATCAAAACAATGTCATTTGCTTAATATTTCCCTGCCCAGTGTTGCCCATGATAATCCTGTTGGTAAGTTTCCTGTAATTCCACTGTAAGCCACGACCACTTCACTCAAACTGGCTCCAACCGATTGCAAGCAGCCTATAGGAATTGCATAGAGCTAGTTTTTAGAGCTAGAGGTAGTTTTTGTAATAAAGTTGATTAATTGGACTTGGCTTTTATGTATGTTCTTCAAAGACTTGAGGTCTTCTCAGAATTATAAGTTTGTGTCAAAAGAAAAACCTTTGAACATGAAATGTGTGATTTTTGTAAAATTACACACAAATGTATGCCAGCTTTGGAACCGGACGTAGTGATCATTTTGGGCATGCACCAGATGCGTGTGTGTGTGTGACGTATTGACTCACCAACAGGATGAGACTGACATACAGGGCCCAATTTCATGGCTCTCCTTACTAGAAGTGAAAAATGCTTCTTCTAATGTAAGCATTTTTCACAGATTAGCAAGAAATTCTTGCTTGTGTGTGCTCTTACATCACGTTACTAGGCATTCTTTGCTTATACATTTAACACAGAAATTCAGTGCTTACACTGTAAGCAGAGAATGGTGACTGTAAGCGCAGAAATCCACAGTAAGCAGAGACAGGGCCAATTTAATCTGGGGCCAATTTCATAGAGCTGCTTAAGCACAAAAATGTAGGTAAGCACAACAAAACTACGCTTAACAAAATTATGCTTACCAGAATAAGATTACTAGCCAAAATACCACGTCACATGTACAATCTATGACCAGTATCCTGCTCATTCTTGCATAGCAGAAAGTTGTTAAGCAATATTTTGTGCTTAAGCAGCACTATGAAACTGAGCCCAGCTGGTGATGTGAGGAAGGAAACCTTTAAGTATCCATCTTTTGCAACTATTGCCCTATTTTAGATGCTTTACACAACAACCCTCTCCATCTCAAGCAAGAGGACAAGAGGGCATCCTGGCTATGCTGTATTCAACCAGGGAGCCATTTTGCATATTCAAGTTGTCAACAAGTGAATGTGTAATACCCAGATGTGTATGGTGAACACCAATATAAGTGCATCATTTCTAATCTGTCAACAATAGGTACATAGATTCATTCTGGTTTTATCTTGCTGGTCAACGTTGTGCACAGCCTTTTTGGAATGGGTCATGCAATCACACCATCTAGTTCACACATTTAATTCCATGCGTATGGTGTACTTTAGTGTTTGAGACCTTATGGGCATCTGACAGTGACATTACATTCACACGGGAATTTTAACCCCTAAAATTGCAAGAAAATGCAAACAGGTCTATGGACTCTACACGGTTAAAACTATAAGATGTATCAGGCCTGGAATGACACGGAGGCCGCGGAGACCATGCCCTCTGTTGCCCTGGTCTTGGCCTTGGTGCCCCTTCAAAAGTTTCCCATAGACTTTAAGATTTTCCAATGGAAGTACCCTTTGCAAAAAGAAAATGGCCTTGCCCTCTTTAAGACGAAATTCTAGGCTCAGAATTTAAATTTTCATAAATTCCCACTTCAACTTTGGATTCATAAGCATCTGAAATATTTAAAAAGATGTTTGAAGTGAAGTTTGACAAACTTTTTTTTAACACGTGATTTAAAATTTTGGCTTCACTGGTTTAAAAAAATAAAAAATTAAGTAACAGAAATTAAAGAAAGCATTTCATAAGCAAAATGATGAAATCAATCAAATGATGTACATAAGAAAATATTGATAAAGAAAATTGATAAGATCTGTGTTGGGGTAATCGCACGATGTTTTGTTTTCTCACCTGAGGGGTCTGCTGTGATGATTTTCATTTGATTGAAAGAGCCTAAATGCAAACGAAACATACCATAATAGAAAAAAAAGCAACATAACCAAAGAAAAATAAGAAAGACAAAACTTGGGCATTCCAACTCAAAAATGCAATCTCTGTTAGAATGGTGAATACAATTAGTGAATAATAAATAATATGCAACCAAAATGCAAAACATGTCTGATGTTAAATATTTGCAGTCATACAAGTTAGTCATTCGGAATCAATCCGAGTAGCTGGAAAATAGAAGAAACTTTGTGTTTGGAGTAAATTCATAGACTGTTTTCACTCTTTAAAGAAGTAAATTTACTAAGTATAGACAAGGTCACCTTGTTTTATACAAGAATATTGACCTTGTGGATATCAGTGCATTCCCTGCCAGGCAAGATACTTATAATAACAATACCAGTGTCTTATATAGCGCATAAAATCTAACAACAATTAGGTACTCAAGGCGATAAATTATTATTGCTTTTTTTTCTTCTTTAAAACCGGTTTTTGAAGTTTGTAAATTATGAGACCCATTTATATAGCACCTTATATGAGTTTACAAGGTGCTGCAGTGCATTCAGCAGCCACTGCCAGAAGCACCTGGTTTTCGAAAAGTTATGACCTTTTTGAATATTTGTATCAATCATGAAGGCATTTGGTTAGGGATCTTGACAAAAAAATAACAAATGAAGATTAGAATGGTCTGAAAGTAACTTGAAAGTACTCTAGTTCTCCAAAAGTTAGGACCTTTTAAGTATTTGTGCAAATCAAGAATGCATTCAGTTAGGGATCTTGACAAAACCAACAGAATGAGAATAGCATGGTCCTCCTGTGTATTTGACAGTGGATGCTTGTGAATGAAACGCCAGGACGGATTCCAACATAGCCCAACCTGATCTGTTTCTGGTATGATGACTCTTTGCTCGTAGGGTAACACTCGTTGGCTCTGGGTTATTCTGCTGGTCTGAAAATACAAACACATCAATCTAATTCACCTCAGTGTGTGTATTATCCATGCTGAAAAAACACAGACAATTTGCATCCCTCACATACACGTAGGATATGATTTCTTTCCCTCATTTTTATCAACTGTAAACTTGTAAAAAAATCACTCAATTCATAGTCAGGTGTTGCAAAAGAAGAGAAAAAACATGTCCAATAAAACAATAGAATTACATGTAGTTGGTCTGTGCAATAAGTTCCAAAGAGAGAAGTTTCTACATTTTGTTTTGTTTTTGTAGGACCGATAAATATTATCATTATTACTATTATTATTTTTTTGGCCGATGACAATAAAGTAAAATACAAGCAGAAGAAAATATAAAAAGTAGCTTAAAAAAAGAAAGTTGTACATAGAAAATTTAGTCAAAAGGTTCAAAAGAAACTGGGAGAGGTTTGTAGAGATAGCACTATGATGGTACTAAATGTCTTTCTTTAAAAACAGCAGTCTTTTTGCAAAATTGAACATTTTTTGTTGTATTGATATGTAGGCTTGACTATAATAGATGTGCCTCTAGCTATCAGGCACACTTCAGCCTACCTACCGGGCAAGCTCGGTGGTCTAGTGGTCAGACATCTGCTCAAGATGGCAGTGGTCAGACATCTGCTCTAGATGGCAAAGATCGTGGGTTTGAATCCCACCTAAGTAATACGCCTGTGGATTTTCTTTTTACAGGACTTGGGTAAGTACTGAGTATACAGTCCTTAACACACATCAGTGTATGGATAGAACACAGATAATAGACAAGACTACTTATCCCAGTATGTTTTCTTCTTCCATAGACTTTCTGCAAGGAAACTGAGAACTAATCTACCTACCCATTTGAAGATGGTCATCTTTGCATTTCTGTAGCAACTGAAGGAGCCAATGTTGCTGGTTGACTATGCACTCCCATCCTGGATCCCCAGGGGCTTCTAGCTCCACCAGATACCTGACCAGGATCAATTGAGAAAGGTTAGACTTATCTCACACTTGGTTCTTCTCAGAACCAACACTTCTTCTGAGAAGAGATTATTACATGGTTGTCAACCGCAAAGTAGGACCTCTAAGTACCTCTTACATCTAGACTAAGAAAAGCTTCAAATCTTACTTAATCAGTTAACGCCGGTTGCCATGTAAGCACTGAAAAAACAATGCCAATTGACTCCCAAAAGTTACTGCTTCGCACCTACGCTTGTTAAAAACTTTGGAGCGCTTGTAGGGCGCTTAGTATGTGCGGGTCAAAATGCAAGTATTTTGACGTGACCCCACTTCAAAAGATCATCCTAATCTAAACTGTGTACAATTAGCTATGTCACAAAATCACAGAAGAATGAGAGGGGACCAGTTACTCTCTGACTTGATGCCTCTTGTGCGGGCTGTCATACTTGAGCGTGAGTGAAGAGTAGATCAGCCACACGCCCAATTAAAATCTCTCATATTTTGAGAGATTTTAATATCACAATTCTAGGGATTATGATCGAGCATGGCATGCTGAGAAAAAATAGCGCGACAAGATGGATCACCCCTGGGAACAAGGTTGGCCTCTAATGCATTCATGTGCCTTGAACTGTGAACATTAAACAATGTGCACAGGCTATTCCAAATTGAATATCTATTCTATAGAAAAAACACATTCTTCAAACAAATGTCATTCAAGACAAAAAGTGTGGCATCTAGTCCCAAAAAGAACATTCCCCAGTTTTGAGAAGTTCCCCTGCAGTCGACAACGAGTCCTCACCTGATGAGTTTCTTCTGCTCATCCAGAGTGGAGGGTAACTCCATAAGTTTCTCTTTCAGTTGAACTCTCAAATCAACGATACGCTTCTCAACTTCTTCATAAACTGGTAGGAACAAAAATCATAAGAAAGCATGTCACTCAGATGGGATCCGTGTCTCAAAAAGAAGAAGAAAAATATCCCTGGGGATGAACTTGATTATCAATACATTCTCCGTTTTTAACAACATTTTTACCAGCTGCCATGCAAAAACAAGCCTGATGCTTTGCTCTTTGAAGGGCAAGGAAGTCTTTCCTTGGTAAAGGGCACCTCAATGAGGGAAATGTACTGGATCATTTCAAGGGGCACCAAGGCAATGACCAGGGGCATGGAGGCAACTGCCTCTGTTGTCTCCATGAAGTACAAGGCCTGTAGTAATTCCAGTGTTGTTGTTTTGTTATAGTATCTTTACCACAAATATATTCAAAAGAGAGAATCAGCTGACCTGCTGGGAATAGCACTCTGCACTTACCCTAAAAATAGGTCATGCAAGTACCTGGATATCAGACATTGTGTCAAATTTCACTGACACTTTCGATCATACATACAATACAGGCTGTATACTGTGCTACAGTGGTCTGGCCCGCCCATGCAGTGATTGCGTGAGTGGAGGAAAGTTTATCTGATATCAGGGTACCCTTTTCAGAAAAAAATGATGTCAATCGTGCAGGGTGCTACTTGTATGCATATAACAAACAATCCATCTAAACAACACATCGAGCAATCCAAAAAACAAGCCTGAAATATACAAATTCCATTTTACAAGTTACCTTTCTTAAAAACGGAAACTTCTGTATCAGAGAAGAGCTGTCTTGCTCTTTCATAGTCATTGATCACCACTTCGTAGTCGCCCTGTAACAATAAACCAAACCAGTGTAAAATCAGAATACCAGAACAAAGGTTGTCTGGACATTTTGTTTCGGAGCATGCACAGAGCATGCAGTCGCCATGATCTGCTTCATTTAACCCACACAAAGACGACAGATGGAATGGAATATTTCACTGATTTTTGCCCATTGTGCAAATTCCAGACCTTTGTCTTTGTCTTTTTGTTCCAATGAAGAGGATTATGTGGTACTAAGAGGCTTCCACCATTGTGTATTCATTGTATTTCAGCTCAATGGAGGTAAGTCCAAGTAAATCCAAGTGAGTTTCCTGACTTGGTTACATATGTAATACTAATCGTAAGCCATGGCACACAGCTGAGGTGTTGTAATTCAAAGTGCATGAATTTGACATTTTCTAGAGAAACCAAATATTTTGGTGCTTCAAAGAGAATCTTTGCTCTCTTGGCTTTTTCAAGTCAAGGTTTCTTTGAGCCAGTGGTACTCAGAAAGAAAAATGATTCTGGCAATTCCAAGAAATATATATCGTCAGGCTGGATGGGAAAAATTTGGAAGAATCCCAGCGGCAACTGGTTATTAATGGTTATAAAATCAATCATTTATACCTGTCAATGGTTATCAGTACAGCAGCTCTTGAGACTACCTTTATGATCAACATGTTCTCCTATTCATGCTGTTTTACACTGTTTAAATTTTGTTTCAATTTGTGCTTATCTTCATAAACAATAAATTGAAATGGCATGTCATGGCCGAGTGGTCAAGCACACTGGACTCAAGCTCTGGTGTTTCTGATCAGCAGAGTATGGGTACGAGTCCTGGTCTTGACACTTGTGTCTGTAAGCGAGACACTTAACCAATTGCTTGGTCCTTCGGATTGGATGTAAAGCTGAGGTCCTGTGTGTTGTGTAATGCACATAAAAGAACCTAGTTACACTTATTGCTGAGAGAAGGGGTTTGCCACGGTGTTTCTGGCAGTGGCTGCTGATTGTGCCGCAGCACCTTGTAAACCCTTGTAAGGTGCTACACAAATGGCTCTCATAATTCAAAAACTTCAAAAACTTGTCTTTAAAAAAAATATTAAAAAATAAGCGCCATGAGTAATAATAATAATAATAACAGAGAATTTGTAAGGCGCACAGTATCTGGAGACCCATTCAAAGGCGCCGGTCAAAGGAAACACTAAACTGTAGTACTGAAAGCGAGATTGAACAAATATGTCTTGAGAGAGCTCTTGAATGAGGAAAGGTTCTTTGAGTTCCTCAACTCATCTGGCAAGGAATTCCAGAGACGTGGTGCACAGCTGGAAAAGGCCCAGTCTCCGTACGATGCCAGACGAGTGTGTGGAACAGAAAGTACCAGTGATGAGGATGATCTGAGGCCAGGTCGCAGGGTCCGGATTTGCAAGAGGTCCTGTATGTATGATGGAGCTAGACCATGAATGGCTTTGTAAGATAGGAGTAGGATTTTGAATTGTATTCGATATTCAACAGGAAGCCAGTGGAGAGTGTGTAGTATAGGTGTTATGTGGTCAGAAGATCTTGTTTTAGTCAGTAAGCGAGCAGAAGCGTTTTGTACTGATTGAAGTCGTTTTAGTGTGTGTTTTGGTAATCCAAATAGTAAGCTATTGCAGAAATCTAATCTAGATGAAATGAATGCATGGATGAGTTGTTCAGCGGTTGATTGTGAAAGTGATGCTCTGACTCCAGCTAAGCGACGAAGATGATAATAAGCAGACTGACACACAGATGTAACCTGTCGGTCAAGATTCATTGACTGGTCAAAGATGACGCCAAGATTACATGCCTCGGAGCAGGAGGCAACTTGTGTATCAGCTATGTGTATGTTTGATATAGAAATTCTTTTTCTGAGATGCGGTGAACAGATGACAAGAAATTGAGTTTTGCTAGCGTTGAATTTGAGTAAGTTGGCAGTCATCCAACTGCGGAAGTTACCTAAGCAATTCTCTAGAATGTGTTGTGTATTCGTGTCATTGTCAGGTATACTGGGAGAAAATGTAGCGTAGATCTGCGTGTCATCCGCGTAGAAGTGGGGTTGTAGGCCGTGATTTCGGGCAATGTTACCAAGAGGAGAGATGTACAGAGTGAAAAGCAGAGGCCCTAGAACAGAGCCCTGTGGTACCCCATGGCTGAGTTTAGTTTCTTTAGATAAGTCACCCGATAGATTAACTGCCTGAGAACGATTGTTTAAGTAAGATTTAAACCAGTCAAGAGCAACACCTTGTACTCCGAATTGATGCTGTAATCTATGCAGTAGGATGTTATGATCAATGGTGTCGAAGGCCGCTGAGAGATCAAGTAGTACCAGGAGAACAGCCCTCTTGTTGTCTACAGCCAGCATGATGTCGTTATGGACCTTGACAAGCGCTGTTTCCACACTGTGGAAACGTGTATATGCCGACTGTAGATCGTCACGTAGACAATGCTGAGTGAGATGGGCGTTCAACCTGGTAGCAACCGTCTTCTCAGCAACCTTCGACAAAAATGGCAAGTTAGATATTGGGCGGTAATTGCTGAGGTTATTAGAGTCAAGAGATTGTTTCTTTATTACAGGAGTGATGAGAGCCTTCTTGAAGTTGTCAGAGAAATGTCCGGTGATGAGGGATTTGTTGATTAATTCAGTTATAGGCCCAATCAATATATCGATATGTTGCTTCACCATGGATGTTGGGATGGGGTCTAGTGAACATGTTTTCGTGGGGGAATTCTTGATGATCCTCATTATCTCCATCTCTGAAGCAGGTACTAGTGTTGTGAGAGGGAGACGATGGGGCACACGATGAAATTCGACATCTGCTTGAGTGGGGTCATTGCTGGGTTCAGATTGGCTAGATATGTCATCTCTGATTTTTGCAATCTTGTTAACAAAGAAATCAGAGAATTTGTTAACCATAGAGGAGGTGTCTGATAATAATGACGATGATGGTAGGACAGGTGTTGCTTTCCTATGTAGGAGGTGATTGATAACTTGGTAGAGCGCTTTTTGGTCACCATCACAGTTGCAAATTTTATCAGAATAATAGGCGGTCTTGTAGCTATCAAATTTAGCTTTAACTAGCGCTCGCTGAGTAATTTGACTGAAATCGCTCATTTCATCGTTCAAAGGCATTTCCTACGATGGAACCAATAATTCTCACAAGAACTTGAGTCTTTGCAGGACACTATATGAAAGGCACATAAATCCCCAAACTAAACAATTCAATGCATTTTCAATAAGCTTCTAGTACTTGTTCTGGTTGTGTGCAGGGGTGAGAGTGGATGAAAATGATTAATCTACGAAACACCGGTGGAGGATTTGGTGACTACCAACCCCACCATAACCCATATCAATGGCAGCATTCTGTGCTTAAATGTAGATGGGGCAAGAACCTTGGTGTAGTCAAAATACAGTACATGTACCGTGTTAAGGCTTTACAAGGGCCTGGATGTTTGTAAATGACGTTTAAAAAAATTACAATAAATAATAAAAACCTTTTTCATTTTAAATTCCTGTGGTTTATCATGGAAATTTGTCACACCTGGGGAGCATGTCAAAAGTCTGAACGTCCTGATTGGACTGGTGGTGCATGCCTCCTGGCATTTCTTGACAGTTAAATTGGACCACGAGATTGTTCCCTCCACAGGTGTTGCAACCAAGTATAACTTCCTCAGATCAAGTCAAGTCACAAGTCATTTTTGTCCAAGTCGAGTCAACTGACAAGTCACCAAAAATAAGCAACTCAAGTCAGAATTGAGTCCACGACACCTACTCGAGTCAACAACATATTACTGGCTAGATTCCCCTACCTGCAGCTTCCTGCAGACTCAGAGAGAACTTAACGGTGTGCAGCGCTTACCAAAGAGCGTTATTGAAAAACATGCTAGGCAAAACATTATCATACCATACGAGGCAGTGTTGTTATATTGATACTCTCACATACTGCAATTGTAGATGGTTAATTAACTTCTATAACCCTCATGCAGTGTACACTCCATTTACTTTTGACACTACAGAAGTTGAAAGATGTTATTTACTACCCTCTTTATAATAAACACATTTTACAAAAGAGTAAGAAACTGTAAAGTACACGTATAAAAACACTTGATATAATTTTTATTTTTAAGTCCAGACATGATACAAGCTAAATCATTGACCATGTGAACAAAATTACCTAAAAGAATAATACACTATGTTAAAAACTACACAAAAATGACCTTCACAAGGAAAAAGGACAAAAGGCATCGTGTTTGTTTTGTTTATCACGTAATAAACCACAAGGGAAACTGACTGGGTAATTATCAATCAATTATTTATAATCGCCAAATTATTTATAATCCTTGTGGTTTATTTCTTAACATTTTAAAGAAGAAGTGGCACCCCCTTAAGGTGCTCACCTTACAATGCTGCTTCCTACGTTGTGTTGTAAACTGGGCTCCCCTTAACAAACATATTGACAAATAAGGGAGACTGTCAACAAAGAGCTAGTTAGCTCAGGTGGTATCGACTTGTAAACCCTGATGTCACAGGTTCAAATCTCGCTCTAGTCAATTTTTCTTCGTTCTCCCCAAAATTGGTTTATTCTGTTTGGTAAATTGTACGGCAAAATTGCAACTAAATCAACCATTACTGTATATTTAATGAGCCTCAATCTTGAAGTACCTCATTCTATTGACCAATCCATTTTAGTTCAATTTCATATGTCATGTACCAGTGTTTTAGCCAACACTGGGATGCTTTTAGACATTTATAGTTATCTATTACATATTTATTATTTCATATTTATCAACGTCACAAACTTTATACATATTTCATTTTCCTGTTGGGATAGAAAGTTAATTCCCATACATGGTGCCTTTAAAAATTATAATAGACCGATCCATTAAGGCCCGCCCCCAAAACATCTTGACCAATCACAGCATTGGCTTCACCACCACAGTACATGTGGGCAGCACAATGTGTCTCTTCTTTAATGCCACACTGCAGGACATGAACATGCATGCTACACATATACATGCTTGTTTACACTTTCCAATATGATTTTATTGTGTCAGACTTTTGGTGGCACAGCCAAGGCTGTGATTGGTCAACAGGTAAAGGGGCAGAGCTTAATAGATCGGTCTGTTGTTTGGTATTTGGGCATGAAGGAAATGTAAATCAATGTGAAATTACTGGAACTTAAACTAGAGAATGTGATAAGCGATGAGGGAGATAGATGTTGTGGGCCAAGTGGTCTAGTGCACTGAATTTAAGCTCTGGTCTTGTCAAAAGAGTGGGTTCATCAGGTTCCAGTTGAGGCACTTAATGTTTCAACCTTGGGATTAGCCCAGGTAGGACGTTAGTCTCCGTTGTACTACACTAACGTCCTGGGTATAAAGGTCTCGCTACATAGCGAAACAATTTATAACTAACTTATTTCATTGTTTTACCTGATTAAATTAGCTGAAACTTCGTCCTAGTGTTCTATGGGTCCTATATTTGCAGACTGGCGGGTTCAAAAGTCTTTAAGATGCATTGAGCACACATTATTGACAAAAATAAACTGAAAATCAGAGCAAAATCAGAAATCGACTCGGCCCGTTTAGGTAGTCTCCGAGTGATACGCACAAGGCACATGTGCTGAGGACGTAGCAATGCCGGGAGAGGGAGCGGTCTACGGTGTGACGATTCGGTTGATCTGCGCGATTGACCGATTGCGCTGCGCTATTGTTTGATCGCGCAAACATATTCATTGCGCGATCGATCGATAAGTGCGCGATAGATCGATAATGTGCGCGAACAGTAGATCGACCAATAGCGCAGCGCAATCGGTCGATCGCGCACAACAAATACATTATATGCATGTACAATGTAAAGCCGCGCCCACATACCGTAATGCGCCTGCGTGTAAATCTACTTGTTGCTAATGCTATGCAGTTTGAGCAAGCGCATTGAATATACCTCATTCAGCGAGTATAACATGTCGCGGACGATTTGTACACGTTGGCGTTTTATTTTACGTTTGATTTTCACCATTTGTGAAACCATGCACTTCAAAAATATTCAAGGAGTAGCTTAGAACATCAGGAATACATGGACGAATTTTCAGCTTCCAAAATCAGGTGAAAATAGGGGAAATCAACTCATGTAATTTCAGTCGCATTGGAAAGAAGCTTTATACCCAGGACGTCAGTGGTAGTACAACGGAGACTGACATCCTACCTGGGTTACCTTGGGATGGGACATGAAGACCAAGGTGGTCCTACTGGTTGTGTAATGCATCACTTTGTAATTCCTTACAACAGACCTAATACTTCATTCTTGTATGGGCAAGGCAGTTATTTCTTAATAAAGGGCACCTCTGTGAGGGGAATTTCAATTTCCACTGGAACATTTCAAAGGGTACCAGGGTGTACACGCTAGTGTACACCACCCTGCCATTGCTTGGATGCTGTCAGTGAAAGGTTTCAACAAAAAAGAAACGGAAAAATCGTTGCCTTTTTAACTTAAGTGAAATAGGTGTCTTGCTCAACGATTTACACAGTTTCCCTGACTGGACAGCATGATGTAATGATGTGAAACACTGACCATAAATATTTGGAACTGAACAGAAACTGAATCCTGAAAACAGCGCAGACAATAGGTGAGTTTTAAGTATGATAGACACAGAACCTGTACGGTTGCAGGTTTAATGCGTTAAATCAGCAAGGTTTTTCTACACTGTTATGTCATGCTGTCCTGTCAGGGAAATTGTGTAATAGTCGTTGAGGAAGACACTTAGTTTACATAAAAAGTAAAACAGACAACATTTGTTCCATGTCTTTGTGTATAAAACCTTGCGCTGCCAGCGTCCCAGCGATCAGTCTGTAAATCAGGGGCATGGAGGCAATTGCCTCTGTGTTATCAGCCCTGCTTACAAGGTGTTAATATAAATAGTCTCATATAATTCAGTCATAAATGGGCATTCCTGTAGTAACATAAATGAGCGCTTTGAGACGCCTGTCAGTTGCATTAATGTGCTATTATTATTACTACATAAGTACTGTTTATTTGATGTTTCTGTGTGCTGATGATTTGTTCTCCACTGTATTAAGGACTAACCTTTACTTCTAATTTTCATCTCAGAGGTTTTGAGCGATTGTCTACCTAAAATACCATACCACTTAATTCCTTGGGTATTGTCACTGGCTTCATTGAAGTAAACACCATTCAAATTTGAGTGGTAGCAGCTATAGTACCACCAGGCTGCATGGTAACTCTGGGCACAGCTGTCGCTGGTCTTAAAGGTCTGGTTATTGTGGTATCCAAGGGAATCTCCTGAAAGATAACACACACAAGTCATAATAGTATCAAGTTCTAAGGTGATTGGGGGTGGGGGAAGTGTAAGGGACCTTGTTAAAATTAGTCCAGGAAAACCAGTGGATAAAAACAGTCCAAGACAAGTTTTATAACCCACTGTTGATTGACCTTGTTTGCAACTGTGTTATTGGAGAAACCATGGGAGAAGTTAGCAGCGTCTGACTTCCTCCTGAGATCAATTGCTTACAAGCCCCAGAGACTTAGATTACTGTCTACTGGAAAACAAGCAGGGGGGGGGGTCTCCACAGGGTTGATTTGTAGATACACCACACACCAATGACCTCCAAACCTCCCAGCTCACTCCAGATAGCAAGTTTGTTTATACTACAATTAATCTGCCAGTCAAACTACAGAGTGCTCAGCGGGATGCATCGGAGAACTGCATTCCATTCAGCAAGAAAAATGTCTACCATGGAAAAAGAATCCGATGGTGATCCAACAAAAATTCCACATTAGATGAACTTATTTGTCCTGAAATAATTTTGACAAGACCCCTAACTTTTAAAATGAATTCGGTTTTCGGAATTCGGAATTCAGGTACTTCAATAGGAAAATATGGTGATATCTTTGCACCATTGCTGGGAACAAAATGGAACAGATGGAGTGGGGAATATTGGTAGGAGGAGTGAAGTGACATTTTCACAATAATAATAATAATAATGGATTTATAGAGTGCCTTTTGCAAGTCTCAAAGCGCTTTACGGTATAACCATTTGTAATAAGGAAGAAAATACAAAATTTTAAATTACACAACAAATTTACATGAATTGGGCAAATTTAAAGCAAAAAGCAACAGATAATATCCACACTAAAAGACCAAGCCTAGACTAAAGTAAATAAATAAAGATACAGGAAAAACAATGACCAAAAAGTGATCAAACAAGACTTTGGGATAAAACGGGATAGAAGAGGGGAGAGGTTACCAGCCTTTCACTCTTAGCCAAATCCTCAGCATCTGACTTTTACAGTAAAAAAGAGCAAGAAGAGTAATTGAAAAAAACATAACCTGTTAAGTAGATTAGCCAATTATAAACAAATGACTTAAAAATATCTAAGGATTCTTCATGATGGATGTTCACAGGGAGACTGTTCCAAAGTTGTGCTGCAGATTGACAATACGATCTGTCACCGTAGAATTTTGTGGAGGATCGTGCACTAATTAAGTTTTGTTCCTTTACTGGATGGACTGCACTCTATAATTATGCCTCAAATTATATGTTGTCCTTCCTTGGTCAGCACTACATCAATATGTCCGCTTACTGAAATGATGTGGTCATAGTGACAATAATAAAACCATGCATCCTAAAGCTAACCAATAGACCTGGGTTCGTAATTAAATTAAATCCAATATCCATAACAAATAAATTTTAACTGGTTGGTTACCGTTAAAGTTTTTAACAGAATATTCACATAATTTCTTACCTGCAGTTCCTGAGTAATGTTCCGCAGTAAGCCTGTAGTTGTCGCTCACATTGGCGATGCTGAACGATGCATAGACAGCGTATGCAGTAACGTTCTCAAAGTTTGAGAGATCAACGCGAAGTTCATACTCGCCCTGAGCAGTCAGACGGTGCAAGTTGTCGTTACCGAGCCAAAACTCTCCCTCTAGATCTCCAAAGCCCTGGCTGTAGTTAGCAAAGTCCAAATAGAAATCAACACTGCCATCCTTGCGTCGCTGAAACACCTATTAAATAAGCATAATTTTGTTATGAATATTGCTGTTAGTTTATGTAAAAAAAACTACTTCAAAGAAATATTAGTCAGAAAGAAGTCCAACTTACTGTCCATCCCCCGCCGTCTGTCTCCATGTCACAATACACCTGGAAAGCCTCACCGGTGTCTTGAGGTTGAACCATGTACACTCCACTCTCCCTTACACCCTTCAACAGAGCCTCTGAACAATCCTTGGGGTACACTGAAATAACATGCAAAACCTGAAAACTATAATTTTGTACAACAACAACACTACAAGCTTATTACATTAAAAACTAGGGTGAGAACATTTTGGGATGAACAAAGAACAGTTGAGTAGAATGTGATTTGAACCTGCGTCGTCCAGTTTAACGTACCGATGCTCTACTAACTGAGCTATCTAACCCTAATGTTGGCAGTCTCCCTATCTTTGTAAACAAATTGAATAGAATAAGGCCATTATTACATATTTATATGATTACAGCATTTAAGAATCATTAGTTCTAAAGTTTAAGGACTAACACAACAATGATAAGATTTTATTGGAGTGATTAAAAAAGACTTTGTGTGTTAAGTAAACAGACCAAAATACTAGTTCACAGAGGGCCAAACTTGACGTATCATAGTGTCAACACCAATACAATTGCTGGCAACTTTTAAGATACCTAATGGAAAAAACTTTTATTCTCAAGTTCTTGGGGTGCCAACATTTTTTAATAAAAACCCCCTTTTTGTTGTTGATTTGGTAATGCCATTAACTCTACACCCACCAAATTTCTTTTTACATTACACTTTACACTAGCAAAAACAATAATTAATCAATAAAAGTTACGACACACAAAATACAGCTACGACTTGCAGATTAAAATATAGAAATAAAAAAATGATGAAAAACAAATCAACAACCAAACCAGTGAGTGGCAAGGAGAAACAGGTAAATAAGTGATTAACCCTGGAAGGGACAAGAATGGAAGAGTCCCAGTGACAACTGGTTAAAACAGAAACAGAAAATTTGACAAGTATCTGAGTTAAAAAAATATATATATACATGTACAGTTTTTTATTTTGTAAAGGTTGAAGTAATTTTTCTTACCTTGTAGTAGAAATTTAGCTATGGAAGTAACTGCTGCTGTCAGCATTTTTAATTGTTGTTTTATGTCCATAAGCTCAGAGGAGACTTTTTCTTGCAGGTCTTCTACTTGACGTCTGGTGTTTTCTTGTTCAGAAGAAACGATGTCTTCGAGAATCGAAGAGTTGCAGCCGGCCCCAGAGTTCATGGGAACAGCGCGCGCGCAGATGGGCGGATTGATGGTGATATGTGGCTGGCACACGCATCCTGAAGAATCGCCTGTCGTATAAGAGCTGATGCTACGCTCAGTTTGAGATTCCACATGCATGAAAAAGCCTGCTAGACCTATGCACAGAATGGTGGTAAAATATGTCTGCCTCATGTTGGTACAACTTTGTGGCCACTGATTTTGCAGTAATTTTCAGAGGAACAGAAAGCTTTAACTGCTGTGTGTAGAGTATCACAAACAACAATGATGCAGCTTGGAATATTTTCTTTTTGACAGGCTACAAAACATGTAAACTTTGTACAAATCCCAGATCAGTATTCTCATGGTAAAACCTAATTTTCAAGGCTTTAAATTGAACTTCCTGACACAATTTCTTACCAGGATTTCCTCTTTCAGAAATTTTAAGTCGTAAACGGACATGATTCAGGAAGTTAAATGCATGTTGTTAAAAGGTACTGGAAGCTAACAGTTACCATGAAGACATTACCCACATCCACAGAAGATCAAATGTTACAGCCAGATACAGCTGACTGTAGGGGATTCCAGAATAATGGTAGTTAGCGCCACATCAAAAGATAATCCTGGACCTCAGTAAATGCAATAATTTTCACTCTGAATCAAAACAATATCTTTGATTTGTGTGGGTTTTTTTATATTTGCTTTTATTAAACTAATAAAAAATCTTGTTGATATGGCCAATAAAAACTTTGAGTTGGTCATTTTAACAATGTATAGTATTGATGTGCATGTTTAGTGACAAAACGGGCGTCATAATTTGTGGCTTACTTTGGTAGCTTTTAAGAGCAACATCAGATTTTATACAATAGACTAAGTTTTCGCGAGAATCTTGACATAGCAGCTGCATTGTGTATTGTGGCAATTGTTTTTTGTGCTGTTTTAATAAATTTCATCCATTGAATATGGTTTAAATAAATAAAGGCTTGATTTACAAATTGTACATTGTAAACAATTTTGGGAATCTTGGAATTGTATATATTTTTTAAAGGTGACCTTAATTTCTGCTTCACTTTTGAAACCTTCAAGCCCATGCAATCAAAGGCAATTGTCATGATCCTTGATGTACAGACATTCAAACTCATTCAAGCTCCTACATTTAGTAGTACGGTACCCAAACCGGGCAATGACGTTGGACGTCATTGTCCCGGCAACTCCGTATGCAACGTCTTACAAAATCCATGCGACACAAGGTCTGTTTTTCGCGCTAAGTAATGAAGCACTTATCCCAATTTAAAGTAATGACCTAACTTCGGTTTGTTAGTGCAGTCAAACATGGTTTGTGTAACACAGTCAGTGTCATTTCACAATTTGACACTTTGAACCCAGAGTTCGAGGCTGAGCAATATTTCTTCATTTTTCTCAGAAGTTTTCCAGATTTTATTATAATTTTGTTTATTACATTGTAAGTTTCCCATGTAATCATTCCACTAATATGTATTGGGGGTGGAAAAAGGTGATATAACAAAATTAAAAATCACACAAAATTGCACCTGTGTTAATCTGCCACAGCCGATGGCTCAGAGGTGCACAGAAGCTTGATGATGACCTTTTCGTTGTGAGACTTACACCGTCTATACGATAGGCGATGTTACCATTAATTATTATACAAATACTGAATAATTATGATTGCAATGGTGAGAATGTTTTCATTAGTTGAAAGATGGAATGTATCATTTAATGAGGTGAAGCTGAGTTGAATGGAACATTGCATCTTTTAACATAACATTAATTTTTTGTTTCATACAACATCCAAGGAGATCTTTGTCATTTGATTAGAGGATAAAACTATAAAAAATAAACAAAAATTGTAAGAATAATCATCGATTTTTTTATGGCATCGACTATGACGGTGTTTTATACTGCTGTGTATAATGCATGGTGTGGTCTAGCTAGCGTACAATAGTAAAAAAACATGGAACAAAAATGCATGGTTTATGACGTGTAACAATTTGGTTAACGAATGCCATTTGACCAACAATCCTGAAATCAAATGACAATGATCTACTTGGGTGTTATATTCTAACAAACCACATGTCATTTATTTATTAATTCTGGTTGTGAAGCCAAGGATTCTCAGTAAAGCAAACTTAATCACTACTTGTATCCTGTTGGTAAGTGTGACATAATTCCACTGTAAGCCACGCCCACTTTACTCAAACTGGCTCCATGGATTGCAAGCAGTGCATAGGAACTGCATTGAACTAGTTTTTGTATGAGGATTTATGTATCAAAGTAAAGTTTAATAATTGGAATTGGCTTGTGACATATGTTCTTCAAAGACTTTTAAGTTTGTGTCAAAAGAAACGCCTTTGAACAATTGGTATGTGTGATTTTTGGTAAAATTATCACAAACGTAAGCCAGCTTTGGAACCAGCAATCTTTGGATATTCAAAGTTGTTGAAAAACTTTGATTGATTTTTAATCAACAGGGTGCACTTCGGACGAAATAATTTTGCAGGATGCTTACTACCATTACTATCTTTATAACAAGTAGTCTTTCAGATATATATTACACTATAAAGAGTATGCACAGCCGTTTTTGTACAGTAAACTTACGACCATTTTGACCTCATTGAGGGCGCTGTTGTACATATCTCTATGGGACCCATTTCATCAGACGCATAAGGTCTATTTCTATTTGGGGTCATTACCAAAGTATGCTATGTTTTATGATTATTAATTTCTTTTAAATAATGATGTTTCTTGCGGGATAAGATCAGCTGGGAGAAAACTTAAGATATCTGTTCTAGAATACTGAAGGTCATTGGTTCAAATTGCACCGGAGGTAACTATTGATCCAAGTGCTGAAATCAATTAAAATTTTTACACGAGTCAAGTCAAGTCGCCACTCACAAAAATAAGGGACTCAAGTCCTGAAACAAAGAAACATGAGCATATTACACCTGTGCTAATGCAATTGCATTGGCTACCTGTGAGATACAGAATCATCTTCAAGGTCAGTCTGCTTGTTTTCAAATGTCAGCATGGCCAAGCACCAGACTACCTTTGAGAACTGCTCCTTACTTGCAAACCAGTTAGGACCACAAGGTTGTCTGTGAATGGATCCAGGTTGATGTGCCCACAGACTAAGTTGGCCTCTGCTGGAGACAGAATGTTTTTAGCTGTTGGCCCACTGCACAGGAACCAGCTGAACATCAACCTCAGGGAAGCTCAGACTCTTAGCGCATTAAAATCTGGCCTAAAAACATATTGGTTTTGAAAAAGTATTTGGTGCTGTGTAAGCTCTCTTTGCTTAAGCAATTTTTTATAATCCTGATTGATTCATAATTGTTTTTAGTTGGGTTGGGTTGCTTTGTACTGTTTTGATGAATGTTTTTGATTAACCTATTGATTAATATTGTTTTCTTAATTGCCCTTCCCTTTTTAGGCTGATTTGTTTTTAGACACCTCTGTGTGACTTTTTGGTCAAGTTTGGGAGGGGAGGCAGCTGTTTTCTTTTATCTTGGTTTTAGAATGCTTATCCTGTTTCGGTGGGGCTGGGGTGGGGTTGTATATCTGTTTATTCTTGGTATATTTTTAATTACATACAACTGTTTTATTATTATTTTTCTAATGCAGGATTTGATTTTATTCTTTTTGTACTATCAACCTAGTTTTAAAAACGTTAGTTAGCATTCTGTATACATACATATTTTAAGGAATTTGGATTGATTGATTTTTTTATATTGTTTATTTATTGCATCTGGTTTTCTACTACGATATTTTTAAGTGTGGCATTTTGGCCAGGCTGGGGAGGATGTTATCGTTTTCTTTTGTCCGGGGGTGTCTGCAAGTGTCTGATTGATTATCTTGATTTTAGAATGTATTTTTACTTAATTTCATCCTGTATTCTGAGTTTATTTGTAATTTTCATTGTATATGGTTTAGATTGCCATTTTTTTTTTGGAGAATTTTAAATAGTTTAAATAATTTCTTTAATCTTTTACATACCCCTATTTTATTTATATACCCCGGTTGAATGTAAAGCGCCAGGGAGAACTTTTGTAAAAATGGATTCGGCGCTATATAAATTTCCATTATTATTATTGTTATTATTATTTAATTTTTATTATTAAGTCTGAGACACCGACTTGCGTCAAAATTAGGTTTTATTTTGGTATTACAAAATGGCTGCTTGTAAAATTGTCTGCATAATAGGCAAGTATAACGATCGATTTCAACCAATCTGACAATTGTAACTCCCCAGTAGCCTGTGTTCTTTTTCACAAGACTCTGAAAGCATCGAGTGCTTATCATGCATCACCGAAACTTATATTCTTTATCCCCACAATGATTTCATCTATTAAAACATTACTCAAAATACTAAAAGAAAACATACTTTTGTGTAAGTGGTGAGATGAAACAGGAGACTTGGAAAAACAGAGTAAAAAACCCGGACAATATTAATAACAGGCCCGTTTATCTTTTCACCAGTGATCACACAACCAGCTGTGAGTGATTGCTTAAGGTTGAACGCTCTCACAGAACATTCTAAATGGAACAATCTTAGAGGAAGGCTTGTTTGACACAGCTGCTCTCAGTCTCCAGTAAACCACAGGCACGTCTTAACAAGATGGATCTACTGAGGCTAGAACATGCCCGACTTGATGACACGCTCCCTCATGAACAGGATAGGAATGACAGGACTGAACATAAGTGACAATATCTATTGACCCCTTGCAAACGTGATTACTGCTGCAACGCTCACCATTGTGGGAGTCAACTCGTAAACATGTAAATGCCCCATTGCCTAAAATAGGGTGCATTTTAAAAATACATTCAGCTATTTCTATTTGATGTATAAATTGCCTCACACCCAAAATGTCTTACCTTTTTGATGTTGCGCTCGATTGTGATTGGTAGATGGAAGAGAAACTTGAAGCGATTGAGAACGTTGAGGGCATTCCTTGTGGAATCAGCACGGTCCTTACGATGGAGGACACTCTTGAAGATACGTTGGGCATTCTCGTTGCATTCTGAATAAAGTTGTGAAAAATGAAAACAATGTTAAGGGAAAGAACAATGAGAAAGCTGGTGATACAACTGCCAAAGCAAAGCAAAGCAAAGTTTTTATTTTCTACAAGACTTACGGATGAGGGATTCTTCAAGTTTCTCCAGCGTGTATCCCCGGGGTGTCACCTCCTCCCCTTCTTCCTGATCCTCTTCAACATCCGGAAGAGGAACACCAAGAGGCTCATGGGTCACAAGACTGTCATGAATTGCTGTGATAGTTTAGAAAACAAGGCATTTCAATGATTGAAAACATAAACATTGATTAAAACCCTTTACATGTTATTTCTTCAAAATACAGTGTGAAACTTCACCAAGTGAGGGTGGGTAGAGGTTGCACCATGGAGATGAAGTATGTAAGGGTATAAACCATGCAAGTTGACCTCAAGAATGAACAAGCCTTATCAACAAAAACAAAAAAATGACTAAGAGGCTCCTCAAACTACAACTAAAATTGATTGATGCAATCGATTTTTCTTTGAATATTTTGTTCACATTTTGTTCACAAAATTCTTCTTCTTTTTTTTAAATAAAACATAACTTTCAGTTAAAAAGCATTGCAAACTTGCTGTTGGTTGCTTTAAAATAGGGCCATGTATGAATTAGCGGCTAAGGCTCTGGCTGGTGCTTAGTCACCGCATCATCATACATTAAAGAAAAGACAGCCCTTGGCAACACCCTTCACAACAGCCGTAGCCGTAGCCGTAGCCGTAGCCGTAGCCGCCAATTCAGAAGTGACTCAAGTGCTGTTGTGATGAGAATAGAAATCTTTACATCTAACTTGAAATCATGCCCAACTTCGAGTAAGTATTTTGCTGAATGATACAAGGAACATCAGTTGGGTAAAAATTTTAAATTGGTTGTTGCAAAAACAACAGACCGGAAGTTAAGGTCAAATATTTTTTTTTACTTAGTTAGTTTTGTTAATCGTTTATATTTTATACAGTGTGTATTACTAAACAGTCTGTAGGGTGTTTGTAGCCAGCAACTGTTGTGAGACAATGAATTGAACAGAACAAACAAGTTCCCAAAGGTTCCAGGAAGTTCAGTTCTTTGGAAACTTGCACGGTCTATATATTCCTAGGAATTACACTGGCTATGAAAATCACTGGTGGCAGAGCCATGTACAGACTCCTTGCACTGATGTCACAAGCAGCTACTGTCTGCATATGGTCTGCCTTTTTGGGGGTCAAATTTCTTGTATAGATATGGTGCCTGTCTAACCACGTACACGTTGAATTGAATGTGTACTGTACAGCAACGTACGGGGAATCCAACTCCCAAAATGGCACAACCAAGAATTATCGTTGATGGTGAAATCGGGTGAATTGGGTCAAAGAGAGACTTGGAATCGATAGGTGGTAGCTGACTTCTCAGGTAAACTGTCATAGACTACTTCACAAATACTCAGTGTGCATGCGTAGCCAGGGAATGAGTTGCATGTAGGTCTTGTTAGCAACAAAGTATGGTCACTAACTAACCAGCATACACCTCATTCCACGGATAACACACGCGTACTGAGAATTTGCAAAGTTGTCTACTGATTATGTAGTTATGAGCATGTACACATTTTGGAGAAATATGGATATAACTGGCAAGTCTGCTGCCATCTAGTGTCCTGAAAAGTCTTCCATTAAAAGAGACAGAGAGAAAGAGAGAGTTGTGACAGATGACCTTCTAAATGTCCACTGCTATGTGTATTTTGTATGGTATTTCCATCGTGTAACATAACTGGAACACAAGTCCAATGGAGCCACAACGTTCTCCATACACAGCACTGGCTGATATTAATGTACCCACTGGATGTTATAATCAGTATAGACCGATCCATTTTAGTCTGTACACGCTAATGCTGTGCAATGCCCTGCCATTTCTGGGATGCTGTCAGTGCAAGGTTTTGTACAAAAAGACACAAAAACCTATCGTCTTTTGAACTTTTTATAAGAATGCTCAACGATTTACACAATTTCAGTGACAGGACAGCATGATGTTGTAGAAAACTGACCACAAATATTTGCAACTGAACAGAAACTGAATCCTAAAAATGGCGCAAACAATAGGTCCGTTTTAAGTGTGATAGAAACGGAAACTGCACAGTCGCACGTTTAGTGCGTTACATCGGCAGTTTTTGGTCAGAATTTCAGCATTCACTTTTTGTGGAGTTACAAATATTTAACAAGTATGTTCTACATCATTAGGTCATGCTGTCCTGTCAGGAAAATTGTGTAAATTTTTAAGGAAGACATTTATTTTGCATAAAAAAAAATTAAAAACAGACATGCCTTTATGTACAAAACCTTGCACTGCTAGCGTCCCAGCAATGGTAGCGCCACACAACTACAGACTGAAATGGATCGTACTCTGATCATCTTCATGAGTATACCACACTCTGGTGCTGCAAACTTTGTCAGTACTTGGTGAAAGAACAAAACGACGGCATCCATGAGTGAGTCATTTCAATTTGCATCACCATTTTTTTACGATTGTTTATGAAGCTCCATGCCTAAACCAGGCACTTCTGGACAAAACTCAAAACTGGGTTTATTTGCTCAACAAATAGCTTAAAATAAGAGCTTTTAACATTTAATAAGGGTCTATGACATAAGTGTTTCTCAACATATACAATGTTTAAGACATCTTAAAATTGGGTTTATTTGCTCATCAAAGAAATGAGAATAAAAGCTTTCAAAGAACACTGCTAATTAAGGACTATACGGTAAGTATTTGTCAACATACAGATTGTTTAAGACATCACATCACATTGAAATCAAGGCTGATGTTTCGGTTGACTTCACTTTTAATGCTATTTCACTATTTCAGTGAAGTGCCTGATTTTGATGTGGGGGCGTCACATTTATTGAATGTGGAGACTAAAACTTGGTGGGTTATTTTACTCAAAAATGGTAAAAATGTTTGTGACAAATGTTTTCTTAAAGTGCAAAGATGACAGTTGCTCATGAAAATGTTTGAAAAAGACACAGCATTTAACGGCAAGTGTGGTGCTTTAGCCAATAACACATGTAAGCATCAAGTGTGACATGTATGCTTGAAAACGTGGTCTACATGGGCATCTTCTCAAAACTATTCCGGAATAATCAAACCCGCAAGATATCCCCAAGCAGTCCTATTATATTGTGGATAAGTTTGAGGAGAAATCATTGCAACAAAACCAGGCAATTTGTTTACAAGATGAATAAACCACATACCCTTGAGATTCTTATCTATTGGAAACCAGCAGGTAGTCCAGGTTAGGCGCTTTCAATGACTTTGCAGAAGTAATAAGACTAAAGAATGTCCTTGAGCAACCAATCAGACATGAAAAAATCCATCTGCAACTTATCCTCAATGATTTGCCCTTTTTTGATAAACTTTGCTGCAACTTATCTTGGAAGAGTTTTGAGAAGAAATCTAAAGCAATACATGTATATCAACAATTTAGGGAAAAGATGTAAAGAGAAAACTCAGCAGTGAACGATTTCCCTTGTAATGTATAGCATAGCAAAATGCTACACAAAATGTATCAGTTGTCACTCAAAAACCACCATTTGCTAACTCAGTAAAAGCATTTAGTGTGCACAAAAGATGTTCAGTCTAAATGGGTCCCTGTTCAGCTTTCTTGTAAACCAGATGATAGTCTCAAATTGTCACTGTTGTCTGAAGAGGAACTCTTTGCTCTTAAGTGAGTAGACAGCATTGTTTGTAACATGTATGATAATGTAAGTTTAGTGCAAATGAGTCATGAAATAATATCTGGAAATGTTCAGAATACAGTATTGTGTCAAAAAAAGCTTTAGTCAGTTAAAATCTGAAGAGACATTTGAACCCCACTAAATGCTCTCTTGTATTATTATTGTAACACTTCCAGACTTGGATGACTTTTTAATGCCTGTTTGTCTTGAGGATGGAATAGCCTTCGATGTGGTTGGTCATGTACACTGTCCTTGTAGACAGACAAATGTGAATCACGTTACACCGGCCATTTGACTAGGGTCACAGAACTCAGTTCACACTACTCAGGTTACAATAACATGACTGGGGTCACATGACTCGGGTCACATGAGTTAGTCACATGACTTAGGTAACATAACCGAGGTCAAATGTTAACGTGAGTGAATCTGATAATGAATCATGAGTCATGAGTTTGTGCTGTGACTCTGGATATGTCTTGAAACATTTGGGCATTGTCCTACCAGTAGACTCATTAAGGGTCTGTGGGTTATTACTCCCCATTTCCGTGCTGGATCTTGCCTTCCAGCGTTTCTGACGTTGTGAGGGTAGGTGGCTAGCAAAGGCTGTAGTTAACAAGTGTTAGTGTTAGTGGTAGTGGTACTACAATGTTACATAGTGTAATGCAGCTATAAACCTCTCACAGTAGTGGATCCAGGGGGTGTGGGGGTGCCTGAACACCCATATCACTGATAAATCAATTGTGCTACCCAACACAAAAAATACACATATTCTTCTTAAATAAAGAAAGAGTTTAAAATATCTTATGTACATGTAAAAGGGCAAATTTGTGCCAATGCAATTAATTTGTAATACCCGAGGTCCCCCATACAAATAGGTGGTTCATGCTTGTAAACAAAAGAAAGGTCTATTACGACTATTCCTATATTAGGTTCCACACAGAACTACAAAATGATACAACCTGATAACAGTCATTGGTAAAAGGTTACAATGAGAAGCCATAGGAGTAAACTAAGGCCTAGAGCAAACGTGTTAACCAGTTGCCGCTGAAATTCTTCCATGTTTTCTCGTTCAGCCTGACGGGATCATTTTCTCAGAATTGTCAGAATCATTTTTCTTTGAGAGTACCGATGACATAAAGAAAACCATGACTTGACACCAAGCCTGGAAAACAAAGATTTGTTTTTATTGTGCCGTCAATTTTGTTTCCTCTATCGAGAAAATGTCAAATTCATGCACCATGAATTGCAAAACCTCAGCCTTGTGCCATGGCTTACGATTGGTACTAAATCCAGAACCAGGGCTAGATACCTGGTTCACTCTGACTTACCTCCATTGAGCCAAAATACACGGAATGAACTATGGTGGAAGTCTCTCTATGTCTATCTTGGAACAAAAGGACACAGGTCTGGAATCGAGAATTACACAATGACGCCTACACAATAGTAAAAAATTTGCACAGCATGTGCGTGCCCTGTGCACACTCAGCAATGGAATGTCCAGGCTACCTTTGTTCTGGTATTCCGATTTCACACAATCCCGTGTTTTAACAATGCACGTTTGCTTGCTCTAAAAATATTTTTTGTGGATACACGTCAGTCGGTGCCAACTGGTTAATACAACCAATACATGAATGAGGTAAAACAGTGTTCAACTCAAAGAACAACACTAACAGTACAGTGCACTACATTATTGCAGTGGGACTCGTAAATGCTACCAAATACATCAAATAAATCATTGTTTTCAGAGCCAAACAAACCATGCCAATCTTATCAGAACCCAAAGATTTGGTAAAAGATTCCAATGGATGTGTGAATGTCTCTAGTAGTCAGACCACATAGGGGTTAGGGGTTAGGGTTAGGGGTTAGGGGTTAGGGGTTAAGGGTCAGGGGTTAGGGGTTAGGGGTCAGGGGTTTGGGGTTAGGGGTCAGGGGTGAGAGGCTTTACCTGCTAGTATGTCCTGGCAGTTCATGAAGGTTCCTAGGTTGGATTTGATGAATGTCTGAGGGCCTTCAGTCTTCAGACTGGAGGATTGTTTCTGGACATGGGCAAGCCCTTTCTTTAGGTCGTCAAAGCTGTTAATGGAACAACAATCATCATAAAAGGTACAGCAATGTAACCTTTGTTTACAAAAAGAGTGACCTTGTACATTCCAGGACCTTTCTAGCAGGTGTGATACTACACTGGTCATTTTAGAAAAATTTACATTTTTTTGTCATAATTTCCACATAAATTCAAGAGTTATAAAAATAACAACTTTTTTTATTACTATTTTTTTGTGTGCATTTCGCCCATCACAAGGCCCAAAGGCCACTCGAGATGTGGGCTACTTTTTGAAGGTATAGCTTATACAGCACGTAATGTGTTGAGCTGGGCGATTCCATTATTGATGGGTGAGCTCAACACAGACTAAAATGCAGTTGTGCATCAACCTTGGATCACTATTCTCTCCAGTATTGTGGAGATCAATGGGGGTACAATCATGCAGTGTGATCTTTACAATGGAAGTCCCATGCACATAAGTTTAGAAATAAAGCACGTTTACATGAATTCGCCGCTCCGCTATTATTATTTTATTAACCACAGCGGTGGACATTCAATAAAAAGTTTTTTTTGTTTTTCTTCTCTATTTTTATCATTACCAACTCATATTTATTACATCGTTGGTAAAATTGTTGCTGGGACGGCTTTTTAATCGTATTTTATTGAAGTATTATCATAGAGTCTTATTGATGACTCAAAATCGTAAATGCTACGCCCAAATTGTGTATGTTGGCATCTCTGCTTTGAATAATTTTCAAATGCAAATTGAACCTATGCAATAGTGTTTACCTTGTGGAACTATGGTTTTCAATGAGGTACCACACTGGCTCAAAGTTCTTATGAGCTAGGTTACTGCTACCTGTGAGAGAAAAGTGACACCAACGTAAGACAGGAACAAAAATGAAACAAGCTGTAACTCAGAGTTGAACCTTGCGTAACTCAGACCCTGTGTTGTTTCCACTCTAATCAGCCACTTTGCTCATTTTGACAAATCATACCTTTGCTATTTTTATCTTGACGTCTTTGAAACATGAACTAAAAAATTGATGTGTACATAGAATTACTAGATATTGACCAAGAAGACGATCATTTTTATAAAGCACACAAAAAAAAAGAATTTCACAGAGATCACAATGCCAGCAGTCCTTGTCTCAATCTTGTTAGCCCATACATGTCCCCAAAAGATTTCCGATTTTCAACCCTTTTCAGATGAAGAGTGGTCTTGGCTTGTTCCGTTTACAATGACATTTCATGTCTGTGCACTTTGCTTTAATCATTTCCATGTCATGCTGATAATGACAAAGGAAAACAATTTGAGCTATCATAAATTATTGTGAACAATAACTCGTTCAAATATTTACCCATTGGAAACATAGAGGTCAGTTCTTCATCAGATAACACACTGTTAACAAAAAAAGAACGAAATGAATGTTAAAACTTCACTTGACTACACTCAATCAGTAACTTGGTTGGTGAGTTTGTTTTCGCTACCGAGAAAATGTCAAATTCATGCAACATGACTTGCAAAACCTCAGCCGTAAGCTACGGCACAGTATTGGTACTAAACATGTGTGCGTGCTCTGTGCACTCTCAGTAGTGGAATGTCCAGGTGACCTTTATGTCATTATTCCAGTTTTACACAATGGTATGTTTCAGCGTTGCCCGTTTGCTGGCTTCAAAAAGTCTTTCGTTGATACACGTCAGCCGGTGCCAACTGGTTAAACACATTACACAGTGAGTCATTATTATTGAATTGTCAAACACAAGAACACCGGACTTGTTCACTAAAATCAAGTCCTCGGGCCTACGGTCCAGTGTTAAATTTGAGCCAGTGTAAATAACTTTTGTTGCACTTAACCTTTGGTTCAGTATTAAAAATGACCTTGGAAAGTTTGTGCACTCTGATTTGTAGAAGATTGGTCACGTAAGGGTGTATTTACATGCGATATAAAGACCAGCTTGGTGAAAGCGAATAAATGGCCCCTAAAGGAGCATACTGTTGTGTATAAGCTTGTAGGCACTGTTGTGTGGTGAAATACCAAATCAACTGTTTTCTTTGTGCATATTTTTGTTGTTTATTTTGGCAAGATATTTTGGTGCCACTTAAACGCACATACTATGCGTATGGCTGAACATGGAGACAATGTATCAATTCATGGTAGCTGGTATGCACATGAAACCAATGTAATGCAAAGCCGAACACCAACCAAAGTACTTTCGTATATGGTATTATATATAAAGGCTCATAGTCTGGTTTTTGAAAATATGCATAAATCGTTAATTATGTGTAAGAGATTAGGTGCCACGCAAAAATTGAACAGCTTTAACAATTGCAATGGCCACTAAACATGAGTAGAATTTTTTTTAAATATCGGTGCTAGAAAAAATCACAAATTCTGATGTTTTTACCATTTTCAGTTAAAGAAATTTATTAATAGGCATAACAGTGTGATGACCCGGTCTTCACTGCATAGTAATGGTTGGTGGCTGGCCGCTGTTAATGAGTAATGAACCTCGCCTTCGGCTCGGTCCACTAACAGCCATTACCACACAGTGAAGACCAGGTCATCACACTGTTATTGACCAACAAAAAGTGTTCAGGATACAAGTTTGTTGTAAAATTGTGATGACATGAAGAAAAAGAAAACAAAACAAAAATGAAAATCTTAAAAAAGAAAGAGAAAACTTTGGCTTACGAAGCACTTTCGACGGACAATCCCAGTGGGTCCTCTGGGCCACCCTGAAGGGGAGATGAGGGTCTATGGATAGTGGTTAGGTGGCGCTCAAAGAAAGCAGACTCATCAATCCAGATTGGACACTCTTGCAAAGGATCTGTTAAAAAAAAGGGTTTAAATAAGACAAATTAATCCAATTCCCTCTATATCCTCTTTGCTAAAATGAAGGACTCAGGAAGATTGAAGGCATAAATAACGATTGCTTCTCACTAGGTCAGGCATTCCAATCTTATCTATTAGTTCTAACAATTTGGTGTGGAGTGACACAGAAGAGGATATTAGAAGATTAAAAACACCTGTCGGCAAAAAGGCTTAGGTAATACCTAAGGGTCAAATAATTTAAGGGTTTGTATCACAGTGGATTAATATGACAGCTCAAATGAGTTTTAAAATGAGGGTAGGAAGAAAAGATTGCAGGTGATACTAGTCAGACTTGACACTTCGTTCTTGTAAGAGTAACAGCAAGCCATTTTTTCCTTAATAAAGGGCACACTCTGTGAAGGAAATTTAAATTTCTACTGGAGCATTTCATGGGGCATCAAGGCATTGATAAGAGGCATGGAGGCAATCAACACGGTAAGTCCTGGGCATGATTGTGGGTTTGTTCTAAAACCCCCTTGACCCCCGACCCATGACACCCTCGACCGCTTAACAGTACTATTTCGCAATGCCATGCCTTGTCTCTTGGTCCGGCCCAATCCACAATCAGATTGTATCCCAATTGGGAACCTATGTTTATCGCCTGAGTGCGATTAAGGTTAACTTGCCTTCTGCGGGCGATGATTGCTGTGTGACCTTAGGTTGTACTATTTAGCATCATAGCACTGTTAAGCAGTCGAGGGGGGTTGAGGGGGTTTTACAACAACCCCATATTTGGACATTGGGACCCGTTTTAATAAGGGATAATAAATTTGACTTTGAAGTTATAATACGGTCAATTTAACATGAATAAAGGGAGAAAACTGACAAAATTTTCGCACCATCTGTCTTCTTTGTGTGGGTAAAATGAAACAGTAAGTGCATGCTCTGTGCACAGTCCATAGTGAAATATGTCCGGGTGACCTTTGTTCCGGGCTTAGAATTTCACACAAATATACAAAGCTCACGTCACCCATTTGCTGGCTCAGAAAATAATGGTGTGTACAGGTCATCCGGCGTTAACTGGTAAAGGGTCAAGGGCTCATACTCAGATACATGCAGATAATGCTATGTCTGCAAACTGAGAAACAAGAAGATCCAGTTACTTACTTGGTAGAAACTGAACACTTCGGAATTTAACAGTGCATGTCCCTTCCCCAGCTGATTTGGTTGTGACGATGACATCACCAGTTCCTCTGCAGTTTGTAGTACGACATATAATCTTACTTGGGGAGATCCACTCGGCCAGTAGCACACAGTTCACTCCACAGATGGTCAGACCTTCAAGGGTGTGCATAACATGGGTAAGATCGAAAATACACATGTCTACAGATCTGCACATACCTTACATGATATAAAGATGGTCACGGTGGAAAACTCCCCTTGAAACATATTTGCTTGAAATACTATAGTTTTTGAGAAATTGGTAAAACAGTTACATGTAGTTTTCATCTCGCAAGACAAAACTGGATGATAAAGACATAGCTGGAGCTGTGAAGGCATGTTCTGCGTTCATTATAGCCACATGCGTGTTGGCGCACTAGCTTATGCAGTCGCTAATCAATACATAGCGGTACTCAATGTAAAGTCTATTAATACACGCGCGTACGCGAAACCGTTGAGCGTCGACCCTTCGCGAAATGGACCCTGAAGGCATGGTAAGAATCGAAAAACAGAAAAGTTTCTTGAATTTTTCTACATTATTACACTTTTCAACAAAAAGGGCATTTATGAATGGGAATAAAAGAGTGGTGAACGAGGTTTTAAACGGCTGTTTAAACTTTTCAGGGTCGTGGCTGTGTGATAAAGAACCTCACTTTCAGCTCAGTCCTTTGTCAGACGGCCACGACCCTGCCGGTTTTAAACGGCCGTTTAAGACCTCATTCACCACTCTTTTATTCCCTTATTTTTCTTGTAACTCCATTGACTGATTAAGCTTAACCCTTATAGGTTTGTTATTTCATGTTTATATGTCGGGTCACATGAAGGGCAGATACCAATCTTTGACAATTACCAATGTTGTCCACATTCCAAATTGATTCATTACACAATGGAGATCAAAACTATGTCCTTAAAAAGTGTTTTGATTTTGAAAGTGGTAAAATCTGGTCACTCATCTGACAGATAAAGCTGAAATTGAAAAAATAGAATGTACGTATGCAATATACCTCCTACATGTAACCCAGCGGTCTACGACCATCGGGAGGATCGACGAGGGCTACGATTATCGCAACTAAAGATAAGGGACACATTCAGCAACGAGAGACTCTTGTTGACACTTGGTGGCAGCAGACTAGTTTGGTCACAACTTACCATACAGGTCCTTAGCATTGATCCCCAGGTTTTCTCCTCTGATGGTGACCTTGGTTCCTGGATGACCCTCCTTGGGGGACAATCCAGTCACCTTTGGGGGTTCTCTGATCTTCTTCTGATTCATCCTAGGTGTGTGTCAGTATCGATTTAAAGCTGAAATTGAGGGTTATCACAAACCGCTAGAACAGAGGAAGAATAAAATGATCAGAAATGCTAATAACAGGAAGCACAAAAAAGGGGGCCACTTTGCATCCGTCACATTAGCAGTTTTGCAATAGTTGTAACTTTTTTTTTTAAGTACCTGAAACCAACCAACAGCAGGCCTTGATCTTAAGAAAAAAGGGGGCAGGCCTTTGCTGGCCAAATCAGAGAAATTGTACAAGGGCATGCTGGCCAAGTTGGTAGTGACAGTGCAATTTTTCTGAAGGGCATGCTGGCCAACTCGACAGGGCATGAGGCCAATGGCCTTGGTTAAAATCAAGACAGTGTTTCAACATGTGAATGGCCATGCAGGCTTATACTGAAAATAGTTTGAGTTGATTCATTTGATGTTTTTAAATCAGCCCAAAAAATGGATGGACAAATCTACCTGCATTTTCCGTCAATTTTTTGAATGAAATTTAAGAGTAATTACAAAATTAATAATCCTATTCAACTCAAATTGTTTTCAGTATAAGCCATGTCCCTTCACATGTTGAAAGACTTTGGGAGGCTTTCAGGTTCTTAAAAAAAAGTTCAAACCATTGGAAAACTGCTAACGTGGCGGTAGATGAGTGGTCCCTTTTATTCTGTTTCCTGTCTGAGGTTAAAATGGTAATAATTCATTATTTTTTAGTTAAATATAACTGTTTTTACTTGTACAGTAGTTATATATATTAGTATTTTATTTTTCTATATTTCCTCTCCTGTAATTGCTGGTTCCTTCGCAGTTTGATTTATCAATATAAAAAATTACGATAAATCCACTAGAGAAAAACTTCTTTTTTGGGGGCAAAATTGGCATGCCATCATGGCCATGTATCCCACTTAAAAAAAGCATCACGTGATCTATCTTTCCATCTAAGGAGAATGGAACTGATCTAAATGATGAAACTTCTGTTTGGAGTTTTAAACTATGGATTATATTTATTTGACACACTTGACTATAGTGCATTTAGTGATTTATACCGAAATTGAGAATTTATATATGGGTGTCACTAGACCCAGTAACTGGGGCGCTGTACTCCTTTTTTGAGATTTTTACATTATCGGTCGTACTAGCGATAATGTCAAAATCTATAATAAAAAAAAGGAGTACAGCGCCCCAGTTACTGGGTCTAGGTACGTAGACCCAGTAACTGGGGCGCTGTACTCCTTTTTTAAGATTTTGACATTATCGGTCGTACTACTAGCTAGTACGACCGATAATGTCAAAATCTTTAAAAAGGAGTACAGCGCCCCAGTTACTGGGTCTAGGGTCTAGGGTGTCACTATGTTGTCCTTGCTCTATAGTCTATTGACAAATGACACTTGACAGGAAACTTTGTTCTCAACATGTTAAAAGCCTGATTGATCTCTGTCCTTGCTATATGAATATGATGATAGCATAGGCCCTAATGTGGATTTCAGAATAACCGCTGGTCCCTGTGCATCTCACCCATTCTCTTCTGATGGTAAACAATATAAAAGTTGTAGTTGCGATGATCGTAACCATCCATCCTCCCGACGGTCAGAGGGACGGAGGGTTACGATCATCACAACTGTTAAAATTGGTGATCAGAAATAGGTGTCAATCGGAAACGGGTGACGGCACGATATTTCCTTTAAGGCGGCCAATATCGTAACTGGTGAACGGAATAAAACTATGGTATTACGAAGATTTCAACGCAATCATTACATTTCCATGATTTATAGACCTGTATGCAAGAACTTAGAAAACACATTTACTGAATTTAAATTTATCAAACTTACAGGAACTCTTGTGTTACTCACTAAAGCGAAACATAGTGAGTTTAGCAGCAGAAATGACCACCAAATTTGACATTTTCCAACTTCAAAATGTCAACTCCACTTTTGGTGTAATTCCCTTTTCAATGACGGAAACGAACGGTTGATATTCCAGGCGTGGCGGCACCTGACTATATTTCTTAAAATTTCTGGTCAACGGCTGTTTTATGCCCCTTCTAAAGCAGCACGCTAAACGATTTAACTGTTATCGCCTCTCCTCCCCCAAGTGGCGCACGCCGTAGCCAGCATTTTTTAAGGGGGTCAAAGATGTTTGTAGAGGGGGAAATTTTAGTTTAAAATGCCTGACTGTTGCAAGTTTTACTGTGTCCAGAGGCTAAGTGCAGCGGCGTAGCGAATGGGGGTGGGGGGGGGGGGTGACACCCCCCCAATATTTTTCCTAAGTCGGTATTTAGGAGCCACAGTCGGCAAATTGAGCACCAAACTTAGCTGAGTGAGGGCTTGGGCTAAACACAAATCCATTCGGCAAGCCTAGAGATTTGCTGACTGGTTTCAAATTCTTGGAAGTTGTAGTGTGAGAAGTCAATCTTCGAATTACCAAATTATTCTCGGCAACGTGCGGAAATCTACGCTCTGAAAACACTAAGTCGTAGAGTCGTCAAATGATCGGCATCTGAGGGCCATTTTAAACCTTCGAACCACTGAAAAACCTCATGAGCAATCGGGGGCTATGCCCCCGACCCCCCCCCCCCCCCCCCTCATGTCATTGTGCTTTTACATTCGTTTGACGTCAGTCGGCAAATTTAGGCTTCCACACACCCCCCAAAGAAAGTGCTTTCGCTACACCACTGGCTGAGTGGGGTGGGAGTTGGGGGTGAAACGTAGGGGGGGGGGAGGGCTGCAGGGGAGCTGCCCTTTGCCTCTACACAACTGCCACCCCCAACGGTGCATCCGAGTGTGAAAAACATGTGATTTGTTTGCAGTTTCTGTTTTCTGTCTAAACATAGAAAGGTGTTTTCCTTCCTTAATGGCTCAATGGTTGAAACTAAACAAAATTAGAATAGCCTGAGAGTTCAGACGGAGGCATTTTAACAAAACAATCAATGTCTGCCCCTCAACTTGAGCCCCACCCCCTCCACAACCAGGAGACTTCCCCCAAAAAATGAGATCAAATGGAAGTTTGGCTTTTGCAATTAAAACATTTTTAGTGTGCAAACCTATAGGTAAACTAATTAAGACTGTCGGGAAAATGTTGTATGGTTCAGTACCATACATCAAGTAGTTTTACAGCATGTGCAGGCCTATCTCTTACACTACTTGCAAATGGTTTGTCTTTATAAAGAATAAAGCACACACCCCCAAATTATTTCTTTGCACCGCCTTCCCCAAAGTGAAAATGCCAGTTATTAGTCAAAACCCCATCAATAAAGATATCTGAAAATGGTAACATACAACTTTTTTTCTGTAAAATTCTCTTTTATTTCTGATAAAATTACAACTTTCAAATACACAATTTACAATTGGTAATTTCAACATACCTAAAAAGGGAAGTCTTCTAAAAAAAATGATTTTATCATAAATACAATGTTACTGTTGTTAGTTGTGATAGCCTAAAGGAAACTGCATGTTGTTTTTTTCAGTTTTTTATTTGTTTATTTATGATTTACTCATTGAATCACCCTGGCGCTCCCTTACAACAATTTAGGAACCAGTTATTCGCCTAAAGCCAGTTTAAACTATTGTTATTGCTACTTTTGACTATTTTTTGTTAACTTACTGCATCCCATCTTGGTTTAATTTAGTTACTTTAATAATGTTTTCTTCCTGTTTGGCTAATTTTTGAATACATCACACATCTTGGGTTAAAAGTATAGCAAACTTCCCACTTAGGTTTTATTTATTTTCCTTTTTTTTAAATCTGAGTTATTCCTTCATTTGTAAGTTATCAATTTAGATTTTAATACATGTAAATAAAAGGGACTTCTCAAATAAAAAAAAAATAAAATAAACTAAAAAATGTTCTCCAATCTTGGTTTAAAGACCATACCTATAGAAAACTAAACTGTTTAATTTCACAGTTTAGCACTTTATACAGAAACATTCAAGCTCTCACATTCTTGTGAAGTGACTTGTGATTTGGACTCGGACTCCACCCACGTGACTCAGACTCGGATCTAAGTCACAAAAAAACTTTTAAATGTTGCTAATATGCACCTGTTAGGATAGACCACCCAATTCAACGATTCGACTAGCCACCATCACTTATATGTAAGTAGGGTTGTCAAGCATTACCATTACCATTACTATCATGCCGTCATGATAGAGCATCCACTCTTATAAGCAAGGTGGATTTAAAATTTTATAAGCAATGTGGTGATGATTTAGAACCAGTTACTTTGAATGGTATCATGAGCATTTTATAACCAATGTGGTGATGATTTAGAACCAGTTACTTAGAATGGTATCATGAGCATTTTATAACCAATGTGGTGATGATTTAGAACCAGTTACTTTGAATGGTATCATGAGCATTTTATAACCAATGTGGTGATGATTTAGAACCAGTTACTTTGAATGGTATCATGAGCATTTTATAAGCAATGTGGTGATGATTTAGAACCAGTTACTTTGAATGGTATCATGAGCATTTTATAACCAATGTGGTGATAATTTAGAACCAGTTACTTAGAATGGTATCATGAGCATTTTATAACCAATGTGGTGATGATTTAGAACCAGTTTCTTACAATGGTATCATGAGCATTTTATAACCAATGTGGTGATAATTTAGAACCAGTTACTTAGAATGGTATCATGAGCATTTTATAACCAATGTGGTGATGATTTAGAACCAGTTACTTTGAATGGTACCATGAGCATTTTATAAGCAATGTGGTGATGATTTAGAACCAGTTACTTAGAATGGTATCATGAGCATTTTATAAGCAATGTGGTGATGATTTAGAACCAGTTACTTAGAATGGTATCATGAGCATTTTATAAGCAATGTGGTGATGATTTAGAACCAGTTACTTAGAATGGTACCATGAGCATTTTATAAGCAATGTGGTGATGATTTAGAACCAGTTACTTAGAATGGTATCATGAGCATTTTATAAGCAATGTGGTGATGATTTAGAACCAGTTTCTTACAATGGTATCATGAGCATTTTATAAGCAATGTGGTGATGATTTAGAACCAGTTTCTTACAATGGTATCATGAGCATTTTATAAGCAATGTGGTGATGATTTAGAACCAGTTTCTTACAATGGTATCATGAGCATTTTATAAGCAATGTGGTGATGATTTAGAACCAGTTTCTTACAATGGTATCATGAGCATTTTATAAGCAATGTGGTGATGATTTAGAACCAGTTACTTAGAATGGTATCATGAGCATTTAATAAGCAATGTGGTGATGCTTGACAGCCTTACTTATAAGAGACGGTGGTTAGTCAAATCGGGCACACATAGTTATATATAGGAACTACAGGGAGCACTCGCTATTTCACGCATGGAACTCCACTGACCTAGCATGGGCGAAAATCCCTATGAGTCGATGGCATATAATGTCCACTTAGAAAATGTTTGCTGTGTAAACTAATGAGTGACCAGTGTAAATAAATGGTCCACACCATCTTCTCAATGGTTAAAAATGCTCCTTGTCGGGCCATGTTGCATGGTTTTGTAAGCCCTCTAGGTCTTATATAACTGTATGATGGGGTACAGATCATGGTGCCACCATTGTTGTCATGTTCTTTGTATACAATAGCGATCATGACTACTAATTTTCCTTTAACCAAAACAGGGCTACACTAGTTCCCTCCCAGCCTAAGTTTAGTTAGGCCGTGTTCAAAATCTAGCCATAGCAAAAGCGGCCATATTGGACACGCCCTTACATTGGTTTTCATTGGAAGAAAGATAAAATGGACACACCATGATAAAGTCTTTGATCACATATAAATAAACATACCACATGATCCTGAATGCAGTTTACTGTCAAACACTTTATTATCAGAACACTAAAGATGCTAGGTCAGATTGTTTTGCTGATTTGACCCAACAATTTAGATTTAAATTTTAAATAGCTATTTTCATAGATTCAAGAAAGTTATAAACTTTCATTTAAGGTATTGCATGAAAAATTTCGCCACTGATAAGTGATGATTAATTTAAAAGCTAAAACTGAATTGTTGTCGAGATTCCGACATTATCTCACGTCTTTCAGCCACGGACAAACATTTTTGCATGTTACATTTTTTGTATGCATTGTCCGTGGCAAAAGCGAAAGTTTTTGTATGTTTTTTGTTTTGAAACAGCATCATCATCACTGTTTTATTAATTTCTTTCAGTGAAAAACAGGTCATGCAACTTTAATGTAATGCACTAAGAAAACAGTGACTACATAACAGGAAGCCAAAGTTAGAATAGACCGATAGCGCGACCTGCGTCACGTGACCTATTGTTGGTATTAAATGTAAACAGACACAACGTCCTCCATAGGAAAGTGCGGTACGGTACATAATAATTGTTGCATTTGTTTATTTGATTTAGGCTTTTCTTTCTCGAAATCTGTGAAAAATATTCCAGAGTTTGTACCAGAGACCTTCGAGTGGCTGAGTAAAGCCAGTAAGGACAGTTCCAGCAACCTTGGAAATTGTACAAGTAACGTATAAGGGTGCACGATGTGTACTAGTGCACGACGGAATGCTTGGGCCAGACGACCTCGATCACACTCTTTTCAACACAAAAGTTTCAAAGTTTTGACGCTGAATTATCCAAATACTGTGTGATTCCTTTGCCTATTTAAAATTTCACAAGGCTAGGTATAAATGCTCACTTTTCAAACATTATTTACCCTTTTTTACAGTGATTTAGACCTACATTACAAACAAATAACAGGCGGGTGGCTACATAGTCATCCAACGCCGGTAGTGCATAACTCAAAATAAACCTCTTTTGTAGTAGAATACTGGTAGTTTATGAAACAGTAATGTGATTAATATCAATGTCACAACATACAAAGCCAAATTTTAGTGTGACTCTGTCGGTCACGGCATATATTTGCACGTATTTGCCATCAGCTAAGATGATGTAGTACACACAATAGGTCACGTGATGACATAAAAACATTGGTCACGCAATCGGTCTATTTCATTTAGAAAATATCAAATGGCAAGAGTACATCTTGATGCTTCGCCAGTTCAATATGACAATGTCAGCATTAACACACACCACATCACCTGACATTTTGAACCCTGATAAATTAAATTCAAATCAAACTAAAAGAAAAAATAAGCATCTACGTGCTAGACCCCAATCCCATACTGTAACAAAATTAATCCTCCATTCTCTGCTTATCAGTCTATGAAAAAAAAATGAATAAATGAAATGAATAAAATTAACAAACGTTTTTAATGCCAATCAGCAGAGCAAAGCTGAAATATTGTTTGTTTAAATCCATAACAAGTATGGTTGACATCCTATGTTGTACCAAATCCATCCATATTGGCCAAAACCAAGGTTTTGGGAAGCATTGGGGTAACATAAAATTACATCATTTACATAAGCTCTTTACTTTCTAGTTTATCTACTATATACATGTATACAGACAGAATGCAAATATCCCCCAAGTAGCTCAGATGAGTATTATCATTATTTTACTATTTAAAAATAAGTTTTTCTTGTAACATAAAATTGGTTTATCCCTGATGCAATTATTAACATTAATCAAATAGCTAAGAGATTTTCTAATTTTTCACTTATATAAATAAATAAACAAACCCCTTTTCCACTCTCTCCCAGTTTCACTGAAATTGACAGTTCACTGAGTTGGCAACAAATAGTACAATTCAAAGTTTATACTTGACTCTTACAGTGAAAGTCTTATTGCGAACGATAATTTTGTATTTCTATTTAATTTTTACATTTAAAAATTTCAGCCCCTTTACTTAAAAAATGGCACAATTTTGTGTGTACAATACTTACAATACTACAACAAAAAATAAGTATGCTACTGACCTCTTGCACGCACGTCACACGCGGCCACTGTGCCACACTCATCTTGGAAGTTGATTATGTGTACGAATAAACGCTGCGTCACCTAAAATGCGCATTACAGTGTATTACACACAGTGACATTGACTTCCAAAATGATGTCAGGTGAATTGGGTCAATTATTATGGTTTGTTTGATGATTACCAAATCAAGTGAAAATGGTTTGTTGCATGCAGTTTTGGAAAAAGTCATCTTTTTCCATTCCTTAAAACACAGCCTCTTTCGAAACTTTTTTTCTAAAAAGTTCTTACACATTATATAAGAAAATTCTCATAATGAAATTTCAATGTAAAAATTTAAAACATTTCAGTGGCTAAATTGCCTTAACTTTTGGAAAATATATATCTGTTAAAATGAAATTAATATAGTTTTGCACTCCACTAATGTATTTCTTCACATGATTTAAGATAGTATCTTAAATATCTTTAAACTTCATAGTTTTGAATTGGCTTCGGTTGGCCACGTCATCGCTGAACATGGTTGAAAAGAAAATCGCATGACCGGCAAGATGCACAACTTTGCAAACCAGAAAATCCACAAAAATTGCATTAATGTCCTAAATGGACATTAATGTCCTAAATGGACATTAATGCAATTTTTGAGAGTCACAATTCTCACATAATTTTGGTTTCACCTCCTGAACTTTGGTCTGTTTCAAAATGCCAAACATTAACGGAAAGCTGTCAATTTTTTTTAATATAATTCAGGGTGAAATATACTCGACTGCACATGCAGAATTCTTATTTAATGCAAAATATTTACTCCTTTATTGAGGAAAATCTCGCAGCGAAATGACATCAGACAATATGACAGCATTCTTGAATGCAGGGTGCAAATGAGCTGCAGTTTACCAGCATAAAATGTGGCATTGCACAACCTACACGGAGGGTTCTTGCCGCCAACTGGTCTCTATTGTTACAACCAGTTTGAACTCCTTCCCTAGTCCTTTTTTTCTGTGATCTAATCCAGCCTAGATATAGGGCCCTATTCCAAACCACAGCTTTGGCTTTGGGTGAGGCTCCTCCGCATGTTTGAAGGCCCATGCCAAAACTGCACAATTTCATCATAATTTTGACGGAGCTGAAGCTACTGCCGAAGCCGAAGCTCATGTTTCAACAAGGGCCAAGGATGGTTTTTGGGAGGAATTCCTGAAGTTGACTAACTGTTTCCTAATACATTTGGCATTCTTCTGTTATAGAATTTTTTTTTCAATTTTGGGGTGAACAAAGAAAAATTGAGTTGTGCGGGATTTGAATCAGTGACCCAAGGATTAATGTACCAGCGCTCTGCCAACTTAGCTATCCAGCCCAATTGCTGGCGACCTCCCTATTTTGTCAATGTCTTTGTTCAGGGGACCCAGTCAGAAGCCATTCAATCTGAAACTGCTGTGTAGCCAGGGATCACACCCCAAGTATATGATTTTTTTCAGTAAAATGTTTGGCATGCCATTTCTAACCACACAGCAAACTATAGACTTTTCAAACATTACATGGGAGCACATTGATCAGTACTTTTCCTCCCCATTGTTTCACCCGATTATAAACTTGCTTAGAATTGGGTACAACTGTATGGGGAGAAACAAAAACACCATAGTAAGTCTGCTGTCCAAGGCACAACTAGAGGTTTGCTGGAAACATCCAAAGACCAAAACCTAGCCAGTGTATTCTCTATAGGCTTCTGATAATCTTCAGAGAAATTTATTTCAGACTGGTTTATGATTGAAGTATGGCACTCTTACCTACAGAATGTCTTGTTACAATGGTTAGAGAAACCTTGTAAGTTTTGCATGGACTGACCCATGAGGTAGGCAAAATTGTGGCACTAGAGGAATACCCGAAAGAATATTTCAGTCAGCGATTAAAGTTAAAGATAATATCTCGTCATGCTTCCTTGGAACAATTGGGTGCATTAAGTTTTTATAGGGAAATTTTGCAAATGTGGCCGAAGCACGCTGAATTGAAACCATACCCTCGGAATGTTTTTTATTTGATGTTTATGTTTGGTTTGAAAAGGTCTACTGTGCAATCTGGAACAACTGAATTGGTTTTACATGTATGTTATGGTTCTTGTGGATTAAATTTTAAATTCTTTATGAGTATCGGCCGTAATTCCCGTATATTGGCCTGTAACTCGCACACATCGGCCTGATACACTAGCTTGAGGGTTGGCTTCTGCCTCTTTTGGGCTTCAATATTCTGGGCAGAAGGCAAATGTAAAAAGTCAACAAACCTAATCATTTCAGAAAAAGGTGAAGACATACCTCCATAAAAGCCAACTAGTAGTTACAAGGGCTGATAAATATAAAAAAGGACTGCTACGATAATTAAAACAAACAGGAAGAAGACATAAGGTGACATGCGATCATCAACATCATTGGTGCTTAGAGTATCTTTGAAGTCTGCAGCCTGTAAAAAGACACACAAATAAAACAAGTGAAATCACAATCCGCAACCAGTTACCAACAGATGATGTGTACACATGCCAATGTTTTCCCGGCCAGAAATCGGATGACGTGAACTTTTTGTTTGTGAATTCAAAACACTGGAACGACGGTCGCCCGGACATTCCATTCCTGATAGTGAGCAGCGCATGCACTCACTGTGCAACACTTATTTCACCCACAAACAGAGGACAGACGGTACTGGAAATAATGCTGAAATTCTCCCTTTATGCAGGGGTTATTTTGTAATCCCCGATTCAAGGCCTTTGTTCTTTGGTTATAAGAGAATTACAAGACATTGAGAGCCTTCCACCATTGTTCATCATTGTATTTCGGCTCAAGGGGGATAAGTCTGACTAAACTGAGATTCCAGCCCTAGTGTCTCCTGGCCCGTGTCTCCTGGCCCAGGTTTTACAGTTCACAGTACATGAATCTGATATTTTCTGATAGAATAGAACAGAATAGAATAGACTTCTTTATTTTGTCTGCATAAAAAATACAGATAATTGTGCATTCCATTGGCAATAGGAAACATTTAAAAACTTACAAAAATAAATACTTAAGAAGTTAACCACAATAACAGTAAAAAGAAAATGCCAAATATAAAACAGAATGAATTAAAACTACAATTTACTTACAATTACATACAATTAAATTACAATTACATACAACAGAGAAACAATAAATCCTGGTGCTTCAAGGAAAATCTTTGTTCTCTTCGCTTTGTTTAGTCATGTTTTTTCGTGCCAGCGGTACTCTCAAAGAAAAATGATTCTGGCAATTTGAGAAAATAATCCCGTTAGGATGGCACAAAACTGGTTAACCAGTTCAAGTTGCCGCCGAGTTTCTTCCATTTTTTCCCATCCTGGCCGGACTATTTTCTCAGAATTGGTGGAATCATTTTTCTTTGAGAGTACTGCTCTTTTTGTTTCTCAATCAAGAAAATATCAGATTCATGTACTGTGAATCGCAAAACCTTGGTTGTGAGCCGCGGCTTACGATTGATTCTGGATTCACTCCTACTTACCTCCATTGAGCCGAAACACAATAAATGAACAATGGTAGAAGCCTCTCAATGTCTTATAATCTTCTTCTTGGAACAAAAAGACAAAGGTCTGGAATCGGGGATTACACAAAAATCACTCCACAATAGCCAAAACCGGCGAAATATTCAAGACCATGTTTTCTCTTTGATTTAAAGGAAAGGAAACGTGGAATGTCAGGGCGACCTTTGTTCTAGTATTCCGATTTTACAGAATGGCATGTTTCAATGTCACCTGTTTGCTGGCTCTAAATTTGTCTTACGGAAAATCTTCAGCCAGTGCCTAAAGGCATAACATCTTATTCTTTTCTTTTTTTGGAAGAGTTAGTTAATTTCCGACTTCTGTTTTTTTATAACAAACAATCCAACCCACCTGTCAGAATTTAATCAAATTCAAGTTCTAGTGAAACAGAAATACGAGTTATGTTTTGTGATGTCAGGGAATTGAAATCCATGAATACTTCACATTATACAAATACTAAAGCATTTCTTGCTTGCCAGCTTGCCCAGAAATTTGGGTAAACCTGTAAGGTGTCACCCTATGCAAATGCCATTTAACATCAGAGTTGTTTTACAATTCATGGTTTCAAATTTTAAGATGTTTTACGTACATTTGTCTTTGACGTAGTCATTCTGGATGATGTTGTATCCTTTGATTTTCCATCCTTAGTTACCCTGAGTGTTACCCTTGGTGTGATGATAGTCGTTACGCCAGATCTTACATCCCTACTGATTCCCTCCCTTATTGACCTCCTTGAGAGAACACTGTCCCCTCCCCCATTCCTGACAATCTTGACATCAGGCATGGCTGGGCTCCTTCCAAAGGAGACACTGTTGGAGGTGTGTTTTATCTCGGTTTTTGTCTGTGTCTTGTAGGTTTTCTTTGCCTCCTCCCTAGCATTGAACTCTAGGAGTAACTCTTTGCAACCCCTCAGATGACTGACTGGCTCCCAAGTGTCTTCCTCCGGCCCAAATGTCTTCCATCGAACTTTGTAAAGTGTCTTTCCTTTAGACTTCTTGGAAGCCAAAATTTGTTCAACCTGTAATAAAAGAATAAATATTGCATGCTTGTTAACCATTTCCTTACCAAAGGCTATTTTAGTCGACATCTCTCATACTCAGTGTTCGCTGGTTGAAACCCACACTCCCTCTGTGTAGCCTTTGTGGGGGGTCGTTGACACTCCACAGCTGGTATCCTGCGTTGACTGCGCAAAACAATATCCAAGTCAGGGCATCAGCGAACACGCAATCCTCGCAGCATTAGTACGACTTTTTACACATAAGCAAACAGTCATTGAGTGTCACATGACTATTGGTAGTAAAATGCAGATTGTAACAGCTGCACTTCTAGTGGGCTAAAAATTCATCGATTTAGAGGACAGAAAATGATTGTGAGTACAATTAAATGCCTTTTATTTCAACTTTGATTTCTTGAGCAGCCAATAGGCGATTTTCCAGTGATTCTGTTGAGTCTTTGTCGTAGGGTATCACAGGTTCGTTTTACATCCACTTCGTCACAGCACCACTACACATACCGGACTTGGGCGCTAGTTTGACCAATAAAGTCAAAATCTCAGCTTTTCTCACTTTCAGACTCACCACCTGTGTGTGCGCAGACTGTACATATCCATACATGTATGGAAATGAACATTTTCGTACATGTTCATTTCCGCGTGCTGGGTCTCCGCTGATTGGTCGAGATTTTGTAAGTGCAGGGTTCAAAATGACAACCTGACTGATGAACAACTCGGACAGTCTTGGGTAAGTTTTTGCTTGTTTTTTCTTGCAAATATTTTCTTGATGTTTCAAGCATTCTAAATTGATTCAATACACATTGAAGATCAACTGCTTGTTTTTAGAACATGTATCAATATTTCTAAAAGTGGTAAAAATTGGGCAAGTCTGGTCACCAGTCTGACAGAAATGGCTGAATTGGCAACTCCAGTAATTCGTATGTGAGTTATCTCTTCACCCTCCGGTCTCCGACCGTCTGGAGGATGGAGGGTTATGATCATCGCAACTATGAACTAGCACTATAGTATCTATACTTAGCAGCCAGTGTGGCTAAGGACATGAAGGAAGGATTCACCAGATGTCAAAAATCCTTCACCACACTGCTGTGGTGGGCACGGTGGGGCTTTAATAGAATCTTATTAATAGGCCCGAAACCGGTCATCCATTTTAATGTTATTGTAAAAAAATTGTTCTTGTTACTATATCATGCGATTACCCGTTTTCGGTCGACACCTATACCCGGTCACTCATTTTGATTCCTGTTTACCGCGAGAGGGCGCTAGATATACAGCGACTAGAAGTTTCATTCACGACCAATGTTCCTTACGATCACCCACGCAAAAAATTATTGAGATTCAAGTTTCCTGTCGTAAGTTACACCCAAAAGTTTATAAAATGTTAAATTTTCAGTATAGATCACTAATACACTTTTTACTCACAATCAAATGTCTCTAAAAATTATAATCCACGGTCAAACATTCCAAATGAAAGTTTCATCGGTAAGGTCAAGTTCCATTTTCCCCAGGTAGAACGGTAGATCACGTGATTATGTTGCTAAGTGGGATTGTATGGAGTGCCAACATTGCAGAAACCTGCAATGGCTATATAAAGTTCATTTCTCCCCAAATTACTCATATTATTGGCCACTCTGAAATTCAAGATAATCAGATTGATAAATATTATTTTTTGTTTTAAATTAAAAATGTGTTGAGGAAATGGAACAGTCACTTTTATTTTATTCAGTAATATTTTTTTTATGAAGAACAACAAAGTTGTGTGGTCCAACTTTCACTTAATTCCCCTCCCTTCCCCATTCTTTGAACAAATTTTGACAGATAATGCAGTTTCAAAACAAAAAAACCCCATCAAAAACGTTCATATTTATGCCACGGGCAGTGCACAAAATGTGTAAAATAATTGCACAAAATACTTGTAGGGCCTGACATTGTACGTAGCTAATGACCATGAATTTATGTCAGGATCCAGAAAATATGTCATCTTTATTACAATTAATTTTAGGAACTTTATGATTGGTTTTATAGATTTTTTAATGGCAATGTTATAATTATTTCCTTCTCTTTATACAGACTGTGATACGCAAAGTAAAAGCCAGCTACAGACTATTTTATTCTCAAAAATGTCTTGATGATGAATACGAGGCTGTTGTTGATCAATCAGAAAAGCTTAAAAAAATAAAACATCAAAGCTACCAGCTCTGGACCTGCTCCCCTAATGAGGCAGGAAGAGGAACAAACTGCAATGCAAGAACTATTATTATGTTGACAAAGCAGAAAAGTCACATAACTTGATAAATAAATATAAATGGATTTGTATCAATTTAAAAAAGTTTATATAAATTCAGTAAAAACCATTTCATTTGATTTTAAAACAATTTATGTTAAACACTTCAAAGAAAAATAAAGAAGTAAAAGATAAGAAAAGGTGTCATGCTTTTCTCTTGTGTCATCTTGATTTTTCTCTTGGGGAGGGAGGGCACTTCAAGAAGTATTCATTTATTATGTTGATGAAGCAGAAAAGCCACAAACTACAGAAAAGAAAAGGATAATTGATGTATATAATTATACAAATTTTATATAAGTTCAGCAAAAACAATCACATTTAATTTGAAAATAATCATTAATACCACTTAAAAGTAAAATAAAGAAGAAAAAGAAAAGGACAAAATAAAGCAAAAAAAATCATGTAAAGAAGAACTTTGTTATTTTATTAACCAATAATCATCTCACTAGCCGCAGAGACAGTCTGGACAATCGTTATTAATTTTTTTTTGTTTTTTTGTATTTTGTGCGCCATACTAGTGCGTGAAGTTGATAGAAACTGCCCCTGAATGGACCGACCGGAAACGGGTAACGCGACGTGTGCACGGCGAATACCGCACCGCTGTAAATTAAGGACGATATTTCGGAATTTATGACTGCAACTTCTGGGATTTCAACAGATTATGAATTAAAAGTGTCTTGTTAAAAGGTGGGTCAGATGGTTTGAAAAAATTTCATTTAGTTTCCGTTTCCGAACTATTTTTACCGTTAAGTGACCGAAAACCGGTCGCTCCAGGATACTAATGTAATACTAATAATACTGCTGTTCAACATGTTTTGGTTGGCCTATAAAAAAAATAATGCCGGGTTCATTTTGTTTTACTGTTGTGGTGGTGTTTAGCATGTTTATTTAGTACAAACTTAACTAAGCTGCTACTTGTGCTAGTGCCAAGTTACACTACCATGACTATACAGTTAGACTAGTAGTTACTCCTAGAACTATGAGGTTCGTTCCGCTATCGTCTCCACGAGCTCGTGGAGACGATAGCGGAACGAACCTCATAGTTCTAGGAGTAACTAGTAGTAGTAGTACTAGTAGTACTAACTAGTAAGGACTACATAGTAGTACTAGTACTAGAGTGTAGTAGGTCAACGGCCATGTATGACGACAACGGTAAAGTTGTATAATACAAATTACGATCTGTTAATAAATTTATCTGAAACTGGAAAAAAGACGCCAACAAACCTCAAACACTCCGGTCATCGTTCCTGACTACAGTTCCGTGATTTCCCTCAAATAATAATAATAAGGAGCAATGTTGTGTTTTCGTCCTGCTGCGTACGACTACACGACCACCACCGCGGGAAGTTTTTGACCATCCTGGCCTAAGCTGGTATTCATGGCCGTAGTGTGTTGAGGAAGAATCATTGTGAAAACGCGCGTACCAGGGAGGAAATTGATCAGAAGAGGGCGCCCTACAATTTTCAAGTATAAACTAGACTATTATAAGTTTTTGCAAGTTTTTGGAGTGTATTTATTTTGCAAAATACTCCACCAATCCACAGTCCGTCAATCCCGATCTCTACCTGTGGAACTCGATATCCACAGCTATGCCATCTGTCCGCCGGCATTCTTTGAAATTGGGTTGATGACATCACGTGGGCAAGTAACAATATCCACCCAATTACGGAGTAGAAAGGAGGGCACCTCAAGGTAAACATCACTACGACAGAAAAACACCACATCAGTAGAAACGAAATCAGCTGGAAGAAGTGTAAATACTTAGGCTCCTTACTGGACACCGAGAAAGCCATCACAAGGAGGAAAGTACTTTCAATAGTATCCTTCAACAAATTTAGGAGTGTTTTCAAGTAGCAAGCCGATTTCCTATACTCCTCGAAACTTAAAACATTCCGTGCATTAATAGCGTCCATTTCTCAAGGTTTCTATGGACACTAACCAAGTCACCAAAGCAGAAAATAGACACCTTTCACAGGAGGCTCCTGCGGTCAATCCTCGGCCTTCAGTGGCCAAAAAGGTGTCAAACACAGTGCTCTAAGAGAAAACCAACGAGAAACCTTAGAGTGCTGTCATCATCATTAAAATACGTCTGAGATGGATGGGCCATCTCCTCAGAGTGCCCGATGAGACACCGGCCAAGCAAGCACTTATGGAAAGTATCCGTAGGGGCCTAAACACAAGCTACCAAGAGGTGGCCAAAGAGCAACATGGCTGAAAAGAGTCAACAATGACTCCCGACAGGCACGAGTCCCAACACCAAGGACCGACACACCTTGCACATATAGCAGCAGACAGTGGAAGAAACGAACAGAGTGCGCAATGGAGTCAGATGTAGGCCTACTTGACACAAGCGCTTAGATGGATGATGATGAAGTTTTTGTGACATCAAAAGTGTTCGGGATCAAAGCCCTACTCGTGCCACTTGACTAATGCATGTATGTTTCACCTAGTGTGGAGACCTGATGCCTTCACTTTCGTATAAATATTTTAGAGGAAGAGGGCTAACCTTATGTGATGTATTACACAGCATAGCCACTTATTATCTTGCGGCACCAATTTATTATCTTGCGGCCGCCTCTAGTCTTAGTAAGTTGTCTTGCGTCCGAAACTTAATTATTTTATTGCCCGCAACTTATAATAGTCTTGTGGCCGCAACTTATTATCTTGCCATTAACTTACCATTATAATAGTAAGTTGCTGCCGCAACTTACTAATGGTTTAGGGCCCGCAAGGTATTATCTTGCGGCCGGGAAACAAACTTGAAAAATAAGTCATCATTTTCATGACAACAGCCAAATGAAAGGGACACGTTGCCTTTTGATTGGGCGCTTTAGGGCTTTAAAAAACGTTTATTATGATAATTATGGATAATGGTTGGACATATATTTTAAAAGTAGAATATAATGATTCACATCCACTAATATTGGGTGGTTTTTGTTTAACTTCGTGACAGAACACGGCCCGCCATTTTGTAGAACCAGATTTTTAACTCCACAAAATGGCCGACCGTATGTTTCTATGGAGTGTGGTTCCGCTGGTTGCATTATATTTCCAGAGGCAAAATGTACGTTTTGTTTTAAATAATCACTACTCACTCATTACAACACACTTTAGGTGTTTTATTGCATGAACAACTCTTAAAATGCATCAAGGAGCAATCCCAAACAGCCACATATTTTTAAAATGTGACCCTTCAATTTCAAAATATAGGGTTGCTTTCGGACTTTATCATTATGAAAATATAGGCCCGTATACTATTTTTTGACAGCTCATAACCCATGGCAGTGCTCCGATTTGAATATCGACCACTTAATATAACATAAATACAAATATCGATAACAAAATACCTGGGAATTTCTTTTTTATTCTTCGCAGTGTTGCCATACATGTTTCCATATTTCAAAATTCAATGTAAGGCGCACCGACGTCAAGTGGCACGAATGTGGCTTCATAATTAATTTACTTACACTTTTTGCTATAAAACTATTTCTTATTATATTTCTGTAACCATTACCGGTGCCAAAACTTGCAACTTTATGTTTCAATGATCTCATTCGTTTTCCTTTTTTTTTTTTTTTGGGGGGGGGGGGGTTATAGGGTCTCTAACAAAATGGATTTTGGACCTCTATTTATTTGTTTATGGAAATACATGCTTGAACGAACAACGGAACACTGACAATGCAAAATGGCCGCCTCCCCAAATGACGGCAACGCTTTTCTTAGATTAGACAGTTTGCCAGTTGAAATCCTATTACACATTTTTGGGTTTTTACCCATTCATGAATTATTAGTATTGACTAAACTGGGGACTAGATGTCATCTTGGCAGGATTGCTAATGACTCGTCGCTTTTCAGGTTGGTTTCTTAATTTTCCTTTCCCCTGAATGGCCTATTCTGAAATCGGTAAATACATTTGAGTTACATTGTACCGTGATCAATGAACTAAATCTTGTTGAATAAAAATCATCAATTTCATTGTTAGACTCCAGACAAATTTACCTGACAAAAAACAACAACGTGAAAATGCCGACTTTACCCATTGTCAACTATAGTTTATTAAACTATTTGTGTCTTCGCTGCGTCGCTGCTCTTCCAAAATTTTAGTAATGCACTACAACAAATTATTTTCGCTACAGTGCATATTATGGCGATTGTTTTTATAAGAGATTTTGCAAACATTCCTTCTCGTATTGTAAAACAGCTAGACTAAGTAACAGCGATATACTTCAATCGGAAAGTGATGAAAACGAAATAAACGTGGAATTTGCCCATAATGAAATAAAAAATGAGCAGCAAATTCGTTGTCTCAACCGCTTTTTTTAACCCGTATATAGATTCTGAATGGGCACAAAGACAACACTAAATGAACTGCATAAATGTACATAATGACTTCATTCTAGGAAACCTAAGACAGCTTTGTGAATAGAGGTTCATCTCACATCAAAAAACCATGACTAGTGAATCGTTAACTGACCTCATTTATTTTACGCTGCAACAAGTGCAGTTTCATTGTTAATCACATAATACCACCCGTTTGCTCTGGTTTGAATTTGGTCAAAGTTCAACCAAGTTACCCATGCATACATTACGACTGTACTTTTATCAATGCGGGCAAAAAAACATCCAAAAGCTAACGCTCACGGCCACTATAGCTTCATGAAAAGTGTATTTATCACGTACTAAACCTCAAGGACCACAAGGATACTGAGTGGGTAACATATCAATTTTGGGGTGAACAAATAATAATGGACAAGTACAATTTCTTTGTTCACCCTAAATACAAAAAAAACATTAATGTAATAATAATAATATCTTTTTAAGTGTGTAATCAAGAAAAATAAAATGAATGCGGACCAGGCTGATAGAAATGATGACTTCACTCTTTTAGAAATCTTATTTAATTTTGTTTCCATGGTCTGATGATGTTTTTCTCCATTCATCGCTGCGCCAATTACACCAAAAGTCTGCAGATAGCATTCTCTCAACACTCGGCGGTGTCCAAACAAACCTACTGTATGTAGCGACAAATAGGCGGAGTTTCAAGACAAAACCACGGACACTAACTTTTTTGTTTTGTTTTATGAATACTTTTAGATATATTTGTTTTTACAGTCTACCCCTTTCTGGAAGACCTCCTGATTTTTGTTCTTTTTCTGATTTATCGAAATGAAGTTTCACTTGGCAAAAAGCGCTGAAGAGTGTCAAATTTGTGAAAGCAGCTGGACAACAACTAAATACACATTTTGTGAGGAGGATCAGACTAAATAACATTTTTTTGTTTTCTCTATACATGTAGAAGTTTAAACTTGAGCAAATGCTACCATCTTACAAGACGTATCCTGGAGGCAATATTTGTGAGCTGGGGTAACACTATTCAATCTTTGGATATCTCCAACTGCTACTGGCTGACGAAAGAAGACCTATCGTCACTTGACTTTCGATTGCCAAACCTTCTGCATCTAGATATTCGCAACACGGCTATTGAGTTCAAGACATTACATGGAATCCTTCATTGCAGTCGCTCACTCCGTAGTTTGTCTTACAATCAAGATGGCGGCATCAATGGTAATATCAGCCAATCAGCTGCTAGTACTTTGAATCAACTTCAGGAGTTGCATATGTTATGTAGCACCTCAAAATGCATCAACGAGATATCAGTTGCAGACTATTGCCCAAATCTTACTGCATTTAGTATAAATGCGACCTATGAGAAAACTAACATGGAGGAGTGTATGTGTACTAGGCATTTGAAAGATGTCGTATCATTTAAAAACATTACACACTTTATGATTGGACGAAGAGTTCTTGGTAGCCACAGAAGCTCGAGTTTAAATACAGTGGAACGTTCGGCCAATCAACGCACCGTGCTCTTCGCCGACGGCTGTTTCAGCCTGCCCAATGAGGCGAAAAATGGCAATTCACCTTGCCTTACATCCTTACAGATGATATGTGTACCAGATCTCAAATTGGCAGAGTTTAGTTTTCTTAGGTATTTAAACATTGCTGGGAGTGTGAATTTTACAGACTTATATAAAGTGGCTGAAAACTGTCGACATTTGGAAACTTTGAATATCAGCTTCTGCACCCATGTCTTGAAAACGGTACCGTATGCTTTTCTTTTCCGGATGTGTAGATAATATTACAATGTGCGTTTTGACTGTAGTCATGTATTACTCATTTTCAAATCGAATGTCTTATGGTATTGCATTGTATTTCAGGTTAAAAACGGAGAAATGTGGACAGACCTGTCTGCTTTCCATGCCTTTGTACAAGCCAAGACACCACTTAAACATCTCAATATAAGTGGAATGCACCCTCATCTTGCAGAAAATCAACTCTGTCAGGTGTTGGCACTGCTACCTGGTAAAATTACACTCACACAATTCAACCAGTCGATTGTGTATTTTCTCTTTCTTTTTTTTTCTTTCCTTTTTTTGACGTGTGTGTGTGTGTGTGTGTGTTAAAAGTGTCCTATATTTTGAGTTGTACTAAATCCATTGAACATGATTACTGGTTTTGTTTTTGTTAAATATATGACCAACATCAGATCATGGAGGAAACAAATGGATGAGATTTTTTAGAATCCGATGGCTTCTTGAAAATGCTGTGCCACAACTGGGATACCTCATTTCAGAAATGAATCATATTTGGTAGTTCTATACTGCTGACATGCTCATTGATTTGTTGAGTCCCAATACTGATAAACATTGAATTGTAGTTGAGCTGTGAAAGTTACCAGCAGCGGCGCTATGGGGGGGGGGGCTAATCCCCCCCCCCAATTATTTTTTTTGGCCCCCCCCAGATTGCCCACCAGTTCCCGCCTCAATTTTTCGCCTATGCCCAAAATTGAGTTTAACTGCTTTTCAGCAGTACAAAATTACACTTAAATATTTTTGTTTGCCCCCCCCCCCTGAAGTTAAGCTTGCCCCTCTTGCCCCCCCCCCCCCAGATTAGCAGATCTGGTGCCGCCATTGAAAGTTACATGAGGCACTATATCACCTTTGTATTGACTCATCGGTGCAAGAGTAGCTCAGGGATTACAAGCCACTCCTCTGCCAATGATGTAATTGACAATGGATAAAATATCATTCAATCAATGCTAGAAGCCATGACTAAGAAGGCCAAGGTACAACTTCCTCTTTTCAGGCAGGATATTTGGCCCTTGGAAAAAAAGTTGTAACATTTTATAGAGAACAAGCGCCTGCCTATACATGTACACATGGTGTAGATTTTGATAGACTTTTCAGGCTATTTTATAACAATTTGCCTGATTTGCCTGAGGTCAAAATAATCGGAATTCAGATTAAAGTAGGAAGAATATCATGTCTGTCTTCTGTAAGATTTGACTTTATACTCTAATTTAAAAAAATATATATATAAAACCATTGAACCAAGCAAGTTTACTTACTAAGCATTAAAATAGCATGCCACAGTCACAACAAATTAAATTACACGGCATTAGCAGATTTGTCATATCCCCATATTGTGCAAAGCATTGTACGTCATACCAGCTGTTATCAAATTGAGCCCAGGGTAATTTGAATCATGATTCAGTTTAAGCATACTCCACATCATGATACCACCACCTCCCTCAACCTTATCAAAACACCTTATCTTAGAACGTTTTACAACAAAATATGTGAGCACAAATTGTGTGATAATTCACAGGTTGGTTGTCCTAGTTATTGTTCTTTGTGATTTTGTGCATGTGATTCAAAAGCAGTTTGTTCATACTTGAGGCGATATTGCTTGTCATCCATGGTAGGTTTAGTGAGTGTATCACTGCCTGTATGTGGTCTACCAGAGAGACAATATAAGTGTCCAGTGCCAGTAACACTAGCTGGTTTGACATCAAGTCATCAGCAACGAAGAAGGAAATCTAGTACTTCTACCTCTTCCGATGTTAGCAAGTAAGTACGTTCATTGTATATGTCACATTTTCTTTTTGCAAAGTCAAATGAAACTGGGAATGGGTAATCACCAAATAAATGTGAAAATTATTACTCACCAATACATGAACACAACACCCCAATAAAATTGTTAACCTCAAAAGTTTTCTCACAAGATGGTAATTTCCATAACTAGAATGTGTGTAATATTTGGATTCCCAAGTGCTAATAATACTGTGGTAATTTTACTTTGACTAAAGATTTGCATATCCTCAGTTTGTGGATAAAAGTGGAAGCAAATTATAACAATGATAGTGAGACCTCACGATTGATTGTCATATACATGTATCAGGTGTTCTAGATGCTCAACAACCAAAGGATCTCAGGTGATTGAAACACACAAGGTACATGTATAATCAATCTTTTAAACATTTTATTCAGAAACTTTGTGTTTATTAACTCTTATTTGCACTCCATTCCACTGAAGCACTTGCATTTTCCACTCTCAGAACGTCTGTTCATACAAAGTATTTAAAACATATCGACTTTAAAAAACCCACTTCATACCATTTATTTTCCTCTACCTATAAACTGCCATGATCTCAGGTGGATGGCAGAGCATTACTTATGCCAAGTTATTTCATATTCAGTCATGCAGTCTACGATCAAGGATAGTTTGTAGATGTATGTAATCAACAATTTACAATGAATGATAGTTTCTGTTATTTTTACATAATACTTCATGCAACAAATGATATAAATGTGACTTAAGTTGATGGTTTACTTTCTAGACAGAGTTTGAGAAGCTAGACAGCTGTGTTTACTGTACCAGTGACTTGTCAAGTCTTGTCATTGGTTGTAACAAGATTCAGTCCTTTGAACTCATTAAGACTGGATTTGTCTCCATCTTGAGTCCTCCGGCAGCACCAGTAGATGAAGATGCTATACAATGGTTTGTTCTAAAAAACAACAATACTTTTGTAGTGTTGTTTAAACAATATATAATTTCACAGCTAATCTTGAAAAATTCCAGCTTGGACCCCAATCCATTAACTCTTTCACTAGGACGTGCCGCTCACAGCGGCTCGGTGAATTACTTCATACGCCAGAGAGTGGCTCAAAATAAACAAAATATTAAACAATTCCATCACAGCTGTACATTATATTCCATAGTGAAAGAGATAAAGGATGCATCCCCTTAAAAAAAACATACACTGCATAGGGAAACAAATGCCCTCTGACAATCCTTACCAACTGATTGGTTGGGCTTATTCTCAAAATAAATCCAGTAAGTTTTGTTTCCGTGATGCAATATTAGACTTCTTACTTGTCATGGTGAAACCGCAGAAAGTTTTCAGGTACTCTCTAACAACCTGGGAAGGCCCAGTTGAATGATTTTAATGTATGTGATCTGGTCTGGTCAGGAGTCTGATAGAGACTATATAACAATACCAGTAGCTTATCATCTTGACAACAAGACTTGTTACTTAACATTTCTTTCCACTAGCATTAGATTTGAAAATTAAACACAAAGTATGTATTAGTAATGAACGTTACATGCATATACTTCATGTTTTGTTGTTATAGTGGTGATGTGATGGATCCAGAAGATAGCCTACTCTGCATCTCCCTATGGCATTATCTTCAATCTCTAGTATTAGCCGGAATCCCAAGTATCCTCCATGGATACAGTCTTGTAGCCATTACTCAGGGATGCACAATGCTCACATCAATGTCTCTGTCTCATCTTGGACCATATCCATATGATCAGTGCTTCTTCATTAAGAATCTGTGTCAGGCAATGACATATGCAAAACAGCTACAAGATTTTAGGTAAGCATAACTTGTTTTTCATTTTGCTCATTATTTTGAAACCAATTTGATATGATAAACAAATTTAAGAGGGATTAAAATGCCACACTGTAGAGATTGAAGCATGATTTAAAGAGAAAAAGAAACGAATGTAGTTCCTAAATGATGTCAATAGAACCAATGATAGCTATCTGAAGCCAGTCTACTAGGACATGGGTCATTCCACCAAGTTGGGACACAGTTTGTGACATTTGTACGATGTCTGCATGATTTTAGTCCTGCCCCATTTCTGCTGTATTTAATTACTGACTATCACAACAAATGTTTTGCCTGGTACATTTTGTACCTTGTAATTAGTGCAAAAAGTGAATTTGCATAATTATGTATTTGAGTGTTGAAAAATTTGAAAAATAAAATTCTGGATGTAACATGGACACCGTGTTCGTGTTACATCCAGAATTTTATTTTTCATAATAATTTCCATTAAAATACATTAAAACAATTTTATACTTCAACAAACATTTTCACATACAAAGGAGAATGTTACATGAAATAATTGAGTCAAATAAATGATTTCTTTTCATAATATGGACAAATGTTGCACAAAAATCACACTGTGTTCCGACTTGGTGGAATGACCCACATAGGTACTGAACACAGCTGACTGTACATAGCTTCTCTTCAGCAGTTATTGTCTTAGTCTCTATCAAAGGTTTTCATGTTCTAGTCTTGATGTTGCTCTTGAACAAAGCTAAATTCAGTTTTGTTGACGCACTATTACAATGCATTAAATCGACCCAACATGTACAATGTACATTACAGCTTGTATTCTACTAGCCCCTATACACAAAAGTTTCCCAAGAGAAGGTCTAACTGATTGATAATTTCTAAATAATAATTAATTACAGGTTTGAGCAGCCCAAGATTGTAGAGATGAAGTGTCTTTTACAGAGTCTGAAAGGTTGTACAAGGCTAAGGAGGTTTTGTCTCATAACACAAACTGGCAAGTAAGATATATTGCTTATTAATAACAATAACAATAATGGTACCGTAATAACAACTATGCGTTTATAAAGAGTGGTCTAGGAATAAAAGATGAGGCAGCCTTTACAGGTCAGTAGAACTATTGGCTTCAACTCATCACTCTACATGCACCGATCTTTTGAAGCCTTCTGACTGATAACTGTTTTAGTCATTGTACTGAGGGGTAATTTAGCTTTCAGAGAGCATTAGACAGGAAACACAATCAAGTGAACCACTTTGCTACTGTCACATTAGCAGTTTTTCCAAGCTACACAACTGCTTCAGCGTATAGCCTCAGAAAAAAAAAACACTAATACTTACCATTGATTCTTGTTGCATACTGGCAGGTTTGCATTTAATTCACAAGTACTTTGAATATATATTCAATTTGTACATTTGTCTTTGTACATTGATTGTATAACACACAAAAGAATAAAAGCAGTAATATTTATTCCATTGATGTGTCCACATGAGTTCAGCACACAAACCGAGTTACTGCTGTCTACCCATGGTGTATCATTTTGGAAATCAACTTGTATGTAAAGATAGGCAGTGACATAACCAGACATTTTCATTTTTTTTAAAGGGGGGGGGGGGTGGGGGCAAGCGGGGGAAAATACATATTTTGGGGACACTTTTGATTATCAATCCTTCATTATTTATATTTTCGATCTCATTTGGTACTGCACAGTAATATTATGGGGAATCTGAATCCCAACAAAGTGCAACTAAATGTTTTGAGGGTGATGATGTTGGATGAATTGGGACAATATAAGTTGCCCTATAGTCAGCATTGATAAAGAATAGACATGGATGCTGTCAATAGAGAAAATAAGTGCATCATGTGCTGGAAACGTTTTGGTTCAAGTGTTTAAGTGTACATCCCCTCCAGCTGAATGTAACATGTGTCTATAATATAAATTGATTGGCATCAATCATATCTTTATATACCAATACACACACAGACTATGCAATCAGTTTACATAAACTATAAAAATAGGCTGAATGGATTTAGGATTCAATGGTCGATGGTAGGTCAAATAAAGACTGATAAAACTAATGGTTTGACTATTCCTAGGATCAAAGAAGTGGATGAGTTAGCGGATGTTATGGAACACTGCTCTAATCTCATGGTGTTACAAGTTATAAGTAATGTATACTTTGGCACCTGTCTCCAGTGGCAAAAAGCCATAGTGGATAAGTAAGTACATGTATCGACATCCGTTTGTATTACTTTTTGTAAACCTGATGAACAGTTTAATTCCTGTGTTTATAAATTTTAAACAAAATGTAAATCCTTTTTTTTCCCCAAACCATTATCATAATTGTTTACATTAAACTCAATAGACCCTTCACACTGACGTCACATTTCCAAAGCAATGCGTGTGGTCTGCCATGCTGGAGTACTGTGCACATGTAGGATACGTACCCGTAGTGACATCTGGTGTTGCAGTTTGTATCATGTTGCGTACTTCTAGTAATGTGTGTGCGTGTGTAAACTATAAGTACTCCAGCATGGCGAGCAATAAAATAGTGACGTCCTCTGAGAAGGGTCTACTATTCTGGAAAGTGTGTTCTTAGTTAGCTGGAAGTCAGGAAAGCTCCAACATACAGCATTACCTGACAATCAAGAATAGGAACAAAACTCACTATGACGGAATGTTTCAAAATGGGTTTCCTTATAAAAGGCTAGTCCAAATAGGAAAATAATGAGGCTCCAACAGTTGTAGTTGTGTTTGTGTACATGCACAGTAGAATCTTTCAAACCAAGAAAGTTCGTGCAGTTGCTTTGACAGAAGCAAATAAAAAGGTCAATTTCTGTTCTAAGAAGTTTCCTTGATTGATAGTGTTCACACACCTGCATGTGTGTGATACCATCTTCCATTTCCAAGTGTCATATACAGTCTTGTTTGCTTCTTAGTAAGATTTATCATCCAAACAGCCAAATGACAAGCTCCGGTTCTAATTCCTACCAGATATTCAGCATCTAGGCCAGCCCTACATGTCATGCTTGCTAGCTACAAGAAGACTGCAGCATCAGACTGGAGGGACGTATACAACAAGATCCCTTTCATTCATCTAGAGGAGTTGACATTATTCCACACTCGAGTTGCCACTAATCCACCATCATGGAAGTTCAGTAACCAGACTGAAGGAGTGCACCAAGTTTTAAACAAATGATCAAAGTAAACTTGTAAGCTCTGTTTACTTTAACAACATTAAAATGGTGATAAGAAGTTTGTAACATTGAGTAAAGACAGCAAATGAAGTCACAAACTCAAAGCACAAAAACGGCATCAATTAAAATCATTTAACTGTTGTAAAGCCTGTGCATGTAACAATTTGCTAGACATTTGTCTTCATGTTTGTGTTCAACTATAATAGGGACGGTTTAATCGAGACCAAGAAGTAAAATGGCATTTCTCACGCACCTCAAATAATTTTACTTTCTTGTGTCAATTTTATACAGAAATTTGTTACTGTCAAAGGTTACAATTGAATTTGTCATTTGATACTCTTAGGCAACAAATAAGTCAAACAATCATGCTGGTGAACATATCATATTTATGAGGTCCAACAAAGTATTCAATTTGGAGCAAGTTCGATCATGGACCAATGGTTAACTAGTGGTTGGTTACTGACGTAAGTAGCGCATGCGCAATGAAGTTGAAGTGCGAACGACTCTTGTCATGTCACGTCAACGCAACCACGGCCAAATCAACTGGTCCCCTCTGCACTGTGCTTATGCAAAGGTTATTGGTAACCAGCAATGCGACCAACCTCGATAGGCTGGTCATGAATAGTCAGCTAGACTAGTCCAACCATCCTTGACTAGCGTGAGTTTGATCAGAGTTAGTCGAACTATGGTTAACTATGGTGCTTGATCGAACTTGCTCTTAGATGTTATACCTACCATCATATTATGTTGAACTGAAATGGCTTGCGCTTTTTACGAACAAGTTCTGGATGGAACTGTGAGTTATAGTGTCCTGGTTTATCTGTTATATCCTCGTTAGTTCCTGATCTCTCTATTTGATCCGTCTTCTCACCAGACAGCAAGCGACTTGTTTTCAATCTTTCTGCTGCTTCACGTTTAAGTCTCTCTGCTCGTAGCTGCTGTATATTTGGTGCCTGGTCACCTTTCTCTTTCCTCTTGACTTTTTCTCCTTTATGATGACTACGTTTCTTCTTATCAGACCTATGATGATGTAAGCCTTCTACCCTCCTTTCGCTTGATCGTTTTTTGTCTGTTTCACTCTTGTGTTTATGTTTACTCTTGTGCTTGTGGTGTTTCCTCTTCTTGTCATCTGAACTTCTATTCCTTCCTATTTTACATAACATCAGGAGTTATACAAGACAGTGTTAGCTCAGGTATTTGTAAATATTCTTTGTTACATGATCAAGCTTTAAAAAAATGAAACATTAACAAAAGTTGCTAAGAAAAGTTGGTTGTATACTATGTGAATGGTTGTACATGTATGTGTGTTTTGTGGTGGTGCATGGCTTGATGTCCCTCCAGGGAAGAGGATAGGTAGGTAGGTAGGCACCTCCAAAGGAGAGGTGATGCATGGATATCAATTCTAGTCTACTACTCCTTATGAATGAGTGCTGCGTTTGTGAGAATTCATGTAATTTGTTTCAAAGATCATCCTGTGTTCTGTACAGTGTAAATAAAATAAAAAGCACAACACAGGTACATGTATGACTTCAGCTGCATTTTTTCACCTGATAACACATTTTTGTCAAGTTTCTTCATTTAACCTGTCTGCAGAACATTTGTATTTAACACAATAAGGAAATAGTTGGGCATCTCAAAAGTGTTATACATTGTTCTCTCAGAAGGATTTACTTGTGATGACACTGTTGCATTTTTTGAGTCAACTTTTGAATAACTGGAAATAGAACTGGCATGCAGTGTACCTGTCTGTAAAATAAATCATGTGTAAAATCCCATGAAACCCAATCAAACTTGTGCTTCTCTGAAAACATTTCCCTTATTGCATGTATTGTTTATCATGATACCTAACAAATGCAGCCATTACAACATTATACTGTTTGTTTGAACCACAGGCTCAATAACACTGAATCAACAAATCTCTTTGAACTATTACTCATGTAGAGAATCTGACAATTTAAAAAAAATGTTTACTGAGCCGCTGCATGGTATTATTTTTTCAGAGCTCCCAGAATGTCTTGACTAAACAAGTTAAAGACAACAAACTTTCTCAAGAAATACATCAAGATTTGTTGTTCTCTTTCTATAATATAGAATGTCTTCACCGTGAATCTGCCAAACCTCGTGTGGATTTCACATAGCACTAGGACTAGTCTTATCTCGAGTTAAAACTAGTAACTAGTCCTAACAACTAGTCCTAACTTATAGGGACTAGTCCTAAGTTAAGGCTGGTTTTGTGAAATCCACCCCTGGTATGGTAGAATCTTGGATATACCTTTCATATGCCCAATACAATGATAAACAATGGTGGTAGCCTATCAATCTCTTGTTATCCTCATTTGTACACCAAAAGGACGAAGTTCGGGAATCGGGGATAACACAATAACCCAAGGAAATTGGGAGATTTCGAGCATGAATTCCAGACCCCTTTGTCCCTTTGTACAGTGGGATCAACATGCCTGTGCACCCTACACAGCAGAATGTCCAGGCGTAATTACACGTCAACCGACATGACCAACCCAACCAAAAGAGGAACATTTCGAAACTGTTCCAAAACGTATACAAACGTCCACCATTATTCAGTTTAAAAACCATAATGTATAATAAGATATCATTCTTAAGAATAAGTGAGGTAGTGATGAAGACTTACTTTCAGTATGTCTACCTGTTGTATTACAGTACGGTGGAATGGCACCAACAGACACAAGACTCTTTACATCTGCTGTCTTTACTGGCTTGATGGTGTCTACTTTGGGCCTTTCTTTTACCCCAAGATATCTCTCCATTTCAATCAAAGGATCAAGACTGGCCTTCCTTTTAACATCAGTGCAACTAATTAAAAGTGAAAGACAAATGAAATTAATCCTCCTTTGTTTATATTGATCTTATGTGTACAACACTTACAATACTATTCCATGTCATATGTTGGACTCATTAGAAAAACTTTGATACATTGGTATCAATGAAAAACAATATGGGTGATTCACATTACAGTGCGCCCTCAACTGTTTACCCCAAGGAGGCCATTTTCCCCCAAAAGGGTTAACTAAACAAAGTCACACTTGTAACTCAGTGGTGCAGGGGCAGTTTGGGACCTTTAAATTGGCTTACATGAACGCAAAACACATTAACAAGCCTCACAAAAAATTCCATATTTTGACGTAGGCCTAAACACAGAAAAATATCATCTTGCTGCAATGCAAACCACCAAAGAATTTGGAACAATTGGGGTCATGTGGTGGACACTGCGTGAGAGAACCAAACCTTGTCAACCCTTTCCCTATGATGCACTCCGAAAATGGCTTCTCCAGGGTTAACTGTAGAGGGCGCACTGTATTGTTGCAAATCACTCGTGTTGTAAATCATTTTTTATCTCAAAGCCCACACTTAATAAACTTGATACCAGTATAAATTTTCCTAACAAATATTTCTACCTGAAATACTGCTATGGCCATGGTCACCCATGCATGGTTCAGAAAATGTTTCCCCAACACTCCATTTCTTACTCTCATTTGACAAATCCAATATGGATATGAACATGCACAAAACATAACCCACTAATCTGTGTTTCCTTGAAAACATGACCAGACCTTATTTGATTAAATTATCACAGCTTGGTTATTTGGTGGGTTTACTGAAACCAAGAGGATGAAACAATACTACATTAGAAGTTTTCCAATCAGAAGAGACTGGGTCTAGTCTAATTCAATCATGTACATATACATACCTCTGTTCCAGATCATCTTTCTCTGTACCTCGGCCTGACGGTTTGAAATACCAAGGCTTTGTAGTCTGTGCCTCAGTTGAACTTTGACCTAAGTAGGTCAGTAGACCTATACTTCTCTCATATTTTTCCTGAGCTGCTTTTTCCTCCTTTTCATGTTCCTTGTTCTTTTCTCCCTGAGGCTGGAGGGATAATAGTTCCCAGAATAAATTTGAAAGTTATTAAAGGGCAGCTCTACGGTGCTCTTAATATTTTAGTTAATACATTTTATTGCCAGGTAGACAATGTAGATCCTGGTTAATAATTATTGTACACATAAAATTTGTATTTATGTCATAGTTAATTCAAGTCAAAAATGCATGACTTTTTTAGCCAGAAGTCAAAACCTGGTGATGAACAAGATCATGATATGCATATGAGCCCATGACGTCACTGGTGGCTAGTACAGTACAAGTATTACACATGCGACATAATCATCTCGCGTCTTTGCATCGAAACCTGCAAAGTGGATTGACGCTTTTTTTTCAAGGGAAAGTTTAGACTGAACAACTACAAGCTCACATGTCAGTTTGTTATGCCTCAAGGGAAGATCTGCATTTCCACAGACAGGTAGGTCATCGGCTTCCTGCGCTTCCCTTGCCTCACCAGCAGCAGCGGCCGGGGCAATCAGCTCAATACACCGGTTCAGCACGGCAAATAACCATCGCTGGACCAACAACACCTCGGGGAACCCCCACTTTCCTTTTTGCCATTTGATGATCCAGAAGAGGCGTTTTAAAAGGCGACATCCTCGGCAACAACGCTATTATTATTTTCCCAATATCTATAACCAGAGGTGTCCGACTCAGCCATGAACATTAAGTTTGTAACCGACCGTCTGAATTCGCAAAGTTGTCTACAATAGTTCTGACGCGTTGTCATGTACACCCACAAAGAAAGTAAAATCTCCCAAATCCCAAATCTGTTGGAAATAGCCTTGCTGATTCTGGCATGTAGGATCATCATTTAAAGAGCCAACAATCACAGTCAGGAAATCGTGAAGTTAAGGGGTGTATTTGTGTAACCTCTGTATGAATACATACACGGGTCCAAATCAACTAGCCACCACAGACATCATGAGTCCTTTGTCACATGGTTTTCTTGACCTCGCGTTTTTCAGATTTTCTCTTAAGAGTGCATCGGAGAAAAATCTCTTTTATCCTGGTTTAGTATGAGGTTAGGGACTCGTAATAATGTGTTTTCATTTCCTGTGATCTCCATTTAGTGGAAAAATAAACAAACTCAATATTTCAGAGCCGCCCCTTAATGTGGAAATGGACAATGACCCTTAGCCTCTTAAGAAAGTTCCTGAGTTGCCCAAGACAAGCATAAATGGATCAACCAAATATTGGACAACCAAAACCAGTTTAATTGCCCCCAAAATATCCAAACAGTTTCATGACGTTATGGTTGTTGGTTTGACTAAACCACACCAGCACTACCTCTGTTGTTACCAATATACAATAGTTCTGAAAGTGCACAAGTGCTTTTCAGGTTGACAAGTGTAAAATGACAACCTTAACTTTAAACTTTGATATCATTCCAACCTGTGTCACATTCTGTAATGTTACACAGCAAAATAATTTAATTTCACAAATTAGTTTGCTCAAAAGGCTTTTATACATAATGTGCTATGCAACTAGTTGTGCGCTTAATTAATTACCACTTTATCATCACCACATCAACAAGGAACAAAGCCCCCAAAATGACTGCAGATGTTATACAACAGATGAACTTACTTTTGTTGAAGAGAGATCAGTAAACAGATCGACATGTTTGTATGTGTTATCTGAATCCTTTGTAGTTCTCTGTACTGTAAGACATTCTTCATCATGACGTGTGTTAGTCAACCGATTGTGTGCTTTGCTTCTTAACAATGCTGTTCTTGCTTCCTGCTCCTAAAATTTGAATTGAGAAAACAACTCCGTGATCTAAGACGTATTTCATTCTCAATTAGAGAATTTTTGGTGTGTTATTTAATAAGCATTGAATCTCTTTCCGGAATTGCTGGAAACAACAAGGTCATACAATTCCAAGAATCAAGACATGCTGGTAAAAGTAACCAAAAAGTTTCCGTTCCAGCAGACAATTCACAGCACTTTGTCATAAGAGGACAAAGTGTACATGGCCATACCAAGTTTATATTCTGTTTTGACCTTCATACCACAATATAAAAAACAGCAACTTGTATGTTAGTTATTTGTTTTCATTACCACACTGGTCATTATTGATGATTTTTCTGTACACCATACTTGCCACTGTTGTGCCAGGAATGATATTTTGCCCTTGAAAAAAGTATGGAAACTTTTATTGAGTTTAAGAGCTGACCTACATATCTGCTTTTATAAACTTTTCAGGCTATTTGATAACAATTTCCCTGATTTTTCTGAGGGCATAACAATCAGAAATCAGATTAAAGTAGGAAGAATATCCTGCCTGTTTACCCAACGTTGCCTGCCAGTGATATGTAACCTTTTGATGTACTATCATCACATTGTCTGATATGACTTACTGCAAGTGCTGCACGAGTCTGTCGCTCCTTTGCTTCTGCAGCTGCCTGTGCTTCATCTTTCTTCACTCGTTCAATGTTCTTATAGCTTCTAACATGCCAGCTATGAAGTGCAACACATAGAAAATAACATCACATTGGCTACCAATCAAAGAATCAAATTCCAGACAATTAGCACATTGCAGGATCTTAGATTCACATTATGCGGGGCTAACTATCATCATGACATCATCAGGTATCAAATTAAACAAAAAGAATTTAACCTATAAAAGGCGACACTTTTCAACCATATATTATGGGCTGCTACAGCCAGACAGCTAGGCAGCTTGTATTTATCATGCAGAGTTGGCAACAGTCGATTGCAGAACTGTCCACTGCCTTGCACAAGTTCAGACCCACATCAAACCAACCATCATAAGCGAAGGCTTCAGAAATAAGTTTTGTACACAAAATAGTTTGTTGCAGATTATCTATCAAATTACACAAATATGAGTCAGCAGAACAACCTGAATCTTCTGGTTAACTTTTGTGCTTGAGTGTCTGACCCCACAGTGAAGTTTGAGGGCATAGGGGAATATTTTTCCTATAGGCCTATTGGGCCAAGGATCAGAGTGAATCAAGCAAGAGTGATTAAACTATTATAACAGGGATTCAAATATGGGATATATGAGGATGGAAATTAGCCATGCAACTAGAGAAGAGAATGCGAGCCCCATTATAGGGCCAATCTACTGGACAAGGATGGAAGTTCAGTGAATTGGCTCTCCCACCTGTAGGATCGGATGGCCCAACTATGTAGCTTTTTTTATAACATTTCGTCTTAGTACTGATGCAAAACAAATGTTAAAACAGAGCCATAGGCCCTATACAGCTCTCGATGATTAAATGCTGTATCCAACTCACACTGTTTCACAAACATAATCTTATTTCGGTAAATACAAATGTTAGATAGTTTTTGTGGTAATCATCATAAATTGGTGTCAGATTTTGGCATCTTTTCTGAGCTGTTTGTACGGCTAGACTAGTAGGCCCAGCTAGGGCCTACATATTGTAGTTGTTGTTACCGACCAAATCTTCAAATGTTCAAAAAAGGTATTAAGGCTGTTGATTGGTCCCCATTTGGTCCCCACAAGGCAGGTGGCTAAGGTGCTGACGGAGCATTGAGTAATGGATTCTCCGCAATTTGATCTTGAATTTTTTCTGAGATATTACAGAATATCACGTCTGAGCCTTGTTCTAACTAGAGAGGATCGCAGTTATCCCCATCAAGCAATCCCAGCTGTAGTTGGGCTTTCCCAACTGTAACACTCAAGTTGGGTGTCCCGACTAAAGTTTGGACAAATCTCAGTGTAGTCAGTCAGTGGCAGTTTACTTGTATGCATACAAAGAGTATAGTAGACTTAGATTTAGAATAGTAATACACAATCTCTTCAATTTTTCACAGAGTGAGATTCTTTTCTATATTTCAGGTGCAATTTGACCCCAATACGAGGGGGAGAGCGAAGCGAGAGGGACTAAAGTGAAGTACTTGTAACATTCTGCAATAAAAAACACTATTTGCTGAACAACTGCATGTTTATGACTACAATGTACCACAAAGCCTATGCCAATATTTAAAAAACCAGAACACTGATTGTCTTCAATAGATATTTTCACCCCTTAAACTGGAAAGTATTGACCCAGATAATACTTTTAATGAAAGACCCCCATTCCGACACAGCCCGTAAATTTTGATACAATATTGACGACGGTATTAACCAGCCAGTAGGTGCCGTATGACGTGAATACATGCAAATATTTCCCCTGCCTGGAAACGGAAGCCATGTAAAGATGCCACTATGTAATTTCTCACGGAATACTCACAGAGATGATGGGCTCCAGGTTAGACCACCATCCGTAGGCATAGTAATAATTAATAAGTTACTCATAGTTGTACCATGGCTGTACAAGTAGTACCCCAATGTTCATAAACCAATGACACATGTGTGGATCTCGGCACAGAATGGATGTTCTGGTTTTCAACATATAAAAAATTTAGCGGTGTGCCCCATTTAAAAAAGTTTGCGGTGTGCCCCCCCCCCCCCCCATCCTCCGTTGAAAAAAAAAACCTGAATCCATGCCTGTGTGTGCTGTACTATGTCTAGTAGTAGTAGTAGTATTTATTAGTGTATCATACATCATACTAATGACAATGTGGTCAATGTCATGATGGATGAATCATTGAATGCATTTTATGATTTAGCTTCTTAAATTGAACATTAAACAAAGACTTTATACATATTTATAATATAAGTTGTTACCGTTTAAACTTATTTTTAAACAGCCACGATAAATGCTATAATAGACAAACCTTTTTTTGGGAAGAATATTCATGACGAACTCGACCACTCGGATATCTTATTTGACACACAAAAAATAATGTGGATCGTGTTTGTCTTAGCGCCCTCATGTGTCGACTTCAAGCCAATTTTCTATTTCATGCTGCTGAAAATGTAAACATGATTTGGGTCAATCGCTCTGAACGTTCAGAACGTGCGAGCATGTCATTAGCGTAAAAAAAATCAGTACACAGCGGCGGTACACAGCGAGCCTAATAAAAACTAAAGAACTCTCTCTCACACGCTGCAGACAGTGACACTACATGTTCATAGTCCTTTCCCTTCAAGAAGGCAATAACCAAACCTACACCAGGAAGGTAAGTTCAAGTTTTCTTTAAAGTTTCAATGTTTCTACAAAAACTGACCGCAACAAACACAATTTAGAATCAGATGAGATACTCGGCTCAGCGGAGTCAGGTTGTGATTTTGTATACATGCCTCTCTATCACTATCACTATCATCAGCGCTATGGTTTTTAGTTTGACTTCCTTTTTAAACTGTAGACCCATGACGTTACGTTTCCTCAATCCATGATTGATGGTGTAGCATATTAAATCCAATAAGATTTCCAAGACAAATTTACTATTATTTTATTTAGGCTACTATACTACTGCTTGTTTTGTATATTTTTATCCTAAAATGTAATTAATCACCAATACGATGGTCAGGGTTTTCTTCCAATAAAATGCAAATCCAGTGTAGGATAATTATAGGTGCACTTGGTTTATTGGAATTTGGTATAAATTAGTTTGGACTATACTACTATTATTAATTGCAAATTGTAAGGTATCGAAGGATTGTTTTCTGCACATGTATGTATTTACTGTGTGAGTGTGAGTACTAAAACTAGCTTAAAAAGAAAATTATAACTTCCGTAAGACTGCCTTAAAACCATTTGATATAGCTCAAACTTATGTTGCATTGTTAAGGTTTTGATTTTCAAAAGTACCCCTTGACTTGCCATTGTGTGGCAGTGAACATAACTGACATGTTTTCTAAGCCACCATTGTACCTTGTCAACATTTTTTGCTGAGGTAATTGCCAGTAATTCTACCACTTCTATTCGGAGGTAAGACTAAGGGCTTGGTGGAAGAAATGTACAGGTTGGTGAAAAGAATAGTTTAATCTCACACTTGTAGAGTTTCATACTTTTTTCTTGAGTGTTACAGACAAAACATCTTAATTTATGGCTATATGGAAAGGAAATGATCCAGAACTAGGAAAATGACTGTATAGGCCCTATATGAACCTTCTTTATATAATCGGCAACCTATTCAAGTGTGACAAATACCACGAGCTTTGGTTATAAATACTTTCTGTAGTCCAACTTCAAAATAAAATGGATTGGATATCATTTGGAAACTTGGCCTACATGCGGTAGGCCCTGCATGTTTTAAAAAGTTCCATTTGATTCATTGTAACAATCAACTTTCGACTTAAGAAATGTTCCCAAAGTCAAACAGATCATCGAAGAACAGAAAACAACAAAGAAGCTAAAGATCAGTTGACACTGAGTATTACTCTGTATACTGCAACACTATGAGGCTACCCCAAAACTTGAGGAACTACATAAGCTGGCAATGATTGGACCCATCCAAGCTTTAGTACACTCCAGGGCAAAAATGCTGTATCCGGATGCCACTTTATCTCCCTTAATTTAGGTCAAATTATATCCTTACTTGTACAGAAAGTTGACAAAATGTATACAGAGAGGAACAGGTCCTTTAAACGTTTAAAAAGTGTCAAAATCATAAAAATAAGACATTTTCACGTCTATGTTGGGCTTGACAACGCTACTCACTAAACACTGTTTGAGTTCCTTTAGGCATAAATGCGTGAAGTTCCGACCGTGCGATGAAATATCCGCTTGAATTTTCTTTCTAAAGGTCAATAATTAATTTTAGTTACCAATTCCTCGAGAGGCATATTAAAAAAAGGGAAATAAAGTCCAACATCCATTACAAAATCTAAAAAATCCTTGAGAAAGTGGCAGTCAGATATAGTAATTTTTCCGAATAGGTACAACTAAAGTGCAGCAGTAAGAATGAAACTTGAGTGACAGACCAATTATAAAATACCTAGAACATCGTGATACATGTATAGTTTGTGACTGATTCCCTGCAAAGTTGTGTTAGAAGACAAAAAACTAAGTTTTTTGTTTGTTATTGTATTAGTTGGTTGGTTTGTTTTTGTTTTTTGTGTGTATGTTTTTCGGTTGCTCTAATATTAGCTATGTGTATGACTGAGATCAAATCAAGGCGTGATTTTGACTGCTGCAACCATTCAACCAAGGATTCAGGATTTAACCAATAGATGATTAAAACTACATTGTAGCTATTGATCACCAGAACCAATTATAAATTAAACATAGACAATTTGTAAGTTGCAAATAGCACAAATGCCTCAAGAAACAGCACGACCTTTGCAATTTATCGATTGTCTGTCATTGTAATTTCACTAGCGTACAACGTACAATTTGCATGAAATTCTGCACCAGAGAAATTCACACATTACCTGTGAATGGTAATGGACTGTGTAAATAAAAATGTGTACACGCTATAGTATTGGTTGTTAAGGGTTTCTTCGAGTCAACAAAGGTATGTAGGGTGCTGCTTGGGGTCACCATAGCAACACACAATCAACTTCAAACACTACCATGGACTTTGTGTATTCGGGACCTTCATTCTGCTACCTAGTGGCTGTGCTTTGTGTGAATAGCTTGATTCTAATAGTAAAGCAGATTTTAATCTACTCGATTTATTAAAACACTGTACACTACTACCCATTCAGAAATCAGTCAATTTGGGATACATTACAATACATGTGTGTGACAGGTTCAAATTAAAAATAGTTTACATTTGGACTATATATGTAAAGGGGAAAAATGCTGTAAAGTGCATACTGAACCAACCTATAAAGGATAGGAAAATGGGTCATAAGATGATACATACATTGTACACTACAAAGTACAATAGCTTTTAGAAATATAGATTTGTGTGTCCACAACTGGGGTTGAATAATGTTTGAACAATTTTCAGCAAAATCTGAGGATTCTTTTGTAATTTGTTTTCATTTTGGACAGAATGACATGACTGCAAATTGTCTTTCAAGATGTTAAATACAATTAAGTTCATCATAAGTAGCCTTGATGAAGGTTTTGTGGTGACATTTTAAATAAAATACCGGCAGTCTTTTTGATGTTGACATTGTATATTTATAGCAGTGTTACTGCAAGCAAATATTACACATTTAGACTTTACAATAATTATCCAATGGACAGTAGAAAAGTACTATACACAAAGATCAAAATAATTGGGTTACGAAAACAAGCAAACTATTGGTATATACACAGAGTGTTTGTGATGCACTAATTAATTAATTAGGAGTAGCAGCACAAATAAGCCATACATTGTACTGCTGTATGAATTTTAATTAGGTATTGATTAGAACCATGGGGTAATCAATGCTGTGACAATGGTGTGTACTAGTATGAGAGTTCATTGTATCACATCCTTATATGAAGCACAATAACTCAATGTAAATCAATTCCATACAAAATAATTCATAAATTCATTTGTTAAGGTGATTCAATAATGTGTCAGAAATGGTTCTTAGTGTAGATGGCATCAGACCTGGGTATCATGTTGACATTTACATGTACATGAAACACTTGTCAATTTAGCAGGCGACAGTAACAAGATACTCTTGTTCTGATCATGTTACCCGCTCTTGTTAACAATGAAAAGACTACAAGGTTACTTGAATTAATGATTAATTCCAAAATCCATTCTGTCTGGCTTGGGAACACACTGTGTATCAAGCTTGATCATGTGAACAAATGTACATTACAGACTGTACATCTAGAAATAAGTAATTGATTTACATTGTGTTCTTAAACTTTAACCGCTGCTTGGTAAGTACCTCTAGATACATGTATGTATAGAGAATTCTGTGGTTGTTGTTCACATGCATGTTAATGGTTATAATAATAATAATAATAATAATAATGTACATTGTAAATTTGTATAGCACCCGTATCCATCAACTAAATAACACACAGGGCGCTTAGCAAATAATTATAACAACCAAGATACTTGTAGTTGTGTTAATGTATAGACTAATACAAGCAGCTCGTTCATGGGCGATTGCACCACTGCAGTTATGGCTGCTGCACGCGCGCGTTGTGGAACATGCACTGTGAATCCTCCACGTTGATTGGTACTCAATGTGCCCTGTTGTCGAGTCGCGCGCGTGCGGCGGCCATAGCTGCGGTGGTGTAAACCACTACGGTATATAGAGGCACTGCTCAGATTAGTGTATACATGTGTGGTCGTTAAATTGAGAGCTTTAAAAATCAACAAAATTCCTTGGAGCTAACTCAACTTGAAAATGTGACTCTGCATTCATGAAAATGTGGATATATTATAATGATACACATTAATGTATGGTACACTATACATATGTGATGTGCTGAGGACTTTTACTATTGATGCTCCTGACTTTACTTTGAACACAAACAGATCTAAATAAAATGTGCAGTTAACATTTATTGTTTAGTAGACCTATCAGATAACGTTGCAAGGACATACTTGAAGTTATGAACATGTACATGGACTAATCAACTTCCTCAAAAAATGACTTTTCATTCTCTTTTACATGTAGTTTGTACTTTGCAAAGTATTTAATACAATATCAACATCACACCAAATTATGAAGCATAGAGTTAGTTGTCTTTCATTGCATACATTTACACAAGTTTGCTTTTAAGTTTTATACAGTGTTTAGTGCTACACGGTAGATGTTGGTTTATTTATTTTTAATTAAGTTTTGTAATTTGAAGATTTGAATTTTTTGAAATGTGTTTTCTAGATCCTCCTTTTTGAGTAGCATCAGGAACAACATTGATTCACCATGAGCAAGGATCTGAAGAGCGTCTTTGAGGAATATGCTGCATTTGGACGGCCAGGCCAGACTAAAGACATCACCAGTAAGAACTTCTCTAAGATGATCAAAGAGAAGGGATTACTAGACAAGAAGCTGAATAACACAGAGGTGGATATGGTCTTCACCAGGTGTGTACTACACGGGACAAACTATTGCCCAATAAATCCCCTCCCCTCCCCTTTGCAGATGAACCATAGCAGTTCCTTACTGATTTTTCAAATTATATTTTGTTTTTTAAAAATGATTAATCCCAATTATGATATTTTTTTGTTTCTCGCAGAGCAAAGGGTGGCCCAGGGAACAAAGTGCTGACCTATGCTCAGTTTGAGAATGCTCTAAAGATGTGCAGCAAATCTAAATATGGAAGTGATTCAGAAGAGAATTACAACAAGGTTATAAGCAAGATTTGTGGTGGAGCTGGACCATCCACTTCAGGAACTACTGTAAGAAAAAATTTATTTTTAAAATGTTGTTTGTAATATTATTGTTTCCTCATTGGTATTCTCCTAATAATTAAACATCACTGTATGGCATTTTCAGCTGGTAAGCCTGGCGCTAAGCTATGTCCATAAACTCTTATTGAACTTATTAACCAATGTGCTTTGACTATAAAAATACACTTGGACAATTGAGCAGTTTTAACAGTTCATACATAACTTCTACAAATCTTTCCTCTCCATTTGTATAAGTTTATAGTACTATTGACTACATGGAAAGCTTCTAAAACCAACCATGTGTGGTTTCTAGGAATCATAAATGCCTATAGACCACTATTATGAGAGGACTTCATTTAGACTCTTTGTATTTCATCCCAATTAGGGAGTATCAAAAACTGGAGGTGTTGAAAAGTTGACAGATGCCTCCAAGTACACTGGATCTCATAAAGAACGTTTTGATGAATCTGGGAAAGGGAAGGGTATATCAGGACGTAAGGACCTGACTGATAACAGTGGCTATGTACAAGCCTACAAGGGCAAGGATACATTTGATAAGAAACACTAGACATCTTAGTATCAAGGTGAGTAGTTATCCTGATGTAGGACATTCTGCAAAACATTTCTTTTAAATGTTTTATATAAATGCTGAAACAGTATTCGTCATTTACTAGAAGGTAGATTAAACAAAATGATCCAACCTTTCTGAATTTAAAATCTACTGGAGGATTTGGAGGATTTGAAGCACATTTGTCTTTCACTTTGAAAGCATTGGAGGTCCTACACCACTAAAATCAGTTGATTTTGGAGGATTGAGGTAATGGACCACCTGCATGTACATTAATTGAATTGGTTGAATTGGTAAGTTATAGGCAAAGTTCTGCTGCATCTTCAGCCATAAGTGTCTCAAAGTTTGCTAATTGACTTACTTTATCAATTGCATTGCTTCTCTGACTGACCGTCACAACTGATTGGCACTGATTAACATAATGCATACTTCTCAGTTTTTGTTGATTTCTTATTGTTGCAGGACTGATTGACGTGAATGGACTACTATAATATCACCTTTGTATGTATCCTAGAGGTGGTCACATAGCTGTCATCAATCCTTATACAAGTCCAGTAATATGAATCAGGAATAAAAGATTCCCTGATTGTTGAGAGCAATATGTGCTCAAGGTAATGGCTGCAACAAGAAGGGGGAGTTCACTCCAGTTTTTGATAACTCTGCAGCTAACTGATCTGGTTATGATGCAGTTACTGTTTTTGAAAATCTTTACACAGGCCTACACAAGACTTCTTCCCATTTCAGCCTCATCACTTTCATGCATGAAATTCTGCAGCGTACATGTACACACTATTGCATTGTTGACGGGGCAATGGTGAAATTTTCCCATCAATATTTTGCAATTGCCTCATGATCTGAAACATTTTACAAACTGATGTCAAAGGGTAATTAAAATAGGAGCAATTAGATGTGATGGAAATTGATCATCTACCACGCTGATGTGATAAAGTCAAGCCCTGATTGCAAAGCTCTTAATATCTAAACTGCCTCAAAGGTTTTTCACTAATTTTATGTAGTGATTTGTAGGGTATTTCAGATTATAATGCCTTTCCTTAAGATAAACATCAGAGCTCTGTGAAATCACTCAAGAGTGCAGTACTGTAGGCACATTCTTCTTCATACTGTTGTCTCATCAGAGGGCATTGGGATTCAATAGTGTGTACATCAACATTCACATTTTATAACCTATCAAAAGCTTGAGGTTAAAAGACCAAAGATTTTCTTCAATCCGTTTGCCTGGCATTGTTTTATAATTGAGACCAAATACAGTATATGTTTGAATACAAGTGGATGTTTGAGAATTGTTTTAGAGATTAATTTAGAATTGCTTTGATTAACTAGTTTGTGTGTGTGTTTCCCAAAGTATTGTCAAGCCTTTATGCTGAGTCTGTTTTCTAAGTTTGCTTCATTCACCCATCCTAACAATTTCATTGGTTCCTGGTTCCATGACTCAGGATTGGCTTTTTACGGTTAACAATATATAATACATGCTGATAAGCAACAGTTTCTCTTACATTCTTTGCCTGTTTTTCCTAAATTAAATCAACAACAAACTATGCTTAGCATGATATGGTCATGGTCATGCGTAAGCCAATCTTATCATAGTGCAAGGGTGTGGTTGTATGCTGGATGATGAGTCTGAATGGATGGTAAAGTTCCAAGGAGGGAAAGAGTCAGGAACTAGCTTTCAGTGTACATTGGCACTCCTGTCTCCTGGTGCAGGAGTTATGCTGCATTTGTAGTTCACACATTCATATATGACACAATCTATTGACATTAATCTATGGTCATTTTAAATTCTGAAATAACTTTTACTTGTAGTTTTCATGCCTTGGAAATCATGTATAAAATGTACTGTATACAAATATTAGATGCATTTGAGTGCATTGTCGCAGAATATAATCACAAGGTGAAATCTGGACTATTTCACAAGGTGAAGCCAAGTGAAATGGAAAAGCCAGATTTCACTGACAATGCATGAACGAAATGCATTCAATATTTGTTTTATGTAACTCACACATAGATCCTTGTCATTTGAATTATTTTCACAATTAACACAAAATTCTAAAGAAAACTTCCAAACAATGTGGACAACTCTATGTAGACACTATCCTTGTCCGCCGTGTCTCGTTTGGACAAGAAGACAGGAACAATTATTTTGAGAGCGAAGCTGTGAATTAATCAGGGTTGAAAATCAATATTTGCCGTCCTAAATTATCATGTACGCTGCTCCAACATTGTGGCAGTAAATACATGGCAAAATGTAGGATGACATGTGACGCTCGCGACACTAATAAAATGACAAGGATCTGTGTATGGGGTATATAATATGTTTTAATGTATAGTAACAATACCACGTAACACTTTGTGGTTAAATGCTATCATGTGCCAACCCATAATGCCCAAAGTGTACTAGTTCAAAACATCAATATGAAATATTGTAAACACAAGAATGAGATCGATGTTTGTTAACCTTAATGTGTGATCCAAATTGAGGTAAAGTGACCTTGCACTTGCAGTAAAAAAAAACATTGAACTAATCTCTATAAATACTTTCATATTTGAAACATTGCCATACACAACTAGCCATGTGGTCTTCTAAGTAAGTCTCCCTGTAATCAACATTTCCAAAGTGCATCTTCTAAATTTATGCAACTTTTTTCATCTTGAAATATATGCAATTGAATGTCGGACAACATGTTTACAAATTCTCTTATTTTTCCATGTAAATGGTGAAGGGGATTCATTTGATGAAGCTTTCAATGTTCAAAGTTGCCTGCCTGTAACACGGTTTGTTTAAAAGCTTTCTTTTTACAAAAAGTTACTTTTGTAAATGTGCTTAAAGTTATTTGCCTACGCATATACAATATTTGTTATTTGTTTTTCAGATTGATTTGCCAAATATCTATTTTAGAAAAATTATAAAATATTATTATTGTTGTGAGATGCTTTATTTCTTTATTGTGTAATTATGTCCTGGTTATCTTACTTGTTAATTCAGCAATGATCTACACATGCATGACAATCAATTACTGTAACATGATTTTAATACCAAAATTATGGTAATTATCATTTGTTTACTCAAAATTGTACTGATTGTGCATGATTCATGTACTTGCGTGGCTGCATATTTCCTTAGTAAATGACACTTGCTACTTAGTATTGCATGTATGGACTGACTGCTGCAATAATGTTATGTGTAATTCCAACATCTCTGGACATTCCACTACCAACACTAGAATGCTTAACAAGTCTGCCTAATTACTTAGTGGCGCTCATGCTCATAATAATTTCATGGTCAATGGAACGGTTTTCCATTCTCAAGAAATATCCTGTGTATGCCTAGCTACCCTTGACCTGATATAATAATAGAGGCATGATCTAATCACGTCATTTTATGCATTGTTACTGTTCGATATTAATGATATTGTGCCTACTCTATTTTACATACAAATAACAAGGCTGGAAGCCTTTTAATTATGAGATAGTAATGGTTCATGTGTGAGTTCCCAATCATCACTTTCCATACTATGTAATGGGTCAAACTACATTCATTGCAAAACCATACACAACAGCAGGTGCACACATGTGCAGTTGTTCTTCACTATGTAGATATCTGTGGGCAGTTTTATCCCAATGCCGGTTTTCAGAAAAATATCTTTGCTAATGACACTATAATTGAAATATTTATGAACAAATATGAGAGAGTTATGGGAATGGGATTGATGCACATAAATATGTTTGTTTATTGAAAATGTTCTGTGTATCTTTCAGCTCTACATGATGTAGTAGTCAGTCAGACTCTAATAATGCATGTTGCCATCCACACATATCCATGCGATTACTCTAAATGAACCTAATGCTTTCTTATATTAACTCACAGTAAATGTAGATTGAAAGGCTCAGTAGTTTAGTTATATGTTTTCAACAAACAACTGCTTTCAAACTGCATTTACAATGTGGGTACTTTGTAATCAGTGTAATGTACCATACTAATTAATCAGCCCAAAGGACTTGGACAGAGTCAAGTATTGAACTGACAAGTGTAGGGATTTGTTCTCAAACCTATACTTGTTTGTGTATTAAGATGACATTTTATCAGACCTATTTTAGGCAGTGTTGGAATCAAGTGACTTCAGGTACAGCTATGGCCATTGGCAGCATCAGCGTTGGTGAATAGACCTTTACAGTAATCTGGCCATAGACACTGCATAAGTCATCAATACTAATGTAGGAAATACCCTGAAATATTTAAAAATCTATTTTGATATATTCATGAATGTTATATATCCAGTCTGTGCTATCTGAAACCAGTTTGTGTGCATGTGGCATGCAGTTTATAAAAAAAATCATATACATTTCTATTAGTGACCAAGTATTGGCAATATTTATGTAGCCTTGCGCTTTCTTAATATGCACAAAGAGTAGATATTTTCTCATCACCTATTTTTTTCCATGTTTTTATAAGATGCTGTGTGCTGTTTTGTTTTTAGAAAACACATTTTATTATATGAATTGTGATTGCTGTGATGATTGTTTTATTGAGAATAAATAAAGAGATTTTAATGTGTAAATGAACATATGCCCCTTTGCCCTCTTTGTAAATAATGTATTTTATACTGCTTTAAGGTATTGGAGTTACTTGACAATCATGGTTGGGAAGTTGTATTAGTAAATGACTATCAAGTCCATACATCAGTGTTGTACACAGAGTACATTGTGTTGCTTTGCAACCTAAAGGGGAATCTCTGTATATGGGGCTTATTTCATACAGCTACCTAATGGTGAGCATTTTATTTTGCTTACTTAAGCAGAAACATTTGTTTAAGGGCAAGCACAATTCACAATGGATTTTTTTTTGTCATTCATTTGCTTACAGTAGGCACAGGAAGGTTAGCATGCCTTTTCCAGTACTTTTCCATCGCACAGTAAGTACACCATCAGCTGTTGAGCAGCGCTATGAAATTGAGCCCTGGTGCCAAGACAACAGCCCTTATTTTTGCTGAGCAGAAAAATTTTAAGCATTATTTTCTGCTTAAAAGCAACTCTATGAAACTCTATTGTCGAACTCAAACAAAAAACAACAGGTACATAAGCTCTCCAAGAACTCTTCCACTTTATTTAACATCCAATAATTCAGTAAGAAAGCATGGTCTCCTAAAATGGGTTACATACAATCAGTAAATGACTAAAATAAGCACGCTGTTTTTACATCAACACTTTCATCTTGTGATGCGTGGTGAATTAATAATATTTAGGTCAAAAGTTTGAAAAATCTCACCATGGTCCTTTAGACATGTTAGAGCTAACCAATTCATTGAGGTCGGATGCAATTAAATCCTCTTAACTGGCAACAGAAACAGTCGTCGGGTAATGGTGACGAGCGGGCCTCTTTAAGAGTATGAGACTTCTGTTTCTGAACAGTACATAACAAGTACTGTACATGTACATACTGTAGTTTAGATTTTGTTTGTAAAAGCTGCCACTATCAGTCATCTTTCTTAAAATGAGATCATTGCAAGCTGAAGCTCATTTCAAATACGTGAAACGATATCATGCCAACTTTTGCCTTTAGTATAATTAATTGACAAACAGAAGAACAGGTACCATCCTTTTCTTTTGTATGGAAATGTACACTTGTTAAAGTTCTCATGAACATAGTGATGAACCATTTTGAATGTGATACTTTTTTTCCGAATTAACTTTAAATTTCTAATTTTTTTAAAAATGCAACCATCTATGTTTCTTGGGGGTAGGTCACATACATGTAGCCATAACTGTTTCTAAATGTTTCATTATATGTTTAAAAGACTTGCTGTTATGGCTAGTTGCAAGTGAGTAGGATAGATAATGATGAGTGACTGTGGTTCCCAATGCTTTACAGCTTTCAACACATTACCTCACATTTCAAAATAATTATTACCAACCCACCTCAACTTATATACACTACGAATAAGTGGTGAAAACAAAGTGATTTGATACAATGTGTGCGGGTTCAAAACATTAGATTCAATTCATCTTTCACATGTTCAATTCTCTACAGGGCTCTATCTCTCATGTTGTAATTTTGAATTTACACACAGCTCATGAAAATATATTAACGAAAATAAACATTACACATTTACCATTGTTAATATACTAACAAAGCATGGGTCCAATGAGACATATCAGACCTGACACTTTGTTTCTGTACGGGCAAGGCAGTTTGTCCTTAGTAAAGGGCACCTTTATGAGGGAGATACACATGTCTATTGGACTATTTCAAGGGGCACCAAGGCAATGACCATGGGCATGGAGGGCAAATCCCTCCATAGTGCATACTTGTAGTCAGAATAGTTTATGGTGTCCATTATTGGCAGTTTATTATGAGTACCATAAATACACTGCTAGTGCTACTCAATCCACACTTGATTTCATGAGAACATATAACTCTCATGGAGAATTGAACATGTGATGTATTTACACTTTCAAACTCAAATAACATAAGATTTGGTAAAACTTGTATTTCTCCTGAATTCCTGCTCACAATGTTGAGCTGTTGTGACATAATCAATGACTGGGTGGGCGATATGCAATTTTACGAGATTTGAGTACCGACCACTTTTGCCTCTTGATGTAGTAGGAGGCCCCAAGTGCCAAGGACAGAATCATTAAGGCCTATGGGATAAACAAGACATCAATATACAATATTAAATACAGTGTAAAATATTGATGGTGATGTGAAATATCGATATTAATGTAACTTTTGTTAGCTGATAAAGGATATCAATTTCCCATTGGAAATTACATTGTCTAAAACAGATCTCAATAACAGGGAACATAAACTATCTTTAGTAACAATCATGTAACATTTTACATTCACAACTCTCACACTGGAATGAATACCAAAACAAGAAAAGTTGTGTTTGGTAGACACAAATGCCCCGCAACCCTGTCCGTGCATATGACTTGACATTGCCATTTAAACAAAGTCCATTGCACCATCTAGTTCTAATTTTGACCACTGACTTAAAATGTATTCCAAGTTTGATAGGCAACGTAGCAAGACCAATATACAACCTATATTCTTTATGTTAGTCTAAATGCCACTTCTTATTTTAGCCATATTGACCAAAAACCAACCCATGCACTAAGTTTACAGTTGACAGCCAAGTCTTTCTCAAGTTATAGCTCGGACACCATTTAAAAAAATTTTTTTTTAGCCATAACGACCTTGACATTTGACCTAGGGGTTCAAAAACAAGACCAATCCACACAGCAAGTTTGGAATTGATATGCCAAGTGTTTCTTGAGTTATTGCTCACACACACATCCCCATGGAAGGACATGTCGGAAGCAGTATGCCTCTTTGGTGGCTTCACCAACTGTGGGGCATACAAATGTATTTTATAATTTCCAACAAAGGAGAAGATTTTGATGAAAGTTTTGCATTTTATTGAAACTATTTGTGCATTCCATTTTACTATTGGCCTCATGTAGAAATTGTACAAAGAAACTGTGGGTATAACACAAAGCAAACACATCCCATGTATATGTGTATCAATGTAAGATCAGAATGGTTCATTTAGTAGTGGTTTATCATATTTAACTTACCTTGAGCCCCATTCTCTTGCGTTGATCATGTTCTGGTTCTGATGCCCATCGAAGGAAGGTTGCTACATCTTTAGCTAGCTGACTAAGTGTAGCAGGGGTACCTGTAACAATAATATCAGTTAGACTGATTTGAATCTATTATCATTGGTATAGACTGTGCCAGCCTCCTATATAGTGTAACCATAATCAGTAAATGAGCATTATTTTTGGCAAACCTACATATGAATGTGAGTCAGTTTCATCACAAACAAGAGTTCAATAAAACATTAAATCATTCCTGAGTCACACACAAGCCCCAAACATGTCTGCTTCCAGGAGGCATAACAAATTCTGTGCATGTGCAGAGTTAGTACTGGTCAATTTATAATTATATAGCTCTATGATAAAGACGCACTTGAACACAGGATAATTTTGCCGCTAGTGCATGTGCACAAAAATAATGCTATCAATAAAAACTGGTTTGATTTAAATAAATTATATCAACACAATCTTACTGAGTTTACAATAGAAAAGTACCTCATCAATATTATTCAAAAAAGATTTGGTATGCTTGCCATTGAGAATATTCCAGACATCGCTGGCCAGTAAAAACTGTTAAATTTGCTTTTTTTTCTTCTTCTTATAATAAAGTAACGTATGATTGACAAAAGGTCAAGTGATTAACTTTAAAGTTTTTTTTATCATGACATAGCTTTGCTATAAAAGTGATGAGTTTTTACCACTCAAAATTGCTATGCAAAATTTGACTAAAAGTGTTTCAATTTTAAATCCACTTGATTGTTATTTACATCCTGTTTTTATAACCACACAAGCGATCTAATCAAACTTTTGACGGATGTTTGGAAGTAACAACCTAGCAAGAACTAGTGCTCTGTGCTCACAGACTCAGTGACTGGTATTGCTTGAGTTTAAGTAGCACATCTATTGATCATCTATAAAACCATAACTAAGTGTCAGTTTGCTGAAGATCAAAATTCATCCCGGATTCAACGCCGCAACTAGGATAAAATTTTAGGGGGGCACCATTTTTCCTAGGGGGCATTTTCAGCCAATTAAAACTGTAGTTTATGTTTGTATTTTTCCTAAACAAGCCCTTCTGACAAGTGTTCTTCTGACATGTTGAGGTATAACAAAATACATTCTGCATGTAAATAATACAAAAAAAGTTTTAAAAACATTGAAATTGCTACATAAAAGTTCGTAAAATGTAACATTTCATTCTGGTAATTTTTAATCTCAATAGTCCAAATTTCAAATGGGGGGGGGGGGCACATGCCCCCTGTCCCCCCCCCCACTTAGTTAAGCCACTGCCTGGATTTTATTATTCTCCAAAAGGAATGAAAACAATCTATTGCTCATAACTGGGCCCCAAAATGACCTTGCATCATCTGTGATCTAATTACGACTGTGCTGGTATATTCCGTATTTCAATACATTTAAACATGCACATCTTAATGAGAATTGACTGTAGTCATTAACCACATTGCTGTTACTCACCATCTTCGTATTCAATGATTTCATTGTAGAGTGCAGGTGCCATACCAATAGCTTGACCAGGGAAGTATGGATTATAATATAATGGATCATTAATCTCCACGCCTGCTGGTGGATCACAATAGCCAGTAAGTAGAGAAAAGATGTAATCTTCATTACCATGACGAGCCATAGCAATGTAGCTCAAATCAGGAGGCAGAGATCCTACAATAAACAACAAGTTCATATATTAGTACAGTATCAAATCAATCACAATGTTTTTCAACAATGACTGAAAAACAGCCGGACTATTTATTACCTGTCAAATATTTATAAATAAAAAAAATAATAAATAAACAAATGAAACATCAACTTTAATCTTCCAGTACACACTAATCCTCCAACCAGATTGCTCAAATGGGAGTGTTAATAAACCATACCATATACTCCCAGTAAAGTATATTGCACTGTGCCTATTGTGGGCATCATGAGTCACAATCCGTATATGGACAGCGCAAAGTAAATTTCTAAACCTTGCTCGTTGAACGTGCTGCGTGTTATGAAATAATGCTCAAAATTGTTAAACTTCATACGTTGCACGTGAAACAGGTATGAAGTTGGCTAGAAGATAAATTCATTGCAACACGTTCACTCATGGAATACAAACAAATAAAGTCGACTCTCGTTAATATAAGGTCCGCCGGACTGGCCCATTTTTCTCGTATTAACCGAACCTCGTATTATCCGAGCGCGGTATTAACAATGCACATTGCATGACATAATGGACGCACGTGTATAAAAGCACCCGTACTGCATAACTGTGATCATATACATGTACATGTACCATGCAAACATACAACATTTTGGGCAAATAAAACTGTTTTGATTTAATTAATTTATTTCGAAAGTCAATTTATGAAAACAATTTACATTTTTCATGACTGAAAAAAGAGCACATATGACTTTAACTTGCCGTTCTTGGCAGCCAAGTTTCGGTCGCAACGGCCAACATGACAAGTTGAATTTTGATTTTCATTGGTTTTCACACCTTAGTAAGGTCACAGTAATGCGAGATAGCTCATTGCTAAGGCGGGATACCAGTGAACAATAAACGGTCTGGTGTCCACCTCTCATCTGCGTTGTACTACCATTCAATAGACTGGTCCCATTGCCAGTGCTCAAATAGCACCTCTATTGATCATGATCAACGGAGCGGTAGCACATGTTTTGAAAGGCTGGGAAGTCAATTTTTCACCTCAATGAAGGTAAACTATCGATGCCCAACAATTCATTTCCCAAACTCGCTATAAAAGTAAGACAAACAATACATTTGCTCGTTACGGGGCTGCAAGAATACTTCGTATTAACCGTGTTCTCGTTATGACCGTGCTCGTATCATCCGTATTTAAATGCATTAAAACACGCACGGGGTAGTTCGGGACCGGCAAAATACCTCGTATAAACCAGAATCTCGTAACATCCGAGCTCGTATTAACGAGAGTCGACTGTATAGTGTGTCTGCATCCAATACCCCCACCTCCTCTTTGGCTATGGGACGCAGAAGTTCTATTTTTCGACCCAATTGGGTCTTTTTCTGGGTGGTTTAAATGCAGATTTTTCTGCATACAAACTACCATAAGAAGCCCAGAAGAAAACCCAGTTGGGTCGAAAATTCGGCCATCCTAACATTTTTTGTTTTGGTAAGCACTGATTTAATTTTTCATTTTGATATTATTCATACAGCTAATGTATGAGTAATTCATGGTTGAAAGGTGCCATACTAAGACAACTCTATAAGTGGGCTTCTTGGGGATCCCAAGACCAATCCAAACACCAAGGTTGGAGTTGATATGCCAAATCCTTCTTGAGTTATCACTCCGACAACACTTATTTTGTTTTAGCCATGATGACTCTGACACTTGACCTAGGGGTCCAAAAACAATTGGCTTCTGGGGGATCCCAAAACCAATCCACACACCACGTTTGGAGTTGTTGTGTCAAGTTTTTTTAGCGACGTCCCCATTGGTTTTGTACAAGAAAGCATACCGAAGACTGTCCCGGTATGTCATTTTCCTGGATCCCTTTTGATAAAATCCTCGGTTTGAATGCGCAGATATGTTCGGACACATAATCACACACCAATCGGGGACCTCTTATTGTTCCTCTTTTGTTTGTACTTTTTTTGGTTTTGAACACGATTTCCAACTGGGGACCTTTTCCAACCGGGGACTTTACTGTCCTCTTTTGTTATAAGTCCCCGGTTTGAATGCCTAAACAAACTCACACACACAACAGAAGGACAAAGCAAATACTATATGACTCTTCAGCTTCGCGAGTGGGGTACACAACCCTTCAGAGAAAAGAGGGGAAAAATAGCAGCAAAGATGTAGAGTACAGTACTTACCTGCATTGGCTGCTCTTGCTGCTTCATCATTGGTGTATGGATTAGGGAAGTAATCTGAGAGTTTGCCAGGACGATCAAACATGTCACCATTCTCATCAGGACCATCTTGAAACATGTACTAAACCAGAAATTCATTAAAAAAAAAAAGTTTTTGTTTTAGTTGAAAGGAAAAGAAATGTGTGCTAAAATTTGAAGCGTGACCTTTGATTTAAAGCATATGCACATATACCAAGTGTTTAGAATAACAGGATACATTTGTTTCATCAGTAATGGTTTAATCAATGAGTTTTACACTACTCTTAACCAGGTAATCCTGGATGACGTGTATACATGCCATTATTTTCCATGGAGCGTGCACAGAGCATGCACTCACCGTTTAACGTTTCAATTCACCCACACAAAGAGGAAAAGTGGTACTGGAAATTATGCTGAAATTCTCCCTTTATGTTGGGGTTATTGTGTACTCCCCGATTCTAGACCTTTTTCCTTTTGTTCCAAGACCAGGATTATGAGACACCAAGAGGCTTCTACTATTGTATATTATTGTATTTCGGCTCAATGGAGATAAGTCCAGGCTTGGTTCTCACAGTCAAGCTTTTGCGATTCACAATGCTAATAAAATGGGTTCAATGACGCAAGAGTCCAAAAATTAATGCTATGGGACAGGCCTATCCAATATCAAATTTTGGAGCACCGCAGTAATAAATACATGACGTGTGTTCCGCCAATCAAATGATAAGGATAGGTGTGTGGTATATAACAGTAATTAGTTTTTTTAAATTTGTATCATCTTACCTCTTCTGCCAGAACTTTAGCTTCCTCCTCTGTGTGAGATACACCAACTAGATTTCTAAATGCCAAGTATTTCATACTATGACAAGCTGAACACACATCCTTGTACACTTGATAACCCCGGCGAATACTGCGTAATATAGGGGGAAAAGTTCATGTTTGACAATGCTGTACAAGTGCTTAAAACCCTAACCACCCCAGGTCAGTCAAAATCCAACAGGGGGTATTGTTAGACTTTGGATGGTTGAGTTCCGTGAATCTTGTCTCTGCTGTTGGACTATGGCTGGAGCTGGATGAGTACCAATGGTTCAGGGGACTAGTGTTGAACTTTGGCTGAGTGTGGAAAGTACTATGATATGCAAACTGTATTGTTTGATATTGATGGGCTTCGTACTGTACTTCTCAAATAATCAAGCTATACCCATGTCATAACATACCCAGTCAGCCAAAATCAAACAGCACAAGACCTGTTGGAGTATGATGGGTTGTGTACTGTCCCCATATGTGTACTGTGGGAGTATGATGGGTTGTGTACTGGCCCCACAAGTGTACTGTGGGAGTATGATGGGTTGAGGAAGTCTCCTAGTAAAAATGCTTAGAGGTTAGGGTTAAGCAACATTTGTTGCAGATCATCAGCTGTTCAGCAGAATCTTCAAATCAGAGAAATTCAGATGCTAGATGTCAGCAGACAATGTTTACATGTTTTTGTTTTTTCATGTGTGTATGGAACTCAGAGCAAAGCAGAGTGTAAAGACTTTATTTGTAATGCTACAGTCTAGCTGTTAAGAAGGTTCATTGTTGACAAGTACATTGAAGGAATGTAACATGGGTCATTTGGATCATTTCACTTTTAAGTATGCTCTGTATCACAGTAACCTGAATAAGATTGTCTTCAATTCAGCTAAACATGTTTTAGTAAACCATAAATGCCAGGCATTAGTTTGCGACATTGGTTAAACCATGAATTTTAACATTTGGTGATGTAGCACTCCCAAAATTAAAAAGCTAATTATTGAATGTTATACATAGTGTAGGTTGTTAACTACGTACTACAATCTTGGTCAAAGTGCTTGGGCCATGTGGCATTAGTTTTACACTCAAACCACCTTTGATTCGCCGTCCCCCCTCTCCCCCTTTCATTGTTGTTTATTCCAACTGGAGCGCAGACGGTGCAATGGGAGCCAACATTGAACTGGGGAGCGGGGGTGGCCCAAGGAGATATGACCAGGATTGTAGCTGTCATGGGTGTCCTAATAAGTTACCTGGCATGGTCAAAAGAGTTGAATAATCCTTTATGACTCCAGGGGAACTTAGGTACATGAAGATCAATTTCCTCAGCATTAACAGACATATGAAGAGCAGTGGCAATACCAGCACTACCTGCTGCTAGAACACCCAACGTCCCCAACATCTACAAGCAAACAAAGATCATGAATATTGAAATCTTTAAGAAGTAACAACACAAAATCATTTAATTCAAACACTATTTTGTCTAACAGCAGGCCTGGACTTTCATTTTTTTTTTTTTTTTTGCTAAGGGCACTTCCATGGGAATATCTGAAAGCCTATGGGAAACTTTTGAAGGGGCACTAAATAAGGCACCAAGGTCAAGACCAGGGCAACAGAACCCATGGCCTCTGTAGAATCTGTAGCCTCTGTGTAATTTCAGACTTGTACCAGGATGATTGATGTTGCTTGACTTCTGATACAACAATAAGACAATAATTATCAAAAAGGTTTATAATGAAAAGGTCATGGCAGAAACAAATCAAAAGGTGCAGAGTGTGACAGTTGCACAAAGTGTAGTTGCACAGAGGCGGGAGTGTGGGGGTGCAACATGTTCTCCCATACCTGATCTTTAAAGGGAAAGTACATACTACATCATTTTTTTTTTTTTTTTTTTTTTTTTACAGTTGATTCATTTCCACCCTCCAGTTTCTAATTAATACACCATAAAACCAACATGTGAAAATAATATCAAATTTTGTGTTTTTACAAAAAAAAAAAAGAAAAAATAGAAAAACTTACTGCTTTCTTTCCTGCAGTAATACCAGAGAATGCTGACATGTTTGCCTGTAAAAGAACAAAAAGTTTACAAACATCATTAAGCATATTCCATTCAGAGGTGTATAATTTAGCCTTGTATTTTGCCAAACCATCAACTGTTTCATGCTTAGAACTTGAAAACAAGCTTAACTTTGATTTCAGTCTTTAACTTTTTCATATAATTTGAAGGTAATAACATAATGCTGATAATCAAAGTCTATATGCCTTAGTACATGTACATGGCTTTGGTAATGTTAACATTACCATGATCTTACATCTTATGTTACACACTCAAAGAAAACTTAATTTTAATGTAGTGTATTTGTGATATAAGCCCATGTCAACGACGGCGGAGGAGCCATGATGGTTGCTGTTCAGCGCGGGTCGTATTCCTGCACTAGTCTTTATTCCAGCAGTCATTTTGCGACGTTTACCTGATAGTAGTGACGTCAAGGTAATGCGCCCAATCAGTCAGCACATTCAAGAACGTTTACCGCTGCGCGACACCTTGACGTCACCGCTATCAGGTAAATGTCGTAAGACGACTGCTGGAATAAAGACTAGTGCAGGAATACGACCCGCGCTGAACAGCAACCATCATGGCTCCTCCGCCGTTGTTGACATGGGCTTATATCACCGAGATTTGACATAAAATTCCAGCAAAAGCCTAGGATTTTTCGCACGGGGGATCGTGCGGAAATCTTCTCCAGGCTCTGCCTGTGAGTCTGACATCTCTGACAGCAACGATCGACCGATCATTGAGGGATAAATTTGCCAAAAAAAGTAAGTCTCGATTCGAAAGTTGATGTCTGGTTTTAAAGGACAGGGTTCGTTGGGCCAAGAAGCGGAGGGAGTCCAGCGTATTGGCACAATGTATGGGGCTAGAGTACGATGAGTCATAGCACCCTCCTGCAGCACAGCCGCGCAAAAAAGGCAACCGCAACCATCGTGGCTCCTCCGCTGTCGTTGACATGGGCTTGTATAGTTATATCACCGAGATTTTACATAAAATTCCAGCAAAAGCCTAGGATTTATCGCACGGGGGATCGTGCGGGAATCTTCTCCAGACTCCGGTCCTACTAATTGCCGAACCCTGCCGACCCCTACCGACAACTCAAAAAAACCTACCGACAACTCATTCCAAATGCACTCTTAGTCACTGTTTTAAGCTTTAAATGATAGATAATGTTACTTTGAGTCCTAAAAGCCTTATTTTTACTTCTTTGATATAAGAGAAATAAGTTTTTTCAATCACGGAATGTGATTTTCCGCGACGCAGTAGTACTGTCCGCCATGATGCTCGATTACGCGTAGTGGACTAAACCATTTACCGATGGGTATACTTAAAATTTGTTTGACAACAGAGGGCGCCCTTCAAGAGCATAAAGTAGCATTTCTAGCTTAATGAAAATAACATTTAAATATGAACATTTTAAAACCTTTTCTCTTCAAAAACAAAATGATTTATCACGAGTATGAAGGGTTTATTCTGCAAGTATTTCCCGATCTAGTTTAGAAGGGCGCCCTCTGTTGTCAAACAAATTTTAAGTATACCCATCGGTAAATGGTTTAGTCCACTACGCGTAATCGAGCATCATGGCGGACAGTACTACTGCGTCGCGGAAAATCACATTCCGTGATTGAAAATACTTATTTTATCATATCAAAGAAGTAAAAATAAGGCTTTTAGGACTCAAAGTAACATTATCTATCATTTAAAGCTTAAACCGGTGACTAAAAGTGCATTTGGAACGAGTTGTCGGTAGGTTTTTTTGAGTTGTCGGTAGGGGTCGGCAGGGGTCGGCAATTAGTAGGACCCTCCAGACTTACTCCTAGAACTATGAGGTTCGTTCCGCTATCGTCTCCACGAGCCTCATAGAGTGATATGTACAAAATCCTATTCGAAACTTTCTGCCCTTCACGTTTACATGGCTACAGTTCTTTTTTGAAATCAGATCTCGCCAAAACTAGGCTCTATGTGTTCTTTCAACTCTGATCGAGCGTTGCACTGGTCCAAAAAATCCACTCCGCAAACTAAAAGTTGTTAAAAAGTGATAAATTCTCACCGCAATTCAGATCCCATTCAAACAGTATTGCAACAAATATGGCGACCGGAGTTGCAAAATTAACTGGTATGCTGCTATGCGGTGCGCTGGTCCTATGGGCTGGTTCCGCGTACCAGTTAATTTAAAAATTTGTAAAATTAACTGGTACGCGGAACCAGCCCGTAGGACCAGCGCACCGCATAGCAGCATACCAGTTAATTTTGCAACTCCGGTCGCCATATTTGTTGCAATACTGTTTGAATGGGATCTGAATTGCGGTGAGAATTTATCACTTTTTAACAACTTTTAGTTTGCGGAGTGGATTTTCTGGACCAGTGCAACGCTCGATCAGAGTTGAAAGAACACATAGAGCCTAGTTTTGGCGAGATCTGATTTCAAAAAAGAACTGTAGCCATGTAAACGTGAAGGGCAGAAAGTTTCGAATAGGATTTTGTACATATCACTCTATGAGGCTCGTGGAGACGATAGTGGAACGAACCTCATAGTTCTAGGAGTACTCCAGACTCTGCCTGTGAGTGTGAGTCTGACACGTCTGACAGCAACGACCGACCGATCATTGAGGGATAAATTTGCCCCAAAAAGTAAGTCTCGATTTTAAAGTTGATGTCTGGTTTTAAAGGACAGGGTTCGTGCTTCGGGTTCGTTGGGCCAAGAAGCGGAGGGAGTCCAGTGTATTGGCACAATGTATGGGGCTAACGACGAGTACGAATAGATCATCACAAATTTAAAAATATGAACGAATGAATACCCTGTAGGTAGTATACGCAACCCTTCACGCGAAAAGATAAGCATACACTTTCTCTTTCAAGTTTTCCTCAAAATAGTACGTAAAATTCTTACCTTCAAGCACATTGTAACGCCATTTTGCCGGGCATGCCGGAGCAATTTGGGTGCCTTCCTTAATGCTACCGTCGCCATCTTGCTTGCGTAAGTTTTAGGAATAAGAATCGATTAGTTTGACCAATGGCATGGTATCGACTCTTTATTCGAAATATTTGTGTAACGCAGATTTTTTGCATGCGTGAGAGGGGGAAGGGTGTGAGACGGGGGTGGGGGGGGGGGCAGAAAACTGGTGTCTGTACGCATACGAGGTCCGTGAACTAGATTAATATTGTTTTGGGGAGAGGTGAACAAATTGGAGAGGAAAAAACAAAACAAACGTTTGAGGGCAAAAAAGAAACAAACATACATAAACTGGCTGATCACTATTTTCCGAAAAGTTGCACAATGGTAAGGTAGGACTTGAGATGTGTGGATCTCAGTTTGCAGTCTTTCGATCAGCCTTACCATTGTGCAACTTTTCGGAAAATACTGATCAGCCAGTTTATGTATGTTTGTTTCTTTTTTGCCCTCAAACGTTTGTTTTGTTTTTTCCTCTCTAATTTGTTCACCTCTCCCCAAAACACTTTTTTACCTCCCAAGTTTTTTATTTATCATTTTTGTTTATCTCCTCTCCTCCTGATGGCTCTTAACGAGCTCCGTACCAGTGCAGCGTAAACTCACTGATATGAACAGGAAACATCACGAACTCAAAAACTGATATGGAGGAGGGAAAATATAGCATTCCTTTATTGATGTTTAATTGTTGAATTGCTTATATTTTTTTTCACTCAATTTAACGTCTGGCTCTTTATTGTGAGCATGCCCGACGAAGCAATTTTCCTTTTTGGACGAATAAATTTAGTTGAATATAGATTGAGATTTAAATACCACATGAAAATAACATTGTCAACATTAAAAAAAGAACCATAGCTGAGCATCATATATCTTCTTTTAGCTTCACTTGTCCCTGTAAAATGTACCGCATTCATTAGTGTCTCAATAAATATTGTTCATTCAATTTCGTCTGAACAAATTGTGAGGGGTTGATCTGGTATTCATTTTCATTAATGGACAAACATACTCCATATTATGTTTTCAAGCATTGACATTTTCAGAATTTAAGTCCGTATTCTTAAAATAAAAGTCTGAGGTTTCTCAGTGTTAAAAAAAAACCTGATAAAATGACTTCTTATATCCGTAGATGCAAACCTCTCTCTTTTTAAACTAAGATTTCAGACAGAAAGATGGTGGCACGTGCCAAGAACACATTGGAGAAATTACACATGGTAAAATAAAAGTGTGCCCGTAACGTTAGTATACAAGAACGTAATTCTATGGCTTGTATGGCGATATGAGTTGCTGTAGATACTGGGGTGCAATGCCATTGAGAGACTAGTATAGGTGATGAGGATTTTGAATATTATGCGTTTTTCAACGGGAAGCCAATGTAGAGCTTTGAGAACTGGGGTGATGTTATCAAACTTCTTTGTGCGCGTCAGAACGGGCTGCAGTATTCTGGATTATTTGAACGTGATTATCGATTGGTATTGGAAGCTGGAAGCCTTAATTGAGCAGTACAAAAGCATGAAGGAGCTGCTCTGTTATTTTGTTAGAGAGCAGAAACGGAATATGGCTGATATATTTCTGAGGTGGAACATGGCAATGCGGGTGTAGTTATTTACTTGGGCTTTGTAGTTGAGATTATCATCGAAGATGACACCGAGGTTCCCGGTAATGTGGCGTGGCCATCAATAAGGATGCTGTGTTAAGACAGCGTTGGCGCGGTGAGTTAAGCACAAGGATGACGGTCTTGTCACTGTTAAGCTGAAGCTTGTTTGCAGTACCATCCATGCCTTTATGACGCCAACACATTTTTTCCATACGGGCTACACTGCGATATCTACATCCGTAGTGACAAACGGCAGGTAGAGTTGCGTGTCATCTGCGTTTTGCCGTTGCTTTAATATAGTGACAGCGCCGTCGCATTGTGCCGCCACTCCGCGTCGACGCATACCGTCGCTGTTTTTACATTGAGTTAAAGGGACACACCGGTTTACCGTTTACACTAAATAGTGATATAGAAAGAAAGTCAATCAATTTAAGATGGCTTTTGTAAAAAAAAATCATCAAAGTGGCCCGCCAACAAAATTCACGAAAATTAGACAAAAAAGAGGTCAAAGGTCAGTGTATACGCTTTACCAGCCGTTTCGAGTGTGACTAAATTTGCACTGCGATGTTGCAAGTAGACTGGTGCTTTTATTGTCAATATTATCACTATTAAGATATTTCATCTCTACTCCTCAAGACCATTTCAAGACCTTTATTTTCTAGTTTGTGGCCCAAAATAGTCCAAGAAGCCGGTGTGTACCTTTAATACAGTGTGCCGTCGCATTTGCCGTTGTGTCTCGCCGCCGCCTTTGCCGACGCGTGCCGTCGACCGGGCGCGTCGTGTCGTCACCGTTGTGCTGCCTCCTCATCTGTCTTCGACAATGGGTGGTTCTCTCCTTTCTTAACTCCATGATGATCGTCGTATAAAGCGTTTTTTTTTAAATAAATTGTTGGATTCCTTTCTCATACGTAACCGAGTTTGTTGGTACATGTTTGGTCAGAAAGGAATTCCATTATCGGTTACTATGAGAAAGGAAACCAACCATTTCCAACAGAACCGCTTTTTATGACGGAGTATAAAGAAAGGGAGAGCGCCACCTGTTGTCGAAAACAGATGAGGAGGCAGCACGATGGCGCCTTTGAGCAAACTTTTGATATAGGCGCTATACAAATAACGTTTGATTGATTGATTGATTGATTGATTGATTGATATGACGGGCGACGGTACGACGCGACGGCACGACGCAACGGGCGACGGCACGACGCAAAGGCAAAGGCGATGGCACGACGTAACGGCACGACGCGACGGCACTGTCACTGAAAGCAATGGCAAACAGACGACGGCACGACGCAGAAACACGATGCGACGGCCATCACTGGCGTACTCAGAACACCTTACAAAACGAACATTAGAAACAAAATAATCGGGTGTCCAAATCGCTGTGGGATTTCTGACACCATATCATAATAATTTTTTATGCAGCACTGGCAAACAAGAGCGCACAGGTTCATCCACATCAACAATCTTTACCCTCACAGGTACCCAGCCGCCTACTAAAAATCCCGGTGGTGACACTGTGTTTTTGAGCATACACTTAGCTCAAATGGCTTCTCAGCACCCAGGAGTAAATTGAGAAGCAATTTTATAGCTAATTGTATGCTCAAAAACACAGTGTCACCACCGGGATTCTTAGTAAGTTGCGGCCGAAACTTGTATCTTGCGATTGACAGACAGACAGGAGAATATGCGACGTATGGGATTTATTGATAGGCTACAAGTTGCAACTTAGTAAGATGCAGCCGCAACTTATTTATGTTGCAGCTGCTATACTTACTAAGTGACGGCCGCAACATTGATAAGCGTGCTGGTATACATGTGTAATTTCAAAGGCATCGTAATTCAAAGGCATTAATTTTCTTGTGACAGAAACTTATAGTTCTTAAAAGACCTAGAGTCTTTGAAGAACGTTGTAAAAGCCAAGTCCAATTATTAAACTTTTTTTGCATACCTATATGGGCTGATAATTGTTGAAGCCAGTTTGTATGAAGTGGGCGTGGGCGTATGAAGTGGAATCATACACCAACAGGATACCCTATCCAATTAAAGAAACACACAAATTGAAGAAACACACAGCAATGCCACGACTGCAATAAGTTTATAAAAATCTATACAACTTACGCATTTCTCAAGCATGCATATGCAGTTGCAGCCAGGAACAAATTTGAGGCTCTATGGAAAATGACAACGATTCCAAATGGAACAAAAGAAAAAGAAATCATCCCGAAGAAAAAAATGCAAATGGGAAAGAAATGGACGACAAACGAAATTCTCTATGTAATGAAAGAGGGGCAGCATACTTCAAAGACACATACAAGACTTGACAAAACCATCGGGGCTAAAAAAGCCGGCAAGTAAAAAAAGAGGAGTGGCTAAATGAAAAATGTGATGAGATCGAGAAACTTAAAACCACAGACACAGTTATAGTATAATGCATAACAAGATCAAGGAAATAGCGGGACAGAAAACATGCTCTTCGTCTGTGATGCATAGAATCTAAAGAGGGAAGATTATCGTGGGGAAAAACGTGCTGCAGCGATGGACTGAATGGACTGAGAGCTTTTTCATGACAACAGAGGAGAGAGACCCACCATACATAAAGGCATGGGATGACCCGAGATACTAAGATCGGAAGTGAGAGCAGCAATGACCAAGATGAAGAGGAACGATCAGCCTGATGAACCACATTATTATACTAACACTGAAGACCCTAATACATGAGAGCTCGCAGCAAAATACAACCAGAAATAGCCTAGGTGAAGCAAGAACATTAGAACAATGCGACTTCTTTCAGAATGCTGGAACAAGACAAGTATTTTACTCAATGTTTGAAAAGATTCTTACGCAATACCTATACGTCTCCGTATTATTTTCTGTGTCGCACTTCCCATTTTCTGCAACCACACTAGATATTTGAATTTCTGCACTTTCTTGATATTGACTTCACCGATTTGCAACTCGCACTTGCTCACAACCATACACTGTGTCTTCTTACAATGGTTACTTTCCACTTTATAGGCTTTCATCGACTACCTACGGTCTAACAATTCTTTTAACTTTTCTTCTGAATTTGCCATTAATACAGTATCATATGCATAACGTATGTTGTTAATGTTATGTCAGTCGACAAAACAATTCCTTGTAGGCCCTCTAATTCCAGTGAAACTGATCTGATGAAAAACACATCCCTGTGGCACTCCTCTTTTTTGTGTGTGTGTCTCGCTTAACTCATCTGTTCACATGCATGCTGTTTGTTCACAATAAGTTGCAAATTATTCGTATATCTGTCCCGTGTATATCCAGATTCCAAGGAGTTTTCCGTGTTGCACTTTACAAAGATAACGCTTTATCAGATGTAACGCCTTTATACCTACCAACCGCGTGATGGCGCCTTTCCCCATGTGTCAATTTTGCTAGGATATTGGCACAATTTATTGCCGAACACTAAATTTCGATCTGCCTACACCTGTTTTAGTTGGTGGGATCGTTTGGCCTAGTTATTCCATTTAGTAGGCCCTACTTATCGAAAAACGATAGTTGGTTTTACCTACCAAACGACAGCGGGCGCCCCCCATTTTGCGTTATGATGTTCCTGAATAGAGTGTCCTATCTTGGTTTGTAGTATATTTGACTTTATCAGTAGTATCTTTGGCTTTATCAAAATGCCTTTGCGTGTAATCAATGAAACACATGCAGCCATACAGGTTTTTCTGCATTCCAATTTGACAGCATAAGTCTGATCATAAATGCACATGCATTCCTTTAGGACATAGCATGTGACAAACGAGAACGTTTTTAGGAAGGTGTGAACAGAAAGGAAACTACTGGTAACAATCAGAATGAGACAATTACAATTTATGGGACACGCCTAATGAGAAAAGAAGGTCTTGAGACCCGTAATTGTAACAATCGCAGGGTACATCGAGAGTAAGTGAAGCAGGGGAGGAAACAGTTGTACTTTAAAAAAAAGTCTAAGTCAAAGGATGGCGGACAGGGTACCAGAAAGTGAAAGATTACATGTAAAAGAGCAAGAATTACTGAAACCACAAGAAACGGGTAACCGTGGAGAGCCATGATCGCCGACGTCCTGAAGAGATAATGGTAGGTCTACCTGAAGTAGTCACTGAAATAGCGCCCTCTTGTGGATTAACTTAAAGCGTGTGATAACGTGTGACTGCGATCTCAGACTTGAAATTAAGTCTACCTACCTACCGCCCGTCCGGTGTGTGCATGATGTGATCATGTGACTATTAATATCAGGCATCAGGAGACATAATTATATCACGACGAACACACTCGACTCGTGATGATGCACCCATCCACCACACGTACATAGGTCACCGGTCATAAACGATGTCAACAATGGACGGCGACACAAGGTTTACAAGCCTGTTATCAGGAAAAATTGTGCTTTTACTGATTTTCTGTTGCTGTGTTTGTGTTTGCTTTAGTACCCAAAGAGATGAAGTGAAAGTCACGAAAGGACATCCCGTTGTTATTTGTAAGTTTGGACGTATAAAAATAAGTTGATGAACATTTTTATAAAATTGTCGTGTGCTGTGGTGTGGGCATGGTGGGTTGGGCATTTGCGTGTTCGTCATTGGTCAGTTTCGTCATGTTCTCAACCCATCCTCCTAGGGGGTAGGACGATCGACGGTCACGGGAGGGGATCGAGAGTTACGATTTTTGCAACTATCACCATGGAGGTAGAAATAGATCACTAACGTTAGTTTTGTCACAAACTGTCCAACTCCAATGTTCATACGTGACTTATTTTCCATTGTTGTTTCCCTAAGTTATCACTTTTTTATATCAGACCCACGGAAATATCTTATAGTTTTACTGCTTATCTTTCATTCAACTTTATATAGCCTAGCATGTATTGTTTTTTTTTTTTAATTCTTTATTCACTTTCCATCCATATGTCTATCTTTTCAATGACCTTGTATTGTAATTTGTAGAGGTTACAGATTAATTTCAAAACAGCCAAACGCATGTTGGGTGCTGCATTTGACTTCAAAGATGGTGGCCAATGCACATGACGCATAAGGTCTATTGGTGTTGGGAAGAGAGCAGTCATACAGTTTATTTATTTATATATTTATTTATTTATTTAGGCTTTAAAAACATCAACACACAAAGTATCCCAAAAAACAAATGGGTATAAAATTACGAAAACCAATAGGACATATTAAAATACAAAGAACAAACAGGAGCCTAGGGATTGCCTACTCCTAGAACTATGAGGTTCGTTCCGCTATCGTCTCCACGAGCCTCATAGAGTGATATGTACAAAATCCTATTCGAAACTTTCTGCCCTTCACGTTTACATGGCTACAGTTCTTTTTTGAAATCAGATCTCGCCAAAACTAGGCTCTATGTGTTCTTTCAACTCTGATCGAGCGTTGCACTGGTCCAGAAAATCCACTCCGCAAACTAAAAGTTGTTAAAAAGTGATAAATTCTCACCGTAATTTAGATCCCATTCAAACAGTATTGCAACAAATATGGCGACCGGAGTTGCAAAATTAACTGGTATGCTGCTATGCCGTGCGCTGGTCCTATGGGCTGGTTCCGCGTACCAGTTAATTTAAAAATTTTTAGCGGAACGAACCTCATAGTTCTAGGAGTAGGGATTGCCCAAAAGGGAACCAAATCACTATCCAAAAAAGCATAGAGCTGTCCTTGCTCTATGAAAAGAACAATCCCTGAAAATAGAAAAAAACTCAAATACATTAGAAACAAGCATTTGGGAAACAATTCTTTTTTTTTTAAAGAACCATTTACAGACGTTGGCAAGCATGGCATAAGAAAAAAAAAATAATAATAATAATAAATAAATAAAGAAAGAAAAAAATAAATAAAGAAAGAAAAATCTAAGAGAAAATATGGTTGTACATGATGGCCTTATATCCAGCTGAGTCAATAGCCTGCTCTCTTAAAGAGAAGGGTAAGGCATTCCAGATTTAAGGAAAGTAATTGAAAACGGAATATTTAAAAGAGTTAATGAGTTAGAACTAACAATGGCCAACATAAATTACATGGAACCATGAACAAGTGTTATGGGATAGCTGAGGTAAAGACGGATATATTTTTGTGTGAAGACACTGTGGAACCAAAATTGAATTAATCCGAGAACTGTTGTTGATAACTAGCCTATCTTTCTAGAAACATTTTCCCCAAACCAAGGCTGTGTTCTCCATATTCTGACTGAACAATCTTAATCTGAGAACTTACAAATTAAAAACTAATGTAATGACAACTTTTTCATGGTTCCATGTAATTTATGTTGGCCATTGTTAGTACTATAATGCAAGTTCAACACTGCCGGTGTCATCACCATGATTCGGGATCGCTTGACGTTGATTTAGTGCCTCATCTTCAAATGTTTATGATATAAATCCAACGTTCCTCACTCTTTACCCATTATAAAGACTAATAACCACTATTCCAAGGTTTACCTAAACACTGCCCACCCTCCACCCCAACCAGCATTAAAAAGAAAAGTTCACACTGTACTTTGTATGTAAATAATTTCTTTGTTTTTGAATAGTGCCTGGTGATGGAGGGACCCAACTATGGGCTTCAATTGATAAGCCATCCACTGTCCACTATTATTGTCGACAGAAAGAGTCTTTGTTCAGTCTATGGCTTAATGTGGAGGAGTTGATTCCATATCTGATTGATTGTTTTGTGGATAACGCGAGGTGAGTGATCTGATGTACATTGCTTGAAGGAATAAAGGGCTCCAATTTGACACTGGACTACAGGCCTGAGGCCAGTAAACTCAAGACTGGACAAGTCTAGCGGTCTTGTGTCTTTCAATTGAATAACAATACCTCACTGTGTAATATCTTGAACAAAAACAAATTTTGTTAAAATGTTGACTTTGAGTCTGATAGTGATAAGTACCTTTTATTTCTGTTGAGTAACGAAGTATACTTAATAATCATAAAGACAAATGAGCTCTGAGGAATGAAGCAAATGCTAGATTATTATTAGCTACAAATGTTTGCAACTTAAGGTCTTGCATGGAGGAAGCTGAACTTGAGGATCTGATATTTCTCAGACATGGGGCGCCTGTACTGGCATTATTTTCAAAAGGCCTGCAAAAATATATATTACTGCTTAGGAAAAGGAAAAACAAAAACTAGGAATGTACATGTAGCAGAGTAAACAGAGTTAAGCTGTAATAACTAACCAGTAACTACTCTCATAGCTCATTAACCAGTAACTACTGCCATTATTATTATTATAATTGTTGACAGGCTTGTGTTCAACAATGTAACTAAGCGTACAAGTGATTCACCTGGAGTGAATGTAACAACTGTAGACTTTGGAAATACAAGCTCAGTGGAATATTTGGATCCCAGTCATATCTCTCTCAGTAAGTACATGATTGATGTACAGTAGTCTCACTCCTAAGTATCAAGTTTCATCAGTTGTGCAGACTTGATACTTATGAGTTTTAATAGACCCATTGTGATTGTTGCATTTGTTTATACGATCAAGGCTTTTCTTTCTCAAGAAGCGTTATGTTCACGATGTGGTACTACTGCTAGTTGCACGACAGAACGTTTGTGCCAGACGACTTCGATCACACACTTTTCAACACAAGAATTTCACAATTTTGAAGCTGAAATCATCCAAAGAAAAGGCTTTCCAAAACTGTGTGATTCCTTTGTCTATTTGAAATTCCACAAGTCTGGGTATAAATGCTGATATTCCTTATCATACAGTCATACTTTTTACTTCATTCATTAGATGGGGAATATCATAGTGAGTAAACAGCTTATTTTTGATTTTTGGCAAAGAGTAAAAAGCTTAAAAACAAATGCATGCTTGTTACATGTATGTAGCACTACATAGGAAATGTGGCATCACGGGATTAGTGTGTGTACAAATTGGTGGCATGCTAAGGGTTAATGAAGTTTTTCTTCATAATTAGGATCACTTTTGTTTTCAAATTAATAAACCTTGTTTGTGGTTCTACATTTGAGTGTTAGTTCATGATACATGTAGAATACCTATCACAAGTCAAAGGAAATTCCTATTCACAAGCTGTGTGATAATGAATCAATAGCTTTTAGGATTTTGGAATTTAGTTCTTCAGTCTTTCTAGAGAATCAATGATGATGCCAAACTAGCAGGCCAGATGTTGAAACCAATTATTTGTTATCTACACTGCCTTTCATAAAGCACAAATGTACATATTACATGCTGATTCCTTTCCAGTCATGTTACAATGCTTTGTTTACAACTGAAAGCTGGACACATAATTGTATTTTATTTATTTTATCATAATTTTTGTCAGTCCTAAACAGAATTCAGGGTTAATCGAAAGGAATACACTGTATACTTATATAAAACATAAAATGATTGACATGCCAGTTTTAAACCAGCATTTCTATTGTTGTGTTTTCATACAGGTAAATACTTTAATGGAGTTGTTTCTGCTCTGGTTGCTGTCGGTTACCAACGTGGTGTGTCTGTCAGGGGAGCTCCTTATGACTTCCGCAAAGCTCCTAGTAAGATATGGGAAGGATTGGGAAATCAAAATAACAAATGAGCCATTGGGAACAATGGCAGTATTTCATAGAAAAATAGACGGATCCATGAAGCTCTGCCCCTTAATTCTTTGACAAATCACAACCTCAGTAGCACACCCAAAAGTCTGATATGTTAAAACCCCATTTACTATTTAGATGACTGAGTTGTGTCTCATGAGTGTTGTGCGTGGCAGAGCAATACGCTTGTGTTTTACATGCTATCCAGATGATGGTCATCGTTGATGAACAGTTACTATGGTTGGCTTGGCTTAATGGATCAGTCTGTTGGTATCCAAGATAACTATAAAGTTAATCATGGAAGCTGTGTACGTTAATCAATGAATCACTGAAGAAGGAAACAATCTCTTTGTCTAAAGCTCCAATCATGGGTACATAAAGACACCATTGTGACCAACACAGATGTAATTTAATTGTAATAAATCTTTGAAGATTTTTTTTCAATTTCAAGTTTGTTTTCTTTCAAATTTTGTTGAAAATTGCCGTTTCAAAAGCTCTGTAAATTTGGATTTGTTTCAGCCTCTTGGCTGCTGTAATTCAAATGTTTTTATAATAAACCAATAACAATAAAAAGACCTTGTTTTTCACAAGCATATTGTGTTTTATTTTTTGTTGACAACAAACTGAATAATTGATCTTAAAGTAAAAAGTTGAGTCGTCATTACATTATTTTTTTTTCATCAATTTGTTCTGAATAGGACATCCCTGAAAAATGATTGAAGCCACTCATGTATGTAATTTTGAATACATCAAGTGAGTTGATGCAATATCTTATGACTTTATTTTTGTTTTTACAGATGAAGCCAATGTATACTTCCAGAATGTAACCAAACTAATAGAAGAAACCTACAGACTAAACCAGAATCGTAAGGTAGTTATACTAACACACAGTATGGGAGGATTGTATGGACTGTACTACCTAAATAACCAGCCTCAGGCCTGGAAAGATAAATTCATTCAAGCATTTGCACCCATCTCTGCTCCCTGGGGTGGAGCAACCAAAAGCATTCGAGTTGTCATGTCAGGTGAGTCTATTTGAGAAAATATACAAAGCTTTAACAATGATAATAGAGATTTTGGTAAATAAAAATGTTAAATGTCCAGGGCCTGATGTCACTAGACATTAGGCTAGTTGTCTCTTGTTGAGATGAATTGCTTCTGAGTGATTTCATTATCACGAAAGTGATTTGTATTTTGACATACTAGACTTGTAAATGGAAGACTTTCGAGATGTTTGTGGGCCCCCCTAGTCAGCGGTCTGTTTCTATTGTTCTCAGCAATGAGAAGAATAGAAAACGTCCATTCACTGAGATGCCTGCTTACGTCTCAAAAGTCTCCCTTAAGTAAGAGTGACTCATTGGCTAGAAATCTTTTAGAGTTTCATTGCTTTGTAAAATTGGGCAATGTGTTCTTGTAAGTGTATTAACCTACATAAGACCTATAGCTTGATGTCTTGCCCACACTCTGACAATACTAGATCTTGGCATTTGTGCACTAGTAGTGGCATAATTGGGGGGGGACCCTTGCCCCCAACTCTTGCCCTGCTCTTGCTCCCCCAAAGGAGATTGAATAAAATGCACAAATGAATGAAATGAATGGACCGACTCCATTAAAAAAGCCCTCCCCCAAATTGTGTTTTTGTACCCACTTGCCGCCCCCCCCCAAAAAAAAAAGATATAAAAAAGTCTGGTTACTCTAGGCCTGGAAGCATTTAAAGGCCACCAAGGCCATGGCCTCTGGTGCTTGGTCTTGGCCGCTGTGCCCCATTAAACGTTTGCCATAGACTTTAAGATTTGTGCCCTTTACAAAATGTGCCCTTTGCAAAATGAAAATGGCCTTGCCCTCTCAAAGATGAAATGCCAGGCTTGGTTACACAACTGTGCACTAGACTGCTCTGTCATGTCACTCCACTTAGATTGATTGTTAATACATGTACATACAGTGTGTGGATTGATCGTTAATACATGGCGCGATATGGATTGATTGTTGATATCTTTTTCAGGTGACAATGTGGGTGATTTTGTTGTGTATGCGTCCACTGTGAGGACAGCCCAGCGTACATGGCCTAGTATCTACTATCTCATGCCATCAGATAAGTTCTGGGATCCTAAAGAGGTCATTGTTCAGACACCCAAGAAGAATTATACAGTTGCTGATTACAAGATACTCCTTAAGGATATCAATTATGAAATAGGATGGGAGATGAGACAAGCTGCAATGGATCAGGTTTATGATCTGAAAGCACCAGGTATGTTGCCTTGATATCACCACAAACCTCAACACCATAATGGATATAACATTGGTTATTGTCAGAAGTTGAATACTTCGGATTTACTTCTGGATAGCTTTTTTTTTTTTTTTTTTAAATGACATTAAGTTGAGTTACCTGCTTTAAAATCCATCATCCTTGATTGAATGTAGTGTAACATACAAGCTGCTGATAATTATTATTACTAATGTTTAATTTCAGACAAGCCAACTTTTACAAAATTATTAATCCTGGCAGGTTCAGTAGAAGCATGTATCTTTTGTACTATTCAATAATAGAAAGTGTCTTTCTCTACCTAGAACCTTTATACAAATTTAAGCCATTTTTTTGAGGTTGTAATTCTTGATCTGTTTGTAGGTGTTCCTGTGTATGGAATCCATGGTTGTGATGTCCCAACTGAGGAGCATTATGTGTATGATTCGAGTCGTCCATTCCCAGACTATGAACCTCACATCACATATGGCAAGGGAGATGGGACGGTCAATATGAGAAGTCTGAAAGGTTATTTAAAGTTAGTATCAATCTGCTGTTTCATTAGATTATCATTTATAACATACCCTTACAAAGATTCTGCCTTTTGATTGGTTTAGAGTGTGTCACATGATATATCTTATTTATACTAGAAAGCTTTGTAAATGCGATGCGCTATATCAGTAGCAAGCAATGACTGCTTTTACTTGTGCTATGGATAAAACTATGACTCCCTTGCTGATCCCCGGACTGTTCTATTTTCCTTTGGCTGGGCCTCAGGGTAATGGAAAACGCTGGGGATCACCGAGGGAGTTGTAGTTTTAACCATGGCACTCAAAGCAGTATATTTTTGTGTAATATACAATCATAGCGAAGATAAAATAAGTTTTAAAAGGAAGACATAATTTGTGCAATGCAATTTCTACCGAACTCAAAATCAGTGGTATGTTTTCCTTAGTTTGGGTTGGTCATTTAATACGTAAAAGAATGTTCAATATTTTGTGTTTTGTATTGGCAAGATAAAGTAGAGTAAGATGTCCAAGTGGTGAGTAAACACTGTTGATTTGTTGCTGTTGACAGGTGGCAGAAGGAGCAGCAGTATCCAGTCTCTGAATTCCAGATCCCTGGAGGGGAACACATAGCTATACTACAAAACACAACACTTCATAAGTACCTCATCCAAACTGTTCTTCAACTCTGACCAGGAGTTGTCACTGAACTATTTGTAGCTAACTCTTAAGAACTATTGATGCCTCAAAGACCCATCCCTAGGGGAGTTTTGAAGAACAACTGTCTCTAAAGGATTGACACTAGTATGTTGCTGTGCATTATATGCTTAAGTTTATTGATAGTGATAATATACATGTACATAAATAAACAGGTAGTGAGCAAAGAAAATTGCCTGATGCTAGAAATGAACCCACAACCTCGTGAATACCTTATGAGTGGTCTTCCAACTGAGCTAACCAGGGTTTATGTTGGTGGGCGGTCCACTTTATATTAATATACCAGTCATCTAATGCTCTGTGGAGCCAGGTCAAAAGTCTATAAACCTTATCTGCTGATTGGCAGGCACCACACAACAGGATGCAAACTTATGTGGTTGTATACAGAATAAATATATGTAATCATAAAATACACAGATTTCTATCTGTTTGATAACATACTCATTTAGAATGGACCTAGTTATACAAAATTGTTTGCCACAGGTCTAATTGCATTTTGATCTTGGCCCAACATTTTTCAATTGTTTTGCCCTATATCAAGCTTGTTTGTTTGTTTAATTGAGGAGAAATAGTTTCAATGGAAATAACCTGGTCGAAACAGCAAAACAGGCAAGAGTTTTTTAAATTATGCAACATGTAACATTTTATTCTGGTAATTTTTAAACTAAAAAGTCACGATTTCAAAAAGGGGGGGGGGGCACGGAGATCAGTTGGGGGGAGGGGGAGGTGCAGGTTTTCCACTTAGTTATGCCACTGCAATTATATAACTTTTGGCTGGTAACTGGTTTCTTCTGGGCAGATGTTTTCCTGATCCAATTTAAATTTTGGCTCATCTCTATTTTAGCTAATGGGCTTTCAGATTGACCTTCACCTAACTGCATGCCGCTTGTGAATACAGATATTTCTAAATGAGTGAAGTTTGTCTTAACAGTTAAAGGTAACCAGTCAAAATGTCAGGTGATCTCAGTTGTTGAGATTTTTGTTTTCCCTCCACTATTTTGTGGCTATTTATGCTCGAGCAATATAAAATACATATATCCATATATCAATGTATCAGCAATATCAGACGTTGGACTGAGGCCTTGGATATAAATATGTCAGATAGATAGTTTAAACACAGCTGACATTGTAGAAATAAAATCATGCACTGTGGAGAGGCAATTCATGCGGCATTTGAGTGTATGGCAAATCATTTTAAAATTCACATTATGAAACCAACTAGTGAAAGTTTCTTCAAATGCCAGCTAGCAATGATTTTCATGTTGCGAGTGATGTTTTGTTGAAGGCAACAGGATTTGTACCAAAATATTCATTCTGACAGTTGACATACTCTCAAGTCCTTACCCATAGCAATCTGAAATACTGTCCAAGTCCAAGAAATGGCATTTGAAGACCACACAAATCAACAGTGCTTATTTCAATTGCTGCAATCAAAATTAGTACATTTATAACATGAACATATACAGAGACCCTCGCCAAAACAGAAACCGGTTTTTGTTTTCATTTAAAAATTGCAACCTAAACTTGATTAATGTTTCACAGGTTGATTTGCAGGTGTATATAACGCGTTATTGAGAATTGGGAATGGATTTACTCTTCCATAAAACATGTATGTCCTTTCCCTTTATGATTTGTATTTACTGTTGTCATTTAAACCGATTCAAATTAAGGAGGGAGTTTTTTAGCAGTGTTCTCTTGCATGGCAATATCTAGATTGAAATAATTCTTGAGACAACTATAACTAAGTGTTTAATGGTTAAAACTCCTTATTTGTAATTCCCAATCATTACCAAGGCTGTTCCATGGATTTAAAGATGATTCTGTTTGTTCTATAGATTGTTATTGGTTTTGGTTTATGCGGTTTGCTGTGATTGTAAATTGCTAATTTTTGCTAGTTCGTGTAACAAACCTCTAAATATGACTTCCATCAATTTATAACAATGGATACAGTCAGTTTTTTAAGCCAATAAGAGATGACAAGGATTTGCTCAAATTATCTAAAGCCAATTGCAATTGCTTTGATTAATTTTAGTTATCAGGATTTACAAATGTCACTTTTTGCAGTAAGAAAAGCTTCTAAGTTTTAATATAGAAGATTTTAGGTAATATTAAATGCACTTCCAACTTTGTAGCTAGTGGGCACAGGCTACAAAGTGCCTTCTGTAAATCTTGTATAGTTGTAGAGTATTATAGCTATAGCCAGGCATTAGTACCGATTGTTCCCATATTCCATCAGGTCTAACCATTATAACCTAGTGGCAGTTGTGGCCGAGTGGTCAAGTGCTCTGGACTCAAGCTCTGGTGTTTCTGATCAGGTTTGATAAAGTGCTACATAAGAACTGTGTATTATTATTATTATTATTAACTGACGTCATGTCTGGGAACAATTTGAGTTGGTATTAAATGCTTTGTAAGCAAATGATTTGGTAGTTATTTACTGCATGCATTTTAGAAGTATTAATAGTAGTTGGATAGACTAGAATGTCAGTAACTTAAGATGTGATCAGCTGATGGTTAGTAACCAACAAGGCTATGGGATAGCCCTGGCTGGGAGTCCAGATGCCCATCCTGGGCTTGGGTGAATTTTTATGTCATATTTTGTTTTATAGACATAGCATTGATGTACCTGTCAAACAAGTACAATGTAGTTGTTTTTAATTGTTAACTGGCAATTCTAAAACATAAATAAAACACAAATGACAATAATGTGTTTGTCATCGTATTGTCCTGTTTTGTTGTGTGACATATACAGTATTCATGAACAGGAGGAGATTAAACTGTGATTAAATGTCATAACTCACAAGCCCACAATGGATTCCTTCACTTTCCTAAATTGCACTTGTCAAATGCAAACAGGTAAAGACTTTTGATGTTATACGGGTTTTATGATTTCCTGATGTTCCAGTGAACTTACTGACATTGACCTTTGACCTGTGCAGTGATTTTTGAATGTGTTTGGGAATACTACATTTAGAATCAAGAATGTACAAACTATGTATAAACAGAGATTGAGAGTTTGAGTTGCTTTTGAATTGTTCAAAAAACATAAACGCACCTTAATATCTTGGTTCTTGATAAGTTAACCGGAACTGTAAACATGTACCTGATTGTGAGTGATGTATACTAAGAACATAAAGATATAAACAAAAGACACAGTAAGCACAAGTATTTGAAGACCATGGTCATCATAAGGTAAGATATGCAAAGTTATGTCTTTTATTCTTCAATAAAAAGCAAGCTACAATAACACAGCGAATTATATCCACTATTCATATGAATGACAGGTAGTAGGATTTGTGCTGGCTTTCATGCATCCTATCCCGTCAACACAAATCTGTTGATGTGAATTGTTTATATTTGTGAGCACATTTATGATGGAAACCCTGTAAAGATGACTGAATGATCAGAGTTTACTTGCAGCAACAATGACTCACTGCAATAATTATATAGTAGGGTAGTGTTCAAATCAGTTTTCCACCTGTCTGGGTGAAAACAAGGACTGTAAACATTTTAAAACTTGAAAACAACACATCACTGCAGAACAAATATTTACTTATTGTAATGTTTACTTATGGACGTTCAAAAAACTATAGATGTAAATGGTGAACTACTTATTTATATTGCTGTCATGTATGACCTAACATGGCTCAGTCCAGTCTAGATCTTGAGCATGCAGAAAAACCATTGTGCTATATCAAAAAAGACATTTTGCCTTGCTTTTTAAAATTGCAAATTATAATTAACTACTTCCGTGGTGTAATTTGTACATGTTGAAGTTTAAAATAAACAATTCAGAGTAAATTAATAAAGAGTGTCGTAGGGAAAACCAATGTCTGTTTCAATGCAAATTGAAAGCTTTGGTTAGTAAATATACGACGTGTTGGTATTGACATGTGGGATAGCCAGTTTAGCAGACACAGGGTAAGAACAGCCACCAAGTACATGTACATGATGTCCTATGAAATGACTGCAATGTCTAAATGGGACTGCAATGTCTAAATGGGACTGCAATGTTTAAATGGGACTGCAATGTCTAAATGGGACTGCAATGTCTAAATGGGACTGCAATGTCTAAATGGGACTGCAATGCAAAGTCAAATTTGATACCGTCTTTGGATAGTTAGCGACTGTAGCCCAACGGATTGAGGTCAATGAGTTTCAAACATTGCTACATCAATAAGTCTCTGTGCCTGCTGGTAGTTCTTCCATACAGCACAAACACAATCTCAAACAAACGAATGCACAGTACATGTTAACAAGAACAACCACACATCTCAACAGTCCATTCAAGGTGCTACGCTTCATCCATTTCTAGATTGATGTTGTTGCCAAATTTAGCATACAGCTGAGCCTTGAGATCAGACAATGTTCCTTTAATGGATTCACATTGTCTCTCCAGTGATGAAATTTCATCTTCTTTCTCTAGTTTAGCTTTTTCCATTAGGGCCTGGGCATCACTCACACTTTTACTGACGAAGACTTCACCTATCAGATAGGTACAAGGCAGTCAAGGAAAAGCAATTCTTAATCATTTGAACTTCATTTAATATTAATATTTGAAGTTAAACAATTAGTGTTAGCAAAGACTGATTATAGTACAACTGGTGACATCAATTTCAAATGTGCGCTTGGGTCACCTTTTGTAAGCAATACTTGGATTACACATTTCTGAAAATTAGTAGAACACATAAATCCATAAAATAATTCATTCATCTTTCAAAAGATTTAAGTATTTTAAATCTAAGCCTTATATGTTTTGATGTTACAATAATTAATAATAACAACATTAGGCAATAGTTTAACTAACTGAGGAAGTGAGAGGAACATGTGCCTGTTGTTTTAATGTGTCAGGTCTTAAGCTGGACATTTTTTATTTTAAATTTGTTGTAGTTTTTTATTGTGTTACTGTTAATTTGGTATTTGTCTTACTTGTGTTTCTAAATATACCATAATAATGTTGTAAATTGTGAAATGGTTAATTCAATGAATGGTTTTATCCTATTAAAAAAACCAGGAAAGTAAATTTCATGTATTTTTATATTATGATGATAAAAACATTGAGTTAAATTGAATTGTATGAAAACTTCAAACTATATCATATCATTGACAATGTTGTACATCATTTTCCAAGTGCTCTTGTTCAACAGATATCTAGTGAGAAAATGTTCAACCTAGGGTTCTACAAACAAAAAGAATTGAGTTGAAATGTTACTTCAGTACAAAAAGGAACTGGGTAATTGAACATCCTAACAAAAAGCTCTTACAAGTTCTTAAACATTACATCATTTTGTCTATCAAATTGTGTTTCCTGATTTATTGTGCCTCATTATGAAATGTTTCTCTGCAAATCAATACAGTATGACAGTTGACATGGAGCAACCATTACTCAGGGAAAACCGGGTAAGTATGTACATGTAAGCCTTTGTGGCTAACTGCATGATGGGACTGGACAGTCCTCTTTGTAATAACCCTTTTTGAGTATGACAGTTGACATGAAGCAACCATTACTCAAACTTTACTGAAGCCCAGTTGATTCTAAAGGCCAAGAACTCCAAATCCTAGAGGAAGGTTAATCGTACTATTTATCACCCTGAATTTTGAAACATTAAGACAGGCAAAATTGTGATGAGACTTAGTTAACAACAGTAATAAATAAATTGTGATTTATACTGAATTTAGAGATGTAAAGGGTAATAATTGGATTGTTCAAATACTTAATGCAATAACAAGTCATTTGCAATAGACTCCCAAGGATTGAATATTGTGCCCAAATAAATTTTCAATCAAAACTTGTCAATAACATTGTAAATATTTTGTGTAAAAAAGATTTTGGTGCACTATGAAGTTTAATTGTGTTTTCTTTGTGCCATCATTTGTTGTTTGTAACCTTTGTTACCATTTTATTTACAGTTATACAAAACCAACCAGAAAAGTGTTGAAACCATGTTGGTCAGATCTGTTAACTTTAAAAGGTTGAATTGTAGTCATTAAGATAAAATCTTGCTGATATTTGTTGATCCTTTGGCCCTTTGATCAATATTTACAAGGCTTATGAAGTTTACTCTTCTGGACCCCCCCCCCTCCATTCAAGACCAAAATAGGTTAAAAACAAACACACACACAACAAATAAAACAAGTCCAACACCAGTATTCAGACCACTACGATGAAATGAACAACACATACAGAGTCATGCAAAAACAGAGTCAAGGCTGGTTTATAGTTGATATTATAACACACCTCTACCTGGTTCTTTATCCTGACTGGCTGAAACACGGTCACGTGGGGTGAACTAATATAGTCTAGTGCATGAAATCTGCTACACTGTGAACGCACGTCAACGCACCGCACGCGCTTCATTTGGGGGAAATAGTTCGCAAAGCGGGAAATAGTTTCCAAACCCCAAAACTATTGACTGGTAAACAGCGCCCTCAACAGGTTGAAAACAGTTTACAGTTGTAAAACCGTGCATCCTGAAAATATATTTTTTTCACATGACATTTTGGACTGAGGTGTGTTATAAAACACATATGGACTGGCATTATTCGGACAATAGTGCACTCACAGGCCTCGGGCCTGTGAGTGACCAGGAGAGGGTCCTATTTCTCTCGGCCTTCGGACACGGGAAATAGGACCCTCTCCTGGTCACTCACAGGCCCTCAGGGTTCATAGACGTGCACTATTGCCCTCATTGCCAGCCCATATGTGTATACTAATCGCCGGATGCTGTGATCGCTGGACACTGAGCCTTTTCATTGCAGTCTATGGTCACTGCGTCGCCTGTCAATTTGACTGCCATGCGAGCAACGTGCGACTGACTATAAACCAGCCTTTAGGAATAGAGAGTGTGTATAGAGTTAGGAATAGAGAGTGTGTAAGGATATGGTATTAAAGCATCTTCATCTCCAAGTTCCAGCTCATCAAGTGCATCTTGCATATTCTGAACATCTTTCTATTGGGAAAAATATAACAAACAAACAATGAAAACCAGCAAAGTATGGAAACATACATGCTCTCTCAACTAGTAATAATAGCATATACATGTGTTTAATGTAGAACTTAAAGAAAGGGGGGGAAATGTCATTGTGAAAGAGTTTTTTGCTACTGTTACACTGCATTACATAATGATTTATTATTTGCTTCAAAATAAAAGCATTGGATCAGTTACAAACTGTGTCAGTATATTTCCTTTAAGGTCCAAGACTCCTGGTACACTTTGACTTTTGAGTCCTAGTGTTATGTGGTCATACAGGTTAGAAGCCTTTCTAAATAGATATGCTGTACACTATATCAGCATGAATCTTAATTGTTGAATAAAACTTAAATTTAATTCAAAGTACGATTTGCAAAGAAATGCCCTTGACCTTGAACTCGATTGCAAAAATACTTACATATGTTTCATATGTTGTAATTGTTTTCTAAATGTTGGTCCAGAATTTAACCCATAATAAAAAAAAGATTTGATGGCAGAAGTTCATAAACCCTTTAGTTATGGATTGGCCCTGCTTCCGTTTAGAATATACATGTTTCAAAGACAAATTTGGAGATGATGAGCAAGGCATTAGTGCTTTGTGTGTGCTTGCAGTATCAAATTTGGAAATGATGAGCAAGGCATTAGTGCTTTGTGTGTGCTTGCAGTATCAAATTTGGAAATGATGAGCAAGGCATTAGTGCTTTGTGTGTGCTTGCAGTATCAAATTTGGAAATGATGAGCAAGGCATTAGTGCTTTGTGTGTGCTTGCAGTATCAAATTTGGAGATGATGAGCAAGGCATTAGTGCTTTGTGTGTGCTTGCAGTATCAAATTTGGAGATGATGAGCAAGGCATTAGTGCTTTGTGTGTGCTTGCAGTATCTTGGCATTGTGTGCATTGTATCTGGATTGCAAACATGCACATGTACTACACTGTACACTGCAAAAAGTACAAATGCAGAAAAATGTGACCTTTTAATCAGCTTTGTATCAACTTTATGGCAACCACAGCACAATGGTGGTTGGAATACCTTTTGGGCTTTAAAAACCAGTTGGTTATTTGAAATTGAAATTTGTTGTTTGTTCTAGTCTGCTTAGTTGTAACACTTTATGTGTTGTAAACGTATCATGCCTTGCAAATTAAAACATCAAACATTAAGCCTAGTCATCATAGCACACCTGCTTGCTTTGGATCTCCACTTGTAGTTCTCCTAACTTGTTTGTTTTTCTTGCAAATATGTTGATCTTCTGTTGGTCCTCTAATGTGACTTGAACAGAATCATCAGCCGACTGGAATAAAAAGGAATAATGAAACCTTAATGTCTAAAATGGGGTAACTCTGTGCAAACTTATTATTACCGGTTTCCATCACTTTCTTTTGACAAACAAATAGTCAAACTTTTCACCAATGAGCAAGACTCGTTTACTTGACCCATCTACATTTCTACTTATCAACTACAGAGCTGGACAGTAATTTATTCATTTGGATGGATGCATACTCTCCTTTAAAGACAAACCTACGGCACACTGGCATGTCTTGAGCAACCCATAGGGAAACAAATGGATTGTTATTTTCTTATCAACCAACCTCAATCACAAGACTGTTACAAAACTGTCAATATGTTTAACTGCATTAAAGCACGCGGCTGACATTGGTAATTGTCAAAGACCAGTGTCTGCACTTTGAGTTGAGCCAACATATACAAGAAATAACAAACCTGTGAAAGCCTAAAAGCTCAATCAGTCATCGGATATCGCGAAAAACCCCATCACTGTTTTTACTGTTTTCAAACAATGAATTTCGGACTTGTGAGATAAAAAAAATTTGTTTTACTCACTTCTCGTAAGCAAAATAATTCCAGGCAAAATTATTTACAAGTTTTCCACCATGACCATCTTTATACCATGTAAAGTGATGTGCAAATCTGTGAACATTTGTGTTTTCCATCTTACCAATGTTGTGCACATGCATTAAATACTCAAAGAAAAACAAGTATTTTGATACATTGCTTAATGTTATGGGCAGTTTTACATTACGCCTCAATGGTTTGATCAAGCTATTTTTATAAACACCTGGAAGCAATACAACAATGTACAGGAGTCATTTTGGGGAGCAGTGCTTAATTAAAAAAACAACTATTTCAAGATGCTATGTCTGATTTATGACCAATTTCAGACAAAATTTAGATTTAAATTTTAGAAAGCTATTTCTACAGATTTGAAAAAGTTATGACTAGTATAAGCATTCATTTAAGATATATTGCACCAACAAAATATGCTAAGTGATAGGGCTAATTATTAATAACTAAAAGTAATTATATTGTCAGGATCAGCCTTGTACGTTGTACTTGTAGTTGTACAAACAATTTCGCATGTTACATGTATTTTGTGTATTGTGCAAAAGTTTTTGTATATTTTTTCATTTTGAAACAGCATGAATCTGAAAAAATTCTATAAACAAATTTCTTTTGGCAAAAATCCGACCGCATATCTAGTAATACAGTTCTGAGATGATTGAAATTAATAATAAACTAAAGTACCAATTCTTCGAGAGGAATATTTAAAAAAGGGAAATAAAGCCCAACCAACATCCATTAAAAAATCTTAAAAATCCCTTAAAAAGTGGCAGTCAGATCACGGAGGTAGAGCGATCTCTACCTCCATGGTCAGATATATGGAAACTTTCCTCCACATTCGTTTGTCATTTTAAATTGGACTAGACGATCACTTCTGTCCTCCAAATCGATGATTTTTTATTACTTTTAGTAAAATGGCGATTGTAACCGCTGCATTGGAGTGGTTTTAGTGGGCTAAAAAATCATCGATTTGGAGGACAGAAAGTGATCGTAAGTACAATTAAAAATGCATTATTTGATATCTTGAGAAGCCAGTAGGCGATTTTCCAGCAATTCTGTTGAGTTTTTGTCGTAATTTTGGCCACTTTTTTAGAGGTGTTTTAAATCCTCTTCGCCATAACAGCTTTTCAAACCAACTTACACATACTTTTCTGGGGCGTTAGTACGACCGACAATGTCAAAATAATTAAAAAAGGAGTACAGCGCCCCAGTTACTGGGTCTAGGACTCGACTTAGACCCAGTAACTGGGGCGCTGTACTCCTTTTTTGAGATTTTGACATTATCTGTCGTACTAGCGCCCCAGTAAAGAATATGTAGTAACTGCGACGGTCAGGAGGATTTAAATCACCTCTGTTAAAAAAAATGCCTTAGACTCAACAGAATTGCTCAAAATTCGCCTACTGTCTTTTCCAAGTGTTTATGGTGTAATAAAATGCATTTAATTGTACTCACGATCATTTTCTGTCCTCCAAATCGATGATTTTTAGGGCCTCTGACAACCCTGCCGTTACAATCGCCATTTTGATTACTAATGTTACGACTATTTTCTGACTTGAAAAAAGTCGTATTAACGCTGCGGGATCACGTGTTCGCTGATGCCCGGACTTGAATATTGTTTTGCGCAGTCAACGCAGGATACCAGTCAACGAACACCACAAAGTTCCATTGGTCATGATTGCCGAGCGCGTGCTGTACGATGTTGCCATTGTGGGGGGGGGGGGGTCGTTGACACAGCTGGTATCCTTCGTTGACTGCGCAAAACAATATTCAAGTCCGGGCATCAGCGAACACGTGATCCCCGCAGCATTAATACAACTTTTTTTAAGTCAGAAAACAGTCGTAACATTAGTAATCAAAATGGCGATTGTAACAGCAGGGTTGTCAGAGGCCCTAAAATCATCGATTTAGAGGACAGAAAATGATCGTGAGTACAATTAAATGCATTTTATTACACCATAAACACTTGGAAAAGACAGTAGGCGAATTTTGCGCAATTTTGTTGAGTCTAAGGCATTTTTTTTAACAGAGGTGATTTAAATCCTCCTGACCGTCGCAGTTACTACATATTCTTTACTGGGGCGCTAGTCAAAATCTCAAAAAAGGAGTACAGCGCCCCAGTTACTGGGTCTAGACTCGACTAGAGTAGAAAACCCGTCGGACTCCCAAAAGCAAAATCACATTTACTTTTCCCAACAAAAATCTTATTTACCCAATTAATATTATGGTTTGATCATAATAGGTGAATATTAGGCGGTTCGACACAGTCTGTTTCCCAAAAAATTATCTACATAATGTAAACTACAAAGTGCTTCACCCACCGTTGTGTTGTGAAGAGCCACGGGCGCTGCCATCTTGGTTTAATGTCTTCAGTAAATAGTAGATGATAGAGGGCGGCATTGTATTTAATGACAGGATCGAAAGAATGTTTGTTGAAGTCGCATTGTCCAGTCAACCAAAGTATGTTTTTTTCGGTAGGCCTACCTGCTACTAATTATACTTCACTGATTGCCAATCTATTTAATCGTGTAAAAAATTGGTAGTATTGTGATTATCATTACCACAAATTTTTGATTTGATTTAGTTTGAATTTATTCGGATACAAAAACAGCAAGAAACATGGCAAAGTTCATTAGTACATAAATACAGGATAATATAAAAAGAAGAAAACAAAATAATCTAAAGTGATTTTTATTATGTTTTATCATACCCCCTCCCCCATAGCTACGCCGCTGGCATGAAGCTTCCAAATTGACAATGTCTCTCCTGGGGAGAAGGATCCGGCAAAATCCAGCCATATTCGGCCACTCGTCCCCCCCCCCCCCCCCCCCCCACCAATCCCAAAGACCTAGCCCTGGTGAGATCCGTTGCATATGCACTTGCAACGGAGATTGACGTCCTCTGACACAGGGCTACCTAAAGACCGTACATAAATAACTATGAATGATTAATAGGCCTACTGATCTTGCTGTGCAATTTATTCAATTTGAAAAACATTGGAAGTTGAAAAGTCGAAGAGTGAAATATAGGCCTAAGTCAACGACTGAGAGGAGCTGATGATTCAACCACTCTCCTCAGACGTCATTGGCAAACCCTCAACTCCACTGTGTCCACCCAAACAACTTCTGCTTAATACACTCTATGACATTCAAGGATCCTGATACGCACATTTTCCCGACTATCGCAGCTTCTGTTCAAGTTATATTTTAGTTCTGAACCCTCGATTATCGCATGGCTCGGAATATAAAGAAAAAGAATAGTAGGCCTAATGCTTCTTGAGTTTTTTGTAAATAGTTTGGCCCGCTATTATAATAAACACAACAGAAACTGTCAGATCACGGACGCAAAAACACTCGCACTTAACATAATTATTTTAAGAAAAGGAAGCTGTGATGGAGGTTATTATATAAAATACATAATTTTCAGATAGAATACAGGATTGTTTCAAAAAAGCTCACTGAATGAACTTCATACCAGTACTAATCTTCCATATAAATATTTCTGTCTGAAATTCTGTCAAAGTTGAGAAAAAAAAATATGAAGACCCAGATTTTAATTTTGATTGTAGCAACCGAAATGTGTTGAGGAACTAGGCCTACAGCTGAAAAATGTGCAGGGGTTTTTCGTTATTTTCTCCTTACTCGGACGATGGATTGAGCCCAAATTGTCATAGGTTTGTTTGTGCATGTATGTATTGAATCACACAAAGTAAGAACACTGCCTTAAATGACCCATTCAGTTCCTCTTACAGAAATATAGCGCCCCAAACATGACCTAACAGTGTAATGTTGTCAGTTGGTCGCTTGTGTCAAAGCAAGCATGTTTAGTAATGACTCAAATTATGATACACATGGATAGAAAAAATATTATTAATTCTTACCAAAAAAAATAGGAAAAATATATAATTACATATAGTCAGTCCTCATATAGTAGTAATAATTTGGGAAAATTGTTTCAATGCAATGTGTACGTACAGATTTGGATTCAAGGAACATAATTGGGGAAATTGAACTTACAGAGGGGTGACATTATGTGCCGCTAGCCTCCACCCCCGTGCCTCCTCCCCCTGTGCCCCTTTTCCTTGTTCCCCAGGTCGAAACTTGTACGCAGAAACATCGATGAAAAGCCTGGCCCTAATTATAGCGTTCAAAGTGTTTAAGTTTAAATTCGCTCGTAAACTTTTCCGACCATTGTTTTTGAACCAGCACTCAGGACAATAGCTCGGTTATTTTCTCCTATAATATACACACCAACTGAAAAAAGTACTACGGACAGAGGTTTATCTCATGGTAACGGTTTTACCAATCAGAAAAAAAGTGAAAACAACCCGTTTTGCCCGCCATCCACTCTTGCAATGAGCCTTACAATATTATTATGGCGGACAACTCCATTTTTTATGGTGAAAGACGGGTATCCATATAGGCCCTTTTCGAAACGACGGCTTGGGCTAACAGTCCGCCTGTACGAAGTCCCGTACCAAAAGCGCTCGGAGCTGACGCCGAAGACGAGATTTCGAAAAGGGCCACTGTGAAGTTCACTCCAAAATGTGTGATGCACAGTGAGTTTCACGCTCAAAAGTGGACTGGTTCCCGGTCCCTACATCGTTTTCGTTCTGACTGATAGACAGAAGAGAACGATGTAGGGACCGGGAACCAGTCTAGCTCAAAAGAGCCAAACTGACACGACTCGTTCGATACAGTGAAATTTTCACTTTTTTACATTTTATTGCTTTAACTTTTCTTACATATTTTCTAAGGCTCACGTGTTTGTTTTTAGTTGTTTCTGTTTCGTTTTTCTTTTATGAAAAAGGTGGTCTATACTTTTACAATTGCAACCAGTTATCTCGGTACCATAAATTATAGTGATCTTAAACAATTACTGAAGTTTTTTTAAGTGAGTCTGTATCACGTGACATTCTAAAATGTGTTATTGGAAATCAAAAAGGCCGCGAAACTGGCGGCCATGATTTTTGGGTTTTTTTTCTTTGTGAAATATATTAGTCACAAGAGTTATTGACATTCATTTTGAACATGGTATTTTCTTAAGTGTTATGTCAAGTATGAATACAAGAATGTCACGTGAACATACAGTGCCTGTTGAATCATGACTGCCAACCGCCAAAATTGGTGGCCATCAGTGCATTTTGTTTTGTCCGACTGAGTGACAAATAACCATCAACGTTAATGTATAAATAACAGTAATTGAATTCCTTGTATCATAACAAACATGTTTGTATGGTGGCCCTTGAGGTAAAACAAAACCTAAATATTAACTGACGTCGAATTTCATTGAAATTTCAAGACTTTCCCCGAAGTCACAAAATTTGACATAAAATTTTCATGTCTGCGAGTTAACCCCAATGGCACTGAAATGTCCATAAATTGACGTCAATATTTAGGTCTTGTGTGTCCCTGCATGGCCACCATAGTCCTCTGAAAACCTACACGCCCAGACTGCGAGCCCGAACATTCTTCGCGGACCATGTAAGATTGACAGGAGTGCTGTCAACTTAAAACCAATTTCACAAAGCGGGATTTGTTTTCTTTCTCAAAGCTAAAAAAACATCCAAACACATACACACAATCACTTCCCCAGCCCTCAACATGATACGAATGACCTTAGACAGTAAATCTTGGACCATTGATTGGCCAGCAGGTTAACACATTATAAAGTTTGTACCCCATGCCAATCTCGAGGCAGGCACTGATCACCGTCGACTGGTACAGACTGGTAATTTAAGCATGGGACAATGGGTTCATAACATTTCAAGTCGATTTATATAGGAGTCTGAAGACATTGAGTAGGCAGAGGATGCCGTGGATGACCTAGTGTGTTTATGTGTCTTCTAGCCGTCTGAAAGCTCCACAATGTCAAGTCTTACCAAAAGGAGCCGCTCCATCCGTAATTGGGTTCTTTTCATTGCTACACTTCAATTGGTTATTTATTCTGGTAAGTTAAACACTTTTTATGTAAATAATAATAACAATCCAGGCATTTATATAGCGTTCTTAAGCAGATGTATCACAAGAGAAAGCTTAATGGAAACAATAACTCTGGAAGAGATGGGTTTGAGGATGTTTTGAATGAAGTAATAGAGACTGCATGACGGATGTGATGAGGGAGGTTATTTCAAAGGTTTGGAGCAGCTGCATAAAAGCCTTTGGAAGATGAAAAAAAATTGGTTTTGGGGCTTAGTGAGTACCCTGGTGTCAGAGCTGGAACGGAGAGTACGATTAGGTTTGTAAGGGGTGATGAGCTCAGTGAGGTAGGAGGGAGCGCTTTCATTCATGCATCTGTAGTGATGATTAACAACTTAGTGATGCGTTCCTGGACAGGGAGCCAGTGGAGATGTTGAAGGAGGGATGAAATGTGATCAAACTTGTTTGCCATAAAAATTAATTTGACCGCCCGGTTTTGAAGACGCTGCATACGTTTAATGTCTTTGCTAGATAATCCGAAAAGAAGAGAGTTTCCGTAGTCTAGTCGGGATGTGACAAGAGTACGAACAGTATGGTGACAAGTGGTTTCATCAATGAGGCTAAGAACATCAGGTTTCTTAAATGGAAATTCACAGATTTACAGATAGAGAAAACATGATCGGACATGGTAATAGCAGAACCAAACACAACACCAAGGTTTCTTATTGCAGAAGATGGTCGGATTATGGTATTCCCAACAGTAATATAAAATGTTGCAGACAAGTGATTGAAACCTGGGGTGGGTAGCGATAAACAATTCAGTTTTTGCATGATGAGCAGGAGCATGTTTTGAGCAGTCGTTGGGTTTAGATATGCTGGTCCTTAAGATGGCGACTGCTTGATCTGTATCGCTAGGCTTCCGGGGGTCAGCGCAAACATACAACTGGATGTCGTCTGCATAAAAATGAAATCTTAACACCGGGTTGATAGTTAATTATATCAGCAATTGAATGGTGAGTATAAAGCGAAAACAATTGTGGTCCAACACAGGATGTGAAGGGACAGCACAACGTTTACATCCGAATAAACTGACAAATAACAAATCGCGAGAAATGCTCAACTAAATTCGTCTGGTCCTTGCTCTATGGTTAAAGTGATTGGGTAGGTGTAGAAAACTACATGTATTATAAGAATGAATCCCAATCCCCCAGTTTTTTTGTTTACTCCTAGTTTACCTATGTCCCGCTCGGACTAGGGCGAGTCTAGGAGTGGGTTGTTGACTGGTGTGTGGTGAGTGGGTGATTGGTAGCAGACTATGCAACCATTATTAAAAGGGGTGTTTTTCAAAAGGAACCAGTTCGGGAAGGACCTTTTTTATACTATTAGAGAAAAAATAATAAATAAATTAATAGGCAAATAAGGAAGTTCAAAATAATGGAAATCAAAAGCAAGATTACCATTTTAAAATTTAAATGATGTATGTGTTGGCCATTTTTAACACTACAAATTTATCACCCTCGGTATTATGGTGCGGTCCAAAACAATGGATTACAAGCGCAGTAGTATATTGGCTCAATCACGGACGAAAAAAATGTTATTTTTACGAAAATCTTTTTTCCCTCTCGAAAGATAAGTTAGCACTCGGACAAATGAGGTCAGCATGTGCTTGCTACAATTTCAATCATTTATTTTGAAATATCTTAAAGTTCCAGAAGAAGCGTATTCAGGACATGACAGAAAAAAGCGAGTTGCTATCAGTGGTACGGGCGAAAAAAATTAGTAATCGTGAGTAACGGCGATGGTGAATCGCCGGGGCGAAATACCTATTCACCCGGGCAAAAATAGAAAAATTCCCTGGGAGAGGGGCATCGGGGCAAAACAGTAAAGTGCCCGCAGGACGTCTTACTAATTCGCTCTGGGCCGGGCGAAAAATTAATAATTCTCTCAGGTGAATACTAATTAGTACTTCCTATAGTATTTCTTAAATGCGCTTCCGTATAGAAAAAAAAATAGCGGAAAGAAAAATGCAAGTGGCACAAGATGAAAAGAAATCCATCCCGCCGCCAGAAAAAACGTCAACCAACACATTTGTGACTTGTCTTCTTCCCCTCTTCTTCTCCTTTGCCTCTCTCTTTCCTTCTCCTTGCGTTCTTTTTTGCGGGACCCTCTTGGGGGGGGGGGGGGGGGGGGCTCAGAGCCCCCGAGCCCCAAGGTGCGCTGTTGCTACTGTTGGGTATGTTAAGAGACATATTGACATATCAAATCCGACTAACTCAATATCACGTTGGTTTCACTCCAACTTAAGTCAACCTAAACTATAGGCTTTCCATGAAGATAATAAAATAGACAATGAATCAGAAATAATTGTTTATTGATGATTGGGTAGGTTAACCTGTCTCCCTTGCCATAGTCACAATGGATGGACCGGGTTTAGAGACAGAACCCTCAGCGTGCTTATCTTAATAAGATTTTAGCTGCAAAAATAAAAGCTTGCCTGCTGCATAAAAGACTCTCCTATTAATTGTTAAAGAACGTCTTGCAGTTATACCAGTACAATTATTTTGCAGCAGAACATGCAACAGATCGTTTTGGGCATCCACTCGTTACAAGTCCCCTGGAGATTCTAATCATTTTCCCTCCAAACCTTCACTATCCGAATTCTCACATTACCATTGTTTTTATTGAGGGCGCTATTTACCAGTCAATAATTGTTGGGTTTTTGAAACTATTTCCCCCAAATGAAGCGCGTGTGGTGTGTTGACGCGCGGCAAGTTCACAGTGGTGCAGATTTCATGCAATAGGCTATATTATAACACACCTCTCCTTGATTCTTTATCCCGATTGGCTGAAACACGGTCGCGTGGGGTGAACTAATATTGCCTATGTGCATGACATCTGCACCACACGCACCGCACGTGCTCCATTTGGGGGAAATAGTTCGCAAAGCGGGAAATAGTTTCAAAAAAACCCAAACTATTGACTGGTAAACTGCGCCCTCAAGAGAACGAAAATGGCGGCGTCTGTGGATCGTAAAACCGCGATTTACTCTTCTAACCGACATTTTGGACTGAGGTGTGTTATAAAACACATGGACTGGCATTCTTCGGGCAATAGTGCACGTCTATGCACCCCTCGGGCCTGTGAGTGACCAGGAGAGGGTCCTATTTCCCGAGGCCGACGACGAGACGTGCATTATTTCCCTCATTGCCAGTCCATATGTGTATATTAGTTCACCCCACGTGACCGTGTTTCAGCCAATCAGGATAAATAACCAGCGAGAGGCGTGTTATAATTAGGGAATAACAGTGCGAGGACCCGGTCTTCACTGCTTGGTAATGACCGGGGTGGTGGCTGGTCGCTGTTAACGACCAAGCCGGAGGCGCGGTCGTTAACAGCGGCCAGCCACCACCCAAGGTCATTACCAAGCAGTGAAGACCGGGTCCTCGCACTGTTATTCCCATTAATAAATACCTTTTTAACGAAATAAACGGCTAAAATTTTCTTGTTTTGTTAGCCGGTCTTTATATCGCCGTTAATACACCCCCACGTGATCACATTTTGACCAATCAGAATCCACAAACTGTCCTAGGTATTTATTAATGTTCTTTATAACACACCTCTCCCTGGTTCTTTATCGTGTTTGGCTCACACGGTCACGTGGGGTGAACTAATAATTATAGCCTATTGCATGAAATCTGCACCACCGTGAACTTGCCGCGCGTCAACACACCACACGCGCTTCATTTGGGGGAAATAGTTCGCAAAGCGGGAAATAGTTTCAAAAACCCAAAAACTATTGACTGGTAAACAGCGTCCTCAAGAAGTTTACAATGCTCATAACAGTTTATTAGGCCTTCGGCCTCGGGAAATAGGACCCTCTCCTTGTCACTCACAGGCCCGAGGGGTGCATAGACGTGCACTATTGCCCGAATAATGCCAGTCCATATGTGTATAATAATAGCCACTTACACACAGTTCGACTTTTTTTTTCTTCATGTGGTGACTTTTTTTTATGTGGCGACTTTTGTTCTATGCGGCAACTTTTTTGGGGGCGGCGACTTTTTTTTTGGCGGCGAATTGTTTTTTGGGCGGCGACTTAAAGTTTATTTTAAAAAAGTCGCCGCGTAAAAAAAAAGTCGCCGCGTAAAAAAGAAAAAAAATATTTTCGAAGATATTGTGACAAAAATGGGACCTTATAAGAATTGTGGAGTTATCTGGACAGGGCCTACTGTTTGTTTGTTTGTTTTTGTTGTTTTTGTTTTTTCCTTTCTTTCACTCACTCTGATACTTGCGAAGACAACCTTTGAGGGTTAATTTCTAAGTTGAACAATTTCAGTAATCCCAAAGTATCATGCAGGTCACCTAATTTATTTTGAACGATAATCTGTGGATGAGAAACGGGAAAAAATAGTAGGATTTATTACCAAATTGTGTCCAATTTAAATTAAATGCGGAGCGCAAAGCCCTTGTGGCGACCCCCCCCCCCCAAACGACATCGCATATTGGATCCCGCAACATATAGTTCTCATCAAGAGCTTTACACTAATTTCACATGCAGTGAGTTGGAAATAGCAATTATAGTTTTGAAGTGAAGACAGGAGTGAGACAAGGATGTGTGATGTCAGCACGCCTCTTCAACATTGCCATTGATTGGTTGGGTGATGCGAAGAGCAACTGAAGATCAGACAAGAGGCATACGATGGACCCTCTTCTCAGCACTGGAAGATCTCGACTTTGCTGATGATCTGGCTCTACACTCATCAACACATGCAAGGAAAAACATCCCACCTCAGCAATTTTGCTCAGCAGATTAGCCTTAAGATCAGTCAAAAGAAAACAGAAATGATGATCCTGAACATCAATCCCTCACCGATCCATGTGAATGGAGAAAACCTTCTTATCACAGAGGAGTTTACCTTACCTGGGTGTCATTGTCAGACATGATGGAGGAGCAGATAACGACATCAAAGCAAGGCCAGAAATGCCTTCAGAATGCTCAGCATTAAGACCAAGCTAAAATTATGATAGACCTATCAGAGCTGAGTTCTCTCTACCCTTCTCTACGGCTCAGAATGCTGGAGAATGACAGTAAACGACATCACCAAGCTGTCAGTTTTCCACACAAAGAATCTAAGAAGAATTCTAAGACTATTCTGACTGAACACCATCTCGAAAGACGAACCACTTGCTCGATGCCATCAGGACACCATTGAAACCATCCCCATGAGAAGGCGGTGGACCTGTATTGGGCATGTGCTAAGGCCCGTTTCAAACGTTGCGCTGTGTCGAATTCAAGTCATTTGAGTTCGGCAATAGAGCGGCATTGGCGCGGCAGTGGTTTCAAACGTAACCTTGTGCTTCTGCTGAACTTTGCCAATAGTTCGGCAGGGCCTGTCGAACCATGGCCCAGCTAAGCCTCTGCTGCACCGAATTACAAAAGTGGTTTCAAACGTCGCGCTCCTGCCGTGTCGAAAGGGGCTGTCGTCGTCGTCGTCGTCGGCGGCGGCGGCGACGTCATGGTCGTTGTCGGCGGCGGCTCCGGCAGCAACAGCAACAACAGAAAAACTCTTTGCAAACATATAATTATATATTTTTCCATTTGTCTTTTCCTTTAACTTCTCTGACCCAAATGTTACGCATATCACACTTAGGCCCTTTTCTAATTTCTGCAGCTGAAAATTTCATAATATGAATAGATTATTTGCGTTGGCCAGGTGCTAAATAAAGAGGGTAGGCCAATATTAGTTGTTTTTTCACGAGTTACGAAATGGGGATTCCTCTTTCATGATGCAGAACTATTGTACTCTGAGACTTTGCATGGTGTTCGGTATTATTTGCTCAGTAAAAGTAATTGAAGCAGCATGGCTGAATTAAAATACATAAAAAAATTATAAAATTACAAACATTAAAATTTGACTTATAAGTTAATAGTATGTGAAAAGTAAGAAAATAACTAGTTTGCAGTTAACTATTTTGAACCAATATCTTCTGTGTTGGTTCTGAGAACCTGAGTTTGTACTCTGAACTCTTTCCTTTAGACGAAGAATGTTTCAGGAAATGTACAAGACAATATTTAGCAATCCTCTACAACGGACTTCGGAAGCTGTTTCATCATAGGCCTATAGTCAATTAAATTGAGATTGTTAAAATGTCAAATAGTTGTGAAATGAGAAACAGCTGGTTATGGCTACATTTCGGGTGTGTTCAACAGAAAATCTCAAAAAGATAACATTTTAATGGAAAGTGTCCCACATATAAAACACATTGCTTGTTGTACTCATTTGCCAACAGGGCAATGTTCATATTCTCACCATACGGACATTGCATTTACCTTTTTTCTGTGACATTATTTTAAAGTTGTTGCCATGTGTCTTTTTATATTACAGCTGCAACCAATGGTCATAAAGTCAGTAATGCTGGACAGTTGTTTACCTTCTTGCCCCCTGGCAAAGGCATCCCCCAAGGCAATGGGCCTCTCATTGTAATAACTGCTGAACCCTGGAAGGAAACCATCAAGGTTCAAGTAGATGTCTCTGAGGCTGAATTTTCCAAGTCTTTGTACATGAAGGGTAGTGAGATGAAAGCTGTGAAACTACCAACCACAGCTATGGGTCGAGCCAGTGGACCACAGCGTGGTACAGTGAGGGTAGAAGCGTCTTCACCAGTGACGGTACAGGTTATGGTCAATACTGGTGCAGCCTCTTATGATGGCTTTCTGGCCTTACCATTCCAGTCACTTGGTATGGAGTATATTGCTTCATCTACTGCACCCTCAGTAGGGCAACTCAGCAATGAGACAACAGCTCAATCCATGCTGACAATTACTGGGGTTTGTAAAGGCACATCAAACATTGCAATCAAAGCATCAAGCCCTTTAATGTATGAGGGAATCATATATAAAACGGGTCGTACACTACGGATAGTGTTGGAAATGGAGAAGAGTGTTCAGATCCAAAGCAATGGTACAATGACAGGGACCAGAGTAACTAGCAACAAACCAGTTTCTGTGATATTAGCAAACACCTGTCCTTATGACATCAGTGAAGATCTTTATTGTGGTTACAATGTGGAACAACTTTCTCCGGTGTATGCACTAGGCAAACAGTTTCTCTTGCCAAGATCTAGCATGGACTCTACCTATAGTGGAACAATCCAGGTATTAGCAACTCGTTCTAGTACAACAGTCCAACTGGTTGGTGTTGGTCTTAGCCGCAGACTTGGTCGTGGCGAGCAATGGCAACTTCCCAGTGATCAGACTGATGATCAATCAACCTTCCTAGTAGCAGACAAACCTGTGCAGGTGACCCTCTATTCTTCAGGGTCATTTTTCTCTTCAGATTGTATTGAACAACCTGACTGCATCTTACAACGTTCTAAGAGTACTATGACAACTATTCCACCGTTAGAACAGTTTACTGACAGCGCTAACTTTGCAGTTTGGAACTCATCATCACTAATACAAGAAAGCTACCACCATGCTAAGTACTACATAACAATAATGGTGACTGCCGCTTGCAATGACATATCCCCCCAACTTATAATTACTTCTGACCAATCAGATGACATCAGTTGGACAAAGGAGGTAGTCTCAAGTACACCTAGTACATGTGTACTGAGAGCTAAAGTATCACCAGGATCATTTTACATGGACCTCAAAACACAACCAGTAGACGCTACATTTACAGGCTTACTGCATGGTAGCAATAGACAATTCACATACTCCATGCCGGTGACTACTGGAGGGGAACATCTTGGATACATCACCAAGAAATCTAATGAGGAACAGTGTATACCTATGAAAGGTAAGATATATTGGAACAGGGATATACACAGCAACTAACACAAACACATATCAGATTACAAAGCCGTACAAAAGAATACCAAATTACTTTACTTACTTGCAAATACTGTGTAATAAAAAACACTCCTAAGGTGGCATAAGGCCAAACATGGTGGAATCTGCTGTCAATAAATACATATATCCCTCATTCAGACAATTTGAATGATCATCAGTTTATTGCATGCAGTAATTGTGTTTTCCAGCTCACAGAGCTTGGAATGTTACACTCGTCTTGTTCTCTATACAAATGACATCGCAAATCAGTTTCCACATTGGAAATATTTTTGATGTTTGTTTGGTTTATTAAAATTAAAACACAGCCCTAAAGATGAATTGTGTTTGAAAAACATTGATATTCAACACCAAACAAAAACAGAAATTCTATTAAAATATGGAAGGTGTTTACAGAAAACAGGAAAAAACTGTTTAAAAGAAAGGAAAAAAATGTAAACGATTAGGCCAGCTCCATTGAAAAAAAGCAGGGATTGCAAAGAAATTTAATTATTGAGAAGTGCAGTCAAAGATGGGATCAGGCTGGTTTTTTTTTATATCTGTTGGTTTCTATGCTTGATTGTGCAAATCTTGTTTGTATTCCTGAGATTACTTCTACTGGGTGGAAGCAATAGTCTGGTCTGTAATTAATTGAACTGATCAATGACTTAACACATTTAACAAAAAGACATTCAAGCCTGATAGAAACAGGTGACAAACCAAACTGTGAATAAATTTCATTGAATGGCTGGGTACTACAAAAGTCCATAGCTAAAATTTCTCCAGACACGCGGATACCAACTAAACTTTGCTAAGACTGGAGAGCCAAACTGGACAAGCTTATTAAACTGTAGACCTAAAATACATTAAGAAGTCTTTAACTGGAGTACATCACCACTTGAATTGACATAGAAAAGATTTGCACATGTGATCAATTTGGGTGTCCCATAAGGTTATTTTGAACATAAGGTGTCTAAATATAAAAGAGTGAAAATTTCACTAGTTCGCCCAAGTAGTGTCAGTTTGGTGCTTTTGAGTGTGAAACTCACTGAGCACCAACCACCCTTTTTTAGATAAATTGGAGCAAACTTCACTCTGATTCAAGTTGAAAATACCTGTCTTTCACTACAAAAAGAGTTGTCTGACATATGGCGCTTTGCAGGAGTTGTATATGGCGGTCAACACAAGTGTTTTTTCACTCTTTTTACATTTAGAGAGTACACCTAAGTATAAAGAGTTTCACACAAAAAAACACGTTCCAATGTCTTTCATTATCCAGTCCACAACAACATCTTCAAATATTTTACCAAAATACATATAATACATGATATCAGATGTAATGTAGATTATCCATTCTTATGGGGATTGGTGGTTAATATAGGGAAAACTAAAAACATTTTCCAGATATCAGGTACTATTCCCTCCTGGAGAGAACAATTACAAATACCAGTCAGATGAAAACAGAGTTCATTTGCGAGTTCTTTCACTAGACAGTGTGGAATGCAGTCAGGTCCTCCACTCTTGTTTAGTTTGATTTTTCTTGGCTTTAAGAATCCTTATTTAACATGGAAAATAGAGTGTATTATTTGAAATGTGACCTTCCTTAAAAGGTGTCATGTATATATTGCAGCTTTTATTTTAGAACCTCTATCGTGTAAAGAGACTTCTTGCCAAAATTCCGGAGAGTGCATCATGGGGGATGATGGATCATATAGATGCAGTTGTATCAGTCCAGTGTTTCAAGGACAATATTGTGAAAATGGTAAGCAATGATTGTATCACCATTAAAAGCTACAAAGATGTGAATTTCTTGGAGTAATTAGCAAAAGCTACCCTTGCAAAACAGGAGACAACTCCTAAAATTAATGCAAGTATAAAAAGTGGGTAAAGTGGAAAGAAAAAAAGAAAGAATAAACACCGGGTAAAGTGAAAAGAGGATGAATGAACATGGAGTAAAGTGAAAAGAGAATGAATGAGAAAAAATGAAGAAAAAGAAGAAATGCAAAAAACCAAATACTGAGTAAAAATAAGGAAAGACTAAAAATAAGTACGAAAGGTTGAAAAAAAAGAAAAAGAAAAAAGTTTGATTTATATTTGTTTAATTTTAGTGGTGGAACTATGTTCAACTTCAGTATACTGCCTTAATGGAGGGAATTGCACCACATCTTCTTTCTGGCCAAAATGTTCATGTCCAATTGGTTGGGCTGGAGACCACTGCGAATATGGTAAGAAAATTAAAGTTCAAGAGATAAAGTTTTCTTTATTATGGGGAGGGCTATGAGTATTGGGGATATACACAGGGATCAGGTTTCAAGTCAAAATTCTCAATCTCCAAATTTGTGTATGAGTCTCCTAACAAGAGAGCATGAACTGTACAAAACCATTTATTACACTTCCATTGAATGTATAGTTTATTTAATTGTTTTGTTTGTTAAATATCCAGATATCAGTGCAAGGAGAAGTTTGAGCAACCAAGGCAAGGAGTTTAGAATAACATTCATGGAGACCTCAGCCCCCATACGTAGTCCATCCATTGCAATTCTGACCAGTCCTACAAGCATTAATAGTACCAATGTAATAATCAAACTTCCATCAACTGGCTTCATACAGACACTTGAAATTCCACCAAATAAGGCTGAAGTGATAGAGCTTCCAGTAGACTCAATATCACTAGGTTCAAGGCAGCAGTACAGTGGTATTTCAGTCAGTGCCAGCCAAGATGTAACAGTTCATGGGTTTCATAACGGCATACTAGAAAGAGACGATGGTTTCCTTGCATTACCTGTGCAGGCTCTAGGAACAAAATACATAGTTATTGCTGCCCGCCAGAGGAAAAAACGACCACATGAAAAATCACAAATTGCTGTTGTAGCTGCCTATGATAATACAACTGTCTTTATCAGAACACCTGTAAGTGTTACCTTTGAGGGACATGACTATGCAAGTTACAGCATGATTGTTGCACATCTACAGGAAGCAGAAGTTGTGCAACTTCAGAGTAAGTTTGACTTGTCTGAAGTGGAGGTCTCAAGTGAACGTCCAGTAGCAGTTCTATCTGGGAGCACATGTGGATACACCATGTATGATGGTTCAGATCAGAAAAGCTGTCGTTTTATGGTAGAGCAGCTGCCACCATTCAATTCTTGGGGGAAACGATTTCTTGTGACACCTTATCTGGGTAATGAAAACGGACAAACTACTCTGAGAATTGCAGGAGGTCCAAGGCAAACTTATGTTAGTCTTGGTGCAGGAGGTGCTACATATGTTTATGATGGGGACATGAAGGAAGTGTACATCACTAAACCAACCTACATATCAGCAACCAACCCTGTGCTTATAGTTGCATTTTCAGTTCAAGGTAAAATGAGCTGTTCAAGAACAAAACAAGAGTGTAAAGGAATGTCAATGCCAACTATGTCAATAGTACCTCATCTTGATCAGGTGACCACGATAGCTACCTTTACCACTCCTCCTTTGGCTAATTCAACCATAAACAAGAACTACATCAATGTTATTGCATCAAACTGCTCAGATATCAGACTTATATCTGTATTACCACAGCACAATCGGTCAGTCGTATGGGATAAAAGTATGACTGTATTACAGACAGGTGGTCTGTGTGTACTTCAGAAGGAGATTCAACAAGGTCTGTATCAGGTTAGCTCTATCTCTGGTCACGGTATCTTTTCTGCTCAACTGTATGGCTTCAACAACCAGGGGACAGCTTATGGATTCCCTGTGACTCTAGGTAGTCAAGACAACACCCAAACAGGTATAATGGTATAATGGCCAACTCAGTTTGAAATATTTCATTTGTCTCAAAAAACAAAACGCTCAACTGAGCTATCTAGCCTAATGATGGCTGTCTCTCCGTTTTGTTAATATCTTTGTTCAACATCTTTATTAGTGGAAAGCTGGCACATTAATCCAGAGGTTGCAGGTTCAAATCCTGTTGTAGTAAATCTTTCTTTGTTCACCCCAAAGTTGAATTGCAATTTACCCAGTCAGTTTCCCTGGTGGTTTATTACTTGATATTCATATGTTTAAAATGACACAAATGTATTCCAGTAAAGATTCAAAATGAAAATAATTTTGCATTTTTCCACAGAATTTGAAGATTCAACATCGCCAACAGTGGGAAGAGATTTTGTGCTGGCATTTACATCTGCTGGTAACTACTGGCCACAAATAGGACCACGATTACTCATTACAACAACTACAGATGTGTCCAATACCAATATTGTTGTATCAGGTAATGATCTCTTGATTGAATTGACACTCGGACCAAATGAAACAAGAGCAGTTGATATTCCACCATCTTTGATAGCAGTTGATTCTTATAATGCATATCCTGATATTGCTATACGTGTGGCGTCTGATCATAACATTACTGTATTTGGAATGAATGATGCATATACGTATGGCTATGATGAAGGCTATCCCACTGTTTCTGATGGTTTCCTTGCCCTTCCTGTATCAGCATTAGGCACAGAGTATTTTATTGCAACTCCATGGCCTGATAATCAATATCCAAATCAGTACATGCAGTTTGTAATCATCAGTCTCAATGATGAATCAGTTAGAGTAGATATCAAGCTTGAAGGAACGGTGTGGTTTGATAATCACATCTACTATGGTGGATCGTCAGTCAGCATTGCACTTCATAAGATGCAGTCGGCATACTTTAAGGCATATGAGGATCATTTCGGAACTCATGTGATTAGCAGTGCGCCTGTTGCTATCATCTCTGGTTGTGACTGTGGTTATTCTTACAGAACACAACACACTGATGGATCCTACATCAGGTCTTCCTGTGACCATCAAGTGGAATTTCTTACCCCAGTTACAAGGTGGGGGCATGAGTTCCTCCTGGCTCCTCTTCAGGGATATCAAGGCGGTGGTTTCTTAGTTCGTTTGATTGCAGCACAAGACTTGACTATTGTCAAGTATGGTGGCGATTCCACGCGCAGGCTTGGCTACTTTCAGAATGACTTGCATATTATTTTTGATGGTCCAGCAACAGTTGTTCAAAGTAACCTGCCAGTAAACCTGTTTGCCTTCACTCTGTACCAACCCTTCTTGAACTGTTCCAATGAGAATGGCACTTGTGAGGGCTACAGTAAGCCTGTCTTATTCACCATACCTCCAATCAGGAGCTTTAAGAAGAAGGTAACATTCCCTTCGTATTGGATCCATGACGCATATGATATGACTAATTTTGCTGATATTTACACCAAATGTTCGGAGGCAGAATTCATACGAGTAAATGGCGCTGTACAGGAGTGGAAGAATCCAATTGAAGAGATAGAGAAGTCTGGCTACTGTGTCTTGAGATTACAACTTGCCTTAAAAGCCAAAGTTTCAACTTATGTTGTGGAATCAGTGTTGGAGCATGGAAAGCTTGGAGCTGTTACATATGGGTTCAGTAGTCGATCAGGCTATGCCTTTCCAGCTGGGATATAGATCACTATACAAGGCAGTCAATGACAACTCACCCTACTTTGTTTCTGATTGTTGTCAATATGAAATGAATGGATCTACTGCAGTACCTCCACATACTTAAAGGGGCTGTGTTGTCATCGTTATAGCAGTAAATGGAATAACCCAGTTACTACGAGTGCATGCGCGCCGGCGGTCACATCACAGTTTGACAATGATGGCACCCTTTGTGATTTGACTGCAAGCACGCGCATGTGCAGTATCTGGGTGAGGGTTCATCTTTCCAGGTCTGCTATAATCACGACACAGCCCCTTTAATGTCTGATTTACTTCACAATAAAAACATCAATATCTTTATCTATTAGCTTAAGCAAGGTGCTTTGGTTCACTTGGTTTAGTTTGTGAATCTAATAGAATTACGTTATTTTTCAAGTGCAAAAATGCACCCTTTGGCTGAACATTTTAAGACCAGAATGAGTTCCATCATGAAGGTATTCAATTTGTTTGATTCTATTGACCAATCATACATTTCCCTTATGATTAACATATGTCATTATGTACATGTAAATGACTAAATGGAACCCTATCTTGGCATTCTCCAACATGGAAAGAATATTGTTCAATGAAACACCATCACAAAACAGGCTGAGGGTGAAAAAACATTCATTCTAACCTTAACAGTTTCCAATGTCTGGTTTCATTATTATGAAGCTTTAATCAACACATTCTACCAAACCAATTTTTATGATTCTCAGAATGTGACATTCAAATGAAGTGGTATCACTGGTTAACATCCATTTGTTTGTGTGAGTGTGTAGGGGATAAAGAGCGGTAAGAGTGACAAGCACACACACACACACACACACACACACACACACACAAGTGTGTATTTACCTCCAATCGGGGACCTCCTATTGTCCCTCTTTTGTTTGTACTTTAACTTTTTAGCAACAGCTCCCATTTGTTTTGAACATGATTTCCGACTGGGGACCTTTTCCAACCGGGGACCCTATTGTCCTCTTTTGTTATATGTCCCCGGTTTGAATGCCTAAACAAACTCACACACACAAGTGTGTATTTACCTCCAATCGGGGACCTCCTATTGTCCCTCTTTTGTTTGTACTTTAACTTTTTAGCAACAGCTCCCATTGGTTTTGAACACGATTTCCAACTGGGGACTTTTCCAATTGGGGACCCTATTGTCCTCTTTTGTTATAAGTCCCCGGTTTGAATGCCTAAACAAACTCACACACACACACACACCAACACCAAAGTGAGATAGATCCAACTTGATTGACATTTACAGCAATGTATAATTACACCTTGATCATCCCGCAACTGCCTTTTATTGCCCAATCACAGTTGAATGCACATACTGAATGGTAGTACTATCAATACATTGTTGTGCAGTAATAAGACGCATCAGATCACACCCTACAACTGATAATGCTAATTACACTACTACAAATCAGCTACATATATACAAAATAATTTCTGAAGATTTGGTGGAAGTATTAAAAAATAATTGAAAAATATATTTAACATAAAACATATACTAGTAAAACATATAAACATAGTATTCAATAAATTAGCATAACAACAGAAGACTTGATGTTTTACCTGTTAATAAATTACCTAAAAGTTTTCTTTAAGATTTGTGTCTACTTCATGGTTATGCCATAGAACTGGGGTTATGTGTACATAAATGTCAACATTCACTTCTTTACCATAAAGATTGGTCTAGACTTGGGTTCAAGTAATTTAAGAAGTTATACAAAGATCTTGATTTTTGGATCTTGGAATGGATTTTTGTATGATACTTGATAAGACTCACTAAATATATGTCACAGGAATAGCAACTATTACAACTGTTATTCTCATCATACAAGTAGCTGGCAGCATATACAGTGTATGTCAACTTTTTATCATTGAACCATCTGAAATGAGATGATAAGGTATCCATAATACTAGTTATCACACAAGCATGAGTGGAATACAGAAAAATATAGCGTTTCTGTGTCTCATTGGATATGGGACGCAGACCTGCTATATTTTCCGTATTCCACAAGCATGCCTGTGACAATGAATTTATCCTCAAGCAAACACCCCACTTTTGAATTTGTAGTGAATTCACAACAAAGATTATAGAGCGCCGTAGGCGCAAGATGGGGAACTGGGCCTTTATCTACTGTTGGAAAGTGAAATACGCATGGGCGTTATTTCGGCAAGTGAATGCCTGTGTTTCCCATTGATAGCAATTGTCATTGTCTACACTGGTCCGCACGTATCAGTGTTGTATCAATAGGGTAACTTGCCGAAATGGCGTCCAGTGAGATTTCACATTTCAGCCAGAGTTCCCCATGTTGCGCCTACGGCACTCTATAATCTTTTGATTTACAATGAATTCTGAAGATGGGAGTTAGAACAGCACATAACAACAGCGCGTTAAAGAACAGGGTGTGATATGGGCCGTGCAATATGACTATAATTATATCACACTCTTGTTGCTATGGATCGACCAATCAGATTTGAGGATTCAAGTTTGCTTGAAGAGAAAGTGTAATAAAATTGATGTAGGTGCTGAAAGTAAATGGATGACCATGTCAACACATTATGCTAAAAGTTATTCAACAATACATCAGGCTGAAGTAGTAGATGGAAAAAAATTATTCTTTATTATTATATTTATCATCATTACCGGTATAACTTTCTGGTAATGAAACCAAGGTACCCTCAAAATTGACCCGCACTTTTACATGGAGGTCTGGTTAAAACTCATTTGTTTCAGTCTTACTATGGTAGTCGTCGTTGACTTTAATTTTTTACTGTCTAATTTTTAACTTTTTAACTCTTAACTTTTTACTTTTTATTGGAACTGTGTACAGTGTGCTGAGATAATTGTATGTGGTGCACTTAGATTAGATGATACCTGTGTAGTGAGGTGATGAATAAATGTTTCAAGTTTTAGATGTGGGAGGGAAACCCCAAACAGGAAAAATCAGGTTGGGGATGAAAACCTAATCCAGATTCAAACCAGGATCAGAAGTGAAAAGAAGGGAAGAAACCACTGAGCCAACCTGAATGCCTGATTATACACTGGTAAACACCATGGCAGGTTCTATGTAAAATAGTTCCAAACAAACAATATCTGCTTTAAGCATTTTCTGACAATAAATAAGACCTAATTCTAAACTTCACTCTTGAACATAGTGCTTTTGAATATAAAAAATGAACCCAGAAAATAATGAGCTGGCTATACATGTATGCCTGCTGTATACATCCTCTAGATGTCAGCTATGGGCCAATGGGGTAACATATCCATCATGAGTCACTACATCTAACCTGAACCTTGTATCAAACATTATATTCACAAACCCTCAGATTAAACCTGGTACATAATGATCTCAGTATGGCTCATTAATAAATACATTGGAGAGTTTATGCATTCTGACTGATCGAAACCAAGACACTTGGGGTGTATTTACTCGCTTTTGGAAATACATGTAGCTTAAAAATAAATAAATAAAAAATATCCCCTGAACCAGTATTGTGTGAAGTTCTGTATGCTCTGTGCAGGTACAAGTATAAAACCAACTCTTCCCTTCAGGCATATTTTTGTTTTATTTTGCAAACCCGCATGTTCCAGCCTTTTAAGCACAACATGTGTGAACATGCAGACATACATTGGGTCGCTGATACATTTAAACCCACGTAATTTCAAGTCTCATCAAATAAGGTACAGGGGGGGGGGATTTATTAATGGAATAACAGTATGATGACTGGGACACAATTTTATGGTTCTGGTTACCAAAGAATCCTCACACTGGTGAAGACCAGGTCCTCACACTGGTTAAGACCAGGTTCTCACACTGGTGAAGACCAGGTCCTCACACTGGTGAGACCAGGTTCTCACACTGGTGAAGACCAGGTTCTCACACTGGTGAAGAACAGGTTCTCACACTGGTGAAGACCAGGTCCTCTCACTGTTGAAGACAAAGTCCTCACACTGGTGAAGACCAGGTCCTCACACTGGTGAAGACCAGGTTCTCACACTGGTGAAGACCAGGTCCTTACATTGTTAAAGACCAGGTTCTCACACTGGTGAAGACCAGGTTCTCACACTGGTAAAGACCAGGTCCTCACACTGGTGAAGACCAGGTTCTCACACTGGTGACGACCAGGTCCTCACACTTGTGAAGACCAGGTTCTCACACTGGTGACGACCAGGTCCTCACACTTGTGAAGACCAGGTTCTCACACTGGTGACGACCAGGTCCTCACACTTGTGAAGACCAGGTTCTCACACTTGTGAAGACCAGGTCCTCACACTGGTGAAGACCAGGTTCTTACACTGGTGAAGACCAGGTCCTCACACTGGTGAAGACCAGGTCCTCACACTGGTGAAGACCAGGTTCTTACACTGGTGAAGACCAGGTCCTCACACTTGTGAAGACCAGGTTCTCACATTGGTGAAGACCAGGTTCTCACACTGGTGAAGATTAGGTTCTCACACTGGTGAAGACCAGGTCCTCACACTGGTGAAGACCAGGTCCTCACACTTGTGAAGACCAGGTTCTCACACTGGTGAAGACCAGGTTCTCACACTGGTGAAGACCAGGTCCTCACACTGGTGAAGACCAGGTTCTTACACTGGTGAAGACCAGGTCCTCACACTTGTGAATACCAGGTTCTCACATTGGTGAAGACCAGGTTCTCACACTGGTGAAGATTAGGTTCTCACACTGGTGAAGACCAGGTCCTCACACTGGTGAAGACCAGGTCCTCACACTGGTGAAGACCAGGTCCTCACACTGGTGAAGACCAGGTTCTCACATTGGTGAAGACCAGGTTCTCACACTGGTGAAGACCAGGTTCTCACATTGGTGAAGACCAGGTTCTCACACTGGTGAAGACCAGGTTCTCACACTGGTGAAGACCAGGTCCTCACACTGGTGAAGACCAGGTTCTCACACTGGTGAAGATTAGGTTCTCACACTGGTGAAGACCAGGTTCTCACACTGGTGAAGACCAGGTCCTCATACTGGTGAAGACCAGGTCCTTACACTGGTGAAGACCAGGTCCACGCACTGGTGAAGACCAGGTTCTCACACTGGTGAAGATTAGGTTCTCACACTGGTGAAGACCAGGTTCTCACACTTGTGAAGACCAGGTTCTCACACTGGTGAAGACCAGGTCCTTACACTGGTGAAGACCAGGTCCACGCACTGGTGAAGACCAGGTTCTCACACTGGTGAAGACCAGGTCCTCACACTCTTATTCTCTGAAGAACACTGTACTTGTATGGTTCCATTTATATTTTTTCCCCTATGAAAAACAAACACATGTATACAGTTTTGTGCATAATTGTGGTTATTTGATTTGAAAATATTGTTTTCAATATTTGTATACAAATTTTAAAGCAAATCACCCAATATGGTAACTCCAACCTCCAAAAATATCAATCTCATTAACTTAATCACCATTTTCTAAGACACTTTACTTACAAAACTGTAAAAACATTTTCAGCAAGGCCAAGTTTTGAACCATTTTTGTCAAGTAAAAGTAGTAGAAAAAAGAAAGAATAAACAGAAGCTTGTAGTTTTATTTATAGTTTTTGTAACACCGAATCAAATTAAGTTTTGTCCTATTTCTTATAATCTCCTTTTCATGTTGACAAACCTTTGTATTGTCATTTTGTTTAAACTCATGTTTCAAAATGCACAACTAAAATCTAGGGTTTGACTCAGTAGTTTTAAACCAACAACCATTTTTTGCCAACAGTTTTTATCAAATGGAACATGCCTCTTAATTTAACATCCCTTATAAAAGTCGTTGCTTTAAAATTTAAGTCCCTCAACCAATTTAAGAAGCCAATAATTACATTTAATACAATTCTGGGTCTTAAATTCAATAAATTCAGTTTTTCCCTATAATTAAATAATTATACACAATTGAAAGCTCATGATTAATGATTATCATCATCAACAACAACAAGAACAACAAAAAACAACAAGTCTGATTATGGTAGAGTGTGTGAAACAATACTGTACTTCACAATAGTTCATTTCCAAATAAATGTAATCTATCCAAGGCGTTTTTGAATCAGTTTCACAGGTTAAAAAGATAAAGAAAAATTCATTTAATCCTTTCGTTTTAATAAATCTATCTTGCAACCAAACTGTAAATACTTCATGACACAAAGTTGTGATGCTTCCAGAACACAACAGAATAACAGCTTTTGTGCACATTTATGTGCTTACTTTGATTTGTCAAAATGCAATAAGAAATCAAGCATTGGGGAACAATGTTATGACACATGGAAGATCACAAATGGAAATAGTTCTTTAATAATTGATACTGGTAAGGCAATCATTACAAATCATGTAATATACATTATTTTAAAAGCCTTATCATCATGGTGGTCATCATTGTCAAATATGTTTACATTATCTGATAAATCACATCCACTAGCTGAGGACATACCACAAATACATATACCCAATAGCCTATGCCTATAACATTTAAATTATAATGACAATCAGCTTACTAAATCCTCTAACAGTACCAGGGATTGCTGGTTTCTTACTCATTCCGTTTTCATGCCATCAGAGGAAATAACTTAATCATGATCGGATTAAAGTAGAAAAAACTGGAACAACACAGTAAAGGCAAAATTACTGTTATTTATTTTTTTTTAACCAGTTGCCGCCGGGATTTTTCCATTTTTTCCTGTCCAGCCCGACAGGATTATTTTCTCTGAGAGTACCGTTGGCACAAAAAAAATCTTGACTTGACAAAGCCAAGAGAACAAAGACTCTCTTTACTGCACAGTGATTTTTGTTTTCTCTATTGAGAAAATATCAAATTCATGCATCGTGAATTGCAAAACAATGATTGAACAGTGGTGGAAGCCTCTCTATTTGGAACAAAAGGACAAAGGTCTGGAATCGGGAATTACACAATAACAGCCAAAATTATTAAGCCATCTGTCCGGTTTGTGTAGGTGAAATGAAGACCACATGTACACGCTCTGTGCAAACTCAGCAGTGGAATGTCCGGGCGACCTTTCTTTTGGTATTTCTTTGTTTGAACATTGCCAGTTTGCTGACTCAAAAAATATTTTCGTGGTTATACATCAGCCGACGCCAACTGGTTAAAGTGTCTTATAAGATATTGGTTCTTGAGCAGTATATTTAACTTCAGTTTATTAAGATGAGCTCTTTTGATTTCATTGGAAGGACCCTGTTAACGATGAATATTGGTTTTTTTATGCAATCAAATCATCTGTGCATTTTATTCTAGGAAAAACTGTGGAGTGCATTCGATTTATCATTAAATTATTACCATTAATTTTTTTTAAATGGATATTTGTTAAGTTTAATTTTTCAGGCCGGGGCTCTGAATTTAATTTTGATCAAATTTTTTCTTTTCTTCTGCATGTTCTGAGAATGACTTCTTCCAAGTAAAATATAATCCTGAATTAAATTAATACATCTAATTTGAATACACAAAATGAGATAGATTTAGACAATCACCTGATATAAAACAAGAACTTTTCAATAAAATTATCACCTAGAGCATCCACACTAATAAGCACCCAGCTCAATCATTTTCATGAAGGGAGTATGTATTGTACAAAATATGCATCTCTAAAAAACATGGGACATGGATATTTACATGCTCACATGGCTTTGGAAGAAATGTTTAATGGCACTTGATGCCAGGCAATGAATGATCAGGATACCAGTTGGAATATAATGTGTCTGTCTCTACATATAGGTTGCTGACACACTACATGTATTTTACTCTCTCTGTATTTTGTTAGCATGGGATAACAAAATGTCTTATCCCCCAGTGAAAAAGATCAAGTAAAAGTGTGAAAAAATATCTAAACCTTGTATGCAACTTTTAAAAATAAATTTGTTGCTATCTTATAAATCTTGATTTCTGTCTTAAGGGTGGCAATGCTTTAACATGTACAGGACATTGACAGTTATGATGATGCCTACAATATCTTAGTGCAGCTTGTCCAAAGATCTGCAATAACTGTTTTATATGCAGTGCAAAATTGCTTTTAATGTCATATATGTCGGAATGTTGTTTACCAATTAGGATCGTGGATTTAACTTGCGGGTCATCCAAACTTTTCAACATTTTCAAGGTCGCACAGAGAGCACTAGGACACCCCCCCCAATACTTATCAACATTAATTTGTTCAATATTGATGCACACATGTAAACGTTTGTAGTACCTCTTGACAGAGCCAAAAGTATCTTTAAATTGTACTCTGTATTACTTATCTCAATGGCTATGAAAAAAAAAGTAACAATAGGATAATTGTCACATTTCTGTCAAAATCCACAGTGCATTGCATGCAAGACTGTGTTGGCTCACATCCAGATATATAGTCAACTGCATCTTCCTATACAATTTGTTACGATGCCAACTTTGATTATATGAACAAACAAATATGCATTGATGAAAGATATATCTGAGGGTGATTGGCGAGCCAAGGAAGTGGTGTTATTTGCAGGATCAATTGGGGATGTCAGATTGTAACAACCTTGTGTCAATGTCCTTTGTGTGCATAACAAGTTGTGTGCATGGTAGGGCATGGCAGGGCATGGCAGGCACTACATTCATGAATAAGCTGTAGGACTGTGGTGAAGTAATGTCAAAGGTCACAACATTCACACACTCGGTCTCAGGTCACTGCACACCTACTTGTAACAACGTGAGTGATACATGTGATAATGTCAAGAAGCCCAGCGATTGTATGCCAACTGCAGACAAAACAGGTACCATCTGAGAGATATCCATAAGAAATCAAGGAGAAGCAGACTTTCGTCCATTTACTTCGGTCGTAAATGCCTTATTATGGAAATGTTGGTGAATTGAATTTTTCCTCCACTGATTGTGAGTTGCCCCTCTCTCCCGTTGTCTGCTTTGTACGTCCTTGAAAATGTTGAAAACTTTGGACAGCCTCTGAGCTGGACAACACCTGGGCTCGATTTCACAAAGCACTAAGATTCATCTAAAGATGAGTTGTCAGTATCACCACACTTTGCTTAGCAATTAAGATTGATGTGCACTTAAAATCAATCTGAGCTCTCTGTGAAATCGGCTCCAGGACATCTTTTACACTATACTTGGTATACAAGTATTACAGCAAGCATGGACACATACAGATTCCAAACAGAAACCCAACTACAATTAAGTAGATTCTGGTGGAATTGGTGTGCTTGGGTTAAGGGATATGGTTTGTTTAGTAGTTTGCCATACCTTTTTACACCTTTGGGTCTTGTCATACACTATACATATATGGATCTTCTTTACCCCACTGCCTCTGAGGGGAGATGAAAGGATTGAGCCACCCAAGAGAAAGTCTTTGACCAAATACTGTCTGCATTGATATACAGCGAGACTTCTTCACCCAAGTAGGTTTCTCTTGCTTCAGTTGCTCAATGCTCTAAACACAAAAACATTATTGAGATCTTTTAGTTTACCATGTCAGCCAGTGTGTTCATATCAGGGGATTTGAAGAGAAAACACAACACAAGTTTGTTTATTTAAACTTCCTAGGTTTCAAGATATACATATTCAAAATAACCAGTAATCATTTTAATCTCTTTTAGTACCGTATTAAGGTTTTGGGAAAAGATGACAAAAAGACAAAGTTCTTTTGAATCTTGACAGAAAGTTGCCATTGGACATTCTCCAAACCATTTGTTGTTTGTTTCTTCTCTTTCTGTAAAACCTACAGGATTCTCAAGAGTATAGTGGGGTTGGTTAGAGGGCTGACTGTATCACTATCAATAGTGTAACATTTGGAATAAAATGTCCAAGACAATTGATGAAATCTGATGGTGTGATAATCATACTGGGTTGTATTAAAGTAAAGGCCAGTCAGTCACTGTCCATTAGGCATGGCTGGTTATCAACAACACTGAAAAAACAACATCCCAAAAAACAAAACAACAACAACAGGAAAATACTGAATAATGTGACCTACAAGTCGATGTAAAGCAGCAGTTTTTAAATCAATTACAACAGTTACATATTCAGGGGCATGGATCCTAAAACTTAATTGCCAGAGGACTGGATGGCTACAGTTGACTGTATTTGCCTTTTATTCTCACTGAATTAACTAAACAAGTACAGGGTAAGTTTAGTCTTTTCACAAGCCACTATACACTATAGCATTCAACAGCTGTGTTAATGTATAGCATAAGATGTGTTTATGCATGGGTACTTGTGGGGTAATGTACTTGAGTGGTTAAATCACAACAAGGGTACCTTACAACAATGAAGTCAATCCCTGTTATAGGTTTCAAGGCATTGCATGGTAAGGTATCAATGTATATTTGGTTTGCGGTAACACCTTGTGATTATATCTACTTTACTATATACAGTAGATTCCGAAATCTACTCCGCGGTAGTAGAATAATAGCAAGACAAGTTCTCACAAGAACAATCTACTGTATAGCTAAGTAGATATATAATCACATGGTGTTACCGCATAATATACAAAATATACCTAAATCCCTGTTGGAACCTGGGATAAGGGAGGGGCGGGTGGTTGAAACAACTGGAAACAGCAAATGGATTTTAAGAGAAAAATCAAAGTCCGATCCGTTTGGAACAGCAAGCTTACAGCAGTGTAGTATTTAAAGCAATCACAAAAAATACATGTCAACCCATGAAGACTTTGTGTGAAATCTTGAATAATCTTGAAGGAAGTTATGTTTTAATTCACTATGTAAATAGACAAGGAAACATGTTTTAGTCAGCGATGCATTTGTTGGTATTGATGATGGCTGATCAACGCCCACCAAGATCTGTTGAATTATTTCCAATGCATTTCAAATTCAATTTTTGTGCAGAATCTATTGAAGAGTTGTTATCAAATAGATAATGACCACGTATCAGTCAAGAAATAGTAAACTAGCATCTCTACGTGATCCCTGGAGCATTCTACATTCTGTCGGCCGATGCTACTGGAAAATAGACTGCTCACAGGATTAACTTGAGGTGAGAGTTACATTATTCCACTTGCTATATGTCGCTCTATCTGTATAATTCTCTAGGCGTAGCCTTTTCAAGAACAAACTTTTTCACGTTTCTGTCTATGTGTATTTTATAGCCAAAATACATTTAAGAACATCTCATATCTTTTTGCCTGTGTACCTTTATTCCCCTTTTCCCCCAAAATGCTATTTAGAAATTATTCCCTTACTTGCTGCTTTGTGGCATCCTGGTCTTTATAATCAATTCACAGTCCACATAAATTGATCACACTTTACTCAAAAATCTAAATTGAGTACTTACCGTTTCATCAGTACAAATTGAATGTACTTGAGTTCCAAACATAATGGCCGTAAACAAGGCAAAGAGTAAGGCCTCAAATGTTAAAATGAGGATCAATATTATCGTAGCAGGAGGAGAGAAGTATGTACATTCAGCTGCAATCAACAAAAATACACAAAATCAATAGATTTATAGATTTATAGTTAAAAAAAATGTGTTCCGCCAACCCCACCACCCATTGAGCCAAATATGCACAAAAATGGTTAACTTGGTAATCTATCTCAGCAAAAGAAACTGACTAGTAAATAGATCATGGGCTGTATTTGGTTTTACATCATGTACATGGTTTAACATACAGCATTAGTACAATTTGTTAGTAACTACGGTAATGGTGATGAGAAAGATTCAATTCAATTCAATTCAATTTATTTATTTATTAGTCATGTGAAACCACATGAAATCTGTTTTCCATAGTACATCAGTAACCAAAAATCTCTGTACTTCATTGCACTTGGCTACTCATTCATTTTTTTGTACACTTAACTATTCATTATTTTTAAACATACACACATTTTTTTTACCTTTGTTTCATTCATTTTAATATTTCACAATTTTTGGAAAGAAGAAACCTTTACATAATTTGATGAATGTTTGTCAAATCCACAAGCAAAGAGTATGTGAGTGTGATACTTACGTCCCCATTGTGACTTAATACAACCAAGGCAATGGAACAGCACTAGCATTAAGGCATGCGAAGACATCAGCATAATATAAAGCTGTTGATTAATTAAACAACATCCAGTGGTGTCATATTTACATGTATTCTCTCTTATAATATCATAATAATAATAATATACAAATACATGTATTGGACGCATATGAGTGCACTGTCGCAGAATATAATCACATGGTCTGTCTAGGTAAACTATTCCAGGAAAACACACACACAAAAAAAAGGGGGGGGGGAGAAACAGAAACAAAATAACATTACGGACAGAAAAACGTATGCATTGTATAAATTCTTTAAATTATTCTAGAACATATCAATCAGAACAAAGAATAAAAATGCAGCAGGTGAAAAAGCCCAATCCCTTTTCATATCCCGACAACCTTTCTTATTATGTGAACTATTTAAATTAAACTTGCACATCAGCAATAAAAATAGAAAGTGTTAATTCAAGCACGTCATATCCTCTGGCATTTAAAAAATATACATCAAGACTGCATGTGTGTACCGTTTTTGAATTACCAGAAATATCCGAGTGCACTTGCAGGTAGATACCAGCTTTGTGGTAGTCTGTTAAGTGTTGTAGTACTCAAATTTAGTTTGAGATGTCATCAATATCAACATATCATCAATGTCATCAATATCCACATGACATTAATGTAGTTTTGTGCTGCCTTTGTACTCGGCAGTACTTGGTACTCTGCTTAAAAGTACATGACTACAACATTGAGTTCTTGTCAGACACTACACATGAATCTACAGATTTGTATGGGAGGATTTTCAAGTTGGTTTTGTTGCCCATTTTAGTGCTGATCAAAGTGTCTGAATGAGTACTTACTGTAAATAAGACAAAAAACTTCTGGTTACTCTCTCCAACACAGTTATTAACCCAGGGACAATGATGATCCATTTTTCTGTGGGAAATAAAAATTTACAAAGTAATTTTGGAAAAACAGACTATTGAAGAAATTAGAATACACAGGTACACATATGTGTATGTACAGGTGCATTTACATACAACCTAATAATGCTTAAATTAAACAAATGAATTTATTAGCAGAATTCAATTTTTCTTTTGATTAAAATCTAGAAAACACTCAAATAAAGCAGTCCTTCATCTTTGCCATGAGTACATGTAATCGAAACAGGATCAGTGGTCTGATCCACAATACAAGTTTGTACAAATTTGATCCCTTTACATGCGTAAGTAAAGCTTTTCACTAGTTGGCGCCAGGATGTCCTGTTTACACGCAAATGTTTCCCCTGCCATTGTGTAATTTCGGACCACCAGAGCAAAGGTCCGGTCATCCAACTGCGCCATCCAACACTTTTTTTCACCTACACAAGGACAAAAAAGTCTTAAATATTTTGCCATTTTGTGGCTATTGAGAAGTGGTTTCTGTGTAATCCCTGATTACAGACCTTTGTTCCAAGAAGAGGATTACAAGACATTAAGAGGCTTCCACCATTGTTCATTCAGTGTATTGCGGCTGAATGGAGGCAAGTCAGAGTGAGCCAGCAATCGAGCCATGGTTCTGTGTTTAGTACCACTCCTTGCTGTAGGTAACGGCTAATGTTTTGCAATTCAGTGTGTGAATTTGAGATTTTCTCGGTATAGAAACAAAACGGACTATCCAATAAAGAGAATATTTGTTCTCTTGGCATTGTCAAATCAGGGTTTCTTTGTGCCAGCGGTACCCTAAAAGAAACCAAAACTGATTCTGGCAATTCCACCACAAGAATCCCGCAAGGGGGATGGGACAAAAAAAACGGCAACTGGTTAAAGAACACTCACACTTTGAAGTATACATGGTGTGTACAAGTTGGTAATTGGGCTATTTAGACACCCTTTCTTTTACAATTTACACATCTACATGTACATGTAGTTGCTCAAATCTGAACACACTAGTTTCAGTTCCTGGATAATAAAACGTTTTTAGGCCTGAAAAGCAATGGAATATTGGAGGTTTTACAATAACATAAAAAGGTCAAAATTCTGGCAAAAGCCGCAAAAGCATTCCTGACAATATCCATTGGTTTGTTGTGTTACATGAACCCAACTACAGGCTGCTTTGATTATTTCAGTCAATTGAATTAATATTTGATTAATGTAAGCTACATACTTGATACATCGTCTACATATGCTACAATGATGGGCCCTTTCTGGTTTGATGCTAATACACTTAGGACATCGATACACCACTTGCCCAACACTCAGACCAAGGTTGTTGATGTGGTCTCGAGTTGCATTTCCTAACGGCACAGCTCCCTACAATCAAACAAAAGTCAATTAGCTTAGGTTGTACAAACGTATGATACAACAGGAAACGTGTACTTTAAAACACTTGTAACTACATTGTTGTACATGTATAAAGATAACCTACAGGCAAATCCTGTGTTGAAATTTGGTCTGTTGGAAATATAGGTGTGAAATTAACCAGATTTTTATAGTAGCCAGCAGGGCTAGAAATCTGTAATTGTGTGTTCTTACATTTGAACTCCTTCCGAAAAGTGGCACATGTTTCTGTTGGATCGAGGGCAGCCAACCAGCCTCAAACCCAAACGTTCAATCGATGATGAGTAATTCATGCAGTAGTTGCGTGCGGTAGGGCGGATGTTCTTTAATATTATTTTGCCTTTGTCACAGCAACCTGAATCCCTGCTGAATGAGTGCAGGAACCAGTTGGTTTGGCAAGATGCAGGTGTGTCATTATTAAATACTGACACTGTGAGATTGTGCACATATGTACTGCACAGTACAAACTTTTCTGCTGCGCACAGTCTTCAGTAGGCAGGCCTCGATCTTAAGAAAAACAGGGGCAGGCCTTTGCTGGCCAAATCAGAGAAATTGTACAAGGGCATGTTGGCCAAGTTGGTAGTGACAGTGCAATTTTTCTGAAGGGCATGCTGGCCAACTCAACAGGGCATCAGGCCAATGGCCTCGATGGCCTTGGTTAAGATCAAGGCCTGAGTAGGGATATAATTTTTTGGACGATCTATTTCATCTGAAATGCACATGCCTACTTGTATGCGAGGACCCATTATGGTTTGTGTGTGCTCTTGATCACAGGAATTTATGGCACTCATGTCGTAGTCAGTTTTCATGCGATGATTAAAAAATGTTCACTATTTTCACTGATGCAATTGTGCTTCATTTTTTCCATTAGCCGCTGGACTATCAAAGTGGAAAAGTTATTAGCCTGGTTATAAATCTGTTAGTCCCAGGCAGAGGGCCAGCGGGCTACCGACAATTTTGAAATCTGGAAAATGTGGAATCTGATATTGTGTTGGCTACGGTAACATACATATACAGGTGCCATGCACGCGTAGGTTGTCCACATTATGTAATAACCTGTTAAGGCTGGGTTTATACTATACATGAAAGGTAATTTCTTGAGTGTCACATTTAGTAAACACAGGTTTAAGTTTATAGGAGGCCCCGGTACCATAACCACACTGCACCATTTCATTGTCATTTATAGTCTGAATCAGGTGACAGAAACTAACCCAGATCCAAACCTGAAATGCTCCATTATTTTTACAAATTTACTTACAGGGTCCGTCATCATTGCACGAACGTGTGACACAACAGAATTTCCTGACAAAATGGAGAATATTATTCCATTGATAAGTGTGTAGAGATCCAAGCCCCTGGGTAGGAGTAGACATGTCATCACAGTAAAGGTTCCATATGCAATGAGTAAGTAGGTAAATACAGCACAGATGATACCACATGGATCCTACAGTGAGAAATCATAACAAATACTCACATTATTATAAAAATACTATGTATACTGGTAAAGAGGGCTCAAATCATTCACTTGAGGATCCAGTAACACCCAAATTATGAACGTTTTGAAGAAGCTACAAATGGGAATAACAACTAAATCTTGTCAACTACTTACAAGTATACACATAGCATGTACATATCATGCAGACTCTGCAGAATAGTCCAGGAAAAATATGGTGCGACCTCAAACAAATTGCAACGGAATTTGTTTCACCCCAGTGCATTTTAGTAAGGTCCCCAAAATGACTTGCCAAAAATCCACTAAAAACCGAGCAGTGGAATTATGCCTAATTTGCATAAATAAAAAATGCCTATAAATTGAATGTGTTTCAATTAATTTGGTCACAGCTCATCCTACATAGCTTTTTGGGTAATTTTAAATGCGAAAAAAACAATTCTGGATGTGTAATCTACAGGTTCACAAAGGTGCTATTTATACCTTGATTTAGGGTGTCGTAATATGCATAACTCCAAAATAGTCGCCAATTAAATGAGGTTTGAGGTTTATATAAAAAATGAGGCATTTTTCTTGGACTAGAATATTTGACAAGGAACTCTTGGGAGGGCTCAATGGTTCATTTATGACATGTTCTTCTTTTGATTAATAAAGAATTTGGACCAACGTATTGTCAGCATACTTGTACTTACCCTTATAAACCAGTTTTTAGTCAGGCCTAGCCTGGCCGTCAAGCCAAAGCAGGAGCAGCATTTATTGTTAGCTTCTATAACCTTTAATTTAGCCTTGGTAGCATCAGTATCTTCATCAGTCCCATTACCTGCATGCAGTGGTTCCAGACGTAGAGTCATAGCAATGGCTCATAGATGGCTTTACCTTTAATGAAAAAATATCAATCTTTAAACATTAATTCAAATGTAGCTGAAAGTACCATACATGTACAATGTACATGTAGTCATCAATAAATAATTTCGTAAAATCAACAATGTAATAATAATGGTTTTGTAATTGCTTTTACAAAGTGCAAATTTTCTTAACTCTGTTAGCTATTTTCAGGCTTGTAATCTTTGTTACATAAAACAGCCAATGAGAAACCCTTCTCTACTAATCACAAATGATGTCATTTATGGACCTGACTTTAAGATTTAAAATGGCTGCTGCTGCTTGAACTGTCTTTTGTGCAAATCTTTTTAAGTGTACCTTTGTTTAAAATTAATGACTGATGTTTATTAATGTAAATAATTATAATGATGTAATTCATATGTTTCTTAATCACTGCAATTTAGCCTGTTGGATCGTGGATCTCTTGGAGATTTTAACGTACATGTATAAGACTGAATTTCAGAATTTGTAATGATTGATCAAGCTACAGAAATGTTCATCATTAAATCATTATAAGCCATTACTCAATCATCAGTTGTCACAATTTTATACATTTTCAGCAGATTCTATAATCTTCAGGCCTATGGGTCATAGTGTTAGTTGCTTTTGAGGGTCCCATGGTTTCTATTTTTTTCAACTGGGAAGGTGATACTGATACTAACGTGCTCTTGTGCTGGGACTGTTGTGCAAGCTGTGTACTGTGTGGGTGCTCTTGGAGCTAGCGCTGTGTGAATGCTGGTGAGTCTGTCAGGTGGGTGGCTGGGGTTGCATTGCATTCGGGCGGTTAGTATTATGTTTAGTAAGCAAAGCTATTGCACAGACTTGAAATCAAGGCTAATATGTATTGTGTGTTGTGTACATCTTGAGAGCAAAATGGTCTGCATTTCGCAGCACATTGGAGTGAAGTTTTTGACAGTTGTCTGTTGTCCACAACCTTTGCGGTGAAAAAGGCGGCTCGAGTCAGAGGAAAATAAGTGGCGTGTATAAATAAAAAATGTGAAATTCTGCATAAATTTTGAGATTTCACATGCCTGTTGTGTAAAGTCAGCCAGATGATTGGTGTATGAAATTGCAAAAATTTATTCCAAAAATTGTGATGATGATGTCAGGTTGATTGGGTCAATATACATATACATGTAACTGGGCACACTATTAACAATCTACTTTATCACTGAGTGTACGTTTAAAGTTTAGAGTTTTATTCCCATCCTTAACTAGTTGACACCAAATAACCTGTATACCTGCCAATATTTACCCGGCCAGCAAACGGGTGTTGTGTAAACATGCCATTCTGTAAAATCGGAATACTGGAACAAAGGTGCCAGGACATTTTATTTCGAAGCATGCATAGAGTCATGCACTCACTGTTTCATCCCCAGAAATAGGACATGGTGTTGAATGCGTCACAGATTTTCACCCATTATACAGGGGTTATTGTGTAATCCCGATTCCAGACCTTTGTTCTTTTGTTCCAAGAAAAGAATTACGCAACATCAAGAGGCTTCCACGATTCCTTCATTGTATTTCGGCTTATGGGAGGTACTGAATATGCAGCCATGGTTCCGAATTTAGGACCGTAGCTCAACGATGAGGCTTTGCAATTCACGCTGCTTGAAGAGCAACCACAAATTCGGGTGCTTCGAAGAGAATCTTTGTTCTCTTGGAAGCTTGGCTGTGTAAAGTCAGAGTTTCTTTTTTTCTGTGTTTCTTTGTGAGGGTACTCACAAAGAAAGATGATTCCGGCAAATCCTAGAAAATAATCCAGTAAGGCTGGACGGGAAAAAATCCTGGCGCTGAGTCAATGTGTAGAGTATGTAGAGTTTTCTTCCCATACTTTATCACTGTGTAAAATGGGTAAACTTTCCCCAATACTTTATCACTGTGTAGAGTTTTCCTCCATACTTTATCACTGTGTAGAGTTTGAACGAGTTTGAACGCCTAAAAGGTTTGAATGTGCAGCTGGTGGCTCAAAGTGCCTGTACTGTAAAAATGCGTGCATGACTTTGAATTCAATGCGCGACGATGATCATCATCAACTGCTCGTCCAAATCTTTTAGGCATATAAGTGCTGACATCATTCCAAACCGTCACTCTAAATGACCTCATATGAATCCGCACACCCGGAAGTGTGCGGCTTTCTTCGGAATTAAATTTTTTTAATAGAAAATAATTAATTTTGATGTTTCAGGTATGTTTTTAATTCTTTATTTGTTCATGTTGTTACTTGATAATGTCCTAGAAATCAGTACAGTGATCCAAAAAGACTGAATATGATTGTAATAAAATGTTATATAGTAAAGAAGAATTTGCCGTACATGAGTGAATGAGATAGACTCATACAAAAGTAGTCATAGTCGTAGTCATACCGAGGCGCAGTACACATGGGTAATCATACACACAGCACTACTACTCAACTCAGAGCTACTCATACAGAGTCTACATGTACCTTACCCGATGCCAGTCATGTCGCCCCCTCGCAAGGTCGCCCCCCGCATTCTCGCCCCCTGACACAGTTGCCCCTCGACAAAGTCGCCCCCTCAATTTCAAAGTCACCCCCAACAATGTCACCCCTGACAATGTCACCCCCCGACGGTGTCGCCCCCCGACAATGTCGCCCCTTTTTGTATTTTACACAGACACCACCCAGGCCTACTCCTAGAACTATGAGGTTCGTTCCGCTATCGTCTCCACGAACCTCATAGAGTGACATGTACAAAATCCTATTCGAAACTTTCTGCCCTTCACGTTTACATGGCTACAGTTCTTTTTTGAAATCAGATCTCGCCAAAACCAGGCTCTATGTGTTCTTTCAACTCTCATCGAGCGTTGCACGGGTCCAAAAAATCCACTCCGCAAACTAAAAGTTGTTAAAAAGTGATAAATTCTCACCGTAACTCAGATCCCATTCAAACAGTATTGCAACAAATATGGCGACCGGAGTTGCAAAATTAACTGGTATGCTGCTATGCGGTGCGCTGGTCCTATGGGCTGGTTCCGCGTACCAGTTAATTTTGCAACTCCGGCCGCCATATTTGTTGCAATACTGTTTGAATGGGATCTGAGTTACGGTGAGAATTTATCCCTTTTTAACAACTTTTAGTTTGCGGAGTGGATTTTCTGGATCAATGCAACGCTCGATGAGAGTTGAAAGAACACATAGAGCCTAGTTTTGGCGAGATCTGATTACAAAAAAGAACTGTAGCCATGTAAACGTGAAGGGCAGAAAATTTCGAATAGGATTTTGTACATGTCACTCTATGAGGTTCGTGGAGACGATAGCGGAACGAACCTCATAGTTCTAGGAGTAACCCAGGCCTACCTGAACCCCCAATTGTACCATTTGGATACCTCATTATTTTCACATTTGGTAAGATTTAAAGTCACTTTTACAGGTTTTGATATTATAGTAATAATATGTCCATTGGTGAATGAGTTTGAGCGAGTAATAAATGAAAATAATAGATAGGCCCTAATAAAAAAGTAATAGATAATTACTTTCCACGACTGCATTCTTAATTCATGTTATTACCTGAAACTCAGATATTCAATTGTAAATAATGAATATAATTAAATGTTGATTGTTAATCTCAAAAAGTATATCTGCGATGACAAACTACTCCATCTCGCGTAGGCCCTACTGCGAATGAGCGTGGTAGACCCAGTTACATGGGCCGGAGATAGACGCGTGTGCGCTCCGGCGAAATTCCTCATACAAACCTCTTGGGTTGTAGGATGGAGTAAGTATAACGAAAGCCACAATAACAAATGCACAAATAATGGGAACCTTAAGTGAATTTAATGACACATGTCACCCAATTTACAATTATCATATTTAATAGTTTATGTCATTATAATTATAATGTTCAATAGCAAACAATATTGTGCATTTATTTAACAGTTAAACATTGTCGGGGGGCTACACTGTGGGGGGCGACATTGTCAGGGTGCGACCTTGCCGGGGGGTGACTTTGTCAGGGGGGGGGGGACTTTGTCGGGGGCGACTGTGTCAGGGGGCGACAATGCGAGGGGCGACTTTGCGAGGGGGCGACATGACCAGGAACCGTACCTACGTACGACCAGTGAGTTAAGATAGAGTTAGTTGCGATAATCGTAACCCTCCATCCTCCCGACGGTCGGAGACCGGAGGGTTACGACACAAGACTGATATTATCGACGGTACGGGCAGTTTTGACCAATTTTTGCCAGACTCGTGATCAGATTCGTCCTTTTTTTCCACTTTCCAAAATCATGACAGACATTCTAAACACATGGAGTTGATCTTTATTGTATGACAACGTCATCTGGAACCCTTAAAACAACATCATGAAAATATTTGGCAGAAAAAACGACAAAAACTTACCAAAAGACTGACCGAATATATCCATAATCCATAGCGGGGCCAACTAGTGATTTTGAACGTCGCACTTGCTTGGCAACAACCAATCAGCGTGACCCAACCAAACACGCATCTGGACGAGCCATGGCTGTCGTATGCGTATCGGCCATTTCAGCTTGCAAACTCACCGCCTGTGTGTGTAAGCACCGATCCCCCCCGGACCGAGTGCGCAGGATGCAGGCTATGTACACACAATATTTTCATGATGTTGTTTTAAGGGTTCCAGATGACGTTGTCATACAATAAAGATCAACTCCATGTGTTTAGAATGTCTGTCATGATTTTGGAAAGTGGAAAAAAAAGGACGAATCTGATCACGAGTCTGGCAAAAACTGGTCAAAACTGCCCGTACCGTCGATAATATCAGTCTTGTCTCGTAACCCTCCGGTCTCCGACCGTCGGGAGGATGGAGGGTTACGATTATCGCAACTAAGATAGAGGTAGACCTCCATGGTACGACCATGGAGGTGGTACGACATACATGTACGTCTGACAACATGAATCTTACCATCATCACCATCAGACCACAGGCCCTAACTTAGGTCTACAGTACAACTAAGAACTAATTACGATTATTAATATTATCGCAGCTACCCTTTTTTAGTACTATTTTACTACTACTCTAGCCTCTTTTCCCCTCATTATTACCAAAAAATACTGTCTTATTCACCCTGATATGATAAAGATTTTGATTAAAACAGAACGTGTAAATTGTCCGAATAAAAATGCAAACAAACCTTTAATTTCTGCCACACCGGAAGATATATCTCTTCCATCCAGTTAGTTCTTACGCATCATATAGTACTATGACCTTTTTTGTTTTTTGTTATGCGCCCTCTTTTGACGTAGTCGTAATAAAAAAAGCTGATTCACAAATAAGAACGTATCACTTTGAAAGGGGGATTTGAGATTAACCGTGCAAAAATTGAATGATTACATATTACAAATCAAAGCTATATTTGCTCATTGTATATCTAGGTGGGTTTAAATTAAAATACAGTATTGTTTCCTTACAAAAAATAAGTATTTTAAGTAATAAAGTCCCCCCGTCACGTAAAGGTCTGATTAACCCCCACTGCTTGCAAAGTCGGAGGCGCCGAGGTCCTGATCGAATCTACACACACGTGGTTTGGTTGGGGGTTATTTTTATATAGTGTGTGTGGTGTTGTTCGGAGAGGGTCGCTCGAGTTGGATGCATGTTGTTACGTAGGCGGCCCATATTGAACGTAGTTTTGCAAAAACAATGGCTAAAGTGCGCCTGAGTACAGGAGAAAAAACTTTCATCGTTCATGGTGTACAGGTAAGACTTTTCCTTTTTAATCATTTGCAAGTTAAAGAATATATCGTATTCACGACATAATCTGAATGATTAGGATACTGGCACAAAGTGGCAGACGGCTAAAAAAGTGTTAGTTCTATCCCTGGTGGTGTAGTCATGGTGGTGCACTGGTGGTTGTATTGTAATGTCAGTACAGTCTCCGTTGCACTCGGGCACTTTCGATTGGCAGTATGCAGTGCTATCACTCAGTAGTACCACAGTACTACGTAGTACAGTAGTATACAAATATTGACTGCTTCGAGTGGCGTAGTAAAACTAGTCACTCGAGGTGATCCCCGGAGCAGCCTATCTTCCCGAAGCGGAGCCGAGGGAAGATAGGCGGCTCCGGGGATCACCGAGAGTGACTAGTTTTACTACGCCACGAGATAAAGCAGTCAATATTTGTTTTATAACACCTCAATTTCATCCAATTTGTTGTAATATTCATTAAACAACTGTGCGTATACCAGTCTTCAAACAACTGTGTAAAATCTGACAGGAAAACTTGACAAAAAGAAAGAGGGGGTACCACACTGCCTTCGTTCTCATATCGTATTTCGCATGCACGTATTATTTGATTGTTTCACCGGGTTCGAGGTTGTCGTTGGATAGTACCATTAAATAATAGTTCTTTTGGTCGGTGTGCAGTGTGATAGTAAAAATACACAACACCACGTGACGCACGTTTGGCCAATCAACAGATAGAATCAAAGGAAGAGGTGTTATAATTACTACTAGTACTACTAGTACAGTACTAGTACCAGGGGCGGTGTCGCGGTCTCAGGTTTCCGGCGTGCTCAGTTTTCCGGATGACGTAGCTCGGCATTTCAGCACGCGGTCATCATGGTCTCAGTATTCCGGCGTGTTTGGATTTCCGGGTGACAACATGGTACTAATCGTACGATTATTACTGGCCTAATCATATGAATAATTCTTGGTTTGAATTTGATAACGAACCAACCTCTTCTGCCCATCCATCGACCCATCTGAATACAGACCGCTGTGTAAGTAACGGATAATTTTAGCATTTTTCTCATGAAATTCGTTAAAACGATCCGCACGTCCTTAGTTAGAGGAGGCCGCCGTGACAGCTTCAGCGTGATCTGTCACCCTGATCCGATGCATGCGATCCTGACACGTACATATGACTCAGCACGGCAATGAAACGGACGACTTTCGTCTGCTATGCGCAGACATGGCATGATGTCATCGTACCATATTTGGTCATCTGGAAAACTGAGCACGCCAGAAACCTGAGACTGCGACAGCGGATCCAGGATTTTCCAAACGGGGGTTGGGGGCGCGAAATTTACCGATCAAGCAGCAAATGATTGGTCATGGTTGACATCGTTTTTTACCCGCCGCTTATTGTTTGACATACACTTTTCTACAGTGAACATTGTACTTGTAGTATAATGTCGAAAGTTTATTTCTCATTGCAAGTGGGCGGGATGTAGCTCCATACATTGTGCCAATACGCTGGACTCCCTCCGCTTTTTGGCACAACGAAACCTGTCCTCTGAAACCAGACATCAACTTTCGAATCGAGACTTACTTTGTTCGGCAAATTTATCCCTCAATCATTACTTTCAAATATGTCAGACTCAGAGACAGAGTCTGGAGAAGATTTGTGAACATCTGCCTGTGCGATAAGTCCTCAGCGTTTGCTGGAATTTTCTGTCAAATCTTCAGGCTGGAATCCCATGTCGAAGACAGGAGCCATGATGGTTGCTGTTCAGCGCGCGGTTCGTATTCCTGCACTAGTCTTTATTCCAGCGTTTACATTGTCTGTTTGCGTTCGGCGACGGACGACGGCATGACGAACGAATACACACACATAGCGACACGAAAAAGACTAGTGCAGGAATACGAACCGCGCACTGAACAGCAACCATCATGGCTCCTCCGTTGACATGGGCTTCCAGCCTGAAGATTTGACAGAAGATTCCAGCAAACGCCGAGGACTTATCGCACAGGCAGACGTGTGCAAATCTTCTTCAGACTCTGTCTCTGAGTCTGACATGTCTGAAAGTAATGACCAACCAATTATTGAGGGATAAATTTGCCAAACAAAGTAAGTCTCGATTCGAAAGTTGATGTCTGGTTTTAGAGGACAGGGTTCGTTGGGCCAAGAAGCGGAGGGAGTCCAGCATATTGGCACAATGTATGGGGCTAGGCGGGATGATATCTTGAATTTTTTTTTAAGGAAGGAAAAAAAGGGGGGGGCACGCCCCCCTGCATCCGCCCCTGACTACTACTACTACTACTGTACTTATAGTAGTAGTAGTAGTAGTAGTAGTAGTAGTACACTAGTTGACCTGGTCTGCGAGTTGACCTGTTTCCATTATTCTTGCTAACTTGCACCAAAGATTGCCTCAAGATGTCTTTCTTTCCTGGTACCGTCAGTCAATGGAATATCCTGATGAAATTCACTGTAGAAGCTTCCAGTTCCACCCTTAGTACTAGACATGCTAGAACATGAATACTAAATTAGCAATGTTTAAACATCAAAAGAGACTCTCTTTTTTTGCACAGTCCATCCATGATTTGCACAATATTCTCAGTGTGCCTCAGTCTTTAGTTTTTGAAGTTGGCACACAAACTGGAAGAAGTAAGCATATCATAAAATTTATAGTTGAAACGAATCCTGTTGTTGAATAATTTTGTTAGCATGGTCACAGTCAGTGTGACGTTTCTTTGGATGCCTTGCGGACTATGATACAGATACAGTAGACATGTTATGCAGGTTTTTTTCCATCAGTCCAATGCACCTGCCACTATTTTACATGTGTCCAAAAACTGCAAAAATTGGATGATAAACAAAGTAAAAGTAAATTTTTTTAGCTCAACATTGGTGAACTGACTGTAAATGCTTCCATTCTTTATTGTACAAATCAAGATATCTGTAATAAAAACTACCTGTGAAAATGTCAGCTCATTTCGTTGTTTCATTTGTGAGAAAATGGTAAAAGTGCTTTCAGCATTTTTGTACGTCTCACTGAGACGAAAACTAATTTTGGATCTTATTTCATTTATTATTTAAAAACGACAACACTTCAGGCAGCAATATTTCAAGGAAAGTTTTCTACCATCATTATCTTTATACCATGTAAGGTATATGTAAATCTGTGAACATTTATGTTTTTCTTCTTACCAATGTTGAGCTGGGGCTTAAGCTATTAATAAGAAATGAAACAGGTATGATTTAATTAAAAACAGAGGGGGATTCAAATTTTTGTATAACAGGCAGGCAAACTGCAAGGAAATGCGTTGTAAATAATAAAAGTATAAATTGGCAAGTATTAACAAAACAAAGTAATTATAAAAATTGCAAACCAAAACTTCTCCATGCTATTTTTTTGTCTGCATTTAGCATAAAAGTTATTGTAATTTGTTGGAATAGAAACAATTTTTTCCTTGTTACTCACTTCTACTGGAATTTTAACTTGGATGAATTTTACACTTTGACATTGTTGCATTGGAGGTGTGTTTAGGGGCATTTTTAAACAAAAGTGACCAGTTAGTTAAACTGCTTGTAAAAACTGTGAGAAAGTCTGGTTATAAAACCATGCCGCTTTGATCGTAATCTTAATTATCTATCCCTCCATTCCTTTTATTAATGATATTCAGCTGATAAATGGAGAGCTAATACATGTACACTTGTACAGCAGGTCATCCCATAGACATACTGTACATGTACTTACATAGCTGCTGTTAAAGTTGATGTCAGTCACTGTTCCTTTACTGAAAAAAAAACAATGTTGCCAAAATCTACCTGTATGTTCTCATTGAGCTTTGATAACCTGAACACTTGAATATTTAAAAATTAAGGTCAATCTCACCATCTTTATGACTCTCCAAACTCCTGTCGAAAAAAACAAACATGATCTGTTACAATCTTAAGCAAGTCTTTCACAGGTGATCTTATTAGTGATAAAACATTTTACCAGTGAGAAAATTGTGTCAGAAAATTTGTATAAAGACAAGTGTTAAAAATAAAGACAATTTGACATTAAGTGTACACATTCACAATGGATTTGCATTGTTTTGTTGCTCATCTGCTTCCAAGAACCATTTGTGTACTGTGAAGCAGTTCGATGTATGAAATAAATTTTGGGTTTTGGTTAATGGCCACTTCATAAGCTCAAAGTTACTGTGAAATTGACCCATTTTTCCCCTCAACTATTTTACAGACTTCAGAATATGGCACAGTTAATAAAAGCATGAGTTTTTAATGAAATTAATCATTTTAGGATGGCTCACGGACTGATGGACGTTGTAATGAATCCTTTCGTCCTATGGAATTGGAGTGTGGTGTTGTCTCCAACACAAGTGGATCGTCTCGTCTCCGTTTGTCAAATACAGAAATCCTTGTGGGTGTTAAAGCTGAAATGGGAAAGCCTAGACCAACGAGACCTGATGAAGGCTTCTTAGAATTCTTCATTGACTTGTCTGCAAATGCATCTCCTGAGTTTGAGGGTCGAGGAGGTGAAGAACTAGCAACGGAGATTGCTTACACACTATCAACAGCTTATGACTTGAAGAATGTGTTGGACTATAAGACACTCTGTGTATTGCCTGGACAGTGCTGCTGGGTGTTGTATGTAGATGTAGTCGTCTTAGAGTGTGGAGGAGATTTATTTGATGCAATTGGAATTGCTGTCAAGGCAGCTTTATACAATACCAGGTCAGAACATAAAAGTTTAAAAGTTGGATGTGTTCAATAGAAGTAGGAAGTGTGAATGTATTAGTACGAAACAAAGAGGATCAGTTCTTGATCGGCAAGTATTGTGAATTAACTCAAAGTGATGGGCTTAATACTACAAACTCTTAAAAAAATGCATTTTATAACACTTGTTTTTTACAAAGTTCTAAAAAGGTTCAAATGTGACAAAGCTTCCTTAGTTAGGTTGCATAGTGAAAAGAGTATTTAGTATGAGTTTGAAACCCTATATACCTTCATTATGTACATTTTTGAGGTATTTTGTCACCACAGTGTCTTTTTCTTTTTTGACAGGATTCCAAAGGTCCGAGTTGAAGACGATGGAGAAGGTCAGGAGGAGATTCAAGTGTCTGATGATCCTCATGATGTAGTCTTATTAGACACTTCTTATATGCCTCTATTGGTAACAGTCAGTAAGGTCAGTGGCTAATGTGTATCTTATCAAACCACATTTCAGAGAGCCATGCAAACCTTCACCAATCAAAATCAGTATTCCTGAAGCAAAAAAAGATAGGGCTTTCTTTTTATTCATTGTAGCCGTTATTTATACTGATAATGAAAAACGCCTTCACACATTTTAAAGATCAGTTTCACAATTACATGAAATATATTAATTTTGCCAATAACTTGTGCATAAAACCTGCTTTAGTTCAGAGCCTAAACAATTTCAACTTTTAGATGCTTATTATATCATGAGTCAATATTTTAATGAAAACTTTGAAAACATTTTGGAGAAAACTTTTACTGGAAATCTTTCCAATAATTTGAGCAAAATGCTTTTGTTTCTGTGTCATTGTTTGTTATAAAAGTATTGATGGATAACATTATGCTCACATTTGCATAGCCATTAGATACGCCATACCACCACACCAGACCGGTCAAATGTTCAAACAAATTCAGCAAGAGGATTTTCGTCAACTTGTTTTTCAAACAAATTCCATTTCCACCCATTCTTTATGCCTTTATTATCAGTTTTCTTTTGATCTTGACCTCGATCTCGATCGCGATCTTGTTGGTCATGGTGTCATTTTCAAGTTGATTCAGCATGGTGTTTGCTGATAAAATCTCACAGTGTCTGTTTGCCGCTGCTGCCATACGACGCATTAGAAAAAACTGCGGAGCCAGACTCTGTAGAGTGTATGCTGTACAATATGCGTTTGTGTCTGGGTCTAGACTATATATTGGCTTATGTACATTTATAACACCTCGGAGCAAGAATACATCCTTTTGATGCATGTGTTTTATCTAATTTACTAGCAATAGCTAGCGCCAGGATTTGTGTTAAAAAAGAAAGGTCTTTCACTGTCTTTGCTTTTCATCGTTTATCAATAAGTTGTTTTTTAGAAATCCACACTTTTTTGGATTTACCGGACTGCCGTATTTTGGAAAAATGACCGTATGAAATACTGAAAATCCATACTGGTTGGCAGCTCTGACATTTAACTGTTATGGCTGTAATGTTCTAGTATGTAGTATTAAATGATTAAAACAAAAACTTATTGACCCTGAATGGCCAGTTTACTTTTCACAGATGAATTATTTTTTAACGTGTGTAGGTTGGTCAGAGACATATTGTAGATGCCACATTGGAAGAGGAAGCTTGCTGCTTAGCCTGCATTGTAATGGCAATTACACCAAATGGGTCCCTTGTTGGCATGGAAAAGAAAGGAGTTAGTAGCCTTACAATGGACAGCATACAGGGAATGATAGCTGTAAGTAAGCAAATGGCTGACACTCTTGCATGTGTTTTAGTCAAGTTTATAAAGTTGAGAGTCTTGAGTGTATAAATCTCCATGTCTCATTTCAATATCCATGTACATGTACAGAATACAGTCCAAGTATTTGTACAGAAAACTTTTATGAATACAGGCTTGTTTCCTCGTAACCTACATGTATAAATTCAGTCATGGTAGTTGTTTACAACAAAGAAATCAAGTCAAGAAGTCAAAACGTGTTACAGATTGGTAGTCAATGCCAAAGATTGAGCTCTTGGGTCCAAGTGTCATTGAGTAAGTACTAGTAAGATTTTGAAAATGTACACTGTACATACCCACTTGTAAGTTTACCAAATGCCAAGTTTTTTTCTGAATAAGTGAAGTTTTCTAATGTACCTATCCATTAAGCCCCGCCCCTAAATATATTGACCAATCACAGCATTGGCTACATCATTGCTGTACACGTAGGCAGCATAATGTGCTTCTCTTCAATGCCACACTGCACGAGATGAACGCGCGCTTTAAGTTCGCACACGCATGTTTACATTTTCCACTAGGATTTTATCGTGTCAGACTTTTGTCAGACTTTCGGTGGCATAGCCAAGGCAGTGATTGGTCAACATGTAAAAGGGGCGGAACGTAATGGATCGGTCTATTCTAATTTCAGGACTACGAACTATTTAGTTTGTGTCTGTAAATGATAGTTAAACAAAGAAAAATTTACTAGAATTGGGATTGAAACTGCGACTTCTGGATTAATGTGCTGGTGCTCTACCAACCGAGCTGTTTATAGCCCATGTCAAAATCTGTGTTCAGGGATGCCAGTCAGAAGCCATTCAACCTGAAACTGCCTTGACCAGGGATCACACCCCAAGTTTTCATTACAACCTGTGAAGCCACAGTACAGGGATCACGTTAAGGATGCAACTGTTTATTTCAAATACCAAGCAAAAAAACCACCCTCCAAAATAACACCTCAAAATTAAATAGTTCTTACTTAATATCTTTTGCCTCAGCCAATTAGACTAGCCACCGTAACTTATAAGCAGGCCGTCACCTATCCGGATAGCCACGGTAGCTTATAACTCATGATAACGAAATCTGTCTCGTTTACAGAGTGGATGCTCTATCACGATACCATGATAGTATCATGGGAGGTTTATAAGCGAGGTGGTCATGTATGGCGGCAAGCTTATAACCTACGACGGCAAGGGAAATTGGTTGTTTGCCTACTTTTCTGTTTGTAATACTTCTGAGATGACACTGCTTGAGCTGATATTATTAAAGGCAGTTTGGTTAGCATGTGGCCTAATTCCTTCAGTGCCACAACACACCAAATTGTTTGGAATGCCTGATCCTGTGATAAGCACTTCAAAATCCTTCACTTTGGCAATTGGATATAGAAAGATTTTGGACTGTAAGGGTTAAATTCAGCTAGATTTGACAAGGACATGTTTGAAGTCTTTGCAATCACAAATTAAATCTGGAAGTGGGTTTGAGTATTTCAATAAAACATCGTCAGGCCACGGTTACTGCATGTAGATATGTAAATGTGTGGTCATTTTTGTAATGTTAGTGACGATACTGTTATATTTAATAGTAAAATGGGCAAATAGCAAGAAATTAGCTGTGGTATGCAGTTTGGCAACTTTGCTAAGCAAGCTCATAACTATTATCTGAGTATTTGATGTCAATTTATTTTATAATTGTATATTATTCTAAATTTCAGACGGGCAAGAAAGTTGGAATTAATCTGAACAACAAGCTGTCCTCGTTACTCAAGGAGATTGGACAAAACTCATCCAGTGATGGCTTTCTGTCATGATGTTCCATACTAATCAATTCAAGAAATGTGAATAATTGTTGTTTCCAATGACCTGTACTCCTACTTGGTATAATATGTTCACATAAAGCTTCGTTTGATATCTTGGACATCAATCTTAAGGCTCATACGGTGTGTGCCTGGACAACTCTAAATGAGATAGCTGCATTTCATAATCATTGACCTTCAAGCTGGGGGTATCGTTGATACACTTGTTGAAAAACATCTTGGAGATTTTTTACTGCCGGAGCAAAGGTCGCTTGGTCATTCCACGGAGGAGCATGCAAAGACCACATACTCGCCGTCTTTATTTCACCCACACAAGGACAAAAATTGTCCTGAATATATTGGCATTTTGTAGCTATTGAGAGGCGTTTTTTTGTGTAATCCCCGATTACAGACCTTTGTCCTTGTGTTCCAAGAAGAGGATTACAAGGCATCGAGAGGTCTCCACCATTGTTTGTTCATTGTATTTCAGCTCAATGGTGGTAAGTCAGAGTGAGCCGGCAATCGAGCCATGGTTCCATGTTCAGTTCCACTCCTATGCTGTACGTAAAGGCCGATGTTTTGCAATTGGTAAATTTGACATTTTCTCGTTCAAAAAACAAAACAGACGATTCAATAAAGAGAATCTTTGTTCTCTTGGCATTGTCAAGGTTTCTCTGTGCCAGCGGTACCCTCAAAGAAAAAACATTCTGGCAATTCTGCCAAAAGAATCCCGCTAAGGGCACGGGACCGCCCCCCAAAAAAAATCCTGGGGGCAACTGGTTAAGTGTAAATGTTTCTCTTTACTCTCTACGTTCAGTAACCTACTAAATATTTATCTGACATACATGACATAAAGTTGTTACCACTGGTCTACCTCTCTTTATTTGAAGTGTTGACTCTTTATTAACATAATGTGATAGAGCTTCAGTTTTAATACATAAATAAACGATTTACAGTAACAATATACAAGATAAATAAGAACAAACTTGCAGTAAATTCTGTTTACTCAATATTATTTTGTTAACTTTTGATAAAATAATGTCTTGAATTATAACCCCTTCAATAAACGAAATGCACTGACTGTAAAAGAGTTTTCAGAATAAAAGAGTTACAGTAGTGTTGAATATGTATTCCTTTGTATGAGACATAATTATATTCTTAAATTGTTTGAAAAAGCAAACATTTGTCATGTCAACTCACATGAGTACACTTTTAATTAGTAGGTTGTGCTACACATGTATCTAGGAATGTATCGAAATCTTGGTTTATAATACCTGTCGTGTATCAACAGTACTAGCAAATGTTGCATTGGATAGCACCATGAAATTCTGCCCAATCACAAGTTTTACTAAAAAAAATAATCAATTTATAATAGATCCTCATGCACATGAAAATTGGAAAATGATATTTCCTTGGTTGCCTAAACACCTTGATGACTGATCATCAGGCCACAAACATGTGGAGTAAGACTTACTCATATTTTACATAGTTTCTTTCATTTGTGGAAGCCTCCTTGTAGTCACTCTCACGTCAAGGACTTACAACAAAGTGTTCCAAGTGTGTAGATCTATACATGTACAATGGTCTCAAGGGACGGTTTATTTCATTGGATTTGTCATGTGTATGGAAAAAGGTGAACTGATCAGGTGCACTTTTCCCAAGAAAGTTGTACCTGACCTTAGGTGCGTTGCTGTAGCATCTGTGAAATAGAAGAGTGATTATTTACATTAGTCTGAGAACGCTACAGAAGTACAATGCTACAGAAGTACCAGTAAAGTACCAGGTCAAGTACCAGGTCTGTCTGAAGCATTTACTGAAAAGACAAGCTAATCTCAAATATGGATCCAAAAGCAATTACTGAAAAGACAGGCTAATCTCAAATGTGGATTTAAACCAATTACTGAAAAGACAGGCTAATCTCAAATATGGATCCAAAAGCAATTACTGAAAAGACAGGCTAATCTCAAATATGAATCCAAACCAATTACTGAAAAGACAAGCTGATCTCAAATATGGATCCAAACCAATTACTGAAAAGACAGGCTAATCTCAAATATGAATCCAAACCAATTACTGAAAAGACAAGCTGATCTCAAATTAGAAGCCAAAAGCAATTACTGAAAAGACGGGCTAATCTCAAATATGGATTTAAACCAATTACTGAAAAGACAAGCTAATCTCAAATATGAATCCAAAAGCAATTACTGAAAAGACAGGCTAATCTCAAATATGAATCCAAACCAATTACTGAAAAGACAGGCTAATCTCAAATATGGATCCAAACCAATTACTGAAAAGACAGGCTAATCTCAAATATGAATCCAAACCAGTTACTGAAAAGACAGGCTAATCTCAAATATGGATCCAAACCAATTACTGAAAAGACAAGCTGATCTCAAATATGTATCCAAACCAATTACTGAAAAGACAGGCTAATCTCAAATATGAATCCAAATCAATTACTGAAAAGACAAGCTGATTTCAAATATGGATCCAAACCAATTACTGAAAAGACAGGCTAATCTCAAATATGAATCCAAACCAATTACTGAAAAGACAGGCTAATCTCAAATATGGATCCAAATCAATTACTGAAAAGACAAGCTGATTTCAAATATGGATCCAAACCAATTACTGAAAAGACAGGCTAATCTCAAATATGAATCCAAACCAATTACTGAAAAGACAAGCTGATCTCAAATATGGATCCAAACCAATTACTGAAAAGACAGGCTAATCTCAAATATGGATCCAAAAGCAATTACTGAAAAGACAGGCTAATCTCAAATATGGATCCATCCTTACTCTCAGTGCCTCATCCATTTAATACTGTAGGGGTTTTGGGTTGGGAGGCAATTTTTTTCAAAATATAAACCAATTTCCCCCAGCATTATCAATGGAGTGTATCTGTGTCGTGCAGCCTTTGAAAGTGGCAGATATAACGCAATACCAGTGAGCTCAGAGGCTTGGACTTCCCGGAGATGTATTCATGTATACCTCTGATGAACAATAAAGCACAGCATATACAATTTTATTGTTTACAGGTTTGGCCTACTTGTATGTCAAGACTATTCTCTACAGTTTGCAACTCATCAAGATGGAAAAACAAATGGTTATTCAAGAAATGCTATCTCATGGTGACTCTCAAGACTTCGCCCAAAACACATCCCTACTTCTACTAGCAAATATTTGAATGGAATCTTAGCCATTTACAGTAAATTACAATAAAATCAAATGAATCATGACAGACAATGGAGAATGTGTTTGGACTTACCTGTTTATATTTTGTAATGGCAAGATCTTTTATTTGCAAAGCATTCTGTAGTTCAATACTGCCATCACGTTTAATGAATACCTACATGCAGGAATATTTGTGAACATTGAGATATTAATTGATAATAGTACATTTCTGAGAGTTTAATCTGTACTGAAAACATGTGGGTCAATCATTAACAGTAGTACTCATTTCATGCAAACATCTAACTATTTAAAGTCAATGTCAGAAGTTACTGTTCTAGCACTGTCATGAATTTGTAATGCAGTTTACAGTAAAAAACTGAGAAACAGTTCATACTGTACAGTGTTCACTAGGCAAGGCAAGGGCAACTTTACCTGGTGATTCTTGGTCTCAAAGATGTCAGATAATTCTCCTGCTTGCACAGTTATCTCAATGACTTTATGACCATTGAATGTACGTATTCCATTTGCAGAAGTCAAGGGTATCAGGCGTACACTTCCAGAAAAAAACAAACAAACAAAATTACGCATGACAAGAAAACTGCATTTTTTATGGATGGCCTTTGGTGAAGGATACAAAGCTGTGTGAACTTACAAATATGAGCCCGTACAAATAAACTTGACAAATAATGGCTTGATTAATGCCTCATTAGGCTGTAACAGGCTTTGCACTATGTCGTCTCAGGCCCCCCCCCCACCTCCCTCTCTAAAAATCCTTGATTGATCTATGAGATACTTTTCATTGGTTTTTATAATTGTTTGAATTAAAATAGACTAGGGATAAGCTCAGTATTATGCATGTGAGTGATCACTGACCATACAGCAGTGTTTGTTTTACCTCTGTGCTGATAAGTTCAACTTACCTATGTGATGGTGTTCTTGGCAGAAAGCCATTCAAAGCCTTTTGAATGGTGCGTAACACCCATTCCTCTTCATCTAATGTCATTTGTATTCCCATTATGAGACCTGCAATGATCAGTATATAAATGCATGGTTGTGCTTTTCTGTATATTCACAGTACATAAATTAGATCTTTTTCAAATGATATAATCTCTTGCTGCTGTACCAGGGTTCAAATACTTGTCTGTGAGAATTGTAACCACTGCTTCTACGGACCATGTTGGAGTAATTACACCACCATAATGATGTACAAGGTAGCTTTATGATGTGCTTAGGATAGATAACACATTTTACATGAAAGTTATTTGACTTTATGAAGAGTCTTCAATGCACATCAAGTATACATAGAGCACATGTGATAAACACATACATTTATTTTCCTCTTTTTCCTCTTTTGATATGTATAAGTCTACAGGAACATGGTGAGTTTTGTGATAAGAACAAGAGCTCCAGAGAATCCTCAAGATCAGTGATGATATTTTGGTATTTTAGGAAAACGCAACGAGAGCATGACTCGGGGCAATGTTCTAGCCTTGATGACTATTGATGAAACTTACACAAAAAATGATCACTGAACTGTTGTGTTCTGACTACCTGATGTAACTACTTATTTATTCATCCGACCTTAATGTATGGAGCGCCTGTTGTACATATATCAAGTGTATTATCAATGCATGGATACTACATGG